>CM077153.1:158772765-159972765 GCA_039583875.1 Platanthera guangdongensis | reverse complement strand
ACATCAAAGAATTGTTCTGTGTGGGCGTCCACCCCATAGGGTCAGTACTGTTGAAGGATGTTGAGTGAGCAGAGTGTAGGCAGATAACCCGTCGACAGTGGAAGAGATTCCCGAGGAAAGTCCGGGTATGCCTTGAGAAGCAATTGGGACTGCACATTGGAGGTCCAGGAGGCACTCAGTTGGCCAACTAGGAGGGCGTCGAGGCTAGCATCTATTTGCTAAATGAGGGCCTTGAGTGAGGTGATGGACTCCTTGCGAACATCACGGCGGAGGGAGATGGATAGAACCATCGGAGGTTGAGGCGCGAGTTTGTCAGAGTGCGTCATAGAGCAGATCCATGGAGGCATGCAAACGAGAGAAAGGGTAGTGTGTAGTCAAACGAGCAATGAACGCTCTGTCGGGTGAGTGAGAAATGGAAACAGGATTCTTGGTAGAATCGACTCTAGGATCCGTTGGCAGGGAACTAGTGTATGTGGGAATAGGGCCCCTGCGTGATGCTGGGATGGTCTCTGGAGGAGCGCAGACGGTGCATGCGGGTTGGAAGTTGTCGGACTCGCGTGCGAAGGAAGTTAGGGACGGGCACAGGACGTCGATCCTGGGGAGAAAGCGATGGTCGCTCTCTGCAAAGACATGATGTGTGATGGGCGCATGCGTAACAGATACGTGAGGCTAGAACGAATTCTTTGGGCGACAGAAACTGCGGCGGGAAGTGAGTCAGGTAGGACCAAATTGCAACCACTCAGAATGGAGTCCGGCGACGACCCTAAAACTGAGGAAAAAGGAGGAGAAGAGAGGAGGGAGGAAAGAAAATAATCTCTTGGGTTGTCACTATTTCATAATACTGTCGAAGATACCAATTACATTGCTCCCGTGGGTTTATATAACACCCCCAAGCTCGAATACAAAAAAAGGAAAGATACACGCGCCTCAATTATTTTCCGCTGACGTGTCACTAGCGGGCCTTTTGCAGCGCTTGTACACCCGCCACACTAGAGGGCGCCCCTTACCTTCACATCCATAACATTAGTGTACTCACAACTAAAATCTGAGCCACCTTGTTGAGCCTTTCTTCATCTTTTATATGCATCTTTGGCTACTTGGTCAGGTCCATGTTGTTACTGAAGTTATTATGATTCTAGGTGAGTAGCATATTCATGTCAAGTTTGCTCCATTTTGCGCCCTTGCTCTTTCCAACTGTCCAATTTGAATATTGATCTCTTGCCTCTTCAGCTAGTTGCCGCCTTCTCAATGTTACACACATGCATTCGTCGGAGTGACTACTCGTTCGGACCACCAAAGATTATGTTACCCTCGTGTATTCTCCGAAGCGACTACACGTTGGGACCACCAGAGATCATATATGGAGATCGTCGTGATTTGACAAATAATTAATATTAATGGGTTAATATTAATTACTAATATTGTTTTAAAATAATTAATTACTATTGATTATATTTGTGGAGAAACCTCAAACTTGTATATACTTTCTTAATAATCAAATACAAGGTATGAATACATATTTATAAGAGGAAGAGAGAAGAGATCTCTATACATGATGTAGGACTAAAGAAGAGAAGAGAAGAAAGCTAACTAAAAGGGCTCCAATATGGGCCTCTTTACATGGGCTTTTCCAACAATCTCCCGCAAGCTGGAGCGTACAAGTCGTAGGCACCAAGCTTGGACAGGAACTGATAAAAAGGGTACTTGATAAGGCTTTTGTGAAGATGTCTGCAACTTGTTCAGTACCAGGAGCATGCTGTAATTCTAACTTTTTCATTTAAACTTCTCCCGATAAAATGACAGTCCAGTTCAATATGTTTCATTCTTTCATGGAAGACTAGATTCTTTGCTATGTGTATAGCTGCTTGGCTGTCACATAACAGGATGACAGGTGAGGGAAGTTTAACTCCTAGATCAGTGAGGAGACTCAAGCCACGTAAGCTCAGAGACAACAGATGCAATCGATCTGTATTCAGCTTCAGCTGAGGACCGAACAACCACAATTTGTTTCTTACTCCGCCAGGTAACAAGATGCCCTCCAAAATAGGTACAGAAGCACTGGTTGACCGCCGATCATCCTAGGAGCCAACATAATCTGTATCAGAGTACGCAACCAACGTTGGAGTAGATGATGAGGTTTTGTATACCAGCCCTTGACCCAGAGCTGTTTATATATCTCAGGATTCGCTCCACGACTTGAATGTGAGATATTTGAGGGGAATGCATAAACCGGCTGACCACCCCAATAGAAAAGGATATATCCAGTCTTGTGATTGTAAGTAGATGAATTTCCCAACCAGACGTCGATAGTATTCCAGATTTTGGAGAGGAAGATCGTGTCAGAAGTATGAGCACAAATCTTATGATTTGCATCCATTGAGTAGTAGTGGCTTGCATTCAGAGTAGCCAGCATCGTGTAGGAGATCCAGACAGTACTTCCGCCGGAGAGGACAAGTCCATCCAGACGTCTCGCGATCTCAAGGCCAAGGAAGTATCGAAGATGCCCCAGATCTTTTGTCTGAAAGACGGAGCTAAGGTGCTGCTTGACTGCTTGAATTCCCTTTGAGTCGTCTCCAGTGATTAAGATGTCAACATAAAGTAATAGAAGAACCGCTCCTATTTTTTGATGATGAGTGAACAGAGAGAAGTCTGCCGAGCTCCGAGTAAAGCCGACTTCCCGAACCGCCTTGCTAAATTTGTTGAACCATGCCGAGAGCATTGTTTGAGACCATAGATGGACTTCTTCATATGACATACTCGGGACTCCTCTGTGGTCTCAAACCCGGGAGGTTGCTGCATGTAGACCGTTTCCTAGAAATCGCCGTTCAGGAACGCATTTTTGATGTCCAATTGATGTAAGGGCCATTGGCGATGCACATCCACTGAGAGGAGGACAAGACAGTGTTGAGTTTGGCGACCAAAGAGAATGTCCTCCTCATAATCGAGCCGTGCTGTTGAGTGAATCCACGAGCCATCAGGCGGCCTTTAGACGATCATTGTCCCATCAGGAGCATGTTTGATGACAAAGACCCATTTACACTCAACATGTGTCTGCCCGGAGGTAAAGGGACAAGGTGTCAGGTCTGGTTAGCACAAAGAGCAGTCATTTATTCTTCCATGACCGCCCGCCAGCCAGGATGTTGGAGAGCCTCCTGCACGGAGTTAGGTACAAAATAGAAGATAATGAAGTGACAAAGGTTTGAAGTAGTGGGTTAGGCGATGTAGGGATACATAGCTCGTCATGGGATGAGCGGTTGATTCAAGTGTCGGATCAGCAGGACGTGGAGCGTCAGAGGTCGAAGCCGACTGCATTTAGGCAGCGGAGCTAGGTTAGCGACGAGTGTAAACACGAATAACAGGTGGATTTAAGATAGTAGGACGGTGATGGTTTGGATGTAGGGTCTTGAGCAGAGAAGAAGGAAAGATCCTCCCGAAAGGTAACATCAGTAGATATATTTACTTTGCGGGTAGTAGGAGAATAACAACGTAGCCTTTCTGAGTTCGCGAGTAGCAAGCAAAGATTTGTTTGGTTGCTCGGGGTCCAGCTTGTCCACAGATGGACCAAGGCTGTGAACATAGCTGGTGCAACCAAAAATGCGAGGTGTGAGAGAGAATGCCGAGTAGAGTAGAACAAGAGGTTGAACGGAGTGACATTGTGGAGTATGGATGATGGAAGACGGTTAATCAGATAGCATGCTGTAGAAAGAGCAAAATTCCAATAAGGTTTGGGAACCTGCATTTGAAGCATGAGAGAGCGAGCGACATCGAGAAGGTGACAGTTCTTACGTTGGCCACACAATTTGTTGAGGGGTATAAGCACACGATGTTTTGGTGAATGACTCCAAAATCCGAGCACAGGTCACAACTCGTGACTAGTGTATTCACGAGCATTCCGTGCGAATAGTTTGATGGTCGTGGAGAATTGTGTGCGGTTCTCAAGGAGAAAAGCCCGAAAGACACGTGAAAATAATATAGTCATGTCATTCGAGAATAATCATCAATAAAGGTAAAAAATAGCGATAACCAGAATGCTAGTGATTTTGTACGGTCCCCAAACATCAGAGTGCCCTAACATATAAGGAGCAGAACTCCGAGTACAATGAGATACAAAAGATGAACGGGGCTGCTTGCCCAAAATACAAGAGTCATACTTGAAGGAAGGAAGAGATACATCAGGTAGAGCCTTCGGAGGACTGGCAGAGGAGCATCCCCAAGACGTCGATGCCAATCGACAGAGGAGATGGAAGAGAGGATAGTAGGGAGTCATCTAGAAGGTAGAGCCCGTTTCTGTAGCCGTCCCTTACCAATGATATTCCGTGTCTGTCATCCTGTATCAGAAAAGAAGATGTAAAAGTTATAGAGCAATTTTGATCAGTAGTGAGGCGACCAACAGAAAGTAAATTGAAATGGGAGCCAGAAACATGAAGAGCGAAGCGTAGAGAGAGAGAGAGAAGAAGTGAGAGAGATGTCCGCAGAGCCGGAGACCGGAACAGTGTACCCATTGACTTGATACACTTAGGATGAGGAGTATCCAGGTACTGATGTGGCCACAGAGAGATGATGTGATGAGTATCACCTGAATCCACTATCCACCGTGCTAGTGGAGAGACATGTGATACCTTCATGTGAGACAGAGGCAGCCGAGGTAACGGAGGCAGGCGAGCGAGTGAGCAGAGTATGAATTTGTTGGAGTGAACTGACGACTTACTCATCAATGTCAATACGAGTGAGTGAGGAGTCGTGAGGAGTGACGACAACCTGTGACGAGGAGGAAGTCCATGCTTGCGATAGCCACGTGGCCTCAAGGTGGCCATCATTCCCGCAGAAGGAACACTTTAGTTGGTCGGTCGGCCTCCCGACCACGAGAGCCGTTACCCCCCCCCCCCCCCGACAGAAGATGGAAGGGGTAGTAAGGGCGCAGAAGTTTGTTGAAGGAGAGCCGACGATGGAGGTACAGAATTATTCGGAGTGGGGAGACCTTGAGCAACATGGAACAGAACATCAGATAGTGATGGAGTGGCCGCAGAGGAGAGGATCTGAGACCAAATGCTATGAAGATGTGGTGGCACACGAGCCATCATCATGATGAGCCCACGACTTCTTTTTGAGCTCGTTGTACAATAAGATCCGTTGTAGGAGGTTGATGTTGACTCCATGCTTCAATCAGAGTTTTTGGCCCGAGCAATAAATGAGGTGAGATCGGGGCCCCGCCAACATCAAGAGTCTGTAGATCAGTGATGATGTCATACAGTGCTGTAGACTATCCTTCCCGGATAGAGGGACTGAAGTTTCACCCACATCGCTTTGGCTGTTTCAGGTACTTGGTCATGCGATACGGTGTCCATCAAGGGAGTTGAGAAGCCAGTTTGAACACGACCATCATTTCACAATCAGTCATCAGTAGGAGGAGATGGAGCACTTTGAGTTAAGTGATGCAGGAAGCCTTTGGACTGAAGGACACGGCGAACCGAGTGTACCCAGTCAATGAAGTTCTTCTTTCCGCTAACGAGATAGTCGTAATCTGCACTTCATCAGGAGTTCTGGAGCAGGAACCGGGCGGTCAGCAGAGGAGGAGCCGCCTGCCCGGTAGAGTCAAGAGAAATCCCATGGCCTCGCGTTAGGAGTCTAGACTGGCGGAAGAGGATCAATGGTTAGAAGGGAGACCGCACGGGTAGTGTAGGAGCAGGCCCGTGCGGTTAGAGCGAAACGCACATGATGGAAGGCAGTGTTTGGGAGGCAAGCGCAGAAGAGCTAAGACCAGCAAACGGGCGGGTAGACGGGGAAGCCGCTGAAAAGAGGAGGGGTATGGGAAGTCGCACGGTCTCTGTGGCCAATCCCAGCGACAAGAGACGATGCCGCGATCAAAATGCAGAGCCCGCAGCGGGTAGAAGAGAAACCAAGGCAAGCTCGCCGCAAATAGAGACGTGAGTCCGCAGCGGGAAGACCATGCAAGCCTGCTACAGCAACACGGGAAGAGGAGCAGAAGACCAACCGCTCGACTAGCATAGAAGGGCAGCGACGTTTAGAGGAGAACTCGCCTGAGCAAGAGAAGACCGTGCGACAAGCTGTCCGCAGGAGCCCACAACAGGTAGGGAATTCACAGCGGGTGAGAGCTCGCAGCAGCACCGAAAGAAGCCGCGGGTAAGACAAGATAGACCGCGCGAGAGAGAAAATAGAAGCAGGGAGATAAACCGCGCGGTAGAGAAGAACCACGCGGCTAGAGGTGAAGAAGGGGGCCCCACTTGTTAGAGAGAGAGAGAGGCTTATAAAAACACGGGAGCCAAGAGTAGGAGAAGAGGTGGAAGCCACGAGAGAGAGGAGGGAGGAGCGTAGAAAAGAGTCCTGACCGCACGGGGAGAGCACAGCAGTTCCGCAAAGGAGTTTTATCCGCCCGGAGAGACCCGCAGGCGGGTAAAAGAAAACAGGTCGCTCCCTCCGCGAGAGAAGGAGGCCGGACGGTTAGCAGAGGCTAGCCGCAAGGAGAGACCGATTGCCTCGGATACCATGTGGAGAAACCTCAAACTTGTATATACTTTCTCAATAATCGAATACAATGTATGAATACATATTTATAAGAAGGAGAAAGAGAGAAGATATCCCTGTACTTGATGTAGGACTAAAGAAGAGAAGAGGAGAAAGCTAACTAAAAGGGCTCCAATATGGGCCTCTTTACAAGGGCTTTTCCAACAATATAAATGTGTTGTCTTATTTAGTGTGCTCTCCCTCATCTATATATACAAGAGGAGGGGTTAGAGTGTTTGGATTATCTTTGGATTACTAGTCTTTTGGGCTCTCATTTGAGAGAAGGCTCTTTGGAGGACCCAACCCCCAAGGGTTGCCGAAGTTTGCTTTGGATTGTATCCAGTGTTCGTTGCAATTAATGCAATTTTCTATTTGTTTTTTATCGTGCAATTCTCATCTCCGTTACAATGGTCCAACTTGCCGAATTTCGCCCGCTGTCCTTGCAATTGGCTGGAATTAGTACCGCATTCGACCTCGACCTCGTCAACGACATCCGTAACGACCTCCGGGCTATGAGTGACCTCATTAACAACCACCTCACCAACAAAAAACACAGAAACGAGGAACTAGCTTTGGCACTCCGCCGGCTGGCCTTCGGAAAGGAACCATGGGAGATTGCTCCGTCAGCGACGGGCTTGGAACTGCACGCCACGACCCCCGTAGTCCAGACTCTCCCTGCTCCGACTCCGACGACAAACGCCAAGGGACATAAGTCGCCCTCATTCCCTTTGTCAACCGCTCCACAGAAGAATGCCTTCACCATCACGTCGCCTCCATCTTCCACTTCCTCCAGGAGGCTTCCCAACGACAACACTTCCTTCGACAATGCAAGCCGTCTGCTCCGCTTATGCTCCCGGAGCCTCCAGTCTGACCGTCGTTACCTTCGACGATGCTAGCCGATCAACGTCGTGCCTCCTGCCCTCCACAACGTTGTGGTCCACCACCGATACTGACGTCACCACCTCCTCAATCGGCGCTGCTTCCCAACCTCTCCCCACAACCCTCCGCTTCTGCCAGGCGGCCTCCCAGCGACGACAATTGGAGCCCTATCACGCACTCCACATCAAATCCCTCAAGCCCCCCCCCCCCCCCCCCCCCCCCCACCCCACCCACCCACACACACACATACTCAACATCAAATCCCCCGAGCCCCTCCTCACGCCACATTCTATAACTGTAGAAATCTTATTTTCACCTACGTTTTCAGGCCCCCTCCATTTTCCATCTCCCACGACCCCCGTACCCCACCTAAAACAACGAGTTTCAATATATGTCTTACTTTTACCCCACTAAAAGCCAAAGCCCATTTCCTCTCACTGTCAGCTGCCACAATAAATATATTTTCCCCACTAAAAGACAAACCCCACCTCCTTCCCTAGCTTCCACCCCTCCTATCATCGTTGTTTCCTTCTAACACGCCCGAGTTTCACCCCACATACCCACCCTTTTTCTTTTCTCTTCACAAATTTCTCAAGCCTCCCCCCAATATCTTTATAATTTCTCATCATCTTCACTCGCTTTCATCCCGCAGACACAGGTTATACATCCCTCGCATTCATAAAGATCCCGAACAAAATTATAAAGTCGACTGGACCACCGGAGATTATGTTACCCTCACGTATTGGCCAGAGTGACTACTCGTCGGGACCACCGGAGATCGCATTTGGAGACCGCAGTCATTTGACAATTAATTACTATTAATTGGTTAATATTAATCAATTACTATTAATCATATTATATTTATTATTTTTTATTGATTATACTAAATGCTGACTAAGTGTGTCCTCTCTCATCTATATAAGGGAAATGGGTAAGAGTGTTTGGATTATCTTTGGATCACTAGTCATTTTGGCTCTCATTTGAGTGAAGGTGCTTTGGAAGATCCAGCCTCCGATAGTTGGTCGAAGCTTGCTTCGGATTGTATCCAGTGCTCATTCCAATTAATGCAATTTTCTGTTTGTTCTTCATCGCGCAACTCTCCTCTCCGTAACAAAGTACTTCATCCCCACTCATCTATATAAGGGGGGAGGGGTAAGAGTGGATTATACTGGTACCGGTGGTGTACGTTTCACTGAAAGTTTCTGTTACAATGGTTCATCTTCTCGCTTTCATGTTTCTTTGACTGAGACGTTTTACCCTGGTCAATGGACGGTGTTCTCTTCCCTATTCCTGCTAATCTCACTCTTCAAATTGTATTGCATGTTCCTCATTTATGCACCTCTTAGTGCTTTGATTCACAGCATGACATGCAATATAACTTAGATATTTGGTAGAGGACATGAGATTACTTGAAGGGGCCATTGCTCCTTGGAATGCTGTCACTAATCCTCAAATCTTCTTAAATTATTTACTTGTTTTATCTCATGTAACCAACGATGCCATTCATTTTAGTGACATGTAAAAGTTGCAAATCTTTGTGTTTCGATCCTTCGCTGAGTTCGAATGTAGGGTCATGGACGTAGCAACCTGTAAACTTATATTGATAAAATCTATTTAGGGGGAGGTGAGATTTCATATTCATTAGATCTGTAACTTTACTTTGACGACTTTACAACTCTCCACGTGGCTTCTAATTTTGTCTTCTATAAGAGGACCAAGAATATTCAGATTATTGTCACTTTATCGAAGAAAAGTTTTAGCTAGGGTCATTCCCACCCACTTTTGTTCCCTTTGGTGCTCAGTTAGCAAATATGTTCACCAATAGAAGCTAGCCACATCTTGAGATTATGTAGTTGTATGATTTTAGTGATAAGGTCAACCGGAAATAACGTTATCTGGGATTTGAAAGATTAGGACTCCGCACTCGTTTGTTCGGACTTTTGCGATAAGGTCAACGAGATATGAAAGATTAGGGCCCGTGCTCGTTATACCACTGCTTTTGTTCCCATTGGTGCTTAGTTAGCAAATGGCTGCGGCTCCGCGCTCGTATAGAGGAACCACGGTTCAACGGATTCCATCCTGCTCCCTCATGGAAATTGCGGGCGCTGAACAGATTTTGTACACGGACCCGGGAACACGGCTGCGGGCCAAGTTTTGCTTTGCAGACCCGCCCCGTCAAACCTGTCCTAGGACTTTTGGAGCATTGGGTGTTTTTAATAATTGTACTTCAAATGAAGCTGGGAGTGTTTTACTTCTTCAAGTGAGGTGGCAAGGCATGTTCCTGTAGTCATCGGCGACGGTTGACGCCGCGGAAGTTTTCTTCCCCAAGGGCCTAGTGATTCTTTACTTAGATTGTCGTCTAATACATTCCTATTTACCAAACAAGTATATTCCTTTTCAGATGTCTGTAACAAGCTGGGCATGGTTGACATATATGCTCCAGCTTGAGGGGGAGTGTCAAAAATTGTATAGTTCAGCGGTCCGACGAGAATTGGAGTTGCGGCGAGATCGTGTGGCGCGGCGAGATCGGGCGGCGGCGGCGAGATCGGGCGGCGGCGGCGGCGAGATCGGGCGGCGGCGGTATTGGGAGTGAGCGGTGGCGAGATAGAGAGGAGGCAGTGAGATCGGGCGGAGGCGGCGAGATCGGGCGGCGACGGCAGTGGGATCCGGCGACGGCGGTGAGACCGGTCGTCGGCGAGATCGGTCGTCGGCGGTATCGGGAGTGAGCGGTGGCGAGATAGAGAAGCGGCAGTGAGATCGGGCGGCGGCGGCGAGATCGGTCGGAGGCGGCGAGATCGGGCGGCGGCGGCGAGATCGGGCGGCGCGGCGAGATCGGGCGACGACAGGCTTAGTAAAAAACTGAATTTCATGAAATATCTGTCTTTATCCTTAAGAATTGGTCATAGTACAAAATTGAATTTTGGAATTGGACAAATTCCAATTCCGAGGAATTCCTAACATCCGAACACTGGAATTGAATTATGTTGCCCCAATTCCAATCTCAATTTCAATTCCAAGGGGCCGAACGGACCGTTATTGGACTTCAATTCATAATAGAAACCTCCTCTGCCAAAAACCCAACATGGCACAAACTAGCATTAAAATACTGCATCACACAAACAACATAAGCATCATCATATTCCATGATATTAATTAATTTGCTCGAGCATACTGATTAAAAATACATAAAAAATGTGTTTGGATACTTTGCAGGCCAACAAGTGGAGGCATCGTTGATGACAGAAACTTAGAACTGTAACTACTAATACTCGGGCTATGCCGTAATATTAGTTCTTCATCAGCTTCCTTTACTCCCTCACAGGAGGTGTAGGCGCCTTTCTTTAAATTGGCGCACCGGCAACTACATTTTGCGGTGCATGTTGTTTCCCATAGATTGTATTAATTTTGTTATAAATTTCCTTGCCACAGTTTCAGACTTTCAGTGAAGTATCAGTAAAATAAACAATTTTCTCCTGAACTGTACAGCAGGGTAGTGCCCTTTGGGGTTTAGGATACACGTGTCATCACATAGTCAAACTTTTCATTTACCGGTATGTATATAAGGATGCTTAATATTCTTTTATACAGCCAAGTGTTTTCTATTTATTTAGCTGGATATAGTTAGTGTTTGACAGCATAAGCAATAGGAGGAAAAATTATGTTGACATGTCTTTAATTCTGATTTGTTTGAAGCTTGTTCAGTTGACATTTTCCATTGAAAAATTATGGCTTCGTTTGGCACGGCTAATTTGCTCGAATGAGTTTGATCAAAAACACTGTTATCATAGAATGTATGTTTGGCAAGATAGGTTATGACTGCTGCCAAGAAAATAAATTAATTTTGAGCATAAAATGCAGGAATTTTTTTAGTCGAGGTCGGGTGTTCACGAACGAAGGTTCATGACCATCATGTTCACTGCCGCCACAACCGTGCCAAATGAAGCCATATATGTTCTCAGATAGTTTTGGGATTTGAAGTGTAAGAAACTGAGCTGATTTCCTCTTCTTTCCACTGAAACTTTTTAAGGCTTCGTTCATTTGGAAGAATTTAGAGGTGAGAATTTGAATTGAGGGCCAATTTCAATTCTACTCTTTTCTGCTTTAAACATGAATTTAGACACAGGAGTTAGTAATTTTGTTGTTAAGTGTTAAAAGATAAAATAGAATTAGCCCATTTGGGAGGCCCATGTGTATTGGCCCATGTATAGCTTCTTTAGTCTCACATTGTAAAAGTAGATATCTCTCCCTCTATCTACCTCTATATAAGTGTATGCATTCATATACATTGATAATAATACAAAAAAAGTGATTTTCTCTCTCTTACGTATCACTTTCTACATGGTATCAGAGGAATTCCTCCTCTGTGCTTCCTGCAGACTGCCGTTTCTATCCGCCCCTTCTCACTGACTGTCGGCCTCCTGCGGACTGCTATTCTCTACCCGCCTCTCTCCCCTTCGTGGTTCCACATTCCTCCTTTCGGGGCTACTTATAGCCTCACCTCTCTGTCCCGTGGGGTCCACTTCATCCCTGCCTACTCACTGCTCTGCTTCAGTCCGCTGCGGGCTCTCTTCTCACTGTTTTATTTCTCTTCTCCAGTCCGCTGCGAGCTCGCTCTTATTCTTTGCGAGTTTATTCTCCAGTCCGGTGCACGCTCTCTTCTCGCTCGTGACCTCCTGATATGCCTGCCGCAGACAGCTTCAGACCGCTGCAAGATCTCTTCTTGCGGGTTGCCCCAGACCACTGCGAGCTCTCTTCTCGCGAATTGCCCCAGACCGCTGCGAGCTTTCTTCTCGCGGACTGCCCCAGACAACTGCGAGCTCTCTACTCGCGGACTGCCCCAGACCATTGCGTGCTCTCTTCTCGCGGACTACTCTTTGTCGCGGCGGTTTGTCCTTGGTCGCGGCGACCTCTCTCCAATCGCGCCTTGCCGAGCTCTTCTCCTTGTTGCTGCGACCTTCTTCTTGTCGTCGTGTCTACTATCTTCTTTGTCACCGCGACCTGCTCTAAGTCCCCTCGGCCCTTTTTCCTAGTCTCTGCGACCTGCCCGTCCGGATCACCGCGACCTGCCCTAATCCCCGCAACCTGCTCCAAGGATCTGAGTTCTTGCTCGCTCTCTCTTTCTTGCGGGCTCCGCTTCAGTCCGCTGTCGCTAGCTGCTTCACTCCGCTGTCGCTAGCTGCTTCAGTCCGCTGCTTCCGTCCGCTGCTTCCGTCCTCTGCCGCTCTCCGTCATGGCATCCAGTGACTCAACTACAGCTACCTCCTCTCTGCCCGCCCGTGCTACTATCGTGCCTTCCGAGGTCCGTGATGAACTTCGCATCACCACTATCTCTCTCACTGGAAAGGCTAACTATATCGAATAGGCTCATTCCGTTCGACATGCTTTGCAAACTAAGGGTCTACTCCATCACCTTACTCGGGTCAAACCTGTTGATCCCTCTGATGACTGTCTTCGCGATAACGACCAAATCCAACCTTGGTTGCTCAACTCTATGGACACAAAGTCTTACCGGATGACAATGTATTACGAAACAGCTAAGGAAATGTGGGATGAGATGCACTCCCTCTTCTTTGGTCGGGATTGCTTACAACCTCTTCAACATCATCTCTGCTCTTCAGTCACTGGACCCGGGCACCACTGGCGACTTAACTTCCTTTGTTGTCAAGACCAGAACCCTGGTAGAGGGATGGATACAACACCAACCTCCCTCTGCAGACCTTGCTACTCAACGGGCACAGAAGGAGGCTCTTGGGATCGCTATGATGACGACACATGTTCCTAGTCATCTTCACAGCATCTGGGCCCAGATTCTCTCTTCTTGTACAACACCCTCTCTGTTTGATGTTTGCTCAATGGTGTTTAAGGTTACACCACCTCCCGACGCTCCAGCCACCTTTTCTCCAGTTTTGCTCCAGCAGCCCCTACTCCCTACTCCTGCTCCGTCTGGTCGGGGATCTACTCGGGGTGGCTGCTTCTCGTCTCGTGATCGAGGACGTGCTGGGCGCTCTACTCTCAAGTGTACTTACTGTAGACGTGATGGCCACCTTGAAGCTACCTGCTATCGCAAACATGGTTTGCCTCCTCATCTTACTGCTCCTGCTGTTACTGTCGCTCCTGCTCCTGCAGGCCCCTCTCCCACCGACCCCTCATTTATTGCTCATAAGGTTATCAATGACCTCCGCCTACGGATACTGCAGCTTCAAGGCATGGTTAACCGTTCCTCTGGCTCGGTTGCTTCATTCTCTACTGAAGGTATCTCCTATCTCTCCTACAGCTCTCAGTGGATCCTGGACTCTGGAGCCACCCATCATATTACCTCTCAGAAACCTCCTCAGTACATGCACACTGAGTATCCCAAGTTTATCACTGTGGCCAATGACGATACTACTCCTGTGTCTGGAGTTGCTGATCTGCAACTTACTCCTACTCTCTCCTTAACCTCGGCCCTTCATATTCCGGGATCTCCTTTCAACCTACTGTCTGTTAGTAGGCTTCCTCAAGATCTTGATTGCCGTCTGATCTTTTCTCCCTCTTCTTTTGTCATGCAGGATCGCCGAACACAGATTATCATTAGTAGAGGATGGCTGTCAGACGGGCTTTATCTCCTGGACGCTTTTCCCACTTCACTCTCTGTTGTTCCCTCCGTCAACTGGCATCGTCGTCTTGGTCATTCTCTTCTTCAGATTCTCAAGAAGGCTCTTCCTGATGTCTCTTTACAGGAATTTTGTTATGAGTCATGTATCTTTGACAAGCATCATCGTATTTTTTCCCTCCTGCATGTAATCGGAGCAGTACTCTGTTTTCTTTAGTTCATTCCGATATCTGGGGTCCTTGTAAACTATCTAGTTTTTTTTATTATCGCTACTTTGTAACATTTATTGATGACTATTCACACCTCACATGGCTTTATTTATTTCATGATCATACTGAACTAACTTCTGTTTTCCGTGCATTTATTATTGAAATACGTACGCAATTTTCTACTACCGTACAAACGCTTCGCACTAACAACGCTCGTGAATACACTCGTCGCAGCTTCTCCAACTTATGCACCGACTTTGGGATAATTCATCAAAATTCGTGTGCGTACACACCCCAGCAGAATGGTGTGGCCGAGCGGAAGAATCACCATCTCCTTGATGTCACTCGGTCACTCATGCTTCAAATGCAGATTCCCATTGAATATTGAAACTTTGCCGTCTCTACTGCTTGCTATCTCATTAATCGTATGCCCTCCTCCATTCTTAACTTTGCTTCTCCATTCAGTCTCCTGTTTCCTTCCATGTCCCCTTTTTCTCTCACGCCTCAAACATTTGGATGTGCCTGTTATGTTCACTCTCTCGGACCACCAAGTGATAAACTTGCCGCCCGCGCCACCAAATTTGTTTTTCTAGGCTACTCTCGTACCAAAAAAGGGGTATGTTTGCTACTCTCCCACAATCAACATGGTGCTCGTCTCCGCGGATGTTACCTTTGCTGAAGATGAAAGCTTCTTCTCTTACACCTCTCATTCTCTCCTCTCGTACACACCTCAGACAACTATTACTCGTCACTGCTTCTGCCCGTCACATCTCTACCCTCTACCCACTTCTTCCGCTCCTGCTAGTCTTCACTCTCCCTCTCACTTCACCTCTCGTTTTACACTCGCGCTTGTTCAGGATTGCAGCCCGTGACTTCAGCACTCTGACCCTGCTACTAGACACAGATGATCTTCTCATTCAATCAAGCACCACACTACGGCTCATCCATGGGAAACTATGTATCCCTACATCACCTCTCTCAACCTCTTCGCACTTTTGCTCTCTCTCCACTATTTCTATTCCTAACTCCTTGCAGGATGCTTTACAACATCCGGGCTGGCGTGCTGCCATGGACGACGAGATGACCGCTCTTTAGGCTAACCGGACTTGGGACCTTATTTCTCTCCCTCCTGATCAATCTTTTGTTAGCTGCAAATGAGTCTTTACAATCAAACATGCTCCTGATGGAACAGTTGCTCGTCTCAAAGCCTGTCTGGTGGCCCGGGGCTTCACTCAATAACATGACCTCGATTATGACGAAACGTTCTCTTCGGTTGCAAAACTATGTATTGTTGAAAATTTTGAAGTGAAAGTGGGTGATGGTGCAGACCGCGCGGTCTGGGCGGTCTGAGTCCGCGGCTTGGGCGGACTGATGTTGTGGCCTGGGTGGACTGGCTAGGTTGGTCTTGGTGGCTTGGCTATTCTAGTAGGGCAGCCAGTTTGTAAGACCCCCTCCCCCTTACCAAGGAGGCAACCTGGGTCTTATGTCCAGAACCGCCGTCTTACGGTGACACTAACGCACGGGTTAGTTGACACCGCAACACGCCGATTCTGCCGGCTAGTACGATCATGAACCTGTAGGCCAATATGAGAAAAGAAGAATACATAGCAGAGTACAACACAGCTAGTCCATAGTCACAACACATATATGCAATATATGAAAGGAAAGAAACAACAGTAGTAGTAGGTGATGACATCAGCTCCTCACGTCCTGCCATCTCGCCCTGCTGGTCGCGCTGGTACTCCATCTCCTCGAGCTCCTAAAAATAGTTTGGTCACCGACCATTAGTCAAAAAGACTAAGTCGTTTCCTCCACACCTCGCCCCGCAACTTCTAGGCACCGTGCGGGAGGACGAAGCGGAGGACAACAAGGGGTATCAAGTATAAACAGGTGGCAGTGGCACTACGCTAAAAAATAAATGAGGAGTAATAGTGATTCTACTCTAGCAGTTCTATGTATGATGAACAAGTACAGTAAGTAAGGTATAAAACTGAGTTAGTAGAACAGGTGCAGTACGGTAAAGTAAGTAAATGACAGAAGATAAGAGCAGAAAAGTAAAACTAAGCTACCACTACTCTATCATCACAAATCGTGCCTTAACTTATAAAAAATGCCCATACAAATTTATAAGTTAAGGTTTCCAGGAAATGTAACTTATCATATAAAAGAGCCCATACTAATTTATATGATAAGGATCTATGAAGCGTATGACCTAATATGAATGAATGTTTATGATGCAAATTATGCACAGGCAAGTGCAACTCACACACAACGACTCTGTGATCACAAACCTTTAGTTCCCACTTTTTGAGAGCTAGCTTCACTCTCGGGTACCACCGCTGTGGCTACGACAGCATCAGAGCGGGCATCTCCACTTCTAGGCCGGTATGCACACTACCAAACCTTAGACCCCTCTCATACGCCTCCGTACACGTCCAATGTGCACTCTAGAGTCTATGCGTACGTATTTTGCTGACAACCCGTCAGTCTGGTTGGGTCGGATGTGCGTTATCGGGGGTCGTCCTCTAGATCGCAGTGTAAAACAACCCACTGGCCCCTCTAACCCTCACACCCGCCTGGTGCACCGTACTGCCATCGGTGTGACGAATGGCCAGTACCGCATGCCCCGCCACTAAATTAATGCACATGCAAGTATTTCATTCCGAGCCTCCAGCTCGCAGGACCAACCTGTCCTGAATCCCTCAAACCTTCACGGGTGAGCATTTATCACAATCCCTCCAACCCTACACGGGTGAGAACGCACAATAGTGCCTTTATTCCAAATCCCTCAAACCCTACACGAGTGAGAATGAACCACAATGTTGTAACACCCCAGTTTTGAAAGAGGGTCGATTTACGTTTCTGGAAAATTTTTGGTTTCTGGCAGGGGGCACACGGCCTGCGACACGGGCGTGTCGCAGGGCGTGTCGAGCCGTGTCGACACTCGGCCCGGGGTGTCGACACTTTCGCTCGACAATGTGTCGAGACTAGGGCACACGGCCTGCGACACGGGCGTGTCGCAGGGCGTGTCGAGCCCGTGTCGACACTCGGCCCGGGGTGTCGACACTTTCGCTCGACAGTGTGTCGAGGCAAGGCACACGGCCTCGGACACGGGCGTGTCCCAGGCCGTGTGGGTCTGTCGACGATCTTCAGTCGACGATGTTTACTCGACGAGTGTCGAGTGTCGAGTGTCGAGACTGGGACACACGGCCTGTGACACGGGCGTGTCACAGGGCGTGTCCCACTTGGTCGACGATCTTCGCTCGACGTTCTTCCGCGGTGTCGACACAAAGGTTGTCGACGAGTGTCGAGACTTGGCACACGGCTTGGGACACGGGCGTGTCCCAGGCCGTGTCACCTCTCGGGTTGGTATCGGGGCCGTGTCGATGGAGGCACACGGCCAGCCACACGGCCGTGTCATTGGGGACACGGGCGTGTCGGATCGAACACGGGCGTGTTGGATGCCCATGTGCTGTTCCAGGCGCGTCGATTTGAGACGGCGAATGAGGCACACGGCCCTGGACACGGGCGTGTGTCAGGCCGTGTTCGGCCCAGGTCTTTTATTTTTCTGTCGAATCGTGGCCTTTTCTTCCCCTGGTTTTAGGATCTGATGACTCAGATTATTTCTTTAGGAGTTAAGTCCGAGAATAGGGTTGAAAACCCTCATTCTTCTCCAAGCATTCTCTTACTAAAGATCTAGAGAGAAGTGAGAACAAGGAAGAAGGAGACGGAGAGTTTGAGCTGTAGGAGAGGTTTCGGTGCTCCAAATCGCGAGCCGAGTCCGGATCCGTGGAGGTTAGATCATTGCGAAGGCTTCCATCCGGCTATTTTACCATGGCAAGGAAGAGGAGTCGGAAGGTAACGACAATTCTCCTCTCGGTCTTAGGATGCATGTTTTTAGCATCTTTTCTTTCTAGCTTTTGGGCACCAAACTCTCAAATGAGAGGGTTTTGGTTTGCCAAGGTTCAAGAAGAACCTCCGGGTTGATTGAGTCCGTCCCGGCATATTTTGCATTAGAGATCCGCTCCGTTAGTGGATTAGGCATGGTGGGTGAAGCCGTTGTCGCGACCGTTAGTCCGACTCGGTGATGTTGCATACGAACGTTAAGGATTTGTAGAGATTCCGCTGCGGCAAGACGCCGTTTGTGATGTGGTGATGTTTTCCCCCTTTTTCTCGAGTGAGTACGTGTAGTTGGAACCGGACAAGGTTAGCTCCTCGTGGCGGTAAATGTTTTCCTTGGTGGACAAGGTTAGCTCCGCGTGAGTTGTAGATGGTTTCCTTGGTGCGCGGGAACGCTGCAGTACAAATGAGGGACTAGAGTGGATTTGTCTTGGTTTGTGTTGTGCCAAGGCGTGGCTATGTCTCCGTGGTCGGCTGGCTATCCCGTGACGTTCACGTCATGTGCAGAGAGTGTCCCGGCGAGACTAGTCCCCTTCTGTGAGACTGACAAGAATGCCAAGCATGGGGACAAGCCCGGGCAATGAGGCCATGAGCGGGTGGGGTCCGGCAAGACTTCTTAGAATCGGTCAGTTTTGTGTTTGTTGGAATCCTGACATGAGACGTCAGAGCTTGTAGGCAAGCCCGAGGCTAAGACCTTGAGCGGGTGGGGCCTTGACAAGAGTTCCATGAGGCGGCCTGTGAGCCGTTGGGGGAAATGGTGACCCCCTTTGTTTGCGACTTTATGCCAGTGGGGAATCGATGAGTACCCATATGATGTGATGATGTGCTAGATGCATACGAGTTAGGGTGCCTTAGGTGAAACCCAGGTTATTGCATACATGATTGCATAAGTAGGTCCTTTTATTATATGCTCAACCAGTAGAGAACATGTATGATGTGTGTGACATCCAAGCCTGTTTCTGTAGCTGTTTTTCTTGCTTATGATTATTGCATACGAAGTGCTAACTTGCAGGTTGGAGGGGTACCCCAGGGTCCGTTAGGGGCGGCCGGGAGGAGATGTGTTGTTACACAGTTTGAGGTCAGCCTTTGCTGACCCACGTTACTAATAATTTTTACAGGGCAAGGATCGCATGCAGCAGCTAGCTCGCCGGCCAGAAAGGCCTAAGTCTCATGAAGTGTTTTTCCTTTGGTAGCTCTACGTATGTGATGTTGTATGTTTGAGACTCTTGTTGTCCGGCTTGCATGCCGAGGTAGACTAGGAGTGCTAAGCACATTCATGACTGTTGTATTATTTGATTTTGGACACATGTTGTAAGGCCATAAGGCTATTTGTTTTACTCTTCTAAGTGGTGGATAACTTCTTGTCCTGTTTTGTTTCCGCTGTGTTGTGCAAAGTGTTTTGAGTGTGGGTAGCTATATCAACTTTTAATACTAAAGCTGTGGCGTTCGTATGTTGTGGGGCTCCGGCCGGACCCATATTATACGTTCACTACAGGGGAGGTGTTACAATTTGGTATCAGAGGCAGGTTAGATTCAAGGTCAATGCGTAGAGAAGTTATCCACATAAGAGTAACGCGGAACCATGAGTGTACTTATGTTTAAGTCTTGAGATTTGAGACTGATTCCTTGTTTCTTGTTTCTTGAAGAGTGCAAGCAACGAGGCGGGAACGTCGAGAGCAAGAGAAGAGCTTTCGGCGAGCAGTGCTACTGCTCCAGGCCTTTTGGGCACGGGTGTGAACCCGGCCGACTTCTGTCGCATGCTTGCGGAAGCGATGGTGGCAGCCCAAGCTGCAGCGGCAGCTCAGGTAGCAACCCCTGCTACACCGGACACGACGACGGCCGTGCTAGGCGGAGAGGCCAGGCGAGTGGAGCCTTTGGCGGAAAGGGTGGTTGTCGGACATGGAGACCGACACATGAAGTACTTCCTGAGTTTCCATCCCCCGTCTTTCAAGGGAGTGGGTACGCCAACGGATGCGAAGGACTGATGAGTTCGCATTCAAGAGCTTTTAAGGGCGGCAGAGACGCCAGAGGAAAAGAAAGCTGAGTATGCGGCTTTCATGTTGGAAGGAGACGCCAAGTTATGGTGGGTGAGCCATAGCGGCCGCCAGTTCCCGGGACGCACCCCGTCAGTGGAGGAGTTTGGGGATGCGTTCCTAAAGAGGTATATTCCAGTTTCTACACGATTGGCCCTTCAGAGGCAGTTTCTGCATTTAATGCAGCGAGACAAGACAGTAGATGAGTATGTGCAGGAGTTCACCCGTTTGGGTCGTTACGCTGGAACGACGATGGCAGATGATGTAGAAAGGGATAACCTCTTCTACCAGGGGCTGAGGGAGAACCTGAGACAACCCCTCATCTCCATGAAGAGAGCGGGGTTCAATGAACTAGTTGAGGCTGCCAGAATTTTGGAAAGTGATTTGGAGCGAACCCAACGCCGTAAGGGTTTTACTCCCAAGCAAGGGGAAGGGAAGCCTTCCCAATCTCATGGAAAGTCTGAAGGGAGTAGGTGGAGGAAGAAGCTTCACACTCCCAGATCCGGTGAGAAGAGCAATTGGATGACTGGGGGTTCTCACTCTAGGGGACCGCCGATGTGTTACAACTGTGGTAAGGTGGGACACATAGCTCGTGTTTGTCCCCAAGGAGGAGCGGGGCAAGAGGCTAGGCGGGAGCAGACTGTGCGCTCCGGCCCCAGTGCTGCAGAGAAAGGGAAGATGGCGGAGTCGAGCGCTTCTCGGTTCCAACCGATGCAACCAAGGGCTTACAACCTTGGACAGCAAGAAGCGATCCGCCAGACCGATGTGGTGACAGGTATGAAGAAAATTTAAGTTTAAATTTTGTGCTTCATCCTTTTTAGACTTTTGTGTAATGTCTATGTTGTAGGCTTCGTGTTAGTTTCCGAATACCCCGCTAGGGTATTGTTTGATACGGGAGCATCGCACTCCTTTCTTGCGGAGAGCTTCATCCGGAGAATATGAGTTGAGTCTTTCTCGGCGGGCGCAGAGTTGAGTCTTTCTCGGCGGGCGCAGAGTTGAAAGTGCGCATGCCCAATGAGTCATCCATGACCACTGGGGCCAAATGGCGCATTTGTTGGGAGCTAGACGGAGTTGACTTCGTTTTGGTAGCAGCGATTCTACCATTGGTTGAGTTCGATGTCATTTTGGGCATGGACTGGCTTGTAGAGCAGCGCGCCAGTATTGATTGCATATCTAAGGTTGTGACCCTAAAGAGCAAAGGGCAGGCGGAGGTCAAATTTGAGGGCCTTTGTGAAGTGGTCTGCTCCCTGATTTCGGTCATGCAGTTGATGCGGGCGGTTAACCAGGGTGGTGTAGCGCTTGTAGCGTTATTGGAGGTTCGTCTCTCCCAGCTGTCTGTTGATGAAGTGCCCGTAGTGGTAGAGTTCAAGGATGTATTTCCGGATGAACTTCCTGGAGCGCCTCCTCGGAGGGAGATCGATTTCTCAATCGAGTTACTGCCGGAGGCTAGGCCGGTGTCACGTCCCCCGTTTATAATGTCACCAAAGGAGTTGGCTGAACTTAATGTACAGTTACAGGAATTGTTGGAGAAAGGGTATATCAGACCCAGTTCTTCACCGTGGAGTGCGCCAGTGTTGTTTGTAAAGAAGAAAGACGGTAGCATGCGGCTATGCATAGACTACCGAGAGCTGAATAAATTGACCGTCAAGAATAAGTATCCGATTTCTCGGATAGATGACTTGTTCGACCAATTGGTAGGGTCAGTGGTGTATTCAAAATTGGACTTGAAGTCAGGCTATTATCAGCTGCGAATTCGGGATGAGGACATCCCAAGACTACCTTTGGTACAAGGTATGGGCACTTTGAGTTTACGGTGATGCCGTTCGGGCTGACGAACGCACCATCTGTGTTCATGGATCTTATGAATCGAGTATTTCGGGAATACTTGGATTCTTTTGTGGTTGTCTTCATTGATGACATCTTGGTGTATTCCAAATCGGAAGTGGAGCATGAGACCCACTTGAGAGTGGTCTTGCAAGTGTTGAGGGAGAATCAGTTGTATGCAAAATTCTCCAAGTGCGAGTTCTGGTTAGAGAAGGTGGCATTTTTGGGCCACGTGATTAGTGGGGATGGGGTGGCAGTGGATCCAACAAAAGTGGAGGCCATCAGAGATTGGCCAGTCTTGAGGACCGTGGCGGAAGTCCGAAGTTTTCTTGGACTAGTCGAGTATTATAGGAGATTCGTGGAGAATTTCTCGCGGATAGCTCTACCCCTCACCTCACTCACACGTAAAGATCACAAGTTTGTGTGGACTCAAGAGTGCAGCCAAGCATTTGAGGCACTGAAGGAGAGACTGATGATGGCTCCAATCCTAAGTCTACCGCAAGGGATCGAGGGATTTCAGATTTTCAGTGACGCATCAGGATGCGGTTTGGGTTGCGTTTTGGTGCAATATGGCAAGGTGATAGCTTTTGGGTCTAGACAACTGAAGCCCCATGAGAGGAATTACCCCGTCCATGACTTGGAGTTGGCGGCGGTAATTTTTGCGTTGAAAATATGGCGGCATTATGTTTATGGTGCAAAGGTGGAGATCTTCACGGATCACAAAAGCCTGAAGTATCTCTTGGATCAAAAGGATTTGAACATGCGACAACGCAGGTGGGTTGAGTTTCTTGGAGACTACGAGGTGACGATTCAGTATACGCCAGGTAAAGCCAATGTGGTGGCGGATGCCTTGAGTAGGAAGTACTCGGGGCAAGGGAATTGGATCGAAGCTCATGATGAGCGATTGGTACGGGAGTGGGAGTCCCTTGGTTTGGAATGCGTTGCGAGAGGCGAGTCCAGCGTGGCTCGGTTGAACTGGATTGAAGTGCAGAACGACTTGACCGATCGCATTCGGGAAGCGACTCGGTTGGATGTGGAGTTTCAACCACTTGTGATGGAGGCTCAAGCGGGCGAGAGCAGCACCTGGGAGATGATTGATGGGATTCTGAGGAAGAACGGAAGGGTTTGTATACCGCAGTTCGGCAAACTCCGTGAGGAGTTGATATTTGAGGCTCACTTCACAAAGTACTCCATTCACCCGGGCAGTATAAAGATGTACTTGGATATGAAGAAATCCTTTTGGTGGCCGGGGCTGAAGCGGGACGTAGCTTTGTACGTGAATCGTTGCCAAACTTGTGCCTTGGTGAAGGCCGAATGTCAGAAGCCGGGCGGGTTCCTGAAGCCCCTTCCAATCCCTGAATGGAAATTTGATGACATCTCCATGGACTTTGTACATGGGTTGCCTAGATCGCAGCATGGTAATGATGCTATTTGGGTGATTGTGGACCGCTTAACCAAGGTGACCCACTTCATCCCAAATCGGAAAGAGGACAGCGTGGAGAAGCTGGTGGAGTTGTATGTTCGCAACATTGTGCGACTGCATGAGATTCCAAAGAGTATAGTCAGCGATCGAGATGGACGGTTTACGTCCAAGGACTGGAGACTAGTTCAAAAGAGTTTGGGCACGAAGCTAAAGTTCAGTACGGCGTTCCATCCTCAAACTGATGGGCAAACAAAAAGAACAAACCGTACTATGGAGGATATGCTGAGAATGTGCGTTCTTGACTTCGGCAAGAAGTGGGAGGATCACCTCTTCATGGTGGAATTCGCGTACAACAACAGTTTTCAAGCGAGTATAAAAATGGCGCCATACGAAGCTTTGTATGGGAGGCGGTGTCGAACACCAATGTCTTGGGCAGAGGCGGGAGACACCAAAATTTTGGGAAAGGAGGTGGTAGTTGACGCTTGTGAGATGGTACAGACCATACAAGAGCGTATGAAGGTGGCGCAAGACCGTCAAGCAAAATACTTTAATGCTCGTCACCGGAAGTTGGAGTTTGCGGTAGGTGATTGAGTCTATTTGAAGATCAAACCGTTCAAAGGCGTCTCACGGATTCGCCGACTCAAGAAGTTGAGTCCAAGGTTTTTGGGCCCTTTTGAAATTGTTGAACGAGTGGGAGAAGCAGCCTATCGGTTGGCGTTGTCCGCGGAGCTGGGTGGATTGCATGACGTCTTCCACGTCTCCGTTTTGAGGAAAGCCTTGGTGGAGGCTAGTGTGGTGATTGAGCCGACATCGGTGCCGATTGAGGAAGGCTTGAGGACGCGAGTACTTCCAATTACTATAGAGGATTCGGAGACTCGGCAGTTGCGGAATAAAGAAGTTAAACTCGTGAAAGTCCGATGAGACAACTGCGGTCGAGAGGAGCTCTCTTGGGAGCGAGAACAGGCCATGCTAGAAGAGTATCCAGAACTCTTCATTTCAGGTACAAGTTAAGTTTTTGTACCCTTTTGTTTTGTAATTTCGGGACGAAATTTTGTTAAGGGGGGGATAGTTGTAACACCCCAGTTTTGAAAGAGGGTCGATTTACGTTTCTGGAAAATTTTTAGTTTCTGGCAGGGGGCACACGGCCTGCGACACGGGCGTGTCGCAGGGCGTGTCCAGCCGTGTCGTCACTAAGCCCGAGGTGTCGACACTTTCGCTCGACAATGTGTCGAGACTAGGGCACACGACCTGCGACACGGGCGTGTCGCAGGGCGTGTCGAGCCCGTGTCGACACTCGGCCCGGGGTGTCGACACTTTCGCTCGACAGTGTGTCGAGACAAGGCACACGACCTAGGACACGGGCGTGTCCCCGGCCGTGTGGGTCTGTCGACGATCTTCAGTCGACGATGTTTACTCGACGAGTGTCGAGTGTCGAGTGTCGAGACTGGGACACACGGTCTGTGACACGGGCGTGTCACAGGGCGTGTCCCGCTTGGTCGACGATCTTCGCTCGACGTTCTTCCGCGGTGTCGACACAAAGGCTGTCGACGAGTGTCGAGACTTGGCACACGGCTTGGGACACGGGCGTGTCCCAGGCCCTGTCACCTCTCGGGTTGGTATCAGGGCCGTGTCGATGGAGGCACACGGCCAGCCACACGACCGTGTCATTGGGGACACGGGCGTGTCGGATCGAACACGGGCGTGTTGGATGCCCGTGTGCTGTTCCAGGCGCGTCGATTTGAGACGGCGAATGAGGCACACGGCCCTGGACACGGGCGTGTGTCAGGCCGTGTTCGGCCCAGGTCTTTTATTTTTCTGTCGGATCGTGGCCTTTTCTTCCCCTGGTTTTAGGATCTGATGACTCAGATTATTTCTTTAGGAGTTAAGTCCGAGAATAGGGTTGAAAACCCTCATTCTTCTCCAAGCATTCTCTTACTAAAGATCTAGAGAGAAGTGAGAACAAGGAAGAAGGAGACGGAGAGTTTGAGCTGTAGGAGAGGTTTCGGTGCTCCAAATCGCGAGCCGAGTCCGGATCCGTGGAGGTTAGATCATTGCGAAGGCTTCCATCCGGCTATTTTACCATGGCAAGGAAGAGGAGTCGGAAGGTAACGACAATTCTCCTCTCGGTCTTAGGATGCATGTTTTTAGCATCTTTTCTTTCTAGCTTTTGGGCACCAAACTCTCAAATGAGAGGGGTTTTGGTTTGCCAAGGTTCAAGAAGAACCTCCGGGTTGATTGAGTCCGTCCCCGGCATATTTTGCATTAGAGATCCGCTCCGTTAGTGGATTAGGCATGGTGGGTGAAGCCGTTGTCGCGACCGTTAGTCCGACTCGGTGATGTTGCATACGAACGTTAAGGATTCGTAGAAATTCCGTTGCGGCAAGACGCCGTTTGTGATGTGGTGATGTTTTTCCCCTTTTTCTCGAGTGAGTACGTGTAGTTGGAACCGGACAAGGTTAGCTCCTCGTGGCGGTAGATGTTTTCGTTGGTGGACAAGGTTAGCTCCGCGTGAGTTTGAGATGGTTTCCTTGGTGCGCGGGAACGCTGCAGTACAAATGAGGGACTAGGGTGGATTTGTCTTGGTTTGTGTTGTGTCAAGGCGTGGCTATGTCTCCGTGGTCGGCTGGCTATCCCGTGACGTTCACGTCATGTGCGGAGAGTGTCCCGGCGAGACTAGTCCCCTTCTGTGAGACTGACAAGAATGCCAAGCATGGGGACAAGCCCGGGCAATGAGGCCATGAGCGGGTGAGGTCCGGCAAGGCTTCTTAGAATCAGTCAGTTTTGTGTTTGTTGGAATCCTGACATGAGACGTAAGAGCTTGTAGGCAAGCCCAGGGCTAAGACCTTGAGCGGGTGGGGCCTTGACAAGAGTTCCATGAGGCGGCCTGTGAGCCGTTGGGGGGAAATGGTGACCCCCTTTGTTTGCGGCTTTATGCCAGTGGGGAATCGATGAGTACCCATATGATGTGATGATGTGCTAGATGCATACGAGTTAGGGTGCCTTGGGTGAAACCCAGGTTATTGCATACATGATTGCATAAGTAGGCCCTTTTATTATATGCTCAACCAGTAGAGAACATGTATGATGTGTGTGACATCCAAGCCTGTTTCTGTAGTTGCTTTTCTTGCTTATGATTATTGCATACGAAGTGCTAACTTGCAGGTTGGAGGGGTACCCCGGGGTCCGTTAGGGGCGGCCGGGAGATGTGTTGTTACACAGTTTGAGGTCAGCCTTTGCTGACCCACGTTACTAATAATTTTTACAGGGCAAGGATCGCATGCAGTAGCTAGCTCGCCGGCCAGAAAGGCCTAAGCCTCATGAAGTGCTTTTTCTTTGGTAGCTCTACTTATGTGATGCTGTATGTTTGAGACTCTTGTTGTCCGGCTTGCATGCCGAGGTAGACTAGGAGTGCTAAGCACATTCATGACTGTTGTATTATTTGATTTTGGACACATGTTGTAAGGCCATAAGGCTATTTGTTTTACTCTTCTAAGTGGTGGATAACTTCTTGTCCTGTTTTGTTTCCGCTGTGTTGTGCAAAGTGTTTTGAGTGTGGGTAGCTATATCAACTTTTAATACTAAAGCTGTGGCGTCCGTATGTTGTGGGGCCCCGACCGGACCCATATTATACGTTCACAACAGGGGAGGGGTTACAATTGTCCTAACCTATAAGACTACTCTTGTCTATGGATTATTATACTTAATGATTTATGGTTAATCCTAGGACTGCCCAAGGTATACCCGGTGAAGGGCTCTCGGGGGCACTAGGAACTATGATGAGATTACGCCCAAAGCTCCTTTTCTCAAGGATATTTACTTTAGTTGATGGCTACCCAATATTCACCCTCAGCTCTCGTTATTACTCTTGAGTAATTCTAATAACTTAAGATGTTCACAGAAGGCGACGGTCTTCCGCCGGCCTCCACTCCATATGCTATCAAAGGTTTGCACTTTACTCTTGTCACTAAGACAACTCTATCCACCAGGGCCATATTCCAATTGAAGTCTCTAGCTCATTTATTGATCTATCCCCCGGTGGTCCTTACAACATGACCTACTTACACTATGCGCAACCCATGACCTAATACCACCCCGAAATGGAACTTCCAATTCCTTGGGTCACCTGCCCTTAATTATTTATCCTAGAATGGTATGGACTAATGAAGTGAGCCTATTGATTTTCATAATTTTCCTAAGTCATTAAGGCCTCTAATTAAATCATTTAATTAATCCCCTATGTCATTTAATACATGAAATATGACAATTTATAATCCACTGACCTAAGGAATTTTTCCTGAGTTATATCTTGGTGAAATATTGCTGTCTACCAAAATTTATAATTTTTCTTTTATTATTTCTATTTATTCCTTAATTAATACAAAATTCATAAAATTGCCATTTTCCAAATGAAGTATAAGGAATACATTTCTATGTATTCTAGGAAAATTACAGAACATATGTATCATGAATTTAAGGCTAATGATAGAGTTTCATCAACATCTACAATGTACTGACCTACAAATTTCAATTCTTAATAATTTACCAAAATGCCATTATAAGGTTTTAAAAATTACTGAGTAATCCAAAAATGCTGAGAAAATTATACAAGGTTATTCATACTCAGATAAATCATCAAGAAGTTTTCCAAAATTTTCTACGAAGTATTTTCACCAATTTGTTAATTAAGTAAGATGAGGGTAAAAAGGTAATTACCACATAACTCATATCAAAATTCTTCAAACAGAGACATAAAAATTTTAAAGAGTTAAATCTAACCTAATATTGACCTTGACAAAAATTGGGGGTTTTAGCTCAAAAATGACATATTTTTATATATATATTTTAAAAAGGTTAATTATTCAAAAAATTCCAAATAATGGGATTTTTGTTTCCAAAAATCCCATTATTACAAAGTGGGGTATAATTCACCCTAATGAGCCTCTGAAATCAATATCATGGTTTTTGGATGTCCCAAAGAGGATTAATACACAATATATCAAAAATGACTATTTGCACCCCAAGCCTATATATAATCAACACATGCATGTGAGTTTACTCAACATGCAGTGGTCCAAATGTGCTGAAATGTTTATCATGCACATGAATAGTCCCCAAGGACATGCCACCAAAATTTGGGGCCATTTGGAGCCATAACCCTCCAAATATTTCAATTACTTAAATTTGTGTATTTTGAATAAAACTATAGAAAAAGTTTTCCAAAAAAATTCCCAATTTTTGGCAGGGGCTAAATATGCCCTAAACATGCATGCACCCAAAATTTGGGGTCATGTTGATTACTGGTTTGGCTTTGGCATTGGTTTTAATTTCTGCCCTAGCCTAGGACCAGTCCTAGGAAAACAGCCCTACAGGGCAGTCTACTGCTCCAAATTACATGATTATGGTGGCAAATTAAATTTAAGAGCCTAAACTACAATTTTCATTTAGGGTACATGACCAGGAAATGCCTCTAAGAGGCCTAAAATATCCATGCAAGGTTACTGAATAAATGTGACAATTATATAATCATATACTATAGTTTATATTTGATTTAATTATTGCCGAGCACGAATCTTAAAGCAAGATTAACGGGATCCGGTCATCGTCCCCAAATGACTAACGGTCCAGATTAACTCTGGCTGGCCACTTTTGCTGGCTGATTCCGGCCAGCTGAGCCACCACCACTGCCGGCGAATGTCGCCACCACCTTCACTGAGGTGGCGGCTAGCGGTTTCTGGCGATGAGGGCGTCAGAATTGGCTCCTCCGGCGAACCCGAGCAAGAAGAAAAACTCGGAAAAATGGCCATTTCCTCACATGGTATCGGGCTCAATTGAGCCCGATGTCTCTCCCTAAAGATCTAGAAATCTAGCACGAGCAGAGGGGAGGCGAAACGAACACGAATGACGGTACGACGGCGAGGTTGGCGGCAATTGGCCATGGATGAGCTGCTCCGGCGATCTCCTGCTCAAAACCTCGATTCTCCACCAAAAACTTCGCTCCAGGACTCGTTCTCCACTCTATTCTACCCTCTGAAGGTGATGGTGTGGTCGAATTGGGCTGAAGGTGACTATGTAGGGTGATACCATAAAGGTGAGCTCGGTTTGGGGCTTTGGAGGCTTCACCCTTGGTGCCAAGTGGCCCCATGCTGCCAAATTCTCTGGAAATTCTCTGAGGAGGCCAGCCGACACAATTTGGGTTGATGGAGCCAAGGCCAAGTGACATCTTCTTCTTAACTCACCTTCTCTCTCCTAAAATCCCCACTTTACCCTCATGCATGTGTCCCTCCATTCAAAATCAGAGGGTAGGGGTGGTCATTGTCCATTTGGACTGGCTATGGATCAGGTTTGGTGGGCTTGGCCCAAGGGGAGTGGGCTTAGCCTTCATTTTCCCCTTTAGGTTAAATGGGTTGACTTGGGTTGACTTGGATTGACTTGGTCAACCATGATGAGTGTGCTAACCCCACTTGGTGGTCATGGGTCTAATGGCACCACCCAACTTAGGTTGGGTCAATGTGGCGCCCTACTTGGGCTAATTGAGCATATAGGTATAAGTTTGACCAAATTAGGTACAGGGTTGACTTTGATCAACTAGGGTCAAAGGGTTGACCTAATGACATGCCCTAGGGTCCACTTAGATTGTTTTAGGGTTAGGGAAATGTGGTGGGGTCATGGTGTGGCTAGGGTTCCTATTTAGGCTAGTTTGACCTAGTTTGACTTTGGCCCCTTAGTGGGCCCCACATGGCTACAACCCACTACCTAAGGTCAACCTAGCTAAATTCCCTATCACCCACCCCATGCCTAACCCAATCTAAGTGAAGGGGGTTTAGAAGTAACATGAGATATTACAAATCCCAATAAACAAGAAAATAATTTCGTCCCCGAAATTTAAGTTTGGGTCTACGAGGTTCTACTTGCAAGAATTATAAGAAATTCAAACGTATAAACTAAAGTATACCTGAAGTGAATAGCTCCAGGTGTCGCTCCAACATTAGATCCCTCGACTCCTAGGTGTGCTTCTCCTGTCCATGATTAGACCACAACACCTTCACGAGAGGGACCCTCTTCTTCCGCAACACACGAACATCTGTATCATCAATCCGGATTGGCTCCAATCTGACAGATCTATCTGGCGCTATCGGACCGGCTGTAGTAGTAACACGCTGCTCCGGCCGTAGGAGAGCTCTTCGCAAGGAAGAGACATGAAAGACGTCGTGTAGGGTACCCAACTCCGGTGGCAGCTGCAGTTGGTAAGCTAAGGGGCCGATCCGCTCTAGGATCAAGTATGGCCCCATGTATCGAGGACTGAGCTTCTTGTGCCTCCGCACCTGAGAGACACCATATACGTTAACGTATCTTCAAGAAAACCTTGTCTCCAACTTGGAACTCCACCTTCCGGTGCCAAGCATCATAATACTTCGTCTGTCTGCTCTGGGCCTCTAGCATCCGATCCCTGTTCAAATGTACCCGAGCCTCCGTATCCTTCACATAATCAGAACCAAGAGCCTTGGTATCCACATCCTGAACCCATGACAGCGGTGTCCGGCATTTCCTCTCATAAAGTGCCTCATAAGGAGTCATCCTGATGCTAGCCTGGTGGCTGTTATTGTAAGAGAACTCGATCAGTGGTAGTAGCCTCTCCCAAGGCTTCCACCTATCCAATATGCACAGGCGGAGTAGATCCTCCATGGTCCGGATGGTCCGCTCGGTCTGTCCGTCGGTCTGCGGGTGGAAGGCGGTACTAAAGGTAAGCCAAGAGCCCAAGTAAGCATGCACGGCCCTCCACTCGCTCAAAGTGAACCGACCATCACGCTCCGAAACAATCGTCCTGGGGATGCCATGATATCTGACAAACTGCTCCACGAATAGTCTCACCAAAACTGCAACCCGGGTCTTATGCCCAGAACCACCGTCTTACGGTGACACTAACACACGGGTTAGTCGACACCGCAACACGTCGATTCTGCAGGCTAGTACGATCATGAACCTGTAGGCCAATATGAGAAAAGAAGAATACATAGTAGAGTACAACACAACTAGTCCATAGTCACATGACATATATGTAATATATGAAAGAAAAACAACAGTCCATATGAGTACAAAAAATAATATAAAGAGTAATAAGGGCTTATGCCCAGTACATCAAATCAAATCTCCCTCTCTCAACTCTAACAGCGGAAGATATCTATCATCACCAAGTCATCCCACCTGAGGTAACTCTGCAGCAGTAGTAGTAGGTGATGACATCAGCTCCTCACGTCCTGCCATCTCGCTCCGCTGGTCGCGCTGGTACTCCATCTCCTCGAGCTCCTAAAAATAGTTTGGTCACCGACCATTAGTTAAAAAGACTAAGTCGTTTCCTCCACACCTCGCCCCACAACTCCTGGGCACCGTGCGGGAGGACTAAGCGGAGGACAACAAGGGGTATCAAGTATAAACAGGTGGCAGTGACACTACACTAACAAATAAATGAGGAGTAATAGTGATTCTACTCTACCAGTTCTATGTATGATGAACAAGTACAGTAAGTAAGGTATAAAACTGAGTAAGTAGAACAAGTGCAGTACGGTAAAGTAAAGGACAGAAGGTAAGAGCAGGAAAATAAAACTAAGCTACCACTACTCTATCATCATAAATCGTACCTTAACTTATAAAAATGCCCATACAAATTTATAAGTTAAGGTTTCCAGGAAATGTAACTTATCATATAAAAGAGCCAATACTAATTTATATGATAAGGATCTATGAAGCGTATGACCTAATATGAATGAATGTTTATGATGCAAATTATGCACAGGCAAGTGCAACTCACACACAACGACTCTGTGATCAAAGACCTTTAGTTCCCACTTTTTGAGAGCTAGCTTCACTCTCGGGTATTACCGCTGTGGCTACGGCAGCAGCGGAGCGGGCATCTCCACTTCTAGGCCGGTATGCACACTACCAAACCTTAGACCCCTCTCATACGACTCTGTACACGTCCAAGGTGCACTCTAGAGTCTATGCATACGTATTTTGCTGACAACCCGTCAGTCTTGTTGGGTCAGATGTGCGGTATCGGGGGTCGTCCTCCAGACTGCAGTGTAAAGCAACCCACTGTCCCCTCTAACCCTCACACCCGCCTGGTGCACCGTACTACCATCGATGTGACGAACGGCCAGTACCGCATGCCCCACCACTAAATTAATGCACATGCAAGTATTTCATCCGGAGCCTCCAGCTCGCAGGACCAACCTGTCCTGAATCCCTCAAACCCTCACGGGTGAGCATTTATCACAATCCCTCCAACCCTACACGGGTGAGAACGCACAATAGTGCCTTTATTCCAAATCCCTCAAACCCTACACAGGTGAGAATGAACCATAATGTCCTAACCTATAAGACTACTATTGTTTACGAATTATTATACTTAGTGATTTAGGGTTAATCCCAGGACTGCACAGGGTATACCCGGTGAAGGGCTCTCGGGGCACTAGGAACTATGATGAGATTACGCCCAAAGCTTCCTTTCTCAAGGATATTTACTTTAGTTGATGGCTACCCAATATTCACCCTCAGCTCTCGTAATTACTCTTGAGTAATCCTAATGACTTAAGATGTTCATAGAAGGGCGACAGTCTTCTGCCGGCCTCCACTCCATATGCTATCCAAGGTTTGCACTTTACTCTTGTCACTAAGACAACTCTGTCCACCAGGGCCATATTCCAATTGAAGTCTCTAGCTCATTTATTGATCTATCCCCCGGTGGTCCTTACAACATGACCTACTTACACTATGCGCAACCCATGACCTAATACCATCCCGAAATGGAACTTCCAATTCCTTCGGCCACCTGCCCTTAATTATTTATCCAAGGATGGTATGGACTAATGAAGTGAGCATATTGATTTTCATAATTTTCCTAAGTCATTAAGGTCTCTAATTAAATCATTTAATTAATCCCCTAGGTCATTTAGTACATGAAGTATGATAATTTATAATCCACTAACCTAAAGAATTTTTCCTGAGTTATATCTTGGTGAAATATTGCTGTCTACCAAAATTTGTAATTTTCCTTTGATTATTTCTATTTATTCCTTAATTAATACAAAATTCATACAATTGTCATTTTCCAAATGAAGTATAAGGAATACATTTCTAAATATTCTAGGAAAATTACAGAACATATGTATCATGAATTTAAGGCTAATGACAGAGTTTCATCAACATCTACAATGTAATGGCCTACAAATTTCAATTCTTAATAATTTACCAAAATGCCATTATAAGGTTTTAAAAATTACTGAGTAATCCAAAAATGCTGAGAAAATTATACAAGGTTATTCATACTCAGATAAATCATCAAGAAGTTTTCCAAAATTTTCTACCAAGTATTTTCACCAATTTGTTAATTAAGTAAGATGAGGGTAAAAAGGTAATTACCACATAACTCATCAAAATTCTTCAAACAGAGACATAAAAATTTTAAGGAGTTAAATCTAACTTAATATTGACCTTGACAAAAATTGGGGGTTTTATCTCAAAGATGACATATTTTTATATTTATTTTTCAAAAAAGGTTAATTATTCCAAAAATTTCAAATAATGAGATTTTTTTTTTTCCAAAAATCCCATTATTACAAAGTGGGGTATAATTCACCCTAATGAGCTTCTGAAATCAATATCATGGTTTTTGGATGTCCCAAAGAGGATTAATACACAATATATCAAAAATGACTATTTGCACCCCAAGCCTATATATAATCAACACATGCATGTGAGTTTACCCAACATTCAGTGGTCCAAATGTGCTGAAAGTTTTACCATGCACATAAATAGTCTCCAAGGACATGCCACCAAAATATGAGGCCATTTGGAGGCATAACCCTTCAAATATTTCATTTATTTAAATGTGTATTTTGAATAAAACTATAGAAAACGTTTTCCCAAAAATTCCCAATTTCTGACAGGGGCTAAATATGCCCTAAACATGCATGCACCCAAAATTTAGGGTCATGTTGATTACTGGTTTGACTTGGGCATTGGTTTTAATTTCTGCCCTAGCCTAGGACCAGTCCTAGGAAAACAGCCCTACAAGGCAGTCTACTACTCCAAATTACATGAGTATGGTGGCAAATTAAAGTTAAGAGCCTAAGCTACAATTTTCATTGAGGGTACATGATTAGTAAATGCTTCTAAGAGGCTTAAAATATCCATGCAAGGTTACTGAATAAATGTGACAATTATATAATCATATACTATAGTTTATATTTGATTTAATTATTGCCGAGCACGAATCTTAAAGCAAGATTAACGGGATCCGGTCATCGTCCCCAAACCGAGCTCACCATGATGGTATCACCCTATACAGTCACCTTCAGCCCAATTCGACCACACCATCACCTTCAGAGTGTAGAATAGAGTGGAGAACGAGTCCTGGAGCGAAGCTTTTGGTGGAGAATCGAGATTTTGAGCAGGAGATCGCCAGAGCAGCTCATCCATGGCCAACCGCCGCCAACCTCGCCTCCGTGCTGCCATTCGGGTCCGTTTCGCCTCCCCTCTACTCGTGCTAGATTTCTAGATCTTTAGGGAGAGACATCGGACTCAATTGAGCCCGATACCATGTGAGGAAATGACCATTTTTCCGAGTTTTTCTTCTTGCTCGGGTTCGCCGGAGGAGCCAATTCCGGCGGCCTCATCGCCGGAAACCGCTAGCCGCCACCTCAGTGAAGGTGGTGGCGACATTCGCCGGCGGTGGTGGTGGCTCAGCTGGCCGGAATCAGCCAGCAAAAGTGGCCAGCCAGAGTTAATCTGGACCGTTAGTCATTTGGGGACGATGACCGGATCCCGTTAATCTTGCTTTAAGATTCGTGCTCGGCAATAATTAAATCAAATATAAACTATAGTATATGATTATATAATTGTCACATTTATTCAGTAACCTTGCATGGATAGTTTAGGCCTCTTAGAGGCATTTTTTGGTCATGTACCCTAAATGCAAATTGTAGCTTAGGCTCTTAACTTTAATTTGCCACCATAATCATGTAATTTGGAGCAGTAGACTGCCCTGTAGGGCTGTTTTCCTAGGACCGGTTCTAGGCTAGGGCAGAAATTAAAACCAATGCCCAAGCCAAACCAGTAATCAACATGACCCCAAATTTTGGGTGCATGTATGTTTAGGGCATATTTAGCCCCTGCCAAAAATTGGGAATTTGTGGGAAAAAGTTTTCTATAGTTTTATTCAAAATACACAAATTTAAATAAATGAAATATTTGGAGGGTTATGGCTACAAATGGCCCCAAATTTTGTTGGCATGTCCTTGGGGACTATTCATGTGCATGGTAAACATTTAAGCATATTTGGACCACTGCATGTTGGGTAAACTCACATGCATGTGTTGATTATATATAGCCTTGGGGTGCAAATAAACATTTTTGATATATTGTGTATTAATCCTCTTAGGGACATCCAAAAACCATGATATTGATTTCAGAGGCTCATTAGGGTGAATTATACCCAACTTTGTAATAATGAGATTTTTGGAAACAAAAATCCCATTATTTGAAATTTTTGGAATAATTAACCTTTTTGAAAAATAAATATAAAAATAGGTCATCTTTGAGATAAACCCCCAATTTTTGTCAAGGTCAATATTAGGTTAGATTTAACTCCTTAAGTTTTTATGTCTCTGTTTGAAGAATTTTGATAGGAGTTATGTGGTAATTACCTTTTTACCCTCATCTTACTTAAATAACAAATTGGTGAAAATACTTTGTAGAAAATTTTGGAAAAATTCTTGATGTTTTATCTGAGTATTAATAACACGGTGTAATTTTCTCACCATTTTTGGATTACTCAGTAATTTTTAAAACCTTATAATGACATTTTTGGTAAATTATTAAGAATTGAAATTTGTAGGCCATTACATTGTAGATATTGATGAAACTCTGCCATTAGCCTTAAATTATTGATACATATGTTCTGTAATTTTCGTAGAATATGTAGAAATGTATTCCTTATAATTCATTTGGAAAATGACAATTGTATGAATTTTGTATTAATTAAGAAATAAATAGAAATAATCAAAGGAAAATTATAAATTTTGGTAGACAACAATATTTCACCAAGATATAACTCAGGAAAAATTTTTAGGTCAGTGGATTATAAATTGTCATACTTCATGTATTAAATGACCTAGGGGATTAATTAAATGATTTAATTAGAGGCCTGATTCTGGCGGTCTGGTTGTGGTGCTCAGATCGGCCTGCAGTTCTGCAGATAAGCCAGTATTGGAGTAACCGCGCGGATTGGAAGATAAGTCCGCGGTGTGTGGCGGACGTGGTTAGAATCCGCGGAGTTCGCTTTTGCGGTCTGTCTTTGAAGATCGGCATTGTCCTTGCCGAGCTCTCCGATGATGCGGTGGGTGTTGCCGCATTAATGGTGGCGGACTGTCCATGAAGTTGGCGGTCTGGTTTTTTGTGTCCGCCAAGCTCGCACCAGTTGGTGGTGGGTTGCTGGACTTGGTCACATTCGGTGACAAGTTCTTGGTGATCGCAGTGTCCGCTGTTGACCGGGCGGTCTGCCTTTGGTCGTGGACTCTTGCGGCGAGCTGAGGCGTTGTTCTCGGGCTGTGCGAGCTGTTGTCGTGTCCGCATGTAGCGTGCGGACTGTCACAGTGATTGAAATGTTGTTCTGTCTGCGTGTTGCCTGTGTGCGGACTGGCGCGGTGTCCGCATAGTGTGGACTGACCTTGATGTGGCGCCTGGCGGGTTGTTTGAAGTCCGGATAAGTCCTTGCGGACTCGGTGGACTGGGCTTTGCTAGCTGCGAGCTGGGGTGGTGACTCTATTCATTAGGGCGATGACCACACTCCTCACCCAGCCTATAAATAGACCCCCCGACACGTCTACAGTAACAAAGTGAATAGTAAGTTGAGCGCAGATCCATTGTTGCGGACTCTGTTTTCCAGGTCGCGCGGTTTGAGTTTAACTGGTTGCTGTTTGCAGGTTGTGCGGCTAGCACTGTGAAGCCGGACGTCTGGTTCTGATCAAGGTCAAGAAGCAGTGAAGCTTGCAGTTTGCAATCAGCAGGTGCAGCAGGTCGCGGGTGGCGGCCAACTAGTTCTCTTCTCAAATTAATCTAAGTTCAATAGCCAGGTCGCCTGTCTAGGCGGACTTGGCGGTCTGTTCATTCAGTTCGGCGGCGACTTGTAGAGCAGACGTCAGCAGAATAACGGGTTGTCCGCGCAGTTTGTACGAACTTCGTAGTTTCAGAGTAGCATCAGCAGCTTGGCGGTCTCGGTGGACTTAGCGGTCTTGGAGGCAGTCCGCCCGGCTTGAAGTTGGTTCTTGCTCGTTTTTCTTCTCCTTGTACTTGACAAAATCATATCTCGCCATGTATACCTTGCCTTGTAAAGTTGATAGTTGATTAATGCAAGATCTGTGTGTGCTCTTCATTGTCACTAATACATTGTTCAGTTTATGGTTGGAGTGTTGCTGCGCCTAGTGCTCATTTTTCGCTTAATCAAGTGATCAGCTTGATAGTTTTGGAAGTGTTTACTTAATTCCAGAACTACCAGTTGATTGACTTGTGAGATTTCAACATGGTATCAGAGCTAACAGTGGCTTGAGCAGTGAGCTGTGATCAACCTCAGATAGTGCTCGACACTTCTGGAAGCTTTGTGATCAGCGGTGATTTGCAATGGTAGGAGCCTACGGAATAGGTCTTGGCATTGAGCTTCTGACAGCGACTAACTTCAAGAAGTGGAAGTCCTGCATGAAGAGCTATCTCTTGGGTGAGGAGTTATGGGAGGTCATCGGTGGTGACAACAAGCAAGATGATACTACTGCTACTGATACTGCAGAGGAAGTGAGAATTTGGAGAAAAACTAATGCTAAGACAGAATTTGCTCTCAAACGGGCTGTCTCACATGAGATCTTTGATCACATCTTAGGATGTGAGTCCGCTGCAGAGATTTGGACAACCATTGATGGGTTGTTCAACAGGAAGAATGTGGCTAGGCTATAGTTCCTGGAGAATGAGTTGGTTAAGGCAAGTCAACGTGATCTCTCCGTCTCTAAGTTCTTTTTGAAGATGAAGAATCTATGCGCTGAAATATCAACATTGGATCCTGATGAGCCCATCTCTGAAGCAAAGTTGAAGAGGCACATAGTCCGCGGGTTGCGGAAGGAATATGTGGCCTCTGTAACTTCCGTGCAAGGGTGGGCAACTCAACCGTCTCTACTGGAGCTGAAAAACTTGTTAGCGTCACATGAGAGTTTGGCCAGGCAGATGGCCGGTGTGACTATCTCTGAAGGAGGTATTGAAGCTCTCATCACTGAGAAGAAGAAGAAGAAATGAGAGAAGAAGAAGCCTGCTACTGAAGAAGGGCCTTCAACCTCTTATCAATAAGAGAGGAGCTCTGCTCCTAAGAAGAATTGGAAGAAAGAGTTGAAGTGTTATAGATGTAATCAGGCAGGCCACTTCAAGCACGACTACAATGTCAAGTTGCAACCTGGGCATGTTGCAAGCAAGGAGGGAGCTTGTTCCAGTTCTGAGGAAGCCGGGTGGGGAGGAGCCTTCTTGACGAGCACGTGTGTTCGTGCTCTTGCCACCGTTGACTACCAAGATGACTGGATAGTCAACTCGGGGTATGGTCATCACCTCACTGGAGACGAGTCGAAGTTCTCATCTCTGCAACCGTTCACAGGTAACGAAGCAATTATTACAGCTGATGATTCTATTCATTCTGTAGAGAAGGAGGACGTTGTTTCTTTGGAGAGTGCTCAGGGTACGCTTACTCTAAGGAGTGTGTATCACGTACCCGACATGAAGAAGAACCTCTTCTCGGTGACCAATGCGGTCGACGCGGGCTTTCATGTTCCGTTTGGCCCAACAGAAGTACGGTTTCTCCGCAACGTATCAGTGGTAAAGGATGATGTTGCTCATGTAGGGAGAAGAGTAAGAGACTTGTTTGTTCTATCAACAAGCTCTTATGTTGATCGGATGAGAGCCAATGATAGCGTGACTATATGACATGAGAGACTAGGGTACGTGGGGATGGACAAGCTCAAGGCTCTGTCAATGAGGAGCCTGGTGAGAGGCTTGCCGAAGTTGTCCTCCTACGGAGATGCCCACGTTTGTGCGAGATTTCAGTACTGTAAGGCTCATCGCCTTCCGTTTGATAAGTCTCAAACAAGGAGCAAGGCACCGTTGAAATGCATCCATGGTAACTTGATGGGGCCAATAACAACCGCTAGTCTTAGAGGCAACTGATATATGCTTGTATTGATTGATGATTACTCAAGATACACTTGGGTGTATTTCCTGAAGGAGAAGTCGACAGCTTTCCAATTATTTGTGGAGTTCAAGGAGTTGGTGGAGAGCCGACTTGTCTTGCGGATCAAGAAGTTCAGATCAGACAATGGTGGTGAGTTTGTCTCATCTAAGTTCTCTAGTTTCTGCAGGAAGCCCGGGATCCAGAGGGAGCTTACTTGTGCTCATACTCCACAACAAAATGGAGTAGCGGAGAGGAAGATCCGTCACTTAACGGAAACCTGCAAATGCTGGCTTCATGCAAATGACATTCCCAGGGCCTTCTTGGCGGAAGGAATGGCCTGCGCAACGTATATCATCAATCGGATGCCTCTAAGTCCGATCAACATGTATTCTCTGGTTGAAATGATGTTCAAGGAGAAGCCGAGTGTGGAACACCTTCGGGTGTTCGGATCAACCTGCTATGTTCATATCCCGGATGCTCAGAGGACCAAGCTTGATGCAAAGGCAAGAAAGCTTGTCTTTGTGGGCTATGTTGAGCGGAAGAAGGAGTAGAAGTGCATGGATCATGCGACAAAGAAGTTCTTTGTTTCAAGAGACGTCTTTGATGAGCTGACGTCGTATGAAGGTGACACTGTTGAACTACAGGAGAGCAGGGTTGATGAAGGGCAGGAGGAAGCTGCTGAAGATCTTCAGGTGGAGCTGCTTGTGTCACCAGGAGCTCCAGGTATTTCAGACTCTGGGGCTGAAGCTTCTGGTTCGGGAAGCAGGGGGAGCAATGCTCCAAGTGTGCCCGGGAACAGAGTTGGTGCTAAAGAAGCAGTGAAGGTGGTGAGCAAGGAGCAACCTCTTCAGAGATCAAAGAAGACCATTAAGCCACCAGCTCGGTATTGCGAAAGAAACACGGTGAGCTTCGTTACCTGTTTCTTCGCAGGCCCCTTGGATGAGCGGGAGCCTTCAAAGTTTGAAGAAGCCGCTGGAGTAAAGGAGTGGGTTGATGCCATGGATGAGGAGATGACTGCCCTCAGGAAGAATGAAACTTGGGACTTGGTGCCCAAGGTGAATGACGTTACTCCTGTTACTTGCAAGTGGGTCTACAAGCTCAAGAAGAAGGCGGATGGAAGCATCGAGCGGTACAAGGCTCGGCTTGTAGCTCGGGGGTTTTCACAACAGTACGACGAGGATTATGAGGAGATGTTTAGTCCGGTGGAAAAGATGACTTCAGTATGAGTGGTGATCTCTTTGGCGGCTTGCCAAGGTTGGAAGATGTGGCAGCTGGGCGTAAAGAATGCTTTTCTTTACGGGAAAATTGACAAGGACATCTTCATGGATCGGCCGCTCAGGTACATATCTGAAGAACATCCGGACTACGTCTGCAAGATCCGGAAGGCGCTCTACGGGTTGAAGCAGGCTCCTCGAGCCTGGTATGGGAAGATTGCAGAATACGTCAAGTTCTGCCGGTATCTGGCTTCAAACTCAGATTCGAGCCTCTTCGTCAAGAAGAAGTGGGAGCTTCTAGTCCTGGTGCTGTTGTACGTGGATGACATGATCATCACGGGAAACTCCAATGAGGAAGTAGCTAGGCTTAAGGCAGAGCTAGCTATCAGGTTCGAGATGAAGGATCCGGGTGAACTCCACCATTTCCTTGGACTTGAGGTGGAGAGGAAGGATAGTGGAATACTCGTATCCCAGAAAGGCTATGCGGAACGGATCGTTCAGCGATTCAGTATGCAGGAGGGGAAGAGTAGCTCTACTCCATTTGATTATGGCATCAAACTTCGGCGGGATAAGAGGAGGATTCTTCCGGATCCTTTGGTGTTTCAAGCTCTAGTTGGGAGTCTTATTTACTTGACGATTACAAGGCCAGACATTGCTTATGCAGTTGGCCGCGTAAGTCGATATATGGCGGAACCCAGAAAGCCTCATCTGATGACGACTAGGAATATCTTGAAGTACGTGAAGGCCACTTCTGACATGGGTCTCCTGTATAGGAGAGGCACGGAGTTTGTTCTTCAAGGGTACTCGGATGCTGATTATGGGGGAGATTCAGACGACCGAAAGTCAACATCCGGATACGTCTTCACTTATGGATCAGGGAGTATTTCTTGGTGCAGCAATAAGCAAGACTCGGTGTCCGTCTCTACTACGGAAGCGGAATACAAGGCCTCGGCCTTGGCAGCTTGGGAAGCCATCCAGCTCAGGAGACTAGTAGAGGACGTTTATGAAGAAGTACGCGGCCCTACTCTGCTGAGCGGTGACAATGAGAGTGCCCTGAAACTGGTAAACAATCCAATTTGTCACGCTCGGACGAAGCACATCGAGATTGAGCACCACTTCATACGGGAGAAGGTGTTGGAGGGGTATCTGATGGTGCAACATGTGCGGAGTGAGGATAATGTCGTAGACATTTTCACGAAGCCGTTGCCGAAGGTGCCGTTTACTCGGCTATGGGGATTGCTGGGCTTGATCACCACTTCTCACTTAAAGGGGGAGTGTTGAAATTTTTGAAGTGAAAGTGGGTGATGGTGCAGACCACACGGTTTGGGCAGTCTGAGTCCGCGGCCTGGGCGGACTGATGTTGCGGCCTGGGTGGACTGGCCAGGTTGGTTTTGGTGGCTTGGCTGTTCTAGTAGGGCGGCCTGCGCGGCCTGACTCGGGCGTTCTGGTTGTGGTGCTCAGCTCGGCCTGCGGTTCTGCAGATAGGCCGGTATTGGAGTAACCGCGCGGGTTGGAAGATAAGTCCGCGGTGTGTGGCGGACTTGGTTAGAATCCGCGGAGTTCGCTTTTGCGGACTGTCTTTGAAGATCAGCATTGGTCCTTGCCGAGCTCTCCGATGATGCGGTGGGTGTTGCCACATTCATGGTGGCGGACTGTCCATGAAGTTGGCGGTCTGGTTTTTTGTGTCCGCCAAGCTCGCACCAGTTGGTGGTGGGTTGCTGGACTTGGTCACATTCGGTGACAAGTTCTTGGTGATCGCAGTGTCCGCTGTTGACCGGGCGGTCTGCCTTTGGTCGTGGACTCTTGAGGCGAGCTGAGGCGTTGTTCTCGGGATGTGCGAGCTGTTGTCGTTTCCGCATGTAGTGTGCGAACTGTCGCAGTGATTGGAATGTTGCTGTGTCCGCGTGTTGCCTGTGTGCGGACTGGCGCTGTGTCCGCCTGGTGTGGACTGGCCTTGACGTGGTGCCTGGCGGGTTGTTTGAAGTCCGGCTAAGTCCTTGCGGAGTCGGCGGACTGGGCTTTGCTAGCTGCGAGCTGGGGTGGTGACTCTATTCATTAGGGCGATGACCACACTCCTCACCCCGCCTATAAATAGACCCCCCCGACACGTCTACAGTAACAGAGTGAACAGTAAGTTGAGCGCAGATCAATTGTTGCGGACTCCGTTTTCCAGGTCGCGCGGTTTGAGTTTAACTGGTTGCTGTTTGCAGGTTGTACGGCTAGCACTGTGAAGCCGGACGTCTGGTTCTGATCAAGGTCAGGAAGCAGTGAATCTTGCGGTTTGCAATCAGCAGTTGTAGTAGGTCGCAGGTGGCGGCCAACCAATTATCTTCTCAAATTGATCTAAGTTCAATAGCCAGGCCGCCTGTCTAGGCGGACTTGGCTGTCTGTTCATTCAGTTCGGCGGCGGCTTGTAGAGCAGACGTTAGCAGAATAACGGGTTGTTCGTGCGGTTTGTGCGGACTCCGTAGTTTCAGAGTAGCAGCAGTAGCTTGGCAGTCTTGGCGGTCTCGGCGGACTTAGCAGTCTTGGAGGCAGTCTGCCCGGCTTGAAGTTGGTTCTTGCTTGTTTTTCTTCTGCTTGTACTTGGCGAAATCATGTCTCATCCTGTATACCTTGCCTTGTAAAGTTGATAGTTGATTAATGCAAGATCTGTGTGTGCTCTTCATTGTCACTGATACATTGCTCAGTTTATGGTTGGAGTGTTCCTGCGCCTAGTGCTCGTTTTCCTCTTAATCAAGTGATCAGCTTGATAGTTTTTGAAGTGTTTACTTGATTCCAGAACTATCAGTTGATTGACTTGTGAGATTTCAACATGTATTGTGCGGGTTCTGATCTCTCTTATTGTGCACCGCCAATGACCCCTTCATCAATTGGATATCAAAAATGCCTTTCTCAATGACGATCTTCAAGAGACTGTGTATATGCACCAACCACCGAGGTTTGAGACCACAGAGGAGTCTCGTGTATGTCTTCTCCGGAAGTCTATATATGGTCTCAAACCATCCCCTCGCGCTTTGTTTGATACGTTCAGTAAGGTGGTTCGCGAGATGGGATTCACTTGGAGCTCTGCTGATTTCTCTCTTTTTACTCGTCATCAAGCAACATGAACAGTTCTTCTTCTTGTCTATGTTGATGACATTCTGATTACGGGAAATGACATCATCGGGATCTAGAAAATCAAACAACATATGAACTCTGTGTTTTAGACAAAAGATCTGGGTAATCTGCGATACTTCCTTGGACTTGAGGTTGCAAGGTGACCTGATGGACTAGTTTTATCTCAACGGAAGTACTGCATGGATCTTCTACAAAGTGCGGGCTACTCAGGATGTAAACCTACAGATATACTCCGATGGATATGAATCATCAGCTGTTGAATCATTACTCTGGGAATGACCTTGTTCTGACCAATCCAGAGTACTGTCGACGCTTGGTGGGGAAATTAATCTACCTCACACTTACGTGTCCTGATATCTCATTCGTTGTTGAAGTGGTAAGCCAATTCATGCATACTCCTTGGACTTCTCATCTCCGAGCCGTCGAGTGGATCCTCAGATATTTAAAGAAGCCTCCTGGACAAGGACTTGTTTATAAGTCATCGTCTTCTTTATCACTTGTTGTCTACTCTGATGCGGACTACACAGGGTCACTTGATGATACACACTGCACAACTGGTTTTTGCACCTACCTCGGTGGACACTTTATTACCTTGCGCAGTAAGAAACAGACTGTTATTGCTCGCTCATCTGCTGAGGCTGAATATCGTGCTATGGCAACGGTTGTATCTGAGGTCACCTGGCTAGAGGGCCTCCACAGCGATATGGGTCTCATACTCTGCTCTCCTGCTACCCTGCTCTATGATAGTCAAGCGGCTATACATATTGCCAAGAATCCGGTGTTTCATGAGCGCACAAAACATATTGAAGTTGATTGCCACTTCATTTGGGATAAGGTTCAATCAAAGAAGATAGTATTGGAACATGTCTCGACCTCCAGTCAAATTGCTGATATCTTCACCGAGGCTCTCTCTCGGACTTTGTACTATCAGTTTCTATCCAAGCTCGACGCTTATGACTTGTACGCTCCAGCTTGCGGGGGAGTGTTAAAGACAAAATAGAATTAGTCCATTTGGGAGGCCGATGTGTATTGACACATGTATAGCTTCTTTAGTCCCAAATTGTAAAAGTAGATATCTCTCCCTCTATCTACATCTATATAAGTGTATGTATTTCTATACTTTGATAATAATATAAAAAGGAGTGATTTTGTCTCTCTTACCTATCACTTTCTACATTAAGCTACAACTAGGAATTCACTGATAGGAATTGAAAATTTAAAATAATGAATAAAAATAAAAATAAAAATATGCATAAACTGAAACACAAAATTATATTGTCCCCAAAATAAATAAAAAACAAAATAATAAAGTCCCATGCATAACAAAAATTTGTTTATAAAGTATCTATTCTTTCATGCATGCGAAACCAGCTTTTTTCTAATAGGGTTCGTTTGGTTTGGCGTTTCGCCGTCTCCGTTTGGAGCAAATGCCGCCGGACGGCGAGTAAACAAACGGCCGCCGACGACGTTTGTTTCGTTTGCACCCGCAACAAGGAGGAAACGACCACAATCCGCTCCGTTTTGACCCCCACCTCTCCCCCTCCGGTTCCAAAGTGGCGTTTCGGCCCATCAGATGCACCTGTCACTGCCGAACCAAATATAGCCTTAGGCTCTGTTTGGGGGGATTTATTTTCACCGGTCAAGCAGTTACGACGAACCGCTTGACCAGTGAAAATAAGTCCCCCCCCCCCAAACGTAGTCTTAGGGTCTGTTTGGCTAAGCTGTGGCTGTGCAAGAAGCAGTGGTGTGAAACAGTGGTGTAGGAATCAGCTGTTTTGCAGTGGTGGAAAAATTTATGAAACTGTTTGGAAAACTGTATTTGCAGTGCTGTGTGAAACAGTGATGCAGAACTAAACAGTAATGAAAATTAAACAGTAATGAAAAATAAACATGGATAAAATTAAAAAGTTCGCATAATTTATGATGTTCAACTTAAATTTAACAATTTGTTCGACATAAATAGTAGCGATACAGATTTGTGAATTGATGATCGTCGTTCTTCTTCAACTCAAACAAATATCATCTGCAAAAAGTAGTTACGTCAGATTAGATAAATTTAATCTCAAATAAATATTTTATTTGTTAAAGTACATGTGTATGAATCGTACCTGCGAGCATGTTCTAATTGGTCTGCAATGAATTCTCTCAAAGCATACATCTCAGATGCACCTGTCCCCTCATGTGTAACTGGCTCTACGCTCGGAGCTGTGATCCCGTTGGTTCGTCGATGTTGAACCCTATGTTCGTATGCCTCAGGATGCACAAACGTTTCATCAAGATCACATGCTCTGAACTCTGGATCAATCCTAGATGGATGTCTTCTTATGTAATTATGGAGGGCCATTGTAGCCACAACAATTATGCATTGCTTTGAAAATGAGTATTGTGGCATCTTCCTAAGGATGCGCCATTTATTTTTCCATACGCCGAAGCTACGTTCAATAACAGAACGCAAAGATGAGTGTGCTTGATTAAATTTTTCACGGCGACCTTCAGTTGGCCGATTGCCTCGAGCGAAGTCCGCCAAATGATATCTTGTTTCTGGAAATGGTTTCAGAAGGCCCGTCTCTAACGGATATCCAGCATCCACCAAATAATATTTCCCTGTATTAAAATGATTTAATATGACCAAAAAATTAATAATAGTTGATAAATGCAGTGAGAAATTTACCTGCAGGCGCATATGGAAATTTACAACTTCTATCTCGCACAACACGATGATAAATGCAGCTATCATGTGCCGAACCCTCCCAGCTCATGTACCGGTAGCAATATTTTCCACTACTAGATCATCATCATCAGAAATAGGCTCGGGCTCAGAAAACATAGGGTGCATTTCTCCCATTGATGGGATCCATGATTTCTCTCCCGTAGCAACTACCAATCTAAACATCTTGTCCATTTTTTCTTCGAGCTCGGGTGCTATGCCTGTATATCGAAATTTCTTCGCGGCTGGTAACATCTATAATAAGAAAAACTGTTATGAAAAATACACATAATTGTTTTTAAGGAAAATAACTAAAAATGCACAATATTAACCTTAATGCGCTCTTCCCACCATTCATCAGAAGCATCAATAGTTCTTTTGGTTGGATTCCAACCCAAGCCAGTCTCCCCTCTTTTGAGATCCCTCCATAGCTTCCACTCACGCTTCAACTGATCCCATTTATTCTTAAATTGTGCGCGTGTATAATTAAATGTTGTACGTTCTTTGTAATTTTTAATCAAGTTAAGCCACCCATCTCTACTGTTGGGTACATTGGTCTAAATGTACCTGATTTGAAGAAGCCTCACCCAACTCAATGATATACATCAAAATGTATTTGATGTATTTTGAGTTACATGTGCAGGTTAAGTATTTGCAGGAAATGATGAAAAAGTTTCTAAGTCCATGTGTCGACACCCAGAGAGAAAGTGTCGACACTTAAGAAGACTTGTGTCGACACCCAGGCAAGCAGTGTCGACACTTGGAGTCATTGTGTCGACACCAGGGATGCTGAGTCGACACCAGACAGAAAGTGTCGACACAAGGAGCTGTGTCGACACTCAGTGAAGAAAAGCCAGTAAAGCTGTGTCGACACCCAGTGAACCTGTGTCTACATCAGAAAGTGTCGACACTTGGAGGCTGTGTCGACACTCAGCAAAAGTCTGCAGAGACTAAGTACAAGTGTCAACACTCAACAGAAGAGTCAACACTGGAAGTAAGTGTCGACACCAAGAACAATGTGTCGACACTTAGCTGAAGACTCAACACTTGAAGAAAGTGTCAACACAAGAAGCTGTGTCGACACTTAGCAAAGAACAGCAAAGTTCAAGAATATTCTAAGTACAAGTGTTGACACTAAGGGAATGTGTCGACACTCAGCCAGAGTCTCGACTGAAGATGTAAGTGTCGACACCCAAAGCAATGTGTCGACACTCAACAAGTATTAACAATAAAGACATGTGTTGACACCAAGAAGCAGTGTCGACACTTAACAGTTTCAACACATGAAGATGTGTCGACACAAAGGAGATGTGTCGACACTTAGAAGAATTCAGCAAAATTCTGAAGAACAAGTACTTGTGTCGACACTCAATCTCAGTGTCGACACATGAAGAAGTAGTGTCGAGATAAAGAATCAACAACACAAAGAGTTGTGTCGACACCTTGTAGACTAGTGTCGACACTTAGACAACATGTGTCGACACTTGGTCTATAAGTGTCGACACTCAAAGACAGAAAGTCTCGACACTTAAAGACAGTTACAGAATTTTCAAGAACTGACTGGATGACTTGACAGCTGGCATACCAGCCGGTCTACAGCACCTGTCAGAGTTGTCAGAATTCAGTTATGGACCGGGCCAGCCGGTTACCATGAAGAAGGTCTATAAATAGGCCTATACTATCTACAGAAGAGATTGATCAACAAGTTATTGAAGAGATTGAACACAAGTCCAAGTTCAGATTTAAAGAAGATCTAGCTATCAAGTGAAGATCTAAGAAGTTGGAGAGAGAGAGCTCCATCCAAGAAATCAGCTGTTGGAACCCAACTGAGAAGAAGGATTCAGATTGGTCTGAATCTTAAGTAGCAGAGATCAAGGATCAACTGCAGAAGGAGTCAGTCTTATTGAGTTCTACTTTCAAGAAGCTTTGAAGAAAGATAAGTCAGATTGATTCCAGCTGAGTTCTTCCAAGAACTCATCAAGAAACTCACAACTCCCCTCTCTAGTCTTTGGGTTGCTGAGTTAACAATTGTATAATCTTTTTTATCTTGTAGGATCCTTTGAATCTGAGTTTTGTAAGCCTGTAATTATAAAGGCTGAGTGTAGGGCTTTGAGAGCCTGAGTGTAGGAGATTGAAATCTCTGAGTGTAGGCCTTGGTGGCTGAGTGTAGGCCTTGGTGGCTGAGTGTAGGCCTTTGTGGCTGAGTGTAGGCTTTGTGAAAAGCTGAGTTGTAGGGCTTTGGGCCTGAGGTGTAGGAACCAGTTTGGGTTCTGAGATAGTGAAGGAGTTTGGCCGAATCTAGTACACTGCTAGATAGGCGAAGGGGGAAAGTGGATGTACCCAAAGCTTGGGGAACCACTATAAAACTCTGTGTCTACTGTGTGTTTGTGGATTGCTGTGAATGCTGTATGATTGCTGTGTAATAGTAGATAGAAATCTGTGTTAAATACTGATTGCTGCCATAAAAAGTTAAAAAGAATTTGGTCACATATTCACCCCCCTCTAGGTGTTTATGTACTATATCTTTCAAGTGGTATCAAAGCCAGGTTCCTCAAAAAGGACTAACAGTCTGAGGAGATCCTGTTTGGCAGATTCAGTCTAAGTCAAATTACAGATTCAAGAAAATCAAGAACCATGGGTTCCTCTGAGAATCACAAGGAATTGGGATCCATGAAATTACCTCTATGTAGGAAAGAGATATTTGGGATCTGGAAGGAAAGGGTAAGGCTGTTTATGGAAGCCTCAGACCCTAGAATTTACATCACAGTAAAAGAGGGACCATATGTGCCCATGAAGATATCAGTTCTAGATGCTAATCAGAGAACACCAAAGGATTTCTCTGAAATGACAAAGGATGAGATTGTCCTAGCCATCATGGACAAAAGGCTCAAAACATTATAGTGAGTGCCATAGATGATGCAACTTTTCAGAATCTTATACACTGTAAGACAGCCAAAGAGATGTGAGATACCCTTATTGTGTATATGGAAGGATCTGAAGAAGTTAGGCAAGATAGAAAATCCTTGCTAAATCAAGAGTATGAAAGTTTTAGACAAGGAAAGGGTGATAGCATAACTGAGTGCTATAAGAAGTTCTATAGGATAGTGAATGAACTCATGTCTTATGGAAGAGAGTTCAGTAATTATGAACTCAATGACAAGTTTCTAAGGTCCCTAACTAAAGATTGGGACACCAAGATCTGTGCCATTAGAGAAATGGCTAAGTTGGGAGAAATTCCTCCACCTACACTGTTTGGCAAATTGCTGTCATATGAAATGCAATTGACAGTGAGGAAAGAGGAGGAGAAATCAACAAGAAATGAACATAAGGAAAGAACTGTAGCTTTCAAGACAGAAGCCCCCAGAAAGTACAGGAATAAGTCACCAACTCCACCTCCAAAGGTAGTTGAATCAGAGTCAGATGAGTCTGTCAGCACAAAGTCTGAAAGCAGTGAAAGTGATGAAGACTTTGCTGCCTTCACTAGACATTTTCAGAAGTTCTTGAAGAAGAAACAGTGGAGGACAAGGCCCTCTACTTCACAGGGAAAAGAAGACTTCTATCAGAACAAAAAAGGCTTCAAAGAAGGACATGAAGAGGACTAAATCTAGCAAGACAACTGTTTCAAAAATAGTGTGCTATTGCTGCAACAGACAAGGCCATGTTGTTGCAGATTGTCCAGAAAAGAGAAAGGAGTCTAGTGACAGGAAGAAGACTCATTTTAAAGGCAAGAAAGAAAAGTCATTTGTTGCCAAAAAAGAGAAGACTCTGTCAGATATCTCTTCTTCAGAAACTGAGTCAGATGCCGATGCATACATATGGCTGTTTGCTGAAGAAGAAGAAGAGTTCATGCAGATTTTGGAGTCTATATATGAACAAGAAGACAGTCAATGTCAAGGGCTAATGGCATTGACAGATGGTGACAAAATCCTGGAACAGCCAGTACCTAGTAAGGTACAATGTTCAACTCTATGTTCAATTTCTTGTGCCAGTACAGATTCAGATTTATCATCATCAAGTGATGAGAGTGCATCTGAGTCTGAAGCAGATATTCATCAGTTGATAGATGAATACAAGGTTCTGTTGCAAGTTTACAAGAAGAGCAAGTTCCTAGCCAAAAGTCAGGCAAAGGAAATTGCTGATCTTAAAGCTGCTGCAACTGAGGTTGAGAAGTCATTTGATCAAAAGCTTAATGAGATAGCCAGACTGAAACACATAACAGTGATTCAGATGGGTACTATCACCTATAAGAATGATCAAATCAAGAGTCTGGAGATCAATCTTCAGAAGGAGAGAGAGCTTGTTGCTAGGTTTTCCAAACCTAAGTCAGTGTTACCCATAATTGATGAATTTGCTCATCACAAGGGTAAAGCTGGACTGGGTTTTATTAAACCTGCAAGGACTGTCCAGTCCAAGTCCAAGGGCAAAGCCCCAACATTCAACAAGTCAGCTGTAGATAAGACAGCAAAGACAGTACCTAAGCAAAGGTACAATAAGTTTGAATGTTGGTGTTGTGGCAAAGTTGGCCATTTTGCAATGGATTGTTGGCACAATGCTAGTGCCAAAATGAGTAGCAATCTGCCTATTGGAAAACCAGTAGGTAGCTTTGTCAGTTTGCAAACTAACAAGTACCAAGGACCCAAGAATTCTTTGGGTTCTAAGGTTCATTAATCTGTTTTGCAGGTGAGTGCAAGTTGCCATGCCCCAATATGATACTTGGACAGTGGATGTTCCAGACATATGACTGGAACTAGGGGACTACTAAGGGACTACATTCCAATCAAAGATGGTCCAAAAGTAACCTTTGGTGGTTCTGAAAAAGGAGTCATCAAAGGATTTGGTAACATCTCTAGTAACTTGGTTACCATTACTCAAGTGGCTTATGTTAAAGGGTTGAAACACAACCTAATAAGTATAAGTCAATTAAGTGATGTAGGGTATGACATCTTATTTGTTAAAAATGGTTGTCATATCAAGAGGTCAACTGATCAAGAGATCATTTTGACTGGTTATAGGAAAAGAAATGTCTATTGCTTAGACATTATGGTTGAGAACAATGGTTCTCCAGTGTGTCTTGTAGCTGATGAGACAGTCTCTCATTGTGTCAAATGGCACAAGGGGCTAGCCCATCTTAACTACAAGACTATTGGCAAACTCTTTAGCAAAGAGTTGGTGAGGAATGGTCCTCAAGTTAAGTTTGTTAAAGATGGTATTTGCTCAGCTTGTCAAAAGGGCAAGCAGACTAGATACACCTTTAGAAGCATAGAAAACAAAGATGCTGTGAGGTGTTTATACCTCTTGCATATGGATCTCTTTGGTCCAATGCCAGTTCACAACTTAGGTAGGAAGGTCTATACCTTTGTAGTTGTAGATGACTACTCAAGGTTTTCCTGGGTGTTCTTCTTAAGACAGAAATCTGAAACACATAGTGTCTTCTATAGCTTTGTCAAGCAAATTCAGAATGAACTAAACAGTACAGTGGTCAAGATTAGAAGTGACCATGGTACTGAATTTCAGTCTGATAGCATGACAAAACTATGTGAAGACTTTGGGATATTTCAAGAGTTTTTTTCACCTAGAACACCTCAGCAAAATGACATTGCTGAGAGGAAGAATAAGACCTTGATAGAGGCTGGTAGGACCCTATTAAGTGATACATCACTGCCAGAATATTTCTGGGATGAAGCAGTTAACACTGCATGCCATGTTATAAATAGGGCTACCATCACTAAAAGCCTAAACAAGACCCCCTATGAAGTTGTGAAAGGCAGGAAACCAAACCTATCCTACTTTAGGATCTTTGGTTGCAAATGCTTCATACTTAACAATGGAAAGTCTTACTTAACTAAGTTTGCTGCCAAGTCCCAAGAGGGAATTTTTGTTGGGTACAGCAACAATAGTAAGGCTTATAGAGTCTACAACTTGTCTACTCAAGTTGTAGAAGAATCTGTACATGTAGTTTTTGATGAGACTAAACTTATTAACAATGAGTTGTCTAGTAGTGTAAGCAGCCCCACAGGTTTAACAAAGAAGATGGACAAGCTTACTATAGAAGAAGTACCTACTGCAAGACAACAAGTAGAAGACAATGGCTGTTGTCCAATGGGAGAACTACATGTACCAATTGCTGATGATGTTCAAGGAGTACAGCATGATGGAGATGCTGAAGAGGTTCAACCAGAAGTCAGGATGCCTCCAGTCAATAGGCATCTTAGAGATCATCTAGTAGAGCAGATTATTGGAGATCCAAGACAAGGGGTACAAAAAAGGAGCAGAAACCTGAATGCAGCAGTCTACTCCAGCTTTCTATCCCAAGTTGAACCTAAGAAGTTTGAAGAAGCCATTCAAGATCCACAATGGACTGAAGCAATGTAAGAAGAGCTGAATCAGTTCAAGAGGTGCAAGGTCTGGGAACTTGTTCCTAAACCTAAAGACCACAATATAATAGGAACCAAGTGGATCTACAGGAATAAGATGGATGAACAAGGGGTCATCATTAAGAATAAAGCAAGACTGGTTGCTAAATGATATAGACAAGAAGAAGGTATTGACTTTGATCAAACCTTTGCTCCAATAGCCAGACTGGAAGCCATAAGGATGTTTCTTGCCTATGCAACCTATCAAGGATTCAAAGTTTACCAAATGGATGTCAAGTCAGCATTTCTGAATGGTAATCTTAAAGAAGAAGTCTATGTGGAACAGCCATCAGGTTTTGTTGATTCAACTTTACCTAATCATGTCTATAGACTTAGGAAAGCTTTATATGGGTTAAAGCAAGCCCCTAGGGCTTGGTATGAAACCCTATCTAGTTTCCTCATTGAGAACAAGTTCTCAAAGGGGAAAATAGATAATACTCTATTCCTTAGGGAATCTAGAGGCAAAGTTATACTAGTCCAAATATATGTAGATGACATTATATTTGAGTCTACTGAAAGCAGCCTTTGCAAAAAGTTTGCAAAACTTATGCAAGGTCAATTTGAGATGAGTAGTATGGGAGAGCTGAAGTTTTTCTTGGGTCTCCAAGTTAAACAGACTGAGAATGGTTTATCCATATGTCAGTCCAAGTTCACCCTAGAACTCATAAAGAAGTATGGTATGGATTCATCTAGTACCATGAAGACTCCTATGGGGTCAAGTATGTCTCTTAGCAAGGATGATGCAGGGAAGCCTGTAGATGAAACCTTGTATAGAGGGATAGTTGGCTCCCTATTATACTTGACTGCAAGTAGACCAGATATCATGTATGCTACATGTGTCTGTGCAAGGTATCAAGCCAGCCCTAAAGAGTCTCATTTGACAGCAGTCAAAAGAATATTGAGATATCTAAAGGGCACTCCTTATCTAGGCCTCTGGTACCCTAGGAATGAGGATTTTGATCTAACAGGTTATTCAGATGCATACTTTGCAGGATGCAAAGAAGATAGAAAAAGCACTACTGGAACCTGTCAATTCCTAGGTGGAAGTCTGATTTCTTGGAGTAGCAAAAAGCAAACAAGTGTGGATATCTCCACTGCAGAGTCAGAGTATGTGGCTGCAGGAAGTTGCTGTGCTCAACTTCTTTGGATACAACATCAGCTAGAGGACTATGGATTTCAGGTAAGTAGAACTCCACTCTTTTGTGATTCTACTAGTGCTATTTCAATAGCCAATAATCCTGTATCCCATAGTAGAACAAAACATATTGAAATTAAATATCATTTTCTTAGGGAGCATGTAGAAAGAGAAGATATTTTACTTGAATATGTTAAAACAGATGAACAATTAGCTGATATGTATACTAAGCCCCTAGAAGAAGCTAAGTTCAATAGGTTTAAGATTGAACTAGAAATGATAAACTTAGAGTAAGTTTATAGTATTGAATTTGGCTAAGTAAAAAGGTGTCGACACATAGAGATTTCTGTGTCGACACAGAATAGTGGTGTCGACATTTCAGGAAAAAGGTGTCGACACATCTAGGAAATTGGTGTCGACACTTCAGAATATTAGTGTCGACACATGACAAGTAGGTGTCGACACAACCAAGGTGGTGTCGACACTTAGTGTTTACTCAGTATTTTCTAAGTAAAGTATCGACTAAATGTCGAGTTAAGTGGTGTCGACACATAAACAAGTGTCGACACATAAAATCTGTTGACTAAACTTGTGTCGACACATATATGTCGAGACATTATAAGTCAGTGTCGACACTTATTGCCAGTGTCGACACAATTTAAGTTAGCTGTCCCGCCTGTTCATCTTCAAAATTAGAAAGGTATAAATAGGGTTTTGCCTTAGTTTGTCGACACACTTTCAAAAGTTTCGAGACCAAAACTTCTGTGTCGACATCTCTCTCCTCTCAAGTCAAATTCTTCAACCCTAATGGCGCCTAAGCTAGAGGAGAATGCCAACGAAGGCTACGAGCTGGTGCGCGGTGCTTTTGAGGATGCTGATCAAGAAATCCAGTCTGTCGTAACCCTAGTTGCCGATTCAGGATTGGATTATCTTGTTTCAGAACCTACTAAGATATGGAAGAAAGAGGTACTTGAATTCCTCAGTGGAGCTGAAGTGGACGAATCTGGATACAAAATCAAATCCAGAGTTCATGGAGCAAAGGTTAAGGTAACCCCTAAAAGTCTGAGGAAGATTCTACAGCTTCCAAGAACTAAAGAGGAAAATGAGGTTACTGCTTCAAAAATCAGGGAAGCTCTAACCTGGTGTGGACTAGATTCTACAATGAAGATTGGTTCTGTGTTTAATCGAAAAGGCATGAACAGCCAAGACAAATTCATGTCTGAGATTGTTGGAAAAGTAATACTCAGTAAGCCAGGAGGGCATGACAGAGTGTCTGCCTCTATGTTCAATATTATGACCAGAATTATCTTCACTCTAAGAACTGATTGGTCTGTGATAGTATTTGAGAAAATCAAAGAAAGCTTGAAGAAGCCTAATCTGGGCAGAATCATAAGTCTTTATCTTGCTGGTGTTATACCTGAAGTTATGGGACAGACTGCTGGAACAAAAATCAATCATATGAGGAAAATGGATCTGAGAATATTCTCCAGATGGGACAGGGTGTTGTCTAAAGAGATGCCAACCCCTGAGAAGAAAGTTCCTGAGGAAGTATCACCCCCCAAGAAGAAGAGAAAAACTGCTCCAGTGGCACAGGTTTCCACTAGCAGTTCTGAAAGTGAAGAACAAGTTGTCTTCACTCCAGATGAGAATGAGGAAGAGCCTGCTGTGAAGTCTCCAGCTCCTCAAGATGTTGCTGAGATCCAGGGGGAGCTACCTCAAGCTAGCCCCATACACAAGGATCAAAGCCAGGGGGAGCTTCCAGTTGTAGATGAACCCACTACACTGGAAAGTGAACAAGCAACTAACATTATCCTAGAGGTAATCACTGAACTCAATACTTTATATTTTCCTATGGAAGATTCTGATTTGTCTGATGTTCATCAGCAAACTCAGCTGGATGGTCAAGTTCCAGATGCTGTTATAGAAGACACATCTGTTGTACTAGAAGTTGTTCCTGATCTAGTGGTTGAAGAACCTAGAATTACTCCAGCTCCTTCACCACAAGAGTACACAATGGAAGATTTATTTTTAAATCTGGATCAGCAAGATTTTGACAAAGACATTGCTGCTACTGAAGAACAGAATGCTGCTGCTGAGGGGGAGCAAGTGCACATTAATGAAGACCCTGCCAGGAAAGTATCTGAGAAGCCTCCAAGCCCTAAGGAGAGGGTGGATATAGCCAGCACATCTGCCTCTGAAGATGAGGAGATTGCCAGGGCTAAGAAGCAGAAACTTTATGTATTCAAAAGAAGGAGTCAAAGTTATAAGAAGGATCTACAATCTATTGCACCACAGCCTATAGTTCAGCAAACACCATCAGTTGATTATAGTGCTTTAATGGTGGCAATGCAAATTAAACTGGATGAGCACAGGCAGACAATTGAGAAGTATGTAGATGAAGGGCAGAAATCTTTGCAATTTGATCTGGCCCAAGATATCAAGTCAATAAGATTCGAGATGAATCTTAACAAAAAGGAAATGACAGACTGTTTTCACAATGGTGGAAATGCAGTGGTGTACTTGGCAACACACCAAGAGAAGATAAAAGTACAAGTGGATGACATAGCTGTGAAGCAAGGTTATGTTCTTGAAAACCAGCTAAGAATGAATGACAACCTTACTGAATCCCACAATGCAATAGTCACAGAACTGAAGAATCTAGCTACAGGACAGACTCCAGCTATAGCAAAGGCAGAATTTGACAAAGTATTCCAGGAAGAACTCACTGCTGTTAAGACTGCCATTCAAGAATCTCAGAAGATCATCTCTGAAAAACTCCAAAGGTTAAGACCTTTCTACAGGGATGGAGTTAATTATCTCAATGCTCAAGTGAGATTTCAAAAAGATGACTTAAGGGATCATATTGAAAGAGAAGTCATAAAGGGGGAGAGAGTTTTAGTCAAGGCCAGCTCTGATCATGCCAAATGGATATTAAATTCTATTAGAGCTACCCTGGGTTATCCTCCTCTTTGTGATGATGATAATGTGACAGAATCTGGAATTCATCCTGCCTATCTAGGAGGGGAGCAAGCTGAAGTGGCTCAAGTCATCTACCTTCTTCCAGATTTTGACATGATATATGCTGATGTACAGTCTATGTATAGCCCACCTGGGGGCAAGGACAATGTTATTATTGAAAAAGTTGTTCAGCCTGTCTCTGAAGCTTTACAGGAAGCCATCTTGAAGGAGTAAGCTGAAGAGGAAACCAGATTATCTAAGAAGAGGTTTAGGGAACAAGCTGAACAAAAACCAGATTTTGAGCAATGGAGCCCTACCTCTAGAAACATTATATTAACTGCCTGGAAAGCTGCCAAGGATAACATTCAAGACAGGAACAAATGGTTTTCTGAAACTGAATGGAGGAAACATGAATCTAGACAGGAGGCAATAGTCCAATACAGAAGGAAGGCCAAGATGGGAAAGCTACCTCCTACAGCTCTGGAGCCTAGCAAGTACTTTCCAAAGCCATACCATTACTTTGAAAGACAAAAGATCAAAGCAGAAGAGCTTAAGAAGAAAGATCTGAAAGGCAAGAAGCCTGCTGATACTGAAGTTGCTGATGCTCCTGTTCAAGCTAAAGTTCAAGTTGGCAAAAGAATAGTGATTAAGGAGCCAGAACTGAAATAGAATTAGAATTTTCTTGGAGTTTACTTTGTAATCTTTTAGATGTAAAACATTTTGTGAACTTCTGAAAATGAATATGACAGATATTAGAACAATGTGTTATATGTTAAATCTATTTCATATTTGTTCTGTGATGCTGTCTATGTCTATTTCATATTTGTTCTGTGATGTTATATTTGTATACATGTGTGATTAATACATGTTTATGTTTACCTTGCTATATATAATCCTGCTTTACATCATTTTATAATTTAATTATGAATGGTGTATATCATTGACTAAGAGTTATGACTTCTCCAAATAGAGGGAGATTGTTGGGTACATTGGTCTAAATGTACCTGATTTGAAGAAGCCTCACCCAACTCAATGATATACATCAAAATGTATTTGATGTATTTTGAGTTACATGTGCAGGTTAAGTATTTGCAGGAAATGATGAAAAAGTTTCTAAGTCCATGTGTCGACACCCAGAGAGAAAGTGTCGACACTTAAGAAGACTTGTGTCGACACCCAGGCAAGCAGTGTCGACACTTGGAGTCATTGTGTCGACACCAGGGATGCTGAGTCGACACCAGACAGAAAGTGTCGACACAAGGAGCTGTGTCGACACTCAGTGAAGAAAAGCCAGTAAAGCTGTGTCGACACTTAACAGTTGTGTCGACACCTAGTGAAGCTGTGTCTACATCATAAAGTGTCGACACTTGGAGGCTGTGTCGACACTCAGCAAAAGTCTGCAGAGACTAAGTACAAGTATCGACACCCAGAACAATGTGTCAACACTCAACAGAAGAGTCAACACTGGAAGTAAGTGTCGACACCAAGAACAATGTGTCGACACTTAGCTGAAGACTCAACACTTGAAGAAAGTGTCGACACAAGGAGCTGTGTCGACACTTAGCAAAGAACAACAAAGTTCAAGAATATTATAAGTACAAGTGTCGACACTTACATCTTCAGTCGACACTCAGCCAGAGTCTCGACTGAAGATGTAAGTGTCGACACCCAAAGCAATGTGTCGACACTCAACAAGTATCAACAATAAAGACATGTGTTGACACCAAGAAGCAGTGTCGACACTTAACAGTTTCAACACATGAAGATGTGTCGACACAAAGGAGATGTGTTGACACTTAGAAGAATTCAGCAAAATTCTGAAGAACAAGTACTTGTGTCGACACTCAATCTCAGTGTCGACACATGAAGAAGAAGTAGTGTCGAGATAAAGAATCAACAACACAAGGAGTTGTGTCGACACCTTGTAGACTAGTGTCGACACTTAGACAACATGTGTCGACACTTGGTATATAAGTGTCGACACTCAAAGACAGAAAGTCTCGACACTTAAAGACAGTTACAGAATTTTCAAGAACTGACTGGATGACTTGACAGCTGCCATCCCAGCCGGTCTACAGCACCTGTCAGAGTTATCAGAATTCAGTTATGGACCGGGCCAGCCGGTTACCATGAAGAAGGTCTATAAATAGGCATATACTGTCTACAGAAGAGATTGATCAACAAGTTGTTGAAGAGATTGAACACAAGTCCAAGTTCAGATTTAAAGAAGATCTAGCTATCAAGTGAAGATCTAAGAAGTTGGAGAGAGAGAGCTCCATCCAAGAAATCAGCTGTTGGAACCCAGCTGAGAAGAAGGATTCAGATTGGTCTGAATCTTAAGTAGCAGAGATCAAGGATCAACTGCAGAAGGGGTCAGTCTTATTGAGTTCTACTTTCAAGAAGCTTTGAAGAAAGCTAAGTCAGATTGATTCCAGCTGAGTTCTTCCAAGAACTCATCAAGAAACTCACAACTCCCCTCTCTAGTCTTTGGGTTGCTGAGTTAACAATTGTATAATCTTTTTTATCTTGTAGGATCCTTTGGATCTGAGTTTTGTAAGTCTGTAATTATAAAGGCTGAGTGTAGTGCTTTGAGAGCCTGAGTGTAGGAGATTGAAATCTCTGAGTGTAGGCCTTGGTGGCTGAGTGTAGGCCTTGGTTGCTGAGTGTAGGCCTTTGTGGCTGAGTGTAGGCTTTGTGAAAAGCTGAGTTGTAAGGCTTTGGGCCTGAGGTGTAGGAACCAGTTTGGGTTCTAAGATAGTGAAGGAGTTTGGCCGAATCTAGTACATTGCTAGATAGGCGAAGGGGGAAAGTGGATGTACCCAAAGCTTGGGGAACCACTATAAAACTCTGTGTCTACTGTGTGTTTGTGGATTGCTGTGAATGCTGTATGATTGCTGTGTAATAGTAGATAGAAATCTGTGTTAAATACTGATTGCTGCCATAAAAAGTTAAAAAGAATTTGGTCACCTATTCACCCTCCCCTCTAGGTGTTTAGGTACTATATCTTTCATCTACTAAAATGAGTGTTTGGTCTATTGCCTAATTCAATCTCTTGTATACACAAGTCGCAGAAAATGTGTACATGCGAAGTTTCCCATTGTGCAAAAACCACCCCTTCTTTAGGTTTACCCATTGTTCGCCTAAAATTGAATCCAAACTCCAAAGCCTCAAAATGAATGAAGCATAAAATTTGAGAACATCACAATATGAATCACAGTAATGTAAACCAAGGACACTGAAAATTGGACTGAAATTCAGTCCAGTTTTCAGTGAAAATTGGACTGAAATTCAGTCCAGTTTTCAGTGAAAACTGGACTGAAATTCAGTCCAGTCTGGGCTGAATTCCAGATAGTAATGTAGATAGTAACACTGAAAACAATTGCATTGTAATGGTGATAGTAATGTAGATAGTAATGTAAACCAAGGACAATGAAAACTGGACTGAAATTCAGTCCAGTTTTCACTGAAAACTGGACTGAATTTCAGTCCAGTTTTCACTGAAAACTGGACTGAATTTAATTCAGTCCAGTTTTCAGTGAAAACTGGACGGAATTTCAGCCCAGTTTTCACTGAAGAAGAAGAAGAAGAAGAAGCTACTGTGGATCGGCGACAGATCGGGATGCGGGATCGGGATGCGGGATCGGCGACGGGTCGGGATGCGGGATCGGCGACGGGTCGGGATGCGGGATCGGCGACGGATTCGGATGCGGGAGAGGCGACGGAATGCGGGAGCTAGGGCAGAGGAGAAAATCGGGGATGAGGAATGTGAGAAATCTACGGTGCCGTGAATTTTTTGGAAACGCCATGCCACCGTTGTTCGACCGCACAATGTTTGGCGCTGCTTTCCTTACCGCTGTGGTGTGCCGCTCCCCTGCCGCTTTACCAAACAGACCCTTAGGCTCCGTTTGACACAGTGGTGACAGTCGTAAATGCATGGATTAAATCATCATTCGTTAAGGATCAACTAACAAACATCATCCATTTGAACATAAAAGTGGATGAAATTTTTTAAGTGGGCGTTAACAAATGATAATTTAACCCCCATGTTCATGATCGGCACCACTGTTCCGAACGGAGCCTTAGGCTCTATTTGGCGGAGCTGCAGCACAGTTGCATGCATCTGTTTTTGTTGCCACTCCGCCAAACAAAAAAATCTGGTACGGGCGGTGGCAAGAAGCCACGGCCCGTGGTGCCGTGGCAAGCAGACAACACTGCATCCCTTCAATTTTTTAAATATAAAAAATAAATTGTGTATTATTTAAGTTTATGTATTGTTAAACAGTTTTTTTTACTTTATAAAATTTAATTTAACATTTTTATTTTTTAAAATCTATATATTTAATAAATTTTATAAATATTTAATGTTTTTAGTAATTAATTAAAATGCTAATATATTTTAAAATTAATATATTAATGTTTTAAAGTTTAGTATTTTTTGTATATATTTGTTGCGGACCAGTCGATGCGCTTGTGAACCGGTCAAAAGCTAACCGTTCTAGCACGTGAGTTAAACGCGCATATATGCGTCTTGATGTTCATTTGGAAGACCAAGCAGTCACGTAATTGTGCATTTAATATAATTAATTTTGACCATTAAAAATATTATTATATTTATTTTTATAATTAAATAAAGTTAATAAATATAATGTTTATATATATTCAAATAAATATTTAATATCAAATAAACTGTTTCATTATTATTTGAATTTCATAAACTTTGCGAGATATTTAATTATTATTACTGTTTAATTTTAATTACTTTTTAATTTTGCATTATTGTTTTACACCAAATATAGTTTTTTAAATAGGTTCATAAATTTTTTCATCCCCGCAAAACAACATATTCCTACACCGCTGCTTCTCCCAGCATTGTAGCTTAGCCACACAGACTACTAGGCTTTGTTTGGTGCGGTGGTGGCGGGAGCAACCGGCAGCTGGGAAGGGAGGTTTGGGACTGGAGGGGAGGGGGAGGCGGGGCTGGAAACAAACTGAGTGTTTTGTGGGCTTTTCCGCCCGTTTGAGAGAGCAAACAGAGCAAACGCCGCCGAAGCCCGTTTATTTTCCCGCTGTCCACCGTCATTTGCTCCAAACGCCGGCGTGAAAACGTTGCGCCAAATGAAGCCACATTGCACTTTCTTTTGTTAGTGCTAAGCACATCTACGACCTTGATGATCTCGTATTCATACAGTTCTGGCATATCTGCAAGAACTGCGTATACCTTATCGGCTTTCGTCATCTGAGGTTGAGGCTGAACAATCATATTATTTTCTTGTTCCATATTCGTCACTATCACATAATAGTCTGTGCAATAACATCAACATTAGCAAGTCTTTTCTTCTAAGGTCGTTGGTCTGCCTCATCAACATGTCTCCCTGAATCTTCTATTTGAACTTCATTGCTTCACACCCAGTTGCAGCATTAGCGTTAATAGCTCTTTTCAACACCACACATCGATGCTTAGTTGGGCCAATTGACTATGGTAATACTTAACAAATGATGCACCTGCAAAGTCAAGGTAAAAATTAGGTACATATACATAATTACAAATATTAATAAAATATTTTGTACACGAGTAAACTTATATATGGGAATACTTTAGCCAAACTTCTCGCTATCAACTATTGCTGCATTTCGCTCCCAATCCGTACCAAGGCCATTGGTATCTAACATTCTAGGCAGTACTTATTCCAGGTTTTTTCAGTCGTGTTAAAATTCTCCTTATTTATAATGACATTACACATCCTTTAAGGCATGAATGGCCACGGTGAATGCCACTCATTTCTACCAATTAGTTACTTTATTACCCATACCTTGTTGGTCTAGGAGATAGAGCACAATTAAACATTGCCGTTTTGAGAATGTATGATGTCTCATTCTATTTTACCGGTTGATTTTTATTTTTATACATTTAAACGATATAATATGATAATTTTAGTTTGGGTTTCATTACATTTAAAGACTTTATAATACAAGAATAATCAATTAAAAAAGGGCAACCCTGCGCACAAAGCATTTTCGTGCAGTGAGGGTCTGGGGAAGGGTCCCACCACAAGGATAAAATGTAGGCAAACCAAGCCCTGCATTTTTGCAAGAGGCTGCTTCCAAGACTCAAACTCATTACTTTAATGTCACACGACAACACCTCAACCAATACACCAAGGGTCCCCTTCAAATGCAAAATAATCAATTGATGCATTAAAATAAGCAATCAAAATGCTAGGATAAAACATATATGTAGCATTAATAAAAAAATTTAGCAACAAATACAAGAGAGTAAAGCATCAATTCATGCCAATCTTCATCAAACATGGTACCCATTGAGAATTATCTCTAAAATTAGTTTACTCTTGTGTTGCTTGAACTCAACTAACAACAATAACGAATTCATAACTAACCCTACTTGTTTATTGCATTAATATCTCCATATCAACATCAACAAGAAATCTAATATCATTCCATAATCGCATCTACATAAGGAAATTATTGTGGATGTAACATCATTTATAATTTGAACCTCTCTAAATCAAAAGATATTTAAAAAATCATCAAAAATGGGAATAGTAACTTGTTAAAGCATTAACAAGTACCTATACTTTTGTTGTCAGAAAAAAAAACGATCCTCGCAAAATTGTCCGACACTTTTTGAGCAATCATACAATTCTCTCAATTCGAGTGTCGTAGATTAAATAATTTTTTGTAGTTATTGGATTATTGTCTTGTGCAGACCATTCTTTGAGATGACATCGGGTTGACTAATATGGAGCAAGATAACCTGGTCCACTCGTGAACTCTGCAGCCATGAGATAGTATTTATTGATTGGAACTTCAAATCTATCAGCTCTTTCTAATGAACAACACAACACTTTAGAATTTGTGCATGATCCCTCCCGATTAGGTAATGCATATACAAACTTTATGTTCATATCAGACACTCACATAAAGTTTGTGGCATTAGCTTGTTTTCTACTGCAATATCTACCTTGACATAATAAAGAATAATGTATCACAAAATCAAAACAATGTTTTAATACTACTTATGGTTGCATCTTTAAGAATAACGTATCACAAAATTTATTCCTCACTACTAAATATAGCCATCGATGCTTTGGTATTAAAACAGAGTTTGATAGTCTTTGGATAACTTGATAATTTCCCCTAGTACAATGTTGAAATGTCTATTAATTCTATCAATTAAGCAAAAATATGTTTCATCGACATCACAAAATTTCTTATTATGAGCTAAACATATAAAATAAGACAACTGATTCTTTCACCGATATTTTTTGAGTGCCACTCAATAATCTCTACCCCCACGAAGATGTGATATGGTTTCAATTGAGTTTTTATATATAAGGAATTGGTCAAAACAATTGATATCCTGTCTATTATATAAAAGCTTGAAAATAGTATTTCATGGGATATCCTTTGTACTAGTTTCTTTGAGGTCTATGGATATAGTAGATTTCATCGAAACAAAAGTAGTTACAGCTAGAGTAGCAGCAACCCGTGTCATTCTACGCTTGTCGTTTGATTTGTTTTTCATCCATCTATGCATGAACACAAACATATTTAAGTACAAACACAAATACACGAACATAAACATACAAGATGCACCCATACACAAACATAAACATACAACCATGCACACATACACAAACATAAACACATCCCCACACACACAAACCATAAACACGCGCTCGTGCTCGCGCACACATACACACACACACACCAAACAACAATATGAACATCAACACATGCATACATAGATTCTAAAAAGATTCATTATCATGAACACACAAACCAACTATTATGAACTCAAACACAAACGACACAAACACACATAAATACACCATTGCGAACAAGCATCACACTTAAAAAACAAACATGCTAAAACACACACACACAAACAAAAAACGAACGCATACATACACTATAGATTATAAAAATTTTCAAAAAAAAAAACTGCGAAATCTAGATTCATTAATCTATTTACACAACTTCAATAAAAAATGAAATCTGCATTCATTCTTCTATGTTACACAACCTTGATAAAACTTCCTGAAAGCTACATTCCTTCGTCTATTTTACATTAGGCTTCAAAATAATTTCATTAAACCGACATTTAATTGTGTTTGACACAAACCATCACAAGACTTCATAAAACCTTCAAATGCCAACAATTTGCATCATTCTACTTCCAAAACCTATTTGAGAACAAAATAATATTGAAACAAACTTAGAGGCGGCACCGACCGGGTGCAGGGAGGTGGTGTCGTCACCGAAGGGAAGAAATAAGTGGCTAGATGGGAAGAATCGCCAGGGAGGTCCTCCTCTTGTGTGAGAAAGAAGGCACAGTCAAGCAACAATGTATGCGACATGAGAAGAAGGAAGTATCGAGCAGAAATGCAGAGACCGATCTATTTAGGTCGAAAATTAAGGGAAGAGAATTAGACTTTTGAGTAACTCCCATTGAATTGGGAGGAATTGCAATTCCATCTTGGTATGAGTCATGCTAAACAGCAAAATTAGAACGAGGGAGTAATTTAAATTCATCTCTCAGTTCCGTCTAAGTGAACATACCATAATTCTATACAGTAAAATCTATGATATTGCATGTGGATGCATCCCTAGTTTTTAGGGTGAATGATGCAAATCCTTGTATCTTAATTTTTTTGAGGCCGTTTAGTGGACCATCTTTTAATCCGTGACTCCATTTGCAGGCATTACATTTGTTCATGTACTCCTGACAGCTAGCTCCAAAGTCAAGGGAGGGGTCGAGCTGTAACACCTCAAATCCCGAAATTTACCTAATGCTGGGCAACACGGCCTGGGACACGGGCGTGTCCCAACTCCCAAGCCGTGTCCTACTCTGTATGGTTGATGAGCATGTCGAGCGATCAACGAAATGCACTCGACGAGTTCTCGAGAGGGAACAAGGCCTGCGACACGGGCGTGTCCGAAGACGTGTCCTCCTCTTATTCGACGAACTCCACTCGAGTAGATGCACTCGACGATTCTCGAGAGGCATTCGAGTTGGGCACACGGCCTGTGACACGGGCGTGTCACAGGATCGTGTCCTTCTCTGGATTTGGCCAAGGAAATGAGGCCTGGTGAACACGGGCGGGACACAGGCGTGTCCAAAGCACTGTCAGGGCACACGGCCTGTGACACGGGCGTGTCACATGGCCGTGTCCTGTTCGGGTTAAGTCGGTTGTGTGCCGCTTAAGGTACACGGCCTGTGACACAGGCGTGTCACAGGCCGTGTTCAACCCAAATTTGGAGAGTTCAGCGAAATTTGTAGCTGTTCATTTCCTTCATCTGGGATCTAATGGCCCATGCTTATCCCTGCTGTTTTAAAGCCAGGAGTTGAGAGAGAGATTCTCACTTTACCTTGGCCATAAGAGATAGTGAGAAGGGAGAGCAAGGAGGAGGTGGAGAAAGGGATCCGCCCGCCGTTGGAGCTTCGGAGTTCCGAATCGAAATCCGAGGCAAGATTTGTGGAGGCAAGGCCGCTGCGGTGCTTTCCAACCGGCTAGATTTCCATGGCTCCAAATAGGTCGTCAAGGGTAACGATCTTCCTTCTTGAACATGTGAAGTCCTTTTTGGCATGTGCATGGATTTCCCCCACCAGAGGATGGATTGCAGAGGGATTTCCCTTGGGTTGATTCTTGGAATCCCCAATAGTATTGCATATAGATCTGGAAATGTGTAGTACGGAATAGACATGCTGTGTGAAACCCATCTGGACAGGTTGGTCTGGATTAGTGATGTTTCATTTGCACACTGGAGAAGACTCCGCGGTTCAATGTGTAGTTTGTGGAGTCGATGGGTTGGACCTGTGAAGGGCAGTAGCTGGAAGTACTGGAATGGTAGTCCAGAAAAATACCCTTGTGATGCTTGTGCTGTGTGCTATGACAAGACCAGTTTTCTGGCACTAAAGGATGCTACAGGGTTTGGGTTGAGTTGGGTGCAGAAAAAGGGCTTCTGATGAAACACGCTAAGCGATCGCGAAGGACACTAACATGAACTCACCTTTTTGATTGTGAAGCCAGTCCTTGGTGGACATTGTGGCTATTGTGAAGCCAGTCCTTGGTGGACATTGTGGCTATTGTGAAGCCAGTCCTTGGTGGACAGTATGGCTATTGTGAGCTGTGAGCTCTTAAAAAGGCTTCATGCCGAACAGGAAAGGTGAAACCGACCCGCGCCTTAGATTTGGCCTCGACTACATTGGTATTCGTGCTAGCAAGGCGACTTGAGCAACGGGGGGTGGCTGATCCATACCTGCGTTATGTCCGTCCGACTTGGAGACCTGAAAGTGTGGTCAGTTGGAGCGCATAATGAGAGTCTTAGGCCTGCGCGCTTTTAAGACTAAATGCTCAATACCGTTGGGTTTCAGACCGTGAATGGTGGTGTTGGCCCTGGTTTTCCGGCGCATCAAGAATGTGTCCTGAGTGCACAGATCGTTGGGCCGCGTGGCTGACGGTTGTGATGTATTGTTTGTGCATGAGAGCACAATGTGTGATCTAAATCTGCCTATGAATTGCTATGCCTGCAGGGAAGGAATACCACTACCTCGGTAAATGGGTAGGGTCGTTATAAATTAGTCAACTGAATGCTGACCGTTGCCTTATTAGCCACCGCTTGGTGGGCTGTCTCTATGCAGGTACTGGAGAACCGAGCGGGAAATATAAGGGCTGAAGTCCCTGCTGTTGCTGCTGCTGCTTCTGCTAGCCCTTGAAGGCTAAGCATAAAATGTTGTGTTTTGTTCATGTGTGGCCGGCCTGCGCGCCGATGTTTGGATTTCATGCTAGTAAAGAGGAACTGTAAGGCCTTAAAGCCAAACAATAATGTATTTGTTGTACATTCCTATATAAATGTGGTTGTTTATATTAGTGGACATTCATGGTTGGCGTTCAGTAGTATTGTTAAAAGCTTCCGCTAGAATGCTCTGTGTTAGGATGCGATTATGAATTGTTATTAACTTATAACCTCGCCGCCTGTTTTGTGGCATATGGTGTGGGGCCCCAGACGGACCTTTTATTATATGCTATATGAACGGATGGAGGCATTACATTTTGGTATCAGCCTGTCTCGGTCTTCCTCTTTCAAATTCGTGGTCGAATTCTTTTGTGGGGTGGCGAGCACGTGTCAGTGCGAACCGCGTTAACACTCATGAACTCTTGAATGTCCACTTAGGAATGCAAATACACTTGTTTGAGGAACCTGCGCGTTCCTAAAATGTTGTTATTGCTTTTGTGTGGTCGCTAATGCGTGTCTTGTTCACCTATAGATGACTCGGAGTGGTGCTGGGCAGTCTGAGCCCCATCATTCTGATGAGAGTACGACACCAGTTGAGGTGCCTACACCTCCCCCTTTTGCGGAAACTGTCCGCTTAGTTGCTGAGGCGCTGTTTGCAATGTTTCATGCACAGCCTGGTGGGCAAGTGCATCTAGCAGTGGTGTTAAAACAGGTTGGGGCAAGGCCAGAACTTGTTGCGGCTATTGATCCTCGAGAAGCTGAACGATAGTTGAGGCAGTTTATGAGCTTTAATCCTCCCATGTTCACGGGTGTGGGATCCCCAACGCAGGCGAAGGATTGGTTGTCGCGCGTCAAGCATATATTGACGGCGATCCGGACGGAGGAAGATCAGAAGGTCACCTTGGCCACCTTCTTATTGGAAGGAGAGGCCCAGCTATGATGGGACGAGATCGAGTTACACCACTTAGCGGGCAGGCAGTTAACACAAGTCTCGATTGAGGAGTTCTCACGACTATTCCTGTCTAAACACCTACCAGCGACACAATGCATTGCCATGGAAAATGAGTTCCAACGGCTAACGCAAGGAGAAGGTAGTGTTGATACTTACCTGCATGAGTTCACAATGTTAGGACATTATGCGGGCTCTCTCTTCGCCGATGAGCAACGAAAAACCAATAGGTTCTACGAAGGATTGCAGGATGAGTTGCGATTCCTACTCTCGAGTTTGGTAAACCAAGGGTTTCAGGCATTGGTCGATACTGCTTGTGCGCTTGAGAAAGATATGAATGGGGTGCAAGGAAAAAGGGTCTTGGCTGTGACAAAGCCAGAGTTCAAAGCGCCCCGTCCTGGGAAATCGTACTATCAAAAGAAATGGGGCAAGAGGTCCAAGCCTTCTTGGCAAGATCCTTCAACAGTTCTGTCGGGGGAAACTTCGAGTCCAGAGACTCGTACCTGCTTTACTTGTGGTAAAGTGGGGCATATAGCCCGTGACTGTCGGGTGGTCCACCAAAGGGTGAAAAGAAGATGGGAGCGTCTTATGCTAAGAAGGGAAAGGCAGTGGTGGAGTCCTCTACATCCCAGGCGCAGCCCTGAGTCTATAACCTTGGCCAGCAGGAGGACATAAAGCAAAGTGACGTCGTCACATGTACGATTTAAGTTATTGATTGATTTTCTTATTGCATACTTTGTGTTTAGCTTGTGTATGATGTGTTTGCCACAGTCTTTGTTATGATTCGAAACATGCTGGCGAGAGCACTATTTGATACGGGTGCTTTGTATTCATTTCTGTATAAGGACTTTGTATCTCAAATTGGAGTACCGAGTCATGTGACGACAGATAGCGTAAAGGTATTATTACCGAATGGTTGTTTGATGCTTGTGGATAGGGCTTGTGATGTGCCGGTTCAAATTGGAAGTCAGGATTTCTGTTTGAATGCATCTATGCTACCGATATCAGAATTTGATGTGATTTTTGGTATGGACTGGCTCTCGGAGCAGCGTGCCTTTATTGATTGCAATTCAAAAGAGATCACACTGGGCCAGAATACCGAGCTTGAGACTAAGTTCGCTGGTATGCGAGGGGTGAGCGGGACCCTGATGTCTGCACTCCAAGTCATCAATGCTGTTCGGAAGGGCTCAGAGTTATTCTTCATGCTGATTCAAGCTGTTGAGCCAAAGGCCAGTGTGAGTGATTTTCTGATTGTATCAGAGTTTGCTGATGTGTTTCCTAAGGATCTTCCTGGGTTACCACTCCAGCGGGAGATCGACTTCACTATAGAGTTGGTGCCAGGTGCAAAACCTATGGCCTGGTTGGCATATCGCGTAGCGCCAAAGGAAATGGCTGAATTGAAAGTCCAATTGCAAGAGTTGCTGGAGCAGAGATATATACGCCAAAGTATGTCACATTGAAGCGCACCTGTTTTTTATGAAAAAGAAAGACGGCAGTTTGCGGTTATATATTGACTATCGTGAATTGAATAAGCTGACAGAGAAGAACAAGTATCTGATTCCACAGATAGATAAATTGTTCGATCAGCTAGTGGGATCAACTGTCTATTCCAAATTGGATTTGAAGTCTGGATATTACCAATTGAGGATTCGGGTGTAACATCCCCCAGACAACTAGACCCCCAGGTGAATTTGTCATGACTAGGTCATGACAAGGACTTGGTAGCTTAGGAACCTCCTTGACACAGACCAAAAGTAGGGATTGCAGCACCTTGGTCTACAAATAGTAATTTCCAAATATTCAGCCTTGGGTTTGACTTAAGGACTTTAACTTGGCTCAGTAACCCAAGCACAACACCGCTAGGCCATCTAGGAGCCCAGGGGGACATTCAGGACCCATTGGGGCCAGTCAAACAGGCCAAGTCGACCAAAGTCAACCCTAACCCTAATTAGGGCAAAATGGTCAATCCCTCATGAATTGACCTAACTGACCATCACCATATGAAATTGACTTCACTTCTAGGTATAAAACATCATAAGAGACCTAGTAGACCAAAAATCCCCGTCCTAGGGTCACCACAGGGCAAAATGACCCAAATACCCCTATTAGGTCAAAATGGTGATTTTCCATTAAACACCCCTATTGACCACCACAACTTTAGATTGATCACACCCCTAGGGTCATAACCTCATATGAGATCCAATGACATAAAAATTTCATGGTTTGGTCAACCCTAGGGCCCAATCTGATCAAAAGTGAAACTAGGCAAAATTAGGTCATATTACTTGGACCTAGCCCAATCCCTTTGGGCTAGACCCAATTTGAGTGGTCAACCAGCCTAGTAGGCTGATATTAAACATGGGAGGGAGTGGAAATTCGGCCATGGTGATTAGGAGAGAGAATGAGGGTTTTCCCCAATTTTGAGGAGAGAGAAAGTGGCTATTCATGGCCGTTAAGGTTATACACCCCTTGACATCCCTCCCTTACACTCTCATTCATCTTCTCTGATGAATTTGAGAAGATTCCAGCCGTTTATAGGGGCAATTAGGGCAGGGGGGATGCATAGGGTCAGCCATGGGAGGGGAGGTGAAGAGGCCATTAATGGCATATGGGGTCAAAACCACTACCACCCCCCAATTAACCCCCTATCACCTTCACAAGCCTCGGAGCAGTGAAACCCCCCCATTTCCCGAGAGTTTGGAGGTCTCCTTGCAAGAAATCGGATGGCACACAAAGCTTGGAGGAGGGGAAATGGCGGCCGGCGATTAGAGCAAGGGAATGCCCCAAATGAGGTCCAATCCTTCTCCTCTCTATGCGTGCTAGATCTAGACTTGTTTAGGTTGAGAAGTCGGGCTCAAATGAGCCGGATCGGAGAGAAAAATTCCTTGAAATTCCATGGAAAATGGAGGTGGTGAGTTCGCCGGAAACCGCCCCTCCGGCGGCCGTGCCGCCGCCCGACGATAGCCACCACCTCAATGAAGGTGGTGGTGGTGGTGGCCGGCCAGGGAGGTGGTCGGAGTGGCCGGAAATGGCCTGAAATGAGCTCCAGGTCGGGCTAATCCCGTCCCTTGGCTGGAGCTTGAAGATGAGCAGCAGCCCTTGGATGCTGCTTCAAGATTCGTGCAAAATTTTATTCTATTTATTGTTTTTTTCTTTGATTATAATTATAGTGTATAGAATTAATTTTTAAAAATACTTATACCCCTATACAGAAATAGTGGTCAACATTGAGAATGTAGCCCTTGATGTCTAGTGTAATACAAAATTGATTTCACTCAATTTGGAGTCTTGGTTAGACCACATCACTCATTTTGGTGAGGTCTATCCATAGGGCTGTCCAGAGCTTAATTTAAGTGCCCACTCCAAACCAGACATCCAAATAATCTGAAATTTGGGGAATGAGCTATTCTTAACTATATCTAGGACATATCCAAAAATCAGAATTTTTGGAAAACAGTTTTCTATAGTTTTTAGAAAAATTTAATGATCCAATTATAAATTAATTATGTGTCATAAACACCTCAAAATCCCCCCAAATTTGGGTGGGTGGTCTTAGAGAGCATGTTAGGGCTCTCATAAATATTTCATCTCCTTTGGAGATGTTTTTATTAGATTTTATCCAACCCTAGGTTGACCCTTATAGGGTTAATTAGGTCAAAACACCCCCTTTGGGTTTTGAGTGGTCAAATCACCTCAACAGAGGCTGATACTTTGGCCACTGAATCTCTATGGTATGACACACCCTCCAATGGAATTTAGGGTGGCTAAGAGCAGGGTAGCCCGAGAACCCTAGGGTAGGTCCCTTAATGGGGATTTTTAGGGTTTGATGGTCATGGGGTCAAATTACCTTGGAATGACTTGCAAATTGTTGGACAGGACCATAGGTTTAGTATAGTCCTCTGGTTAAAATTTTAGGGAATATGAAAGCCTTAAACCCCATCAAAACCAAAACCCTAGTTTAGGGCACCAAACCTAATTTGGAGTATTAGGCTACCAAATCACTTTAAAATCACTTTAAATTTGGGCAGGGTAGTTCTATTGTAGAAATATTCCTAAATTAGATTTGGTGGAAGTTTTGGGCTATTAAAATCAGTACTTCATTTTCAACCCTAGATGTGCCCTTAAAGATTACTATGTTGATTGTGAAGTTTTTGTTTATTGCAAAATTGTGAAACCTTGGAATAGGACATTTTATATCATGGTAGAGCCCTCTGTATTATTGTTTAAATTTTTAGATGACTGTTTCAAGTACTTGCTTCATAAAATTATGATTTGTGGTTTCTGATCAAAAATAGGAACAGAGCCCCAATATTGTCAAGAAAAGTATGAAATTAGGTCAGAGAGTGTTTCTGACCATTATTATTGTCCTGTAATTTTTCCATGATTTTTAGATGAAAAAACCAGTACTTACTTCACAAGTATGTAAATTTGGAAGTTTACATTTAATTAGATTTGGAACCCTTCGTATGTGAGTAAAATTGTAAAACTTGGTTACTGTGGATTTTAGATTATTATCAGACTTCTGAAATTTTCTTATAATTATTAGATGAGTGTTTACAGTACTTACTCCATTAATCAATGATTATGGAATTAATGGTTATAAATTAAATTAGGGGCTACTATTCACTATAAAAATTATGAGACTACTTCTAGGGTGTTTTTAGGCCATGATAGTTTTACTGGAGTTTTATTATAATTTTTAGAACAATATAGCTGGCCTTTTCATCATTAGATGGTATTATTGACCTTAAGTTCTAAATTACAAAAGGTAGGTCTAATCACCTCTGAAAATTCTCAAACTTGGATTTACTGTTTAAATGTTACTTAGTATTTATCATATTTTGTGGTGATTTGTTTCTGAACCTAAAGAGCACTTCATGTTCAAAGTAGGGCATTTGGAGTATAGGATTAATTAAATTAAATGCCCACATAGTTAGGAAAATTATGAGACTCTGGATTTAGTCTTAATAGGTCATGGTAGACTCCCAGTAATTGTTAGGGATCTATTGGAAGAGTAATTAGGGTACCCCCTAATGGGAGCACCATGTAGTTTAGCTGGTTTGCATATAGTGGATAAGTCAGAAATAGGTTAACTCGGAGAGCTCAAACACACTTATGATAGTCACACTGAAATAAAAGAGAGGTTTGATCAAGGGTAGAAATCAATAACATTAAGTGCCTTGGAAAGGGAACTTTGGGCTTCATCCCATCGTAGTTCCTAGTACCGCTGCGCCCCTCACCGGGTAGACCTCGGGAAGTCCAGGGTTAACCTTAAACCTTAGGAATAATATGGGCAAGAGTAACCCTAATAATAGTTTCACCTTACACTCACACTTGTACACGTAGGGAGATAAATTGATAGTGAAAGGGTAGCGTAGGCCCGTGGCCTAAGGGCTTACTGGTAGAGTTAAATGGATTCAGTATTGATTTGGAAGTCCGGGGAGCTGGATGCTCGGGGACTTGGAAAAAGGAGACTTGATTAGTCCAGGGAGCCGTGGGCTCGGGAACATGGTGAACTAGTAGGCTCGGTAGTCTAAAGAGCTGGAGGCTCGGTACTATAATTAGATACAAACTATCATGGTTGCATGTGCATAACAGTGGTGGGTCCTCGGTATTGGACGATCGAACACACCGTCATCGGTACGTTGACTCGGGGAGACTAGCTGGTTTTCTAGGAATAGTATGGGAACGTACGAGAGGGGCTAGACTGAGTAGTGTGTTTACCAATCTAGGAGTGGAGAGGCCCAACCCACTGTTTCCGTTTTGCCACTGCGTAGGCTCCTGAGAGTTTAGCTAACTCCAAAAAGGGGAACTAAAGGTCTATACGCATAGAGTCGTGTGTGTGAGTTGCACTTGCATGTGCATACCATAGCATACTTGCACGTCATAGCATAATCATTGCATTTAACCCCTGACACCTATCGTATAAAATGGTATGGGATGTTTTATACGACAGGCCCTGTAAAACGACCCCGTGGTCTATTGGGGTAATTCCTATAAATCAACAGTTATATTTCTTGTTGCTCTTACTTACTCTTCTTACTACTTTTACTTGCTACTCCTTACTGTTTACTTTTGTTACACACTTGTTTACTCATGTTTAATTATTGTGATACCCCTGCTATACCTTATTATTTTATTCCTTAGGGTAGATGTCACCTGCTTGATTACGCCCTGCTTTTGGTTTCCTTTTCACTCCTTTCCGCCCGGTGCCTAGGAGCCACGGGTAGAGGGGTGGGGGATTGTTGACTGAGTTTAGTTTGACTGACGGTCGTTTGACCACCATATTTTAGGTGCTCCGGATGGGAGATAGGGAACAGCCGCAGGAGACGCAGCACCAGTAGGGTACGGTGCAGATGGAGATGGGCCAGTGTAGCTTGGGTGGACATGCATCCAAATCCGTGAGTGGAGCCGAGCATTAGTAGTTTTACTTTTATGAGTGTATTGTAGTGAGGTTATCATGTACCGGGCTTAAGACCATATTTTCTTTCTGGCATTGGTACTTAGACTTTCTTCTGGTGTTGACTTGATTTATCGCATGATTTCCTCCTTTATACTATTGTGGACTTGGATGCTTACACTTTCATTCGTTATACATTCTGTCGATGGTGATTGAGATGGCCGGTAGGATCGGCGTTTTGTGGTGCCGACCATCCCGGTGGATGCGGTCACCGCAAAAACGGCGGTTCTGGGCCTAAACCCCGGTGAATGTTGCAAAAAAAAAAACGGGGTTTTACAAGTGGTATCAGAGGAAACTCGACCCGACAGAATGTAGTCCACAAAACATGGGACACCCCGTACGGGCTTAGTTTGAGGACAAACTAGCAGCGGAAGCAATGGTGTGCCCATGGGAGGAATCACATGCAATGCTCACCAATAACAAAGAGTTTTAGGCCAATTTACTAAACTTAAGACCATCTTTTGTAGGGTGCGACGAATCCTCCCCTGCCGCATGGGACACCTCCGGCCCCGAATGTGATTCCACCCCCGCCGGCTCCGACCCCGTTACAGCAGACGGAGCTGGGACAAACTTTGACGGCCAGCTTGGAGGTCTTTAGTGCACAACAGGCTCCGACTCCTCAGCCGAACCCCAGAGCGAACTGGTTGAGTGCATTCCGAGGCCTTGCCCCACCATCGTACTTGGGGATGGAGACGGCAGTGCGCACGGAGGAGTGGCTAGATATTATGTACGAGATGTTGGTGGGAATACAGTGCCCGGTGTACCTGGCAGTATCTTTGGTGGTTTCTTGTCTGGAGTCGCATGCAAAGAGGTGGTGGAAGTCGGTGATGGACACCACATATGCGGGAGTGGAGATCGCGGACATTACTTGGGAGGAGTTTAGGGCGGCACTACTGGAGCATTTTGTGCCGCAGTCCGCAAGGGACGAATTGGAGGATAGATTCTTGCAGCTGAAGCAAGGGAACAGGACAGTGCTGGAATATCACCGAGAGTTTACTCATTTGGCCCGGTTTGCGGATTCTTACAAGCTGGATGACGTGGATTACACCAAGAGCTTCTACAAGGGCCTCCGTGATGACCTGAGGCAGGCCATCTTATTCGTGCCTGATGGTACCATGGCCAGGATCTTGGAGATGGCCAAGAAGCTGGAGGCGGACCAGCTTGTAGTCTGGGGCAGGAAGAGACATGGGGATGATGCAGTGCTAGGAGGGAGAAGGGACCCGCAGAGAGGCCAGGTCATGGGAGAGAGAATGAACGGGGATCAACCCCGTCAGGAGGAAGGACAGGAGCCAAGGGAGCAGGCAGTGCTGACTCCGCAGCCACTATAGATGAGGGAGGTGCCCAGGATAGGTCAGGGACCACCCCCACCACAGTTGTGCTATCACTGCCATCAATCAGGGCACATTCAGAGTAATTGCCCTATGAGGAATGGGGCACACCTGCAGCACGGGGTGTCCCATCGGCTCACCAGATGGGAGGTCGTGGACGTGGACGCGGATGCGGATTTCAGGACAGCGACCGCAGGCAGAAGGGGGAGCAGATTTACGCTTTGGACCTAGCACAACCCCGGAACCCGGACAGGGTTATTGTAGGTATGAGAGTAATTTTAGTTTTGAATTTATTCCCTGCTCATATTAAGTATTGGTAGAATTACTACACAACCTAGGTTAGAAAACTTTACACTTAAGTGTTTTTTTGAAACTGATTTAGGAATTGTGATGGTGTGCGGCAAGCCTGCCCATACCCTGTTCGACACGGGGGCATCACACAACTTTGTGTTGGAGGATTTCGTCAAGGATATGGACCAGATTCGATATTATACGGGAGTCTCTAGGAGGGTGCGTCTCCCCAATGGGATGGAGATCCAGTCCACAGAGAAGTGCCTCCTGGAGGTTACCATAGACGGGCTGACACTCGAGGCCCCGACGACGATCCTGAGAATGCCGGACTTTGACCTTGTCTTGGCCATGACATGGCTTGTCTGGAATCATGCCCAGATTAACTGCCCAGCGAGGAGGGTCGTGCTGAGACACGACGATACTTATGCGACATTCAAAGGTACTACTCCGGTTTCCCGCCGCCTTCTTTCATCTATTCAGGCCGTCAAGGCCCACATGCAGGGAGATGAGGTATATCAGGTACTGTTCGAGATGACTGAGGAGAAGGACCTGATTGCTAGCATTCCGGTGGTTCGTGACTACGCCGATGTTTTTCCGGAGAAGCTGCCAGGACTGCCTCTGTATAGGGAGAAGGACTTTCATATTCAGTTGGTACCAGGGGCTAAGCCGGTATCCAAGGCCCCTTTTCGGATTGCCCCGAAGGAGTTGGCGGTGTTTCGGACACAGTTGCACAAGCTGGTGGAAGCGGGATTTGTTAGGCCGAGCTTCTCGCCATGGGGAGCTCCGGTCCTATTCGTGAAGAAGAAGGATGGCACTCTTCGCCTGTGCATCGATTATCGAGCACTAAACAGGCTGATCGTCCGAAATACCTATCCGCTCCCAAGGATAGACGAGTTGTTCGATCAGCTAGAGGGAGCCCATTATTTCTCGAAGCTGGACTTGAGGTCAGGCTACTACCAGCTGAGGATCCAGGAGGAGGATATTCCAAAGACAGCCTTCAGTAGCAGATATGGACTGTATGAGTTCATCGTGATGCCCTTCGGGCTCACGAATGCTCCGTCGGCGTTTATGAGCCTCATGAACGGGGTCTTCGAGGCTTATTTGGATGTGTTCATCATAGTATTCATAGATGACATCCTTATCTATTCTAGGATGCAGGAGGAGCACATACGACATCTGGCACTGACCTTGGAGAGACTGCGGGAGCATCGCCTTTATGCGAAGTTCAGCAAGTGTCAGTTCTGGTTGAAGGAGGTGGCTTTCTTAGGCCACATTATCAGCGGAGCTGGGCTGGCAGTGGACCTGACAAATATTCAGGCAGTCAGGGATTGGCTGCCGCTGAAGACGGCCACGGACGTGCGGAGTTTCCTGGGGCTTGCCGGTTATTACCAGAAATTCATGGAGGGGTTTTCTCAGATCGCCCTTCCACTCACATCCTTGACAAAGAAGGACGTGCCCTTTGTGTGGACGCCATAGTGTGAGGCAGCTTTCCAGGAGCTGAAGGACCGACTCATCTCAGCCCTTATTCTGGCCCTTCCATCTAGGAAGGAAGGATTCCAGGTGTATACTGATGCATCATATCAGGAGATGGGAGCGGTGCTGATGCAGAACGGACACGTCATAGCATATGCCTCCCGCCTGCTGAAGACCCATGAGAAGAACTATCCAGTGCACGACCTGGAGATGTGAGCAGTTGTATTCGCACCGAAGATATCGCGACACTACCTTTACGGAGTCCACTGTGATATATACTCAGATCATAAGAACCTTAAGTACGTGGACACGCAGAAGGAACTGAACATCAAACAGAGGCGGTGGGTGGAGTTTCTATCTGACTATCAGTACGAGATGCACTACCACCCGGGGAAGGTGAACGTGGTAGCGGATGAACTGAGTAGGAGAGCCGCCACAGCGGGAGCAGAGCCTCAGCTAATGTATATGGAGCTGCTGCAGAGACTAGAGGGCATGCACATTACTCTGGTGTCGTCTGACGACCCCGAGCTCTATGAGGAGTACTTGGCCGCGATGGGCATCACCGATGACATCAGAGACCGAGTCAGAGAAGGACAGAGGTAGGATGCCAAGTTAGAGCCCATCTTCCAAGCCCTGGAGGCAGGCACTGTAGGAGATTACACACGGATGGACGATCTGGTGTGCTTCAGAGGATGGGTATATATACCAGAGGGAGGCTAGATCCGGGAGGATATTATGATGGAGGCGCACTGCATCCGGTATTCTGTGCACCCGGGGATCACAAAGATGACGATTGATTTGAAGAAGACTATGTTCTGGTCGGGCATGAAGAAGGATGTCACTTACTTCGTGACCCATTGTGAGACATATCAGCTAGTGAAGGCAGAGTGCAGGAACCACGCAGGATTGTTGCAGCCACTCCCGGTGCCAGAGTGAAAGTTTGATGACGTAGCCATGGACTTCATACATGGGCTTCCCCGGTCTCAGACAGGGAATGACTCGATCTGGGTGATCGTTGATCGGTTGACGAAGGTGGCTCGATTTATACCGATCAGGAAGGACGATTCAATGGGAGTACTGGTATGGAAGTTTGTGGAGCAGTTCATTCGTTATCATGGCGTGCCCAGGACGATAGTATCAGATCATGATGGGCAGTTTACATCCAGGGAGTGGCGGTCAGTTCAGGCATACTTGGGCACCCGACTGACTTTTAACACATCCTTCCACCCTCAGACGGACGGGTAGACAGAGCGCACAAATCGGACATTGGAAGACCTTGAAAGTCCACTTAGTGTCAACTACCTTCACCTATGGGGGGGGAATAGGTGTCTTGCAGCGTTTTTGCGGAATTAAAATCGTACCTGCACAAGAAAACAAAACAACACAGCACAGAAAGGACACAAGCAATTTATAGTGGTTCCCCGATTTGGGTACATCCACTTTCCCCCTTCGACTTATCTCCCAACCAGGGACGACTCGGTCACTTCACCAATAGGATTGAAATCCAATCCTTGCACTAACGGAAGGAACCCTTCCACACGTAGGAGTCACCACTCCCACAACACGGGTTGCACCCAACCCTTACAACTAGGGACCAATCGGTCCGTTACAAGGAAATTGAAAAAAAATTGTATAAGAAATACAAACAACTTATGGAGACTAAGGTGTCCCTCTTCGTTCGATGACGTGTTCTTGAAGTCAACGAAGAGTTCACAAACCTAGATCTCACTTAGAGAGAATCTCTCCCGAAACCGGCGGCAGCAAGAAGGGCGGCGGCTTGGTTCTCGGGATCGGCGGCGACAACGGAGTGCTGCTGCTGTACTTTGGAGATTCAATCTTCGTAGCAAAGCTAGCAAGGTCTTCGAACGGTCACACTAGGATCGATCGTCTCGATCGATTCGGAAGGGGAAGGTTTTCCCGACCAACGAATCAAGAGACAAAGGATCTCTGGTTAGACGCGTGAGACGCTGTGCTTGGCTGGGCTTCTGTCGCCGGGAGATCTGGAAGAAACCACGATCAAAAGCCGGTGATCAACTGGCACGAGAGGCGACGTCGGCGGAGCAGGTTTTGCGATCTAGGTCACGTCAGCGACTCGGCTCCTTTTCAAATTTCATAATAGACTGTTCACAAATACACGAGTATTTATACAGTAGAATACTTCTTTATGACCGTTGTGGGTCCCACCAGAAGAAACCCTAAAAACGGTTTTAAACAGCGCCTTGACATTTGATCCGGTCCAGCGTGCTTCAGAAATTCGCCTAAGGCAAAATCGGCGAGAATCGAAGGTGATTCTCGTCGAATCGGCGAGAATCGAAGGCGATTCTCGTCGAATCGGCGAGAATCAGCCAATAATTCTCGATGATTTTGACTTAGCGACAGATTTGCACGCTCTGATTTAGCCGGATAGAGTCGGCGAGAATCAGCCAGTGATTCTCGCCGAATCGGCGAGAATCACTTGGTGATTCTCGTCGATTGTTACTTGGACGAATTTTCGTCTTTCCACCCATGAGCTGCTCTTTGACCCATCCTTTCTCCTTGTCTGCTCTTGAATTATCACATCCCTGTACTTGAAAATAAGTACACTCCAATAGAGAGAGTACACGTAGGCCAACACACTGATCAACTCAACGAGGGATTACGTCGCGCAGACCCGTGTATATTGACCTACTGCACCCTGACATTGATGTGTACTTAGCGTGGAATAACTGCAAGCACAACTTGAAAGATTTCATCAAATACATTGTGAATTCATCTTAGCTTGACAAGTGGCATCCTCAAATCCAGGTAATTGTGGATACAATACCCAACAATCTCCCCCTATTTGACGAAGCCAAAATCCTACTAGCTAAGATGAATACCACCGTCCAGATAATATACATAGCATATAGAATTTAAAGATACGACACAAAGAAATAAAGGCAAACAGATCAAAGCTTGAGTCAATCATAAATTCATATATATATATATATATATATATATATATATATATATATATATATATATATATATATATATATATATATATATATATATATATATATATATATATATATTCCCAAAAATTGTTCATGTAACAATAAGAAAAGATAAATATGCTCTTGAGAAAATGACAAGCTATAAACTTATGTCTATTTCTCTTTGGCTAGGTCATTCTTGTGTTTTTGAGCCAGGAACTTCTTTCTTTGTCTCTCAACATACTCCTTGGGCTTTGGATAGTATCTGGGAGGAGGAGCTTTGTCTGCCACAGTGTTGGTCCTGAAGAAGATGTTCCGTTTAGCTTCATATGTCTTGTGCAGCTCCCACTCATGCTGGCTGTATACGTCGTTCCGATTGATTTCCCCTTTTTCTTGTAGCCAAAACGTGTCCAAGATAATATTCTTTGATACCGGACTCCACTTTTCGTTCCTCACTTCATCCTCCTTCAATCTGATTTTCTTTTCAGCTTGCGTTTCCTTAGATGTCCCTTCTTGAGTTTTTCTCTTGTCCCTAGCTTTTGCTAGGGCTTCTTGGTCAAACATGGCCATCAGTTTTGCTTTGGAGGTGGCCCTAGCAGCCCTTTGAGCATCAGCTTCACTTAAAGGAACTTCTTCAGCACTTGCTCCCTCATCATCCGCAATATTATTCTCAGGAGCAGGATTACCCTCAGGATTTTCAGGGATATTGGGATTTTCAGGGATATTGGTGCCTAACACTTGTTTAAGCATCCACCAGCAACTGTCATATACATATAAGTTTGACTGGTTAAAATTTTTGATTATGACTTCCTAAAGCCCGACCATCTTAGCTGTATATTCTTGCTCCCCCTTTTTGGCTTCGACGGCAATGGAGTTTGCATAGGAATGTAGTGACTCATCAATCTGCTTTGTAGTCTTGGAGAACTCGGTAATCAAGGCTTGTTGATTTCCGTTAAGAATCACCATGTTGGCATCAAATTTTTGGATGTTATTTGCCACTACATGAGCATTCTGATTAACTACTGCGAGAGTATCTGTGTTCTTTTTCAATCCTTCCATAAGAAGAGTTACAGCTTTGCCGGCTGCTGTATGCTTGTCTTCGAACTTCTTTTCCATCAAATCCAGTTTGTGATTAATTTCCACAACGTTCTTGAGCATTAGATTCTCAGATTTCTTAATTCTTTTTAACACTTTATTTTGAGCTTGCTCAAAAGATACTTTGAGCTCATCCACTATACCTTGAATAACATTCACTGTGTGATTAGCTACATCAGCTCGTAGTGGATGACCATGAGGAATTCCTTGGCCTTGCTCTTTAGCAGATTCACTTGTAGAGCTGTACACTTGCACAGTCTCTAAAGGGGGAATATTTACAGCCTCAGTAGATTTCTCAGAAGTACTTAGCAGCCTCTGCTGAGAGGACTCCCCCTCCACTGTTGCACTAGTTTTCTCAGGAACTATCTCAGGAGCTTGCTTTTCAGATGGAACTTCAGTGTCGTCCTGAGGCTCCATTACTTCCTGTCTCTCATTTCCTTCTTCCTCATCCTCATCATCCATGATGTCATTCTCAACTGCATCATCTTCCAAACCTTCCTCATCATTCTCCTCTACATCACCTCCGGCTCCTAGATCATTCACGTTCAGGGCCGCCTCATTTTCCACCACATCTTCACTTTCTTCCTGCAGATCCGCAACTGCATCTCTAGCTATCTGAGAGATGCCAGATATGACATTAGCAGAAGCGGGTAGAGGCTCCCCCTCAATTCCTGCAGTCAGTGCATCAGGAACTTCACTGGGAATAGCCACGGAATCTGCTACAGTTCTGTCCTCGGCAGGTGATTCTTCTTGTTCTACTACCACTACAGCCTGCCTGATGCGTCGCTCCCATTTGTCAAATACGCTGGAGTCCATTTTCTTCAAATAATGCAATGGAACTCCTTTACTCATGTCGAACCTATCTCCGTTCAACTGATTAAGATATAGGCTGATGATTCTTCCAAAACTTGGAGATCTAAGAGTGTCCTTAATCTTCTCAAAAAGCATAGCCCCCCAGTTGAATCTCTTTCTGCAGACAATCGCCACAAGAATCTTGAACATGTCAGCTGAGATGTGGTCATGTGAGCCGGGTTTGCATATCAGTACTTTCCCAATGATGTCGGACAAGAGTTTCCCCTCCTCATTCATTTCTTTTCTCTTTATCGATCTGGTTCCTCTAGCTAGTCCACAGAATAATAATGTCCTGGCTTTATCATGTTCCTCCAGATAATCCTCGTGCTTAGAACTGGTGAGCTGCAAGTATTGGGTCAGTTTTCTTGCAGACATCTTGATCCTTGCACCTGCAACCTTACTCTTGATGATAGAGTCTTCATTCCGAAGTTTGGCGGTTGCGAAGAACTCCGTCACTTTCTTGTCCAAAATTTTGCAGGGGTGCTCCAGTATAAAAGAGAGTCCAACCTCTTCAAGCATGATGATGATGTTTCTAAACTCATCCGAGGCATGAGAGAACCCGGTTCGAACCAACTCACATCCAGTGACCAGGCCGGCGGTGGTCCTTGGAGCCATTGCAAACCTAGGGAGGGAATCCCAAGTCTACGCCTAATCAGAAATCAAGAGGGAAGCTACACTAACAGTAAGTCACTATAAGGGAGAGGAGGTGGTTACCCAAAAGTGGAGGAAGCGAGAGTCGACGGAGACGATGGAAAACCTGGAGGAGCTCGCGTCCTTGTTTGATCGAAACCGCGGAGAATGAATACCTGGACGAACACCCAGGACGCGAGAAGAGAGGTCTACGGAATCCGGAACGAGGTCGACGAGATTTGGAACCTAAGATGCGGGAAGTCGCCGGGAGGAGGGAAGGAAGAGTCGGCGGGATTCCTGCGGGATATCGGTGGGATTCCTGCGGGAAGTCGCCGGGAGGAGGGAAGGAAGAGTCAGAGGAAGCGGGATATCGACGGGATAGCGAAATGCGGAATACGAAGATTCGGCGGGAGTTTTTCTAAATAGAAATTGATGGGATTCTTCAATAGAAATCTACGGGTTAAGAGGCATGCCGGATTCTCGAAATCTTCTGATATTAAAGGGTTTAGAAATCTTCTAAATATATATTTATTAATACCAATCTATTTAGGGTTTGAAAGGGGTTTTCCACACATTTCTTGATGTCAATTGTAAGTTTTAGTGACTTCCAATGACGTATCTTCTTTAATTTTCAGTGGACTTATTTATGCCTGTAGAGGTTCATTCTCGAATCTACCAGTGAATTTACAGATAAATCTTTAATAATGTATCTAATGGTTATTTTTACAGTGTTAACCTTTCCTTAGGTGTACACACATATATGTGTATATATAAGTATATATATGTAAATGTCGACACAATATGACTCAAGTATTGGAGCTGATCAAAAATACCTGGGATTATAGGATTTATCATTTAGCCACTCAGGTTAAAGCATACCAGGTGTTCAATTTGATGATACCATTGTAGATAGTACTTCTGCTATTCCAGATACTTGTTCCAATTCATTCTTGAAACATCTTCTGTCTAGTTCCCATCATATTTACGGGAACCTAGACTACCCTGCAAAAGAGTGTTACCTTACCTTAGGAACCCAATATGTATTAGGTCCTAGGTTCTTGTTAGCATAAAAACTCGAATGCCTTCCCTCAGAAATCCTGTTAGGAAGACTACCTCTGCCCAGAAGAGGTGGATAATCCCTTGCCCTTGACATAGAGGGGTTGTGCCAACAGTCTATGGCAAAGTGTCCCACCTTGCCACAACACCAACACGTGTGAATGTTGTACCTCCGTTTCTGACCTGATCCAGCGACTGAGGTAGTCATGGTCCTAGGTCTAAACGGGATAGAGCCGGATCTGCTCACAAAATTGCCTCTTCCGCCGTGACACTTGGAAGGGTGGAAGAAATGCATGTAGCGAGCGTCATGAGGCCTGGGAGGAGGTGCCTTCCTTTCAGTCAGCACCCTTCCAGAGGCCCCATGAGAACTAACTGCATGACTTCTAACCTCCCTTTCCTGTGTCCTAGGGTGGTGAGAAGCGCACTGAGAGCTGATACCAGCAGATTCATGCCGAGTTGGGGCAGTGGCCGAGAATACAAAGGGTTCAGAATGAGCCTTAGGTATTCTCTCAAGGGTGGCCATGACAACCCTTGCACTATGGGTGTCTCCACATGAGGGCAGATCACCCTTGCAGTGACCACGGTTGTTCCTGTGATCATACCTGAAGGCATGATGAGTACTCTTCCTGCCTGGAGTGGGGGGTCTGAATACCGTTTCCCCATTTCTCCATGAATTGATAATTCGGGAGATCCACCCATTTTCTTCCTTTCTCTTGATAGCATCAACCTTGGAAAAGTTGGATACTATCCTTTTCTCATTCTCTAGACTACTCTCTAGATCTGAGATTTTAGAGACCTTAACCTTGTTGGATGCCAATTGGAGAACCAACAAGATCTTCAGCCGAGCAATCTCCTGAGCTTGCTCCTCAACAAGTAGGTTGCTTTTCTGAATGGCTCTCTTCAGGGAATCAGGATTTTCTGAAGGGTAACAGTTCCTGTCTTCAGGAACTTCAAGAGAAAAGGGGCAAGATGAAGAAGTTACCTGCTCTTTAGAGTTACTGTTACTATCGCCAGAGACCGTTGTGTCAGCTTCATCAGAACTGCTTTCCTCAATTTCTTCTTCAGTCTCTGACAAGGACACCGGAGCCCTGATGCTGTCCGATTGATCCTTGCCTTCATCTTCAGAGGCGAGGATCCCCACATAGGCTTCATCCTCTTGCTGACAGCAGATCCCTGCTTTCTCTGATCCTTCCATGAGATCTGAGATGGTTACCCACATAGAGTTGGCCGTCCCACACTTTTACAATCTAGATCGAGAAGGTCCAGACCAGACATCCATGATGATCTGACGAATCACCTTGTCTAGATTAAATAATGAGAGTTCAGTCTCCGACATCTCAGTAATACACTTGGGAATTTGGATATCCTTTCCAGAGCCGGAGGTCTTCATAGGAATGAATGGACCCTCTTCCAAGATGAGAGATGCTCGAGGATCGATAGCCTCTAAATGATAGGACACTCTCATCTTCCAGACGGGATAATACTCCTTTGTGCACATGGGAAGTCTTAGTGGAGAGATCCCATGATCCAGCTCCATGCTTTTAACACTGGTGGCAGGATTCTACTCAAGGTGTGAACTTTTTTGATGAGCAACCTCCCTCTGATACCACTTGAAAGTCCACTTAGTGTCAACTACCTTCACCTATGGGGGGGGGGGAATAGGTGTCTTGCAGCGTTTTTGCGGAATTAAAATCATACCTGCACACGAAAACAAAACAACACAGCACAGAAAGGACACAAGCAATTTATAGTGGTTCCCCGATTTGGGTACATCCACTTTCCCCCTTCGACCTATCTCCCAACCAGGGACGACTCGGTCACTTCACCAACAAGATTGAAATCCAATCCTTGCACTAACGGAAGGAACCCTTCCACACGTAGGAGTCACCACTCCCACAACACGGGTTGCACCCAACCCTTACAACTAGGGACCAATCAGTCAGTTACAAGGAAATTGAAAATAGATTGTATAAGAAATACAAACAACTTATGGAGACTAAGGTGTCCCTCTTCGTTCGATGACGTGTTCTTGAAGTCAACGAAGAGTCCACAACCCTAGATCTCACTTAGAGAGAATCTCTCCCGAAACCGGCGGCAGCAAGAAGGGCGGCGGCTTGGTTCTCGGGATCGGCGGCGACAACGGAGTGCTGCTGCTGTACTTTAGAGATTCAATCTTCGTAGCAAAGCTAGCAAGGTCTTTGAACGGTCACACTAGGATCGATCGTCTCGATCAATTCAGAAGGGGAAGGTTTTCCCGACCAACAAATCAAGAGACAAAGGATCTCTGGTTAGACGCGTGAGACGCTGTGCTTGGCTGAGCTTCTGTCGCCGGGAGATCTGGAAGAAACCACGATCAAAAGCCGGCGATCAACTGGCACGAGCGGCGACAGCAGCGGAGCAGGTTTCGCGATCTAGGTCACGTCGGCGGCTCGACTCCTTTTCAAATTTCGTAATAGACTGTTCACAAATACGCGAGTATTTATACAGTAGAATACTTCTTTATGACCGTTGTGGGTCCCACCAGAAGAAACCCTAAAACCGGTTTTAAAACAGCGCCTTAACATTTGATCCGGTCCAGCGTGCTTCAGAAATTCGCCTAAGGCAAAATCGGTGAGAATCGAAGGTGATTCTCGTCGAATCGGCGAGAATCGAAGGTGATTCTCGTCGAATCGGCGAGAATCAGCCAATGATTCTCGACGATTTTGACTTAGCGACAGATTTGCACGCTCTGATTTAGCCGGATAGAGTCGGCGAGAATCAGCCAGTGATTCTCGACGATTCTGCTCGCCGAATCGGCGAGAATCACTTGGTGATTCTCGTCGATTGTTACTTGGACGAATTTTCGTCTTTCCACCCATGAGCTGCTCTTTGACCCATCCTTGCTCCTTGTCTGCTCTTGCATTATCACAGCCCTGTACTTGAAAATAAGTACACTCCAATAGAGAGAGTACACGTAGGCCAACACACTGATCTGCTCAATGACGGATTACGTCGCGCAGACCCGTGTATATTGACCTACTGCACCCTGACATTGGTGTGTACTTAGCGTGGAATAACTGCAAACAAAACTTGAAAGATTTCATGAAATACATTGTGAATTCATCTTAGCTTGACAGGTGGCTTCCTCAAATCCAGGTAATTGTGGATACAATACCCAACAGACCTGCTACGTCTGTGCATTCTAGACCGAGGAGAGCCATGAGAGAAGATACTGCCACTGGTAGAGTTCTCATACAACAACAGTCATCAGACCAGTATAGGTATGGCCCCCTACAAGGCCCTATATGGACAGAGGTGCAGGACTCCCCTATCATGGATACAGGATGAGGATCCGAAGGTCCTGGGCTCGGAATTTGTGGTGGACACCGAGGCCCAGGTGAGACTGATACGAGATCAGATGTTAGAGGCGCAGAGTAGACATGCCAAATATTATGACGCACGACATCGTCAGGTGGAGATCAGGTAGGAGACAGAGTGTTTTTGAAGATACGGCCGATGCATGGAGTCTCTCGAGTTCGTGGACAGAGGAAGAAGCTCGGCTCGAGGTACATGGGGCCCTACAGGATCCTGGAGCGGATCGGTCCCTTAGCATACAGGCTGGAGTTGCCACCAGAGCTGGAGGGCCTGTACGACGTCTTCCATGTCTCCTCCATCAGGAGGGCCCTATTACAGCCAGAGCAGCAGATAGACCCACAGATGGGCCGATAGCATCTGATCGGTCAGTGCACATGGAGCCAGTCCGGATTGGCGATACGAGTATGCGGGCCTTGCGCCGCAAGAAGGTCCCACTGGTCAAGATTCTATGGAGAAAACACGGCCAGGAGGAGCACACCTGGGAGCCGTAGGACTTAATGCATCAAAGATACCTGGAGCTCTTCGCCTCAGGTAAACTATAATCTAAATTTTAGGATGTTACAATTTATTACTTTGGTAGAAACCCCGCATGCCTAACCTGAATTTCGGGGACGAAATTTTTTTTATTATGTGTTGGGATTTGTAACATCCCCCAGACAACTAGACCCCTAGGTGAATTTGTCATGACTAGGTCATGACAAGGCCTTGGTAGCTTAGGAACCTCCTTGACACAGACAAAAAGTAGGGATTGCAGCACCTTGGTTTGCAAATAGTAATTTCCAAATATTTAGCCTAGGGTTTGACTTAAGGACTTTAACTTGGCTCAGTAACCCCACCACAACACCCCTAGGCCATCTAGGAGCCCAGGGGGACATTCAGGATCCATTGGGGCCAGTCAAACAGGCCAAGTCGACCAAAGTCAACCCTAACCCCAATTAGGGCAAAATGGTCAATCCCCCATCAATTGACCTAACTGACCATCACCATATGAAGTTGACTTCAATTCTAGGTCTAAAACATCATAAGAGACCTAGTAGACCAAAAATCCCCATCCTAGAGTCACCACAGGGCAAAATTACCAAAATACCCCTATTAGGTCAAAATGGTGATTTTCCATTAAACACCCCTATTGACCACCACAACTTCAGATTGATCATACCCCTAGGGTCATAACCTCATAGGGGATCCAATGGCACAAAAATTTCATGGTTTGGTCAACACTAGGGCCCAGTCTGACCAAAAGTGAAACTAGGCCAAATTAGGTCATATTACTTGGACCTAGCCCAATCCCTTTGGGCTAGGCCCAATTTGAGTGGTCAACCAGCCTAGTAGGCTGATATTAAACATGGGAGGGAGTGAAAATTCGGCCATGGTGATTAGGAGAGAGAAATGGGGGGTTTTCCCCAATTTTGAGGAGAGAGAAAGTAGCCATTCATGGCCATTAAAGTGACACACCCCTTGGCATCCCTCCCTTACACTCTCATTCATATTCTCTGATGCATTTGAGAAGATTCTAGCCATTTCTAGGGGCAATTAGGGCAGGGGGATGCATAGGGTCGGCCATGGGAGGGGAGGTGAAGAGGCCATTAATGGCATATGGGGTTAAAACCACTACCACCCCCAATTAACCCCCCTATCACCTTCACAAGCCTCGGAGCAGTGAACCCCCCCCCCCCATTTCCTGAGAGTTTGGAGGTCTCCTTGCAAGAAATCGGATGACACCCAAAGCTTGGAGGAGGGGAAATGGCGGCCGGCGATTAGAGCAAGGGAATGCCCCAAATGAGGTCCAATCCTTCTCCTCTCTATGCGTGCTAGATCTAGACTTGTTTAGGTTGAGAAGTCGGGCTCAAATGAGCCGGATCGGAGAGAAAATTACTTGAAATTCCATGGAAAATGGAGTTGGTGAGTTCGCCGGAAACCGCCCCTCCGGCGGTTGTGTCGCTGCCCGGCGATAGCCACCACCTCAATGAAGGTGGTGGTGGTGGTGGCCGGCCAGGGAGGTGGTTGGAGTGGCCGGAAATGGCCTGAAATGAGATCCAGGTCGGGCTAATCCCGTCCCTTGGCTGAAGCTTGAAGATGAGCATCAGCCCTTGGATGCTGCTTCAAGATTCGTGCAAAATTTTATTCTATTTATTGTTTTTTTGTGATTATAATTGCAGTGTATAGAATTAATTTTTAAAAATACTTATACCCCTCTACAGAACAAGTGGTCAACATAGAAAATATAGCCCTTGATGTCTAGTGTAATTTAAAATTCATTTCACACAATTTGGAGTCCTGGTTAGACCAAAACACTCCTTTTGGTGAGGTCTATCCATAGGGCTGTCCTGAGCTTAATTTAAGTGCCCACTCCAAACCAGACGTCCAAATAATCTAAAATTTGGGGAATGGGCTATTCTTAACTATATATAGGACATATCCAAAAATCAGAAGTTTTGGAAAATAGTTTGCTGTAGTTTTTAGAAAAATTTAATGAACCAATTATAAATTAATTAGGTGTCATAAACACCTCAAAATCCCCCAAATTTGGGTGGGTGTTCTTAGAGATCATGTTAGGGCTCTGGTAAAAATTTCATCTCGTTTGGAGATGTTTTGATTAGGTTTTATCCAACCCTAGGTTGACCCTTATAGGGTTAATTAGGTCAAAACACCCCTTTGGGTTTTGAGTGGTCAAATCACCTCAACAGAGGCTGATATTTTAGCCACTGACTCTCTATGGTATGACACACCTCCAATGGAATTTGGGCAGGTTAATAGCAGGGTATTCCTAGAACCCTAGGGTAGGTCCCTTAATGAGGATTTTTAGGGTTTGAAGGTCATGGGGTCAAATGAGCTTGGAATGACTTGAAAATTGGTGGAGAGGATCATAGGGTTAGTATAATCCTCTGATTAAAATTTTAGGGAATTTGGAAGCCTTAAACCCCCTCAAAACCCAAACCCTAGTTTAGGGCACCAAACCTAATTTGGAGTATTAGGCTATCAAATCACTTTAAAATCACTTGAAATTTAGGCAGGGTAGTTCTCTAGTAGAAATATTCCTAAATTAATTTTGGTAGAATTTTTGGACTATTAAAATCAGTACTTCCTTTTCAACCGTAGATGTGCCCTTAAAGATTACTATGTTGATTGTGAAGTTTTTGTTTATTGAAAAATTGTGAAACCTTGGAATATGACATTTTATATCATGATAGAGCCCTCTGTATTATTGTTTAAATTTTTAGATGACTGTTTCAAGTAGTTGCTTCATAAAATTATGATTTGTGGTTTCTGATCAAAAATAGCAACATAGCCCCAATATTGTCAAACAAATTATGAAATTAGGTCAGAGAGTGTTTATGACCACTATTATTGTCCTGTAAGTTTTCCATGATTTTTAGATGAATAAAACCAGTACTTACTTCACAAGTCTGTAAATTTGGAAGTTTACATTTAATTAGATTTATAACCCTTCATGTGTGAGGAAAATTGTAAAACTTGGTTACTGTGGATTTTAGATTATTATCAGACTTTTGGAATTTTCTTATAATTATTAGATGAGTGTTTACAGTACTTGCTCCATTAACCAATGATTATGGAATTAATGGTTATAAATTAAATTAGGGGCTACTATTCACTGTAAAAATTATGAGACTACTTATAGGGTGTTTTTAGGCCATGACAGTACTACTGAAGTTTTATTATAATTTTTAGAACAATATAGCTAGCCTTTTCATCATTAGATGATATTATTAACCTTAAGTTCTAAATTACGAAAGGTAGGACTAATCACCTCTGAAAATTCTCAAACCTTGGATTTATTGTTTAAATGTCACTTAGTATTTATCATAATTTTGTGGTGATTTGTTTCTGAACTTAGAGAGCACTTCATGTTCAAAGTAGGGCATTTTGAGTCTAGGGTTAATTAAATTAAATGCCCACATAGTTAGAAAAATTATGAGACTCTGGATTTAGTCTTAATAGGTCATGGTAGTCTCCCAGTAATTGTTAGGGATCTATTGGAAGAGTAATTATGGTACCCCCTAATGGGAGCACCATGTAGCTTAGCATGGTTTGCATATATTGGATAGGTCAGAAATAGGTTAACTCGGAGAGCTCAAACATACTTAGGGTAGTCACACTGAAATAAAAGAGGTTTGATCAAGGGTAGAAATCAATAACATTAAGTGCCTTGGAAAGGGAACTTTGGGCTTCATCCCATCGTAGTTCCTAGTACCGCTGCGCCCCTCACCGGGTAGACCTCGGGAAGTCCAGGGTCAACCTTAAACCTTAGGAATAATATGGGCAAGAGTAACCCTAATAATAGTTTCACCTTACACTCACACTTGTACACGTAGGGAGATAAATTGGTAGTGAAAGGATAGCGTAGGCCTGTGACCTAAGGGCTTACTGGTAGAGTTAAATGAACTCGGTATTGATTTGGAAGTCCGGGGAGCTGGATGCTCGGGGACTTGGAAAAAGTAGACTTGATTAGTCCAGGGAGCCGTGGGCTCGGGAACATGGTGAACTAGTAGGCTCGGTAGTCTAAAGAGTTGGAGGCTCGGTACTATAATTATATACAAACTATCATGCTTGCATGTGCATAACAGTGGTGGGTCCTCGGTATTGGACGATCGAACACACCGTCGTCAGTACGTTGACTCGGGGAGACTAGCTGGTTTGCTAGGAATAGTACGAGAACGTACGAGAGGGGCTAGACTGAGTAGTGTATTTACCAATCTAGGAGTGGAGAGGCCCAACCCACTATCTCCGTTTTACCACGGCGGAGGCTCCTGAGAGTTTAGCTAACTCCAAAAAGTGGAACTAAAGGTCTGTACGCATAGAGTCGTGTGTGTGAGTTGCACTTGCATGTGCATACCATAGCATACTTGCACGTCATAGCATAATCATTGCATTTAACCCCTGACACCTATCGTATAAAATGGTATGGGACGTTTTATATGATAGGCCATGCAAAACGACCCCTTGGTCTATACGGGTAATTCCTATAAATCAACGGTTATATTTCTTGTTGCTTTACTTACTCTTCTTTCTACTTTTACTTACTTGCTATTCCTTACTGTTTACTTTTGTTACACACTTGTTTACTCATGTTTAATTATTGTGATACCCTTGCCATACCTTATTATTTTATTCCTTAGGATAGATGTCACCTGCTTGATTACACCCTGCTTTTAGTTCTCCTTTTCACTCCTTTCCGTCCTGTGCCTAGGAGCCACAGGTAGAGGGGTGGGGGATTGTTGACTGAGTCTAGTTTGACTGACGGTCATTTGACCACCATATTTTAGGTGCTCCGGATGGGAGACAGGGAACAGCCGCAGGAGACGCAGCACCAGCAGGGTGCGGTGCAGATGGAGATGGTCCAGTGTAGCTCGGGTGGACATGCATTAGGATTCGTGAGTGGAGCCTAGCATTAGTAGTTTTACTTTTATGAGTGGATTGTAGTGAGGTTATCATGTACCGGGCTTAAGCCCGTATTTACTTTCTAGCGTTGGTACTTAGACTTTCTTCTGGTGTTGACTTGATTTATCGCATGATTTCCTCCTTTATACTATTGTGGACTTGGAATCTTACACTTTCATTCGTTATACATTCTGTCGATGGTGATTGATATGGCCGGCAGGATAGGCGTTTTGTGGTGCCGACCATCCCGGTGGATGGTGTCACCGCAAAAACGGAGGTTCTGGGCCTAACACCCCGGTGGATGTTGCAAAAAAAAAACGGGGTCTTACATCAGGAAGGTGACATTCCCAAAACAGCATTTGGAACATGATATGGTCATTATGAGTTCACTATAATGCCGTTTGGGCTATGTAATGCGCCATCGGTGTTCATGGACCTAATGCACCGAACGTTCCGAGAGTACTTGGACCTGTTTGTGATTGTATTCATTGACGATATCTTGGTGTACTCTCAATCTGAAGCTGATCATGCAAACCACTTGCGGTTGGTGTTACATACCTTGCAGAGGAATAAGCTCTATGCCAAGTACTCAAAGTATGAGTTTTGGCTATCGTCGGTGGCTTTTCTTGGCTATGTGGTAAGTAGAGAGTGCATAAAAGTGGACCCGTCAAAGATAAAAGCCATATACGAGTGGTCGGTGTTGTCTTCGGTGACCGAGGTCAGGAGTTTCCTTGAACTGGCTGGATACTACAGATGTTTTGTTGAAAACTTCTCATGGATCGCTTTGCCTCTTACCACATTAATGCGGAAAGATCAGAAGTTCGTTTGGACGCCAGAGTGCGTGCGAGCTTTTGAAGAGCTAAAGAGTCATTTAACCACGACACCTGTTTTAACATCGTCATGTGGTACAGACGACTATGAGATCTATAGTGATGCATCAGGGAGTGGCTTAGGCTGCGTTCTTCTGCAGTTTGGAAAGGTGATTGCTTATGGCTCACGCCAGTTGAAAGTGCATGAGCGAAATTATCCCGTCCATGACTTGGAGTTGGCGGCGGTGATCTTTGCGCTTAAATTGTGGCGACATTATCTATATGGCGTAAAAGTGGATATCTTTACGGACCATAAGAGCCTAAAGTACTTGTTGGATCAGAAGGATCTTAATATGCTACAACGAAGGTGAATGGAGTTCCTTGGGGACTACACCTTTGATATTTATTATACACCCGGGAAGGGAAACGTGGTCGCTAATGCCTTGAGTCGTAGGACTCCATCAAGGGCAAATTGGTTGCAGATGCATGATGAGCGTCTGATCCAGGAGTTGGAAGCGTTAGAGATTTCTTGTGTTGACAAGAATTCCACAGCCGATGCATGCTTAAACTGGATGGAGGTAAAATATGACCTTACAGACAGGATTCGACGAGCAACAAAGCTGGATGAAAGTCTCTAACGCTATGCAAAGGATGGGCTAGATGGCCAATTCTCCTGGGATGCCGACCTTTTACAGAAAGAGGGTCGGTTGTGCGTCCCGAGTATGAGTAAGTTGAGAGAAGAATTGATGTATGAAGCTCACTTTACAAAATACTCAATTCACCCTGGGAGCACAAAGATGTTCAAGGACATGAAAAAGTTGTTCTGGTGGCCAGGACTAAAGAAAGACATAGCTCATTATGTGGCTAAATGTCAAACTTGTGCTTTGGTGAAAGCGGAATGCCAGAAGCCCAGAGGTTTCCTGAAGTCGTTACCTATTCCAGAATGGAAGTTTGATGATATTTCAATGGATTTCATGCACAGGCTGCCGAGGTCTCAACGCAGGAATGATTCAATCTGGGTGATTGTAGACCGGTTGACTAAAGTGGCTCACTTCCTTCCGAACAAGCGAGACGATTCAGTGGAAAGTTTGGCAAAACTCTATGTGGAGCAGATTGTACGATTGCACGATGTTCCCCGTAGTATCGTGAGTGACCGTGATGGGCGATTCACATCGAATGATTTGAGGCTAATCCATCAATTGTTGGGAATAAAGTTAACTTTCAGTACGACCTTTCATCCCCAAACGGATGGCCAGACTGAGAGGACCAATAGAATAATAGAGGATATGTTCCGAATGTGCACCCTGGATTTTGGTAAGATATGAGAAAATCATCTCTATATGGTGGAGTTTGCCTACAATAATAGCTACCAAGCGAGCATCGGTATGACACCATTTGAAGCTTTGTATGGTCGTAAATTCCGTACACCATTAGCTTGGGCAGAAGCAGGCGAATCCAAACTATATAAGCATAAAGAAGTCGAAGAAGCTAACTCGACGATACGCTCTATTCGGGAGAGGCTACTGATAGCCCATGATCGGCAAGCAAAATACTACAACGCCAAGCATCGGAACGTGGAGTTCGGGGTGGGCGATTGGGTATATTTGAAGATCAAACCCTCTAAAGGCGTGTCCAGGATTCGGCGTTTGAGAAAGTTAAGTCCGAGATATCTTGGTCCGTTTGAAGTGGTGGAGCGAGTTGGGGTAGCTGCCTATCAGCTAGCTCTTTTGGCAGAATTGAGTGGATTATATGATGTGTTTCACATATCTGAGCTTCAAAAAGCCGCCAAAGATCCAGCTCAAGTGATTGAGAATGATCGTGTGCCGGTTGAGTATGGGCTAACGATGAAGGTTAGGCCTATTAGGATCGAGGATAGAGCCGATAAACAGTTGTAGAACAAGACAATCAGGATGGTCAAAGTCCGGTGGGACAACTGTGGCCGTGAGGAGCTAACATGAGAGCGAGAGTAGACCATACGAGCTGAATTTCTCGAGCTGTTTGTTTAACTGTTGTACAATACATCTCTTGTTATAACAGATATTTTGAAGTTATAACATTTTGACTGCTGGTTTCCTTGCTGTGTGCAAATTTCGGGACGAAATTTCTTGTAAGGAGGGGAGGATTGTAACACCCCAAATCCTAAAATTTACCCAATGCTGGGCAACACGGCATGGGACACGAGCGTGTCCCAAGCCGTGTCCTGCTTTGTATGGTTGGGCAGCCTGTCGAGTGCTCGACGAAATACACTCGACGATTTCTCGAGAGGGAACATGGCCTGCGACACGGGCGTGTCTGAGGTCGTGTCCTCCTCTGGTTCGGCGAACTCCACTCGAGCAGATGCACTCGACGATTCTCGAGAGGCATTAAAGTTGGGCACACGGCCTATGACACGGGCGTGTCACAGGGCCATGTCCTTCTCTGGATTTGGCCAATGCAATGAGGCCTGGTGAACATGGGCGGGACATGGGCGTGTCCAAAGCTGTGTCAGGGCACACGGCCTGTGACACGGGCGTGTCACATGGCCGTGTCCTGTTCGGGTTAAGTCTGTTGTGTGCCACTTAAGGTACACGGCCTGTGACACGGGCGTGTCACAGGCCGTGTTCAGCCCAAATTTGGAGAGTTCAGGGAAATTTGTAGCCGTTCATTTCCTTTATCTGGGATCTAATGGCACGGGCTTCTCCATGCTATTTTAAAGCCAGGAGTTGAGAGAGAGATTGTCACTTTACCTTGGCCTCAAGAGATAACAAGAAGGGAGAGTAAGGACGAGGAGGATAAAGGGATACGACCACTAGTGGAGCTTCAGAGTTCCGAATCGAGATCTGAGGCCAGATTTGTGGAGCCAAGGCTGCTGCGGTGCTTTCCAACCAGCTAGATTTCCATGGCTCCAAAGAGGTCATCAAGGGTAACGATCTTCCTTCTTGACATGTGAAGTCCTTTTTGGCATGTGCATGGATTTCCCCCATCAGAGGGTGGATTGCGGAGGGATTTTGAAAGAATTAGTGCCTAACCACCTAGAGGGGGGGGGGTGAATAGGTGTAATTCCTTTTTCTTTTTAAGGCAACAAATCTATTCAGTTATTTACTTAACAACAGATAATTTTATAGCTAACACAGCACAGATTCACAGAATTACCACAACACAGATTGCACACAGATTTTTATAGTGGTTCCCCAAGGTCTGGGTACATCCACTTTACCCCTTCTCCTATCTAGCAGTGAACTAGATTCAGCCTAACTTTTGCACTTCACCTCAGATCCTCAGATCTTACAACTCAGAACCCAACAAGGCTCCTACAGCTCAGGCAATCTGCCCTACCTCAGCCTACACAAGGCCTACAACTTAGAGATATCAATCTCCTATAACTCAGGCTCACAACCTTACCTCAGCCTTCAACAAGGCCTACCACTCAGAGAAAATATTCTCCTACACTCAACCTTTATAAACACAGGCTTACAACTCAGATCTATAAAGATCTTACAGAAAATTGATTTAACAAAATATTTTACCACAACCCTAGTAGAGAGAGAATGGATGGATGGCTTCTTGATCAGTTCTTGGAAGAACCTGATGACAGAGAACAACCTCTCTTAGCTTTCTTCAAAGCTTCTTGAATCTGAACTCAGTAGGGTTGAACTCTTGTGAAGTTTATCTTCAATCAGCTTCTGACTTAAGATTCAGATCTCAATCTGAATCTTTCTTGGCAGCCTGGTTCAGCAACTGCACTTCTTAGATGGAGCTCTCTCTCCAACTTCCTAGATCTTCTGTCGAAGGTCTTCTTCTTTTTGTGTTGTTAGTTATCTGTGTATATACTTCAATCTTCAAACTTCTTCTTTTTTTGTTGAAGGAGAAAGCCTTTATATAGTCTTCCTCCATGGTAACTGGCTGATCTGGTTTCTAACAAACTTCTGACAGCTTTGACAGTTGCAGTAGACCGGTTGGTAACGACAGCTGCCAAGTCATACAATCACTTCTTGAAATGCTATCTCTGTCTGAAAGTGTCGAGACTGAACTTCATCATGTGTCGACACAAGTAGACTAAGTGTCGACACAAGTGGACTAAGTGTCGACACAAGCCTTGGTGGTGTCGACACATCTCCTTTGTTGTTATTAATACTTCTCGACACAGTCTTCTGTAGAATGTGTCGACACTGATTCTGTGTGTCGACACAATCACTTCTCTTCTTTAACATAATTGAAACTTTTCTGTGTGTCGACACAAGTCCTGTGTATCGACACAGTTGATGTCGACAAGGTCTTCTGTGTGTCGACACTGCCTCTGTGTGTCGACACATTTACTTCTTTTCTTTAACTCTGTTGAAATTCTGCAGTGTGTTGACAAAGTCTTCTGTGTGTCGACACCGCCTCTTGGTGTCGACACAGTTGATGTCAACTAAATATTCCTGTGTGTCGACACAACCTCTTGGTGTCGACACAATTGATGTCGACAATGCTTCACTATGTGTCGACACTGCCTCTGCATGTCGACATAGTTTCTTCAGGTGTCGACACAGCCATTCCAAGTGTCGACACAATTAACTCCAAGTATCGACACAGCTTTTCTCCAGTGTCGACACAAGCCTTCATAAGTGTCGACACAACTTTTCCTGGTGTCGACATATGGACTTAGAAATTTTTCTGCATTCCTGCATTTACTTAACCTGCACATATAAACTCAAAACACATCAAATATACCTTGATGCATATCATTGAGTAGGGTGAGGCTTCTTCAAATCTGGTACACATTTTCCAATGTACCCAACAATCTCCCCCTATTTGGAGAAGTCATAACCCTTAGTCAATGATATACACCATTCATAACAAATACACATTTTGATGTATAAAAATATTATATGACAGGGCAACTTCTTAAACAAAACATATATAAACAATCATCACAGAATAATAATAATGCTGTCACAGAATAAGCATTAATCATGGTTTTCTTCAACTTCAAAAGTTTCTTTAATAAAAGTTTACATAGATTTTAAACACTAAAGTTTACCATGTGATAAAATTTAGTAAATCTAATCTAAGGCTGCTCTGTCTCCTTGATGACAATTCCTTTGCCTGATTGGACCTTGGCTTGAACTGGAGCATCAGTATCATCAGTAGGCTTCTTGCCCTTTAGATCTTTCTTCTTAAGTTCTTCAGCCCTTATTTTTTGTCTTTCAAAATAGTGAAAGGGCTTAGGGAAATATTTGCTAGGCTCCTGAGCATTAGGAGGTAGCTTCCCAAGTTTTGCCTTTCTTCTATATTGAATAATGGCTTCTTGCCTGGCTTCATGCTTTCTCCATTCTTATTTTGAGTACCATTTACCCCTATCATGGGTCTGGTCCTTGACAGCTTTCCAAGCAGTTAATATAATGTTCCTAAAGGTTGGACTCCACTGCTCAAAATCAGGCTTCAACTCTGCCTGTTCTCTAAATCTTTTCTTAGACAAAAGAGCTTCTTGCTCCTTCAAAACTGCCTCTGGCACAGGCTTGTCTACTTTCTCAAGGATAATATTTTTATTACCTTCAGGAGGACTGTACATAGACTGTACTTCATGATGTATCATCTCAAAATCTGCTGGAGGATAAATTACTTGAGCAACTTCAACTTGTTCGATCACCTCCAAAATAAGCAGGATGTATTCCAGACTCAGCCACATTGTCATCATCACAGAGGGGTGGATATCCAAGTGTGGCTCTGATGCTATTGGAAATCCATTTAGCATGATCAGATCCAGCTTTGACTAATACTCTCTCCCCCTTTATGACTTCTCTGGCTACATGATCCCTAAGGTCATCTTTTTGAAATCTGATTTGCTCATTAACAAAATTAACACCATCTTTATAGAATGCCTTTAGCTTGAGTAGCTGTCCAGAAATGGCCTTTTGAGATTGTTCAATAGCTGTTTTGATTGCAGCTAGTCCTTCCTGTAAGTCCTTATCAAATTTGTCCTTATCAAACTCTGGCTTGGCTTTAGCCTTGTCATCAGTCTGGGCATTTATAACATTCTTTAGTTCTGTAACAATCACATTATGTGATTCTGTCAGATTATCATTCATTCTAATCTTATTTTCTAGAACATATCCTTGTTTGACAGCTATGTCATCAACTTGGGTCTTGATTTTCTCTTGATGTGTTGCTAGGAAAACCACAACATTTCCACCCTTGTGGAAACAATCAGTCATTTCTTTCTTATTTTGATTCACCTCAAATCTTATAAATTTGATATCCTGAGCCAAGGGAAATTGTAGATCCTTATGAGTTTCATCCAGATACTTCTCCATGACATTCCTTTGCTTATCTAACTTTATCTGCAAGGCCACCAACAATGAGCTGTAATCAGCTGTTGGGGCAGGTTGTGGAGCAACAGTATGTAGTGCCTTCTTGTAGCTTTGGCTTCTACTCTTGAAGACCATTAGCTTCCTCTTCTTAGATCTTGTAGCTTCTTCATCCTCAGATGCTGAGGAACTAGTTATATTAACTCTATCCTTAGGACTAGGATGTAATTCCTTTTCTGTCCTAGGTTGCTCACCCTGAGTCCTTTGCTCCTTCTCAGTGTTTATCTGATCATCCTCAGTCCTTACATTCTCCCCCTATGTTCCTACTTGTTCCCCCTCAAGGTCAACTTGCTCTCCCTCAAAAGCAGTTATCTCCCCCTCAAAACCAGCATGTTCCCCCTCAATATTAGCTTGCACTAAATCAGGAAACAGCTTTTCTAAGGTAAACTCTTGTTGAGTAGGCACTGGAGATTCTCTTGTCTCTGGAGCATCAACAACTGCAAATGCATCCTCCACAATGACATCTTGTGCTTGACTGTTTAGTTGAGTTGGCTGATCAACATCAATCAAAAATTCAGTTAATGTCTCATCCTTATCATTAAGAATGGATTGATTAATCTCTTGAATTACCTCAAGAATTGTTTGTGAAGTCATTTCACTTTCCAGGTGAGTTGGCTCTACCTCAATATGTGGCTCCCCGTGCACTTGTGCACCATTTGTACGGTCTTGTGCAGGAATATCTTGGGCTGTAGATTGTTCAGGAATCTCTTGTCTTTCCTCATCAGACATGTCCTTAGTTAGGACCCTATCCCATCTGGATATGATCTGATGTCCATCCTTCTCATGTGATTAATTTTAGAACCAGCAGCTTGTGCCATAACTTCAGGTATTGTTCCAGCTAAATACAAACAAGCTCACAATCCTTCCCAGATTTGGCTTCTTAATGCTTTCCTTAATCTTTTTAAAAATTACTGCTGACCAATCTGTGTTTAGTCTATAGATGATTCTGGTCATTAAACTAAACATATGGGCAGAAATCCTATCATGCCCCCTGGCTTACACAGTATCACTTTTCCTACTACTTCAGACAAGAACTTCCCTTGCATATTCATGCCTTTCCTATTCAAGGCTGAGCCAATCTTCATGGTGGAATCAGGCATATCCACACCATTGAAGTGCTTCCCTTAGCTTAGAAGCAGGTACATCTACTTCTTCTTGTGTTCTTGGCAGGTGAAGAAATTTCCTAAAACTCTTCTGGGTGATTTTCACCTTTACTCCATGTACAGAGGATCTAATCTTGAGTTCAGTTTGATCTAGGATAGCAGCACCAAAGAATTCTAGTGTCTCTTTCTTCCAAATCTTAGTTGGTTCAGAAACTAGAAACTCCAACCCATTCTCAGCTATTAGGGTTACAACAGCTTTAATTTAAGGTTCCGCATGGTCAAAGGCATTGTGTACCAGCTCATATCCTTCATTGACATTGTCTTCAAGCTTGGGCGCCATTAGGGTTGAGAGAAATCTTGAATTTAGATGAGAGAATTTGTCGACACAAAGTTTTGGTCTCGAAACTATGGAGAGCGTGTCGACAGACAATGTTGTTGACCTATTTATACCTTTCTAAAAATGAAGGTTAAAAGACACGTCTTAATTCTCTTAATGTGTCAACACTGTTGAAAAGTGTCGACACAGACTTCTAATGTCTCGACATAAGTGTTGACTACTATGTGTCGACACTTATACATTTGCGCTCGATGATTAGTCGATACTCCACTCGACGAAATCTGTGTTGAACCTAAGTGTCGACACCATATCTGGATGTGTCGACACCACTCCTGGATGTGTCGACACTATTTCTCTGAAGTGTCGACACCAATTTTCCAGATGTGTCGACATCATTTCCCTGGAATGTCGACACCACTACTATATGTCGACACAAACAACCCCTTGTGTCGACACAATTTTACTTAGCCAATTTTGTTAAACTAATCTAAGTTCAACATTCCTAATTCAATTTTAAACTTATTGAATTTAGTTTCATCTAGAGGCTTAGTAAACATATCTGCAATTTGATTATCTGTTTTGACAAATTCTAGTGATATGTCCTCTTTCTCTACATGTTCTCTAAGAAAATGGTATCTAATTTCTATATGCTTAGTCCTACTATGTGAAACAGGATTATTAGCAATATAAATTGCACTTATAGAATCACAAAATAAAGGTGTTCTACTTACCTGAATACCATAGTCTTCTAGCTGGTGCTGAATCCACAATAGCTGTGTACATCAACTTCCTGCTGTCACATATTCTGACTCAGCTGTGGAAATTGCCACACTGGTCTGCTTCTTACTGCTCCAAGACACCAGTCTTCCTCCTAGAAATTGACAGGTGCCTGTAGTGCTTTTTCTATCTTCTTTGCAACCTGCAAAATCTGCATCTGAATATCCTGTCAGTAGAAAATCTCTATTCTAAGGGTACCAAAGGCCTAGATTGGGTGTGCCCTTAAGATATTTCAAAATCCTTTTTACTGCAGTAAGATGAGATTCTTTAGGGCATGATTGGTACCTAGCACAAACACATGTAGCATACATGATATCTGGTCTACTAGCTGTCAGATAAAGGAGGGAGCCAACTATCCCTCTATACAAAGTTTCATCTACAGGTTTCCCTGCATCATCTTTGCTTAGAGACACACTTATCCCCATAAGAGTTCTCATGGTAGTGGATGATTCCATACCATACTTCTTAATTAACTCCAGGGTGAACTTAGACTGGGATATGGACAAGCCATCTTTAGTCTGTCTTACTTGGAGACCCAAGAAGAACTTAAGTTCTCCCATACTGCTCATTTCAAATTTTCCTTGCATAAGTTTTGCAAACTTTCTGCAAAGATTACTTTCAGTAGACCCAAATATTATGTCATCAACATATATTTGGACTAGGATAATCTTTCTTTTGGATTCCCTAAGGAATAGAGTCTTGTCTATTTTCCCCCTTGAGAATTTGTTCTCCATGAGGAAATTAGACAGAGTTTCATACCAAGCCCTTGGGGCTTGTTTCAACCCATACAAGGCTTTCCTAAGTCTATAGACATATGAATGATAGAGTGGATCAACAAAACCCGAGGGCTGCTCACATATACTTCCTCTTTTAGATTTCCATTTAGGAATGCTGATTTTACATCCATTTGGAATACCTTAAAGCCTTGATATGCTGCATAGGCAAGGAACATCCTAATTGCTTTCAGTCTTGCTACTGGGGCCAAGGTTTGATCAAAGTCAATACCCTCTTCTGTTGGGTTTCTCTATGAGGATGGCGCAACACTTGTGCACGCAGCGGAAGAATAAACCATCAAGAAAACCCAAAAGAAATGGGATCGGGCCATGGTAGTTGAATCAAGAAGTTAACATATAACTAGGCAAAAATTACCTCGGTGGCGTTAAGTCACAACTCAACGGAGATGCTCCAAGCTTTGCGTTCTTGCTGGTGACGCGTTCTACGTGAAATAATGTCCACGTCTCTGCAGAAATCCACACGAGCGGGAGAACATCGATCTATCCGTCGCACGGATTATCGGGAAGGAGAAAGACCGCACCTTGCTTTCCCATGGACTGCTAGGTCCGCGCCAGGGATTGCAACGCCAGCGACGATCGCCGGAGAGAAGGAAGTCGACGGAGCGAGCACGGCGGCGGCGGAACACTTCCGTCAGCGACAGGATTCGGGATCGGCGAAACGAACGGAAAGGCGGAACGCTTCGCGGGATTCGGTTCGATCGGCTGCCAAAAGCATAATTCCCAAAAACCCTAAGTGTCCCTTTTATACCGAAGGCATAAATAGACTTAGGAATATCGCTATCCGCAGACCACCCAGTAAAATAGGGTCCCAGAATCGGTGAGTATCAATCGGCGAGAATCAGCGACGATCGGCGAGAATCAGCGAGCAGGTTCGGCGAGAATCAGTCGGCGAGTATCACCTAGGATCGGAGAGAATCAGAGTACAATACTCGACGATTCTCGCCGAATGCAGGGTGGACCATACTCGTCGACCGTCGACCTGCGGTCGACGATTCTCGTCGATCGTCGAGAATAAGAGTACCAATTCTCGACGATTCTCGTCGATCGGCGAGAATCAGAGTACCATACTCGACGATTCTCGTCGATCGGCGAGAATCAGAGTACCACACTCGACGATTCTCGTCGACCTTCGGTCGACCATTCATACCTGTCCTTCAAGGCAACATTTGCCCAACCCGACGATTCTTTAAGGCAACACTTTGCCCATAACCCCATTCAGGTCGGTGATTGGTAACCTTTACCAACACAGTCAATCATCCAACTTCTCCACATCTCTTATGTGCGACCCTGCAGGCTCATATCGCGTTGGCAGTGAGATTACATGTTTGACCACTTCTAGAACACAATGGTAACTCCAACAGACTCCCACTTGATCTTGAAAGTATCAAATCCAAAAACCTCACAAACAATAAGCGACATCTAGCAATGCATCATTGCTCCCCAAGCAATAAGAGTTTATAACTCATAAGCCTTTATGACCAATGTATCAGCGTTGTCTTTGTCCCTTTGTCCCTTACATCCGGAAAGAACTAGGGGCATGGACCGTGTCACCCTCGTAATAGCTCAATCCAAGTTTCTTGATCCAGGATGAACTTTCAGAGAATGGTGAGTCCAATATCACATATTGACTCAACCAAGCATGTCCATGCATTTCTCAGTCCAGTTCCATCAAGGAGCCCATGGATGCAACTCCTGTCATACAGAAGGACAAATCCCATATCTGCTCACACACAAACACCCAAATGATTCGTAACATGCCCAACAACCACCCTAATCATCAACCTTTCTCAAGGAAGACTTTAGATGGCATCAAAGCACGCTCTTCCTCACTTGATGAATGCTGTGACTTCAGGTCAAAGGACCACAACACCATTGTCAATTGAGACCTACTCGTGACACGATTGGATGACAATCCACAGAGCAGCCTCAGGTTGGGTCTGTCTAGTACAACTTGTTCACTAACAAGTACCCACATGATGACTTGATATCACAATATCATGACCTGTGAGAACCGGTCATCAGTCAACGCACGTGCTAGCCTTCATGTACCATCATCACCCTTAGCTTCTATGATGATACTCGACCAGGGACCTTTTAAGAATGGAGCTTCAAATAAATCATAGGCTCTCACATTCAAGTCACGTACTTGATGTCCCATGGAAGCGAACATTCTAAGGGTATATATTATGTTAACATCTAACTATCATAAAGGAAAAAAAACCATAATAAAAGAACTTGCCATTAATTGTAAGAGAAAAACTAGGTACACTGTTCATCATATGAACAAATAGCCAACGAGATACATGTTTACATGCAATCCACAAGATTCTCACTAGAGTTGATCATTTAGGTATCGTATACCAATCGATCTAGTATGACCATCATGCTTTCTCTGCGCGAGAGGCTTTGTCAGTGGATCCGCAATATTCTCCTCAGTCGGCACTCTGCAAATGTTCACATCCCCTCGTTCGACAATCTCACGAATAAGATGAAACCGCCGAAGTATATGCTTGGAGCGCTGATGGGATCTAGGTTCCTTAGATTGTGCAATTGCACCATTGTTATCACAGTAGAGAACTACGGGACCAACAATGCTAGGAACTACATCAAGCTCGACGATGAATTTCCTAATCCATACAGCCTCCTTCGCCGCATTAGCTGCGGCGATATACTCGGCCTCTGTTGTAGAATCAGCAACTGTCTCTTGCTTGGAACTCTTCCAGCTCACAGTTCCTCCATTCAGGCAAAACACAAAACCTGACTGAGACTTGGAGTCATCTCTATCAGTTTGGAAGCTAGCATCCGTGTAACCACTTACAACGAGCTCTTCCTCTCCACCATACACCAAGAACACATCCTTAGTCCTTCTCAAGTACTTCAGGTCATTCTTGACTACAATCCAGTGATACTCACCGGGGTCTGACTGATACCTGCTAGTCATGCTCAAAGCAAAGGAGACGTCGGGTCGAGTACATAACACCGCGTACATGATTGATCCAATTGCCGAAGCATATGGAATCAACTTCATGCGATCCTTATCTTCACAAGACTTTGGACACTGGTCCTTAGAGAGATTCACACCATGAGACATGGGCAAAAACCCTTTCTTGGACTCAAGCATGTTGAACCGCTTCAACACCTTTTCGATGTACGTACTCTGGGTCAAACCCAGCAACTTCTTCGATCTATCTATATAGATCTTAATACCGAGTATATAAGTCGCTTCACCCAAATCCTTCATTGAAAAGCAGTTCCCTAGGTTGTTCTTAACAACTTTCAGGGTAGGAATGTCATTCCCAATCAACAGTATGTCATCTGCATACAATATCAGGAAGACAACAATGCTCCCACTGATTCGCTTGTAAACACAAGGCTCATCTTCATTCTTGATAAAACCAAACTCTTTGATTTTCTCATCAAAACAAAGATTCTAACTTCGAGAGGCCTATTTCAGTCCATAAATGGACTTATTCAGCTTGCATATTTTAGTGGCTTCATCTGGGGATACAAAACCCTCGGGTTGTGTCATATACACTTCCTCAAGGAGGTTTCCATTAAGGAAAGCCGTTTTGACATCCATCTGCCAGATCTCGTAGTCATAATACGCAGCAACAGCAAGCAATATCCTTATGGACTTTACCATGGCAACAAGGGAAAAGGTCTCATCATAGTCAATACCATAAATTTGCTTGAAACCCTTAGCCACCAGTCGCCCTTTGAATGTCTGTACATTCCCATCCATGTCGGTCTTCTTCTTGAAGACCCATTTGCACCCTATGGGTCGTACCCCTTAAGGTGGTTCCACCAAGTTCCAAACTTGGTTTGCATACATGGAGTCCATTTCGGATTTCATAGCCTCAAGCCATTTGTCGGAGTACGGTCCATTCATAGCCTCTTGGTAGGTTGCTGGTTCATCATCATGATCCATAAGCAACACATTACCTATTTGAGACACGAGAAATCCATATCTCTCAGGCTCAAACCTCGGTCTACCAGATCTACGTAGGACTTGTGTTCCCTGAGCAGGTTCTCTAGCTACAACATCTTGTAGTCCTGTCTCAGAATCCAATTCCGGTTCATTCATTACATGTGGTTCTTGAACTTCTTCAAGCTCTACCTTTTCAGTCTTTCTTGATAAGAACTCTTTCTCCAAGAAGACACCAGTCCTTGCAACAAACACTTTGCCCTCAGACGGTAGGTAAAAGTAATACCCTTTCGTTTCCTTAGGATATCCCACCAGATAACATTTATCCGATTTGGGTTCCAGCTTGTCAGGCATTTGACGTCTCACGTATGCCTCACAACCCCAAATTTTAATGAACGACATACTAGGACGCTTGCCAGTCCATATCTCATATGGTGTCTTCAGAACCATTTTCGTTGGAGCGCGATTCAATGTCATTGCAGCAGTCTCTAAAGCAAAACCCCAAAAGGAAACAGGCAAGTCTGCATGACTCATCATCGAACGTACCATATCTAACAGAGTACGATTTCTCCTCTCAGACACACCATTATGTTGTGGTGTTCTAGGTGGAGTGAGTTGTGATACAATACCACACTCTTTCAGATGATCTCGGAACTCATGACTCAGGTATTCGCCACTTCGATCAGATCGGAGTGCTTTAACCCTTTTACCCAACTGGTTTTCTACTTCATTCTTGAACTCTTTAAACTTTTCAAAGGTCTCGGATTTGCACTTCATAAGATACACATATCCGTATCTACTGAAATCATCAGTAAATGTAACAAAGTAGAAATACCCACCTCTAGCCATGGAACTCATTGGTCCGCATACATCACTATGTACAACACCCAAGAGATCCTCAGCCCTCTCAGTATAACCAGTGAAAGGAGCTTTAGTCATTTTACCTAACAGACAAGATTCGCATCGCTCAAATGATTCATAATCAAATGAGTCCAAAAGTCTATCTCTATGGAGTTTGGATATGCGCTTCTCGTTGATATGGCCCAAACGACAATGCCAGAGAAATGTAGGGTTCGAGTCATTTGTTCTTAGTCTTTTATTATTTTCAACATTACAGATCAGATGGTACAAGTTCAAAACATAAAGACCATTAAACACTTGGGCTACAACATAACAAACATCATTCTTAAATATAGAACAACAGGTGTTCTTAATTATAAAAGAAAATCCAATCATGTCCAAACATGAAATAGATATAATGTTTTTAGTTATGGCCGGAACAAAATAACAATTATCTAGTTCTATTAGAAGCCCACTGGGCAAAGAAAGACGGTAAACCCCTACGGCTACAACAACAACTTTTGCTCCATTGCCGACGCGGAGGTCCACCTCCCCTTTACTTAGCAATCTTCTCCTTCCCAGTTCCTGCACATTTGTACAAATGTGAGAACCACATCCGGTATCCAATACCCAAGATGAAGGAGCAGAAAGGTTTATCTCTATAACGTGAATATTTGAAGCGGAAGTCATGCCTCCCTTCTTTTTCTGCAGACCTTCAATGTACGAAGGACAGTTCCTCCTCCAATGACCAGCCTTGCCACAGTGGTGGCATTTCCCTTCCTTCACCGTGCTTTTCTTTTTCATCAGTGCAGAAGACTTGGGCTCAAGATATGACTTAGGTCCCACCTTCGTCTTCTTAGAGCCCTTGGCCTTGCCCTTGCCCTTATGCACCATCAGTATGGGGCTGGCAGGCTTGGCCTTCTTCATATTGATTTCGGCAGTTCTCAACATGCCTAGGAGTTCGGGCAGTGTCTTGTCTATTTCATTCATGTTGTAGTTCAAGACGAACTGCTCATAACTGTCCGACAACGATTGCAGGATCAGATCTGTGGCCAACTCTTGACCAAGAGGAAAACCCAGCCTTTCAAGGTTCTCTATATACCCAATCATCTTGAGTATGTGAGTCCCTACTGAGTCTCGAACTTCCATATTGCACTGAAACAACACTTTTGTGATGTCGAACCTCTCTTGACGAGCCTGCCCTTGAAAAATTTTCTTGAGATGCTCGTCAATCTCCTTGCACCCCATGCTCTCATGTTACTTCTGAAGCTCAGAGTTCATAGTGGCAAGCATAAGGCATTCAACATCTAAAGCATCATCAATATACTTCTTATAAGTATCCTTCTCAGCACGGGAAGAGTTCCCGGTCGGCACCTCGGGGCTTCTTCTTCCAAGACATAGAGCTTTCGCTCTTGCCTGAGAACAATTCTCAGGTTCCTATACCAGTCCATATAATTTGTCCCACTGAGCTTATCCTTCTCAAGGATGGCTCTCAGAGACAAAGTGGAGTGTGAAACACTTGCCATGGAATTCTACAAGAATTTATGCAGAATAAAATCAGTACCAAAATTTCAAATACAATTTATTTTAATTTGGACTTCAATTAAAACACTCCCACTATTTTATTCGAAATGATAGCCCTCACTAACAATTCAGAGAGTTCATGCGAGCTACTCTCTTAGTTGACAAGATTCGTATTTCACCAACACAATGAGTCAGCTTTGGCTTTCCTCTCACGATGAGGTTATTTAGGTAGGCAACGCTTGCCAATTTCATCCTCATGCAATTCTTGTATGGTTGGTGAATAACTCCTTACTCGCATCCATCATATGGTGCATGCCAACCCTATGCCTCTAGGCACTCAACCTTTGAGGTCACCTAGTTAAGTTGGACCCGATGTCGACAGTGGGATATCACAATTATCCGTTCGCACCCTTACCAAGATAGATTAATGCACCTTGCTTTGGCAAGCCCACACTTCATCGATCGAGGCAGGAAGAGTGTCATCCACCGGAAGGCATCCGAACACCTAATATTTGATGTAGGGATTTAGATTATAGGTTAACAGTTAACCATGATCAACATTCGATCAATGTGCACATCCAAAGAAAAACAATTTTTCTAAAACCACATGCATCCCTTATGTGCACAACCTGACACCATCAACATTTGATAGAAGGAAGGGCTAAATCTGAACATCCGGAAACTTCCAAATCCTCAGATTTACATGCATTGGACAAAGGCAAAGACAACTCAACTTAAAGCAGTAGACAAGCTCATCTCTCTATGTTGGATTCAAAATCCAAAACAAAACTGAGGGATGGTTACTGCTAAGGAGACTACAATTTCTAACAATTAGAAATTTCCACGAAATTCCAGAAGCTCTTGGCGAGGTACCAAGACTAAATCTAGACATTTAGAACACTTCTAAATCCCTAGGTTTACACGCACTGGAATAACAAAAACTTCAAATTCAACAATCATGGCCGAAACCTCGCTCTGATACCACTGTTGGGTTTCTCTATGAGGATGACACAACACTTGTGCACGCAGCAGAAGAATAAAACATCAAGAAAACCCAAAAGAAATGAGATCGGGCCATGGTAGTTGAATCAAGAAGTTAACATATAACTAGGCAAAAATTACCTCGGTGGCATTGAGTCACAACTCAACGGAGATGCTCCAAGCTTCGCGTTCTTGCTGGTGACGAGTTCTACGTGAAATAATGTCCACGTCTCTGCAGAAATCCACACGAGCGGGAGAACACCGATCTATCCGTCACACGGATTATCGGGAAGGAGAAAGACCGCACCTTGCTTTCCCACGGACTGCTAGGTCCGCGCCAGGGATTGCAACGCCAGCGACGATCGCCGGAGAGAAGGAAGTCGACGGAGCGAGCACGGCGGCGGCGGAACACTTCCGTCGGCGGCGGGATTCGGGATCGGCGGAACGAATGGAAAGGCGGAACGCTTCACGGGATTCGGTTCGATCGGCTGCCAAAAGCATAATTCCCGAAAACCCTAAGTGTCCCTTTTATACCGAAGGCATAAATATACTTAGGAATATCGCTATCCGTAGACCACCCAGTAAAATAGGGTCCCAGAATCGGTGAGTATCAATCGGCGAGAATCCGCGACGATCGGCGAGAATCAGCGAGCAGGTTCGGCGAGAATCAGTCGGCGAGTATCACCTAGGATTGGCGAGAATCAGAGTACAATACTCGACGATTCTCGCCAAATGCAGGGTGGAGCATACTCGTCGACCGTCGACCTGCGGTCGACGATTCTCGTCGATCGTCGAGAATAAGAGTACCAATTCTCGACGATTCTCGTCGATCGGCGAGAATCAGAGTACCATACTCGACGATTCTTGTCGATCGGCGAGAATCAGAGTACCATACTCGACGATTCTCGTCGACCTTTGGTCGACCATTCATACCTGTCCTTCAAGGCAACATTTGCCCAACCCGACGATTCTTTAAGGCAACACTTTGCCCATAACCCCATTCAGGTCGGTGATTGGTAACCTTTACCAACACAGTCAATCATCCAACTTCTCCACATCTCTTATGTGCGACCCTGCAGGCTCATATCGCGTTGGCAGTGAGATTACATGTTTGACCACTTCTAGATCACAATGGTAACTCCAACATCTTCCTGCCTGTATCCTTTTGCAACAAGTCTTGCTTTATTCTTCACAATGATCCTATTCTCATCTAGTTTGTTCCTAAAGATCCACTTTGTTCTAATAATGTTGTGGTCTTTTGGTTTAGGAACTAATTTCCAGACCTTGCACCTTCTGAACTGATTCAGCTCCTCTTGCATGACATCAATCCAATGTGGGTCTAGAACAGCTTCTTCAAATTTCTTGGGTTCCACTTGTGATAAGAAGCTAGAGCAAAGAACTGTGTTCAGATTCCTACTCCTTGTTTGTACTCCTTGCCTTGGATCACCAATTATCTGATTTGCTGGATGATCCTTTAAGTGTCTATTAGCTGGAGGTAGTCTATCTTCAGGTTGAATACCTCCAGTCTCTTCATTATGCTGCACCTCTTGATTTTCATCAGCATCTGGAGAGTTTTGTACTCCCCTGGATAGCAGCCACCATTTTCCACTTCCTGATATGCAGTTGAATCTTCTGTAATGGTAAGCTTGTCCATTCTCTCATTTATACCTGTAGAACTGCAAGCACTACTTGGCAACTCACTGTTAATCAGACTTGTTTAATCAAAGACAACATGTACAAAATCTTCTACAACTTGAGTAATCAATTTGTAGACCCTATAAGCCTTACTATTGTTGTTGTAACCAAAAAATATCCCATCTTGGGATTTGGCAGCAAACTTAGTTAGATAAGACTTGCCATTGTTAAGTATATAGCACTTGCAACCAAAGATCCTAAAATAGGATAAGTTTGGTTTTCTGCCCTTCATAATCTCATAGGGAGTCTTTTTGTGGCTCTTGGTGATAGTAGCCCTATTGATCACATGACATGCAGTGTTTACTGCCTCAGCCCAGAAATATTCTGGGAGAGAAGTGTCACTCAATAGAGTTCTACCTGCCTCAATCAGTGTTCTATTCTTGCTTTCAGCAATACCATTTTGCTGTGGTGTTTTAGGTGAGGAAAATTCTTGAAAAATCCCAAATTATTCACATAGTCTTGTCATACTATCAGATTGAAATTCAGTGCCTTGGTCACTTCTGATTTTGACCACTGTATTGTCCAGTTCATTCTTAATTTGTTTGACAAAACTATATAAAACACTTGGGGTTTCAGATTTTTGTCTCAGAAAGAACACCCATGAATATCTAGAATAGTCATCTACCACAACAAATGTGTAGACCTTCCTACCTAGACTATGAACTGGCATATGACCAAAAAGATCCATATGCAAGAGGTATAAACACCTCACTGAATCCTTGTTTTCAAGGCTATGAAAGGAGGATTTGGTCTGCTTGCCTTTTTGACAAGCTGAGCATATCCCATCCTTTATACACTTAACTTGAGGAACATTCCTCACTAACTCTTTGCTAAAGAGTTGGCCAATAGTCTTGTAGTTAAGATGGGCCAGCCTCTTGTGCCATTTAACACAATGAGAAGCTCTCTCATCAGCTACAAGACAAATAGGAGAAACATTGTTCTCACACTCAAAGTTAAGACAGTACACATTTCTCTTTCTATATCATGTCAATATGACCTTTTGATCACTTGACCTTTTGATATGACAACCATTTTTAACAAATGAAATGTCATAACCTAAATCACTCAACTGACTTATGCTTATAAGGTTGTGTTTCAAACCCTTCACATAGGCCACTTGAGAGATAGTAATCTGGTTATTAGAAATGTTACCAAAACCTTTGATGACTCCCTTTTCAGAACAACCAAAGATAACTTTAGGTCCATTCAGCATAGGTGAGTAGTCCTTCAGCAATCCCCTTGTTCTAGTCATGTGCCTGGAATATCCATTGTCCAAGTACCATATAGGGGCATGGTAACTTGGACTCACCTGCAACACAGATTACTTAACCTTAGAACCCAAATAACTTTTGGGTCCTTGGTGCAAGTTAGTCTGAACTTTAACAAATCTGCCTGCAGATTTTCTGACAGGCAGACTGCTACTCTCCTTAACACTGATATTGTGCCAACAATCTAAGGTAAAGTGGCCTACCTTGCCATAACACCAGCACTCAAACTTGTTATACCTTTGTTTAGGTACAACCTTAGCTGAATTGTTTACAACAGGTTTCTTGATTTGTACTGGGGCTTTGCCTTTCTTATTGGACTTAGCAGTTCATGCAGTTTTCTTAAACCCTAACCCAGCCTTACCCTTTTGAGATACAAACTCATCAATCAAGAGTAACACAGATTTTGGTTTAGAGAAACTAGGTACAATCTCCTTTTCTTTCTGAAGTCTATTTCTCCAGACTTTTAATCTGATCATTCTTAAATGTGATAGTACCCATCTGAATAACAGTAATTTTTTTTCAGTCTGGCTATCTCATTCAACTTCTGATCCAGCAACTTCTCTGAATCAGATGCAGCCATCTTAAGATCTGCAATTTCCTTAGCCAGAGTTTTGGCCAGGTTTTTGCTTTTCTTTAATGCCTGCAACAAGTCCTCATATTCATTAATCAGTTGATGAATATCACATTCAGACTCAGACCCATCCACATCACTTGATACAGAAGTTGCTGACTCTGACCAAGTACTATAATCTGAATTACTGGAAAAACATTGTACCTTACTAGGACCAGGCTGATCCTGGCACTTGTCTTCTTCTGACACTGCCATCAGTCCCTTGCACTGATGGTCTTCTTGTTCATAGATAGAGCTCAGCACTTGCAGAAACTCTTCTTCTTCATCTGCTGCATATAGAACAATGTATGCCTCAGCTTCAGATTCTGACTCTGAAGAAGATTGGTCTATCAAGCTCTTCTCCTTCTTAGCAACAAAGGATTTCTCCTTCTTAGCAACAAAGGATTTCTCCTTCTTACTCTGGTGTTGAATCTTCTTTTTATCAGTAGACTCTTTTATTTTATCTGGACACTCAGCCACAATATGTCCAGGCCTATTACAGCAGTAGCAAACTATATTTGATGTTGTAGATTTTCTTGGCTTAGACCTGCTCCTGTCCTTCTTGGATGACTTCCTCTTTTAATAATAGTCATCCTTTGGCTGAGATGTGGAAGGCTTAAACTTCCACTGCTTCTTCTTCAGGAACTTCTGAAACTGCCATGTGAATGCAACAAAGTCTTGATCTGAGTAACTGCTGTCTGAACTTTGGTTGTCTGAATTATCTGAAGCAATTTAAGCAACTATCTTAGGAGGAGATGGAGACATCCTCCTGTTCTTCCTAGTGGCTTCAACCTTGAAAGCCACAGACTTTTCTCTATGCTCCTCTTTTGCACTTTTCTATAATCCTTGGGAATTCTCTGGTTTCCATCTAGAACTGAAATCTTCATAGGAATATAAGGACCTTCATTTACTATAATGTAGATCCTTGGATCAGAAGCCTCCATAAACAGCTTGACCCTTTTCTTTCCAGATGCCAAATATCTCCTTTCTGCATATGGGTAATTTCATAGAACCTAGTTCCTTATGATTTTCTCCTGAACCCATTTTCTTGATTCTTGAATCTGCCTTATGGATCTCACTCAGACTGTTAAGTCCTGCTTTGAGTAACCTGACTCTGATACCACTTGAAAGAATTAGTACCTAACTACCTAGAGGGGGGGGGGGGGGTGAATAGGTGTAATTCCTTTTTCTTTTTAAGGCAGCAAATTTTTTCAGTTATTTACTTAACAACAGATAATTTTATAGCTAACACAACACAGATTCACAGAATTAGCACAATACAGATTGCACACAGATTTTTATAGTGGTTCCCCAAGGTATGGGTACATCCACTTTCCCCCTTCGCCTATCTAGCAGTGTACTAGATTCGGCCTAACTTCTGCACTTCACCTCAGATCCTCAGATCTTACAACTCAGAACCCAACAAGGCTCCTACAGCTCAGGCAATCTGCCCTACCACAGCCTACAAAAGGCCTACAACTCAGAGATATCAATCTCCTACAACTCAGGCTCACAGCCCTACCTCAGCCTTCAACAAGGCCTACCACTCAGAGAAAATATTCTCCTACACTCAACCTTTATAAACACAGGCTTACAACTCAGATCTATAAAGATCTTACAGAAAATTGATTTAACTAAATGTTTTACCACAACCCTGGTAGAGAGAGAATGGATGGATGGCTTCTTGATCAGTTCTTGGAAGAACCTGATGACAGAGAACAACCTCCCTTAGCTTTCTTCAAAGCTTCTTGAATATGAACTCAGTAGGGTTGAACTCTTGAGAAGTTGATCTTCAATCAGCTTCTGACTTAAGATTTAGATCTCAATCTGAATCTTTCTTGGCAGCCTGATTCAGCAACTACACTTCTTAGATGGAGCTCTCTCTCTCTCCAACTTCTTAGATCTTCTGTCGAAGGTCTTCTTCTTTTTGTGTTGTTAGTTATCTATGTATATACTTCAATCTTCAAACTTCTTCTTTTTCTGTTGAAGGAGAAAGCCTTTATATAGTCTTCCTCCATGGTAACCGGCTGATCCGATTTCTAACAAACTTCTGACAGCTTTGACAGTTGCAGTAGACCGGTTGGTAACGGCAGCTGTCAAGTCATCCAGTCACTTCTTGAAATGCTGTACCTGTCTGAAAGTATCGCGACTGAACTTCATCATGTGTCGACACAAGTAGACTAAGTGTCGACACAAGTGGACTAAGTGTCTACACAAGCCTTGGTGGTGTCGACACATCTCCTTTGTTGTTGTTAATACTTCTCGACACAGCCTTCTGTAGAATGTGTCGACACTGATTCTGTGTGTTGACACAATCGCTTCTCTTCTTTAACATAGTTAAAACTTTGCCGTGTGTCGACACAAGTCCTATGTGTCGACACAGTTGATGTCGACAAGGTCTTCTGTGTGTCGACATTGCCTCTGTGAGTCGACACATTTACTTCTTTTCTTTAACTCTGTTGAAATTCTGCAGTGTGTTGACAAAGTCTTCTGTGTGTCGACACTGCCTCTTGGTGTCGACACAGTTGATGTCAACTAAATATTCCTGTGTGTCGACACTGCCTCTTGGTGTCGACACAATTGATGTCGAAAATGCTTCACTGTGTGTCGACACTGTCTCTGCATGTCGACACAGTTTCTTCAGGTGTCGACACAGCCATTCCAAGTGTCGATACAATTAACTCCAAGTGTCGACACAACTTTTCTCCAATGTCGACACAAGCCTTCATAAGTGTCGACACAACTTTTCCTGGTGTCTATGAAAGAAATTGTACCTAATCACCTAAGGGGGGGGGGGTGAATAGGTGACCTTAATCTTTTTAAACTTTTAGGCAGAATTAATCACAGAATTCACAGCACTTTATACAACATACACAGAATCAGACACACACATAGTACACACAGTTTTATAGTAGTTCCCCAAGGTCTGGGTACATCCACTTTCCCCCTTCGCCTATCTACTAGTGTACTAGATTCGTCCAAACTTCTCCACTATTCCTCAAATCCTCAGATCTTACACCCAGAACCCCAAACAGGTTCCTACAACTCAGGCTCAAAGCCCTACCACTCAGTCTTCACCAAGACCTACACTCAGCCTTCAACAAGGCCTACACTCAGCCCTCAACAAGGCCTACACTCAGAGAAATGAATCTCCTACACTCAGGCACATAGGCCCTACCACTCAGCCTTTATAATTTCAGGCTTACAACTCAGATCCCTAAGGATCCTATAGAAAATTAAAATTACAATGAATATAACCACAACTCAGATTGAGAGAGAAGAGTTGTCTGGTTTCTTGAAGAGTTCTTGAAAGAACTTTGCTGAGATCAACCTCCCTTGGCTTTCTTCAAAGCTTCTTGAATTAGAACACAGTAGGGTTGAAACTCTATACAGATGATCTTCAATCACTGCTGACTTAAGAATCAGATCTCAATCTGAAACTTCCTTCACAGCCTGGTTCAACAGCTGTCTTCTTAGAAGGAGTTCTCTCTCTCCAACTTCTTAGATCTTCTGATCACTTCAATTGATTCTTCAATGAATTGCTTGATCGATCTCCATCTGTTGATAGAATAAGCCTTTATATAAGCCTTCTTCATGATGACCGGTTGATCCGATTTCTAACGATCTTCTAACAGTTCTGACAGTATTAGTAGAATGGCTGGAATGGCAGCTATCAAGTCATCCAGTCACTTCTTGAATTTTCTGTAACTGTCTGAAAGTGTCGAGACAGTCAGTCTTTAAGTGTCGACACTGATAGACCAAGTGTCGACACAAGTAGACTAAGTGTCGACACTAGTCTTCATGGTGTCGACACAACTTCTTGTGTTGTAGAAATTACTTCTCGACACTGCTTCTTTAAAATGTGTCGACACTGATATTGTGTGTCGACACAACTCCTTGTTCTTTAGTACTTAGTTGAATTCTGCTAAGTGTCGACACATCTTCTTGTGTTGATACTTGCTAAGTGTTGACACATTTTCTTAGTGTCGACACATGCCTTCTGTGTTGATACTTTTGCTGTGTGTCGACACATCTCCTTTGTGTCGACACTTGTACTTAGACTTCATTGAAATTTGCTGAGTGTCGACACAGCCTCCTAGTGTCGACACTTTCTTCATGTGTTGAGACTTTTGCTGTGTGTCGACATATTCTTCATTATGTCGACACTTGTAATTAAACTCTGTTGAAGTTTGCTGAGTGTCGACACAGCCTCCCAGTGTCGACACTTGTACTTGAACTTTGTTGATGTTTTGCTGAGTGTCGACACAGCCTCCTAGTGTCGACACTTTCTGATGTCGACAAAGTTCCTCTGTGTGTCGACACTGCTTTTAAGTGTCGACACTAATTCTTTAGACATTTCTTCATTGAGTGTCGACACATCCTGTATGTGTCGACACTTTCCTTCTGGTGTCGACTCTGCATTCCTGGTGTCGACACAATTACTCCAAGTGTCGACACTGCTTCTCTGGGTGTCGATACAAGCCTTCTTAAGTGTCGACACTTTTCTTCTAGGTGTCGACACATGGACTTAGAAACTTTTAAGCTTTCCCTGCAATTACTTAACCTGCACACAACAACTCAAAAACACATCAAATACACCATGATGTATATCATTGAGTATGGTGAGGCTTCTTCAAATCAGGTACATTTATTCCAATGTACCAAACAATCTCCCCCTATTTGGAGAAGTCATAACCCTTAGTCAATGATATACACCATACATAACAAATTCACAGTATGATGTACAACAATATTAAATGACAGGGAAGTACATAAACATGTATAAACAAAACATATATACACCAATATCTCAGAACAGTAATGTAATATATTTAACACATATCACATTGTTCTAACAACTTCAACATTTTCATTATTCAAAAGTTTACAGAAAGTTGAATGCAACTGATTACACATAGTAAACTTAAGAAAAATTTCTATCCTAAGGCAGCTCAGGCTCCTTGATAATTATGCCCTTTCCAGTTTGTATCTTTGCTTGAACTGTGGCTTCATTGTCATCATCAGCAGCAGGCTTCTTCCCTTTAAGATCTTTCTTTTTCTGCTCTTCAGCCTGATCTTCTGCCTTTCAAAATAATGATAAGGCTTTGGGAAGTACTTGCTAGGCTCCTATGCAGTAGAAGGTAGCTTTCCCATCTTAGCCTTTCTTCTATATTGAACAATAGCCTCTTGCCTGTTCTCATGTTTCCTCCACTCCAGTTCAGAATACCACTTGTTTCTATCCTGGATATTGTCCTTGGCAGCCTTCCATGCAGTCAAGATGATATTCCTGGAAGTGGGGCTCCATTGTTCAAAATCAGGCCTAAGTTCAGCTTGCTCTCTGAATCTTTTCTTAGACAATTGAGTCTCTTGTTCTTTTAGTAAGACCTCTTGTTCTTTCAGAATTGCCTCTGGTACTAGCTGAACTACTTTCTCTATGATGACATTCTGATTTCCCTCAGGAGGGCTATACATTGATTATATGTCTTGATGTATCATATCAAAGTCTGGTGGAGGGTATATCACTTGAGCTACTTCAGCTTGCTCTCCTCCAAGATATGCAGGATTAATTCCAGACTCTGCAACATTGTCATCATCACATAAGGGTGGATATCCAAGGGTGGCTCTGATGGAATTAGAAATCTATTTGGCATGATCAGAGCCTGCCTTGACTAATACCCTCTTCCCCTTTATGACTTCTCTCTCAATATGATCTCTTAGATCATCTTTCTGGAATCTTATCTGGGCATTCAGATAGTTTACTCCATCTTTGTAGAAGGGTTTTAATCTTTGAAGCTTGTCAGTAATTGCCTTCTGAGAGTCCTCAATAGCAGTTTTAACAGCAGTTAGACTCTCTTGCAATTATTTGTCAAATTCTTCTTTGGCAGTGGTCAGGGCTGCATTCTGGGCAGTTGCTATATTCTTCAGTTCAGTTTCAATGACATTGTGTGAAGCTGTCAAATTATCATCCATCCTTATCTGATTCTCCAGAACATAGCCTTGCTTTACTTCTAGCTCATCAAGTTTTGTCTTTAGTTTCTCTTGATGTGTGGCCAGATAGACTATTGCATTTCCTCCCTAATGGAAGCAGTCAGTCATTTCTTTCTTGTTCAGATTCATTTCAAATCTGATTGACTTGATGTCTTGGGCCAGATCAAATTGCAGTGACTTATGCCCTTCATCCATATAAGATTACAAAGCTTGTCTTTGCTCATCCATCTTTATCTGCAATGCTACCATCAAAGAACTGTAATCAGTAGATGGAGCAGGCTGTGGAGCAATGGTCTGTAGGGCTTTCTTATAATTCTGGCTCCTTCTCTTAAAGACTTGGAACTTTCTCTTCTTGGCTCTAACAACCTCTTCATCTTTAGAAGCAGATGTGCTAGCTATATCTACTCTTTCTTTAGGACTAGGATGTGAATCCTTCTCAGTCCTTGATGGTTGCTCAGCATCCTTTGGCTTCTCAGTTTCTTTATCTGCAGTTTCTTCTTCAATCTCCACATGCTCCCCCTCAATAATTACTTTCTCCCCCTCAGCAGCAGCTTTTTCTCTCTCAAGGTCAGTTTGTAGAAGGTCAGGAAATAGTTCTTCTAAAATAAATTCTTGTTGAGGATGAGGTGGAGAATCTCTTATATCATCAACCACTTGATCAGCAACAGATGTGTCCTCCATGACAACATCCTGAGGTTGACTAAGAATCTGAGGTTGCTGATTAACATCAGATAATTTGTCAGTCATAACTTCATTCTCAATAGGGAAATCTAATTGGTTGATTTCAGTTATTACCTCAAGTATAGTTTGAGTAGCTTGTTCACTCTCTAGTGGAGTTAGCTTTTCCACAAGTAGAGGCTCCCCCTGGATTGAATCCAAGTGAATTGGGCTTGCTGAGGGTACCTCCCCCTGCCTCTCTGCATCCTCATGTCTTGCTGGAGATTGTCCAGCATTTCCAGTTTCTTCCTCATCAGAAGTAAAAACAACTTGCTCTTCAGAGCTGCTTGAGGATTCTTGAGCCACAGGGGCTGTCTTCTTCTTCTTTTTCTGAGGTGTGTCCTTTACTGGAGATGGCAGTTCTTTGGTCAGTACTCTATCCCATATAGAGAAGATTCTCAAATCCATTCTCCTCATGTGGTTAATCTTTGATCCAGCTGCTTGATTCATCACCTCTGGAATACTTCCAGCTAGGTATAAACTCAGTATTCTTCCCAAATTGGGCTTCTTCATACTCTCTTTTATTTTCTCAAACACAACTGCAGAACAATCAGTTTCTAGTTTGAAGATAATCCTGGTCATTAGACTAAACATATGAGCTGAAATTCTGTCATGCCCTCCAGGCTTGCACATTATTACCTTTCCAACTATTTCAGACAAGAATTTTCCTTGACTGTTCATTCCTTTTTTGTTGAATACTGATCCAATTTTCATGTTTGAGTCCAGTCCACACCATGTCAATGCTTCTCTAGTCTTAGAAGCAGAAACATCTTCCTCTTCCTTTGTCCTTGGTAGTTGAAGAATTTTTCTTAGACTTTTAGATGAGACCTTCACCTTTGCCCCATGAACTCTAGACTTAATCTTGAGTCCAGATTCATCTAGAGTTACTCCATTCAGAAATTGGAGGACTTCCTTCTTCCATATCTTTATCGGTTCTGATAAAAGAAATTCTAACCCCGTCTCTTCTATTAGGGTTATCACGCCTTTGATCTCAGGTTCCGCGTCATCAAATGCGTGTCGCACGAGTTCATATCCTTCATTCACATTCTCTTCTAGCTTGGGCGCCATTAGGGTTTGAATAAATTTGAATTTAGAGAAGAGAGATGTCGACACATAAGTTTGGTCTCGAAACTTTGGTGAGCGTGTCGATAGACAATGGCGAAAACCTATTTATACCTTTCTAGAATCGAAGATAAAAGGGCGCGTCAAAATACTTAAATTGTGTCGACACTGTTGAAAAGTGTCGACACTTACTTCTAATGTCTCGACAACTATGTGTCGACAGAAGTATAGTCGACAGAATATATGTGTCGACACTTGTATATGTGTCGAAACCACTTAGCTCGACACTTAGTCGAGACTTTACTAGACTAATTCTGAGTAAAGCTTAAGTGTTGACACCACCTTGGATGTGTCGACACCTACACTGCATGTGTAGACACTAATTCTCTGAAGTGTCGACACCGACTTCCTAGATGTGTCGACACCATTTCTCTGAAATGTCGACACCACTTCTATGTGTCGACACAGACAACTCTGTGTGTCGACACCATTTTACTTAGCCAATTTAGAAAACTTATTCTAAGTTTATCATCCCTAATTCAATTTTAAATTTATTGAATTTGGTTTCATCTAAGGGCTTAGTATACATGTCAGCTAGCTGATTATCTGTATTAATATAATCTAGTGAAATATCTCCTTTTTCCACATGTTCTCTTAGAAAATGGTATTTTATTTCTATGTGCTTAGTCCTACTATGGGAGACAGGATTGTTTGCAATATAAATAAAACTAGTAGAATCACAAAATAAAGGTGTTCTACTTACTTGAATACCATAGTCTTCTAACTGATGTTGAATCCATAGAAGTTGAGCACATCAACTTCCTGCAGCAACATACTCTGATTCTGCTGTGGAGATAGCCACACTTGTTTGTTTCTTGCTACTCCATGATATCAGCCTTCCACCTAGGAATTGACAGGTACCTGTTGTACTTTTCCTATCTTCCTTGCAGCCTGCAAAATCTGCATCTGAATAACCTGTCAGTTCAAAATCTCCATTCCTAGGGTACCAAAGGCCTAGATAAGGAGTGCCCTTAAGATATCTCAAAATTCTTTTGACTGCTGTCAAATGAGATTCTTTAGGGCAAACTTGGTACCTAGCACAGACACATGTAGCATACGTGATATCTGGTCTACTAGCAGTCAAATACAATAGGGAGCCAACTATCCCTCTATACAAAGTCTCATCTACAGGTTTCCCTACATCATCTTTGCTAAGAGACATGCTTGACCCCATAGGAGTTTTCATGGTACTGGATGATTACATACCATATTTCCTTATCAACTCTAGGGTGAAATTAGACTGGCATATGGATAAACCATCCTCAGTCTGTCTAACTTGGAGACCCCAAAAGAACTTAAGTTCCCCCATACTGCTCATTTCAAATTGTCCTTGCATAAGTTTTACAAACTTTCTGCAAAGACCACTTTCTGTAGACCCAAGTATGATGTCATCTACATATATTTGGACTAAGATGATCTTGCCTCTGGATTCCCTAAGGAATAGAGTCTTGTCTATTTTCCCGCTTGAGAATTTATTCTCAATGAGGAAACTAGACAGGGTTTCATACCAAGCCCTAGGGGCTTGTTTTAACCCATACAAAGCCTTCCTAAGTCTATAAACATAATTACGTTTAGTAGAATCAACAAAACCTGATGGTTGTTCCACATAGACTTCTTCCTTCAGATTTCCATTCAGAAAAGCTGACTTAACATCCATTTGGTATACTTTAAACCCTTGATAGGTTGCATAGGCAAGAAACATCCTTATGGCCTCCAGTCTGGCTACTGGAGCAAAGGTTTGATCAAAGTCAATACCTTCTTCCTGCCTATATCCCTTAGCAACCAGTCTAGCTTTGGTCTTCACAATAACTCCATGTTCATCCATCTTGTTCCTAAAGATCCACTTAGTTCCTATAATGTTGTGGTCCTTGGGTTTGGGAACTAGCTCCCAGACATTGCATCTTTTGAACTGGTTCAGCTCCTCTTGCATTGTCTCAATCCAATGAGGGTCTAGGGTGGCTTCTTCAAATTTCTTTGGCTCTACCTGGTATAGAAAGCTGGAGTAGAGTACTGAACTTAGATTTCTGCTCCTTGTTTGTACCCCTTGTCTGAGATCACCAATAATTTGATTGGCTGGATGATCTTTTAGATGTCTATTTGCTGGAGGCATCCTATTTTCTGGTTGTGCACCTACAGCTTCTTCATTCAGCAACTCCTCTTGATCTTCTTCATCAACTGGAGTATCTTTTACTCCCCCTGGACAGTAGCTACTATCATCCACATGCTGACTTGCAGTAGATCTTTCTTCAATAGTAAGCTTGTCCATCTTCTCAGTCACACCTGTAGAGCTGCAAACACTTCTAGACAATTCATTGTTAATGAGTCTAGCTTCATCAAACACTACATGAACAGAATCTTCTACAACTTGAGTAGTCAAGTTGTAGACCCTATAAACCTTATTGTTGTTGCTGTACCCAACAAAGATCCCCTCTTGGGATTTGGCAGCAAACTTGGTTAAGTAAGACTTACCATTGTTAAGTATATAGCATTTACAACCAAAGATCCTGAAATAGGATAGATTTGGTTTTCTGCCTTTCACAATCTCATAGGGGGTCTTATTGTGGCTCTTGGTGATAGTAGCCCTATTAATTACATGACATGCAGTGTTTACTGCCTCAGCCCAGAAATATTCAGGGAGAGATGTGTCACTTAATAGGGTTCTACCAGCCTCTATCAAGGTCATATTTTTCCTTTCAGCAATACCATTTTGCTGAGGTGTTCTTGGTGAGGAAAATTCCTGAAATATCCCAAACTCTTCACATAGCTTTATCATACTATCAGACTGGAATTCAGTACCATGGTCACTTCTTATTTTGACCACTGTACTGTCTAACTCATTCTGAATTTGTTTGACAAAACTATAAAAGATACTAGGTGTTTCAGACTTTTGCCTTAGGAAGAATACCCAGGAATACCTTGAGTAGTCATCAACTACCACAAATGTATAGACCTTCCTACCTAGGCTGTGAACTGGCATAGGACAAAAGAGATCCATATGCAAAAGGTATAAGCACCTCACAGCATCTTTGTTCTCAATGCTATTAAAGGTGGATCTAGTCTGCTTGCCCTTTTGACAAGCTGAGCATATCTCATCCTTAATACACTTAACCTGAGGACCATTCCTCACTAACTCTTTGCTAAAGAGTTGGCCAATTGTCTTGTAGTTAAGATGGGCTAGCCTCTTGTGCCATTTGACACAATGAGAGACTTTCTCATCAGCTACAAGACACACAGGAGAAACATTGTTCTCACGCATAATGTCTAAACAATAGACATTTCTCTTCCTATAACCTGTCAGAATGATCTTTTGATCATTTGACCTCCTGATATGACAACCATCTTTGACAAAAGAGTTGTCATATCCTAAATCACTCAGCTGACTTATACTAATGAGGTTGTGTTTCAAACCTTTAACATAAGCCACTTGAGTAATTGTAATAAGGTTGCTAGAAATGTTACCAAAGCCTTTGATGATTCCTTTTTCAGAACCACCAAAGGTGACTTTAGGACCATCCTTTATTGGTGTATAGTCCTTCAGCAATCCCCTAGTTCCAGTCATGTGCCTGGAACATCCACTGTCCAAGTACTATATTGGGGCATGGTCACTTGGACTCACCTGTAAAACAGATTAGTTAACCTTAGAACCTAAAGAATTCTTGGGTCCTTGGTGCTGGTTAGTTTGCCTCTTAACAAAACTACCTGTAGCTTTTCTAGCAGACAAATTGCTACTCACTTTGGCACTTGAATTGTGGCAACAGTCTATGGCAAAGTGGCCTACCTTGCCACAACACCAGCACTCAAATCTGTTGTACCTTTGTTTAGGTACAACCCTGGCTGTTTTATTTACAGCAGGCTCCTTGTTGAGTACTGGGGCTTTGCCCTTAGACTTGGACTGTACAGTCCTGGCAGGTTTAGTAAACCCCAATCCAGTTTTACCCTTTTGAGAAATGAACTCATCTATCAAAGGTAGAACAGACTTTGGTTTAGAAAACCTTGCTACTATTTCTCTCTCCTTCTGAAGGCTAATCTCCAGATTTTTGATTTGATCATTCTTGAATGTAATAGTCCACATCTGAATAACAGTAATGTTCTTCAGCCTGGCTATTTCATTTAGTTTCTGATCAAGTAACTTATCAAAATCTGTTGCAGCCACTTTGAGATTAGCAATCTCCTTAGCCTGACTCTTGGCCAAGGATTTGCTTTTCTTCAAAGCTTGCAACACTACTCTATATTCATCAATTAATTGATGAATGTCTCCTTCAGATTCAGATCCACTCTCATCACTTGATGCTGATGAATCTGATTATGATCTAGCTCTAGAAATTGAACTTGAAGAACAATTTTGTACCTGACTTGGTCCAGACTGATCCTGGATTTTGTCTCCTTCTGATAAGGCCATCAGTCCCTGACACTGATTGTCCTCATGCTCATATATAGAGTTCATTAAATGGATGAACTCATCTTCCTCTTCTTCAGCAAACAGTCCAATATAAGCTTCAGCTTCTGAATCAGTTTCTGAAGATGACATATCAGACAGACTTTTGTCCTTCTTAGCAACAAAGGACCTTTCCTTTTTGCCCTTGATTTGAGTCTTCTTCTTATCAGTTGACTCTTTCCTCTTCTCTGGACAGTCAGCAACAACATGTCCCTGTCTGTTACAACAATAACAAACTATCTTTGAAGATGTAGTTTTACTTGATTTGCCCGTTCTCCTGTCATTCTTTAATGACTTCTGTGAAGTGGATGGCTTAGACCTCCACTGTTTCTTATTTAGAAACTTCTGAAAATGCCTAGTGAAAGCTGCAAAGTCTTCATCACTCTCACTGCTTTCAGAATTCTTACTTTCTGACTCATCTGTCTCAGTCTCAACAACGTTTGGAGGTGGAGATGGAGACTTACTTTTATATTTCCTAGTGGCTTCTGTCTTGAAAGCCATAGCTCTTTCTTTGTGCTCAACCCTGGTAGTCTTCTCTTCCTCCTTCCTTACCATTAACTGCATCTCATATGATAACAGTTTTCCAAACAATGTTAGAGGAGGAATGTCTGCTAATTTGACCATTTCCCTTATGACACAAATCTTAGTATCCCAGTCTTTAGTTAGAGATCTCAAGAACTTATCATTCAGCTCATAATTGCTGAATTCTCTTCCATAGGACATTAACTCATTAACTATCCTATAGAATTTCTTGTAGCACTCAGTTATACTATCAGACCTTCCTTATCTGAAGCCCTCATACTCATGGTTTAATAAAGACTTTTTGTCCTGTCTAACTTCTTCAGAGCCCTCCATGTACACTATCAGTGTGTCCCACATTTTCTTTGATGTTTTACAGTGAATTAAATTCTGGAATGTGGCATCATCTATTGCACTTACAATAATATTCTGAGCCCTCTTGTCCATAGTGGCCAGAATAATCTCATCTTTGGTCATTTCAGAATAGTCTTTTGGAGTTCTCTGATTTGCATCTAACACAGATACTTTCATTGGCACATATGACCCTTCTTTGACTGTGATATAGATTCTAGGGTCAGAGGCTTCCATAAAAAGTCTAACCCTTTCTTTCCAAATGCCAAAGATCTCCTTTCTGCAGATTGGCAACTTTATGGATCCTAGTTCTTTGTGATTCTCTGTTGAACCCATTTTCTTGATTTTCTTGATTATGCTGAGTCTGCCTACATGATCTTTTACTCAGACTGTTATGTCCTTTTTGAGTAACCTCCCTCTGATACCACTTGAAAGAAATTGTACCTAATCACCTAGAGGGGGGTGAATAGGTGACCTTAATCTTTTTAAACTTTTAGGCAGAATTAATCACAGAATTCACAGCACTTTATACAGCGTACACAGAATCAGACACACACAGAGTACACACAGTTTTATAGTGGTTCCCCAAGGTCTGGGTACATCCACTTTCCCCCTTCGCCTATCTAGTAGTGTACTAGATTCGACCAAGCTTCTCCACTATTCCTCAGATCCTCAGATCTTACACTCAGAACCCCAAACAGATTCCTACAACTCAGGCTCAAAGCCCTACCACTCAGTCTTCACCAAGACCTACACTCAGCCTTCAACAAGGCCTACACTCAGCCCTCAACAAGGCCTACACTCAGAGAAATGAATCTCCTACACTCAGTCACACAGGCCCTACCACTCAGCCTTTATAATTTCAGGCTTACAACTCAGATCCCTAAGGATCCTACTGAAAATTAAAATTACAATGAATATAACCACAACTCAGATTGAGAGAGAAGAGTTGTCTGGTTTCTTGAAGAGTTCTTGAAAGAACTTTGCTGAGATCAACCTCCCTTGCCTTTCTTCAAAGCTTCTTGAATTAGAACACAGTAGGGTTGAAACTCTATGCAGATGATCTTCAATCACTGCTGACTTAAGAATCAGATCTCAATCTGAAACTTCCTTCACAGCCTGGTTCAACATCTGTCTTCTTAGAAGAAGCTCTCTCTCTCCAACTTCTTAGATCTTCTGATCACTTCAATTGATTCTTCAATGAATTGCTTGATCGATCTCCATCTGTTGACATAATAAGCCTTTATATAAGCCTTCTTCATGATAACCGGCTGATCCGGTTTCTAACGATCTTCTGACAATTCTGACAGTATTAGTAGACCGGCTGGAATGGCAGCTGTCAAGTCATCCAGTCACTTCTTGAATTTTCTGTAACTGTCTAAAAGTATCGTGGCAGTCAGTCTTTAAGTGTCGACACTGATAGACCAAGTGTCGACATAAGTAGACTAAGTGTCGACACTAGTCTTCATGGTGTCGACACAACTCCTTGTGTTGTAGAAATTACTTCTCGACACTACTTCTTTAGAATGTGTCGACACAACTCCTTGTTCTTTAGTACTTAGTTGAATTCTGGTAAGTGTCGACACAATTCCTTTGTGTCGACACATCTTCTTGTGTTGATACTTACTAAGTGTCGACACATTTTCTTAGTGTCGACACATGCCTTATGTGTTGATACTTTTGCTGTGTGTCGATACATCTCCTTTGTGTCGACACTTGTACTTAGACTTCATTAAAATTTGCTGAGTGTCGACACAGCCTCATAGTGTCGACACTTTCTTCATGTGTTGAGACTTTTGCTGTGTGTCGACACATTCTTCATTATGTCGACACTTGTACTTAAACTCTGTTGAAGTTTGCTGAGTGTCGACACAGCCTCCTAATGTCGACACTTGTACTTGAACTTTGTTGATGTTTTGCTGAGTGTCGACACAGCCTCCTAGTGTCGACACTTTCTGATGTCGACAAAGTTCCTCTGGGTGTCGACACTGCTTTTAAGTGTCGACAATGATTCTTTAGACATTTCTTCATTGAGTGTCGACACAGCCTGTATGTGTCGACACTTTCCTTCTGGTGTCGACTATGCATTCCTGGTGTCGACACAATTACTCCAATTGTCGACACTGCTTCTCTGGGTGTCGACACAAGCCTTCTTAAGTGTCGACACTTTTCTTCTAGGTGTCGACACATGGACTTAGAAACTTTTAAGCTTTCCCTGCAATTACTTAACCTGCACACAACAACTCAAAAACACATCAAATACACCATGATGTATATCATTGAGTAGGTTGAGGCTTCTTCAAATCAGGTACATTTATTCTAATGTACCCAACAGTCTACATTTCGACTTAGAAATTTTTCTGCATTCCTCCATTTACTTAACATGCACATATAAACTCAAAACACATCAAATACATCTTGATGCATATCATTGAGTATGGTGAGGCTTTTTCAAATCTGGTACACATTTTCCAATGTACACAACAGATTTCCCTTGGGATGATTCTCGGAATCCCCAATAGGCTTGCATATAGATCCGAAAAAATGTGTAGTACGGAATAGGCATGCTGTGTGAAGCTCATCTGGACTGGTTGGTCTGGATTGGTGATGTTTCATTTGCACACCGGAGAAGACTTCGCGGTTCAATGTGTAGTTTGTGGAGTCGATGGGTTGGACTTGTGAAGGGCAGTAGTAGGAAGTACTGGAATGGTAGTACATGAAAATACCCTTGTGATGCTTATGTTGTGTGCTATGGAAAGACCAGTTTTCTAGCACTACAGGATGTTGCAGGGTTTGGGTTGAGTTGGGTGTAGAAAGAGATTTTCTGCTGAAACTCGCTAAGCGATCGCGAAGGACGCTAGCATGAACTCACCTTTTTGATTGTGAAGCCAGTCCTTGGTGGACATTGTGGCTATTATGAAGCCAATCCTTGGTGGATAGTATGGCTATTGTGAGCAGTGAGCTCTTAAAAAGGCTTTGTGCCGAACAGGAAAGGTGAAACCGACCCGCGCCTTAGATTTGGCCTCGAGTACGTTGGTATTCATGCTGGCAAGGCGACTTGAGCAACGGGGGGTGGCTGATCCGTACCTGCGTTATGTCCGTCCGACTTGGAGACCTGAAAGTGTGGTCAGTTGGAGCGTATAATGAGAGTCTTAGGCCTACGCGCCATTAAGACTAAATGCTCAATACCGTTGGGTTTCAGACCATGAACGGTGGTGTTTGCCCTGGTTTTCCGGCGCACCAAGAATGTGCCCTAAGTGCACAGATCGTTGGGCCGCATGGCTGACAGTTGTGATGTATTGTTTGTACGTGAGAGCACAATGTGTGATATATATCTTCCTATGAATTGATATGCCTGCAGGGATGGAATACCACTGCCTCGAGAAAGGGGTATGGTCGTTATAAATTGGTCAGCTGAATGCTGACCGTTTCCTTGTTTGTCACCGCTTGGTGGGTTGTATTTGTGCAGGTGCTGGAGAGCCGAGCGGGAAATATAAGGGCTAAAGTCCCTGCTGTTACTGCTGCTGCTGCCGCTAGCCCTTGAACGCTAAGCATAGAATGTTGTGTTTTGTTCATGTGTGGACGGCCTGCGCGCCGATGTTTGGAATCCACGCTAGTAAAGAGGAACCGTAAGGTCTTAAGGCCAAACGATAATGTATTTGTTATACATTCCTATATAAATGTGGTTGTTTATATTAGTGGACATTCCTGTTTGGAGTTCAGTATTATTGTTAAAAGCTTCCGCTAGAATGCTCTGTATTAGGATGCGATTATGAATTGGTATTAACTTATAACCTCGCCGCCTGTTTTGTGGCATATGGTGTGGGGCCTCGGCCGGACCTTCTATTATATGCTATATGAACGGATGGAGTCGTTACACAAGAGGTGTGTGGTGCTCCAGGCTGAAATGATATAGGTTGAGTAGTTTTTTTAGAATCTTCAATAGTATGATACTTTCAAAATTCATCTATATTGGAGACTATATGACATATATTTCTCTTTTTCTCCATGTATAGCTCTAATATTAACAGTCTCCAACATTTATTGGAGATTAAGGCTTTTGGAGGTCGTCATATATAATTTGAGTAGATCTGGTGGGATAGTGCTTGACGGTTTCAGTAGTAAATGAATCATATATAAATAAAAAGAGCAATGTTATAAGAACATTGTTATTCTCTAGTCGCACATCGAAATAAACTCCAAATAACAGCCCAACCCTAATATTAGCACACCCACTCTTGAGTTAAGTGCACTCCACTCCTCTTTCCGCTGACTTCACACACTCGTTCATGATTTATGGCATGCTCACCATGACGTTGCCCGCCTCCACGCCGCCAGTCCTCCATTTCTCCGGTCGGCCCCTATATTTTTCCTCCACTACCACTGCTGGTAAGACCCTTTTGTGATTTCTGGGCTGCCCTTTCTCGAGCTCTCTCATTCTGAAAATCCTAATGGTTGAGGTTTCTATTTATCCACTCTTCAACCTCGCAAATTTGTTGTTGATTTGGAGCACTTGGAATATTTTGTGGCTGATTTTGGAGAATAGAAAGGACATTTGGAGGCATCCTGCTAATTGCTATATTTTTTTTTTATTTTTTTGATTCCTTTCTATTTCCCCAAATCCTAAGAACAATGTGCGGGTGTATGTAGTTGCTCTCATTTGAATTCATGCCCTTTCTCTCCACAAACATAGTTGTAATGTTTACCTTATTATGTCTTGATTGAAGGTTGAAAATAATTGAGAAATTAAATTAAGTTGATGTAGGAATACATTTGTTACGGTTGCCATGTTTCTTAGTAAAGTGAGATTAGTGCAGTGGGCTCGTAATGTTGGCGAAGGGTTGATGTTTATTGCCACTATTTAAAGAATAAATAAAATTGATGGAAGATCTATGCCAAGAGTTCTTTTGGGATGTGATAGATTCGGTTTCTTTCGAGATAATCAACTACAAGGTGGTTAAATTAAGTGAAATCTAAGGATAATTAGTTAAAAGCGATGTTGATGTCCTTTTATGCTACTTGGACAAAGAATTGCATGTGCATACGAATGAAAAGTTAGTGTAAAATGTGATATATTTGTTAATTTGGAGGCAGGCAATTATGCAGGTAGACTAGATGATCAATAACAAAAGATTGTTGAAGAGATGTACGCGTATGTGGTTAAGCCTAGAAAAATATGATCGGCTTTAAAAACGTGAAACTCATCCAACTCTTCTATCATGAGAACAATATGTAATAAAAATTCAAGTTGTTTATGAAGCTAAATGGTGGTACTCCCATTTAGTTTTTGTACAAATGCATTAGTGAGGCAAAGTACATTAGTTATAATTTTGTGAATCATGTGAGTAGTAATTTACAAAGCTAGTTTTTTGGTTCTAACCCAATATCTACCCAATTGAGTAATATGTTTCTGAATTTCTTTATAATGAATTGCACTTGTAAGACTAATCACTATAGATTACTGTTGTTCTCCATTATGGGACAAACTTTTACGAATTTAACATTCTTTACCGCATTTGCATTCATGTCTAATGAAACCGAAGCTATCTACAAATAGGCCTTGGAGTGTTTTAAAAACACGTTGGATCTGACTATTTTGTCAGGTGTTTTTATAGTTGATAGAGAGATAGTCTTGATGAATGCAATAAAATTGATATTTTCTCAATCAAGAATTATTTTATGTAAAGTTCATATTAGTAGGAATATACTAGTCCATTGCAAGAAGTTTTCCAAACTAGATAAAGAATGATAAGCTTTTTTGTCTGAATGACTGCATTTGATTCTCACCAACAATTGTTGATTTCAATGTTTAGTTAAATCAGATGTTAAACTAATATGCTGAAAAATATCCTAATGTTTTCAAGTATTTAATGACCACTTGGGTTGATTTCTACAAATAATTTTTTTCAACATAGATTTATAGATTATTGTATTTGAAAATTTGTATCATTATAGATTACCGTTGCTCCAGCTTGGGACTCCGGTGATTTTGGACGACAAATGATAGAGTCCCCCTCAATTTATAAGAATTCTGGGCGACATTTAGCCAGAATTCCATGACCCCTATGAAAATCTTTGTTCAAGAGTAGTTACACACCTAGGGGTGAATAAGTATGTTTAAATCTTTTTGATTCTTTTGAGCCTCGATCTAGTTGTGTGTTAGATTTTGTTGATTAGATTTCAAGATACAGCACAACACACAAAAGTTTATAATGGTTCTCCTATCTAGGTTACATCTACTTTCCCCCTTCACCTATCTAGCAGTGAGCTAGATTCGGCCAACTTATCCTTTTACTCGGCTCCTTGAGCTTACATCTCAGATCCCTCAAAATCCTACACTTCATAGTGAAGCTCACTCCTACAACTCATAGTATAACAACTCCTACCTCAGGCTAAGAAACCTTACACTCAGAGATTCACAAATCTCCTACCTCATATTTACATAGAGATCCTACCTAAGGCCCCAGGACTTACCTCAGATCCTAAACATAATCCTACACTCAGAGACATAGCCCCTACACTCAGCCTTTATAACTCAGGCTTACAGATCAGATCAACTAGTGATCCTACAAGTTGAGTAATGAGTTTGAGATTGTTTGACTCAAGAGAAATAGTGTACTCTAAGTCACCTTTCTGAACTGAGTAAACTCAGTCCTAACTCTTCATAGCAACATGATTTTTGATCTTCAGTGTAGTTCTACTTGTGCTGAGAAGACCTGATGCAAAGTTTTGTATATTCAAGATTTTATATCTCAGAGTTGAAAGCAATAGCCATAAAGATGAACAACAATTTCCTTTGAGTGCTCTGCTACTCTTCTATAAAACCAGAATAATGGATTTGAGAAGAAGAAGACTACTCCAGGAAGAAAGTCGAGAAGACTTCTTGATTTTAATTTCTTTGTAAAAGTCCTTTTATCTTCAGCCGTCCAACGACTCTTTTATCTGTATGGGCAAGCCAAAATAGCAACTGTAAAGGAACTTTAGCTTTAACTGTTGTTCAGAAAGAGTTTGGCGTCATTTGGCTTCTAGTGCATAAATCTCGCTTGATTTGAATTTGGATTACGTCAACATGACTCTGTATTTGTGGACGTAGCAATTTTCACAGTCAGTCTACACAGACGTTGAATGAAGTTATATGACTCAATGCAAAAATAGTTCGTAGAAAATTTGCTTCTTGAGGCGTTGAGTAAGCCTTCATCTCTCCTTGCTTTTATCTCAGACAGCTGAACTGATAAGGAGTTGAGTGAACCTTCAAAATTCAACACTTTTGTACTTAGTAAAATTCTTCTGGTTGAAGGAATTGAGTGAAAACACTTTACTCAACGCTTCTGGACTTCGTTGACATCCTGACTATAGGCATTGAGTAAGCCTTCATCTCTCAACGCTTCTGGACTTGTACTAAATTTTTGAATGAAGGCATTGAGTGAACAACCTTCACTAAACGCTTCTTAACTCTGCTGCAATATTTTTAAGACATTGAGTGAACCTTCTTCAGTCAACGCATCTGTACTTAGATAGATTTCCTTTTGAGTAGATGTTGAGTGAACACCCTTCACTCAACACTTTTGAAGTTAGCCAGATTTGAGTCCAGCAACACTGAGGCTTTAAGTGCCTGATCTTCTATCAATGCTTTTAGCCTTCAGACATTGAGTGAACTAAACTCACTCAATAATTCTGGACTTCGCCAGATTTCTGCTTTTCCAGCATCCTATCCTGAGTCGATCCTGACAACATGTCTAATCATGAAACAGTAAACATCCTACAAATATTGAACTTGAACATATATCAAATACAATCATGTGTATATTATTGACTTATGAGCCTTCTTCAAATCTGGGATATTGTGATCAATGGACCCAACAATCTTCCCCTATTTGAAGAAGTCAACACCCTAGTCAATGCTATACACTACCACATAGAAGAGATAATTTTCATAGCAAAAAAGAATAATAAATGACACATAATCAAGATATGATTAACTAACACATAAAGTGATAATTACAAAACAAACTGTGTGCTCAGAATAAAATTCATGTTCCTAATGCCCTAAGGAGACTAATACATAAAACAATTTATGTTTCTGGTTCCTAGATGATTATGCCACTGCTTGGCCTCTTGGAAGCCTTCTCATCGGCTTCAATCTGCTTTTGATTTTGCCTTTCAAAATAGTTGTAAGGCTTTCGGAAGACTTGCTAGGCTCTGGGGCATCTGATGGCATTACACCTGTCTTCTTATCCCTTCTGAACTTTTTTCTTAACTCTTCATTCCTTTCCAGTTTTGCCCATTCCAAGGAGCTGTATAACTTTCCTCTTTTACTTTTGTTTTCTTTGATTTTTCCCAGGCCTACAGAATGATGGTCCTAGATTGAGGACTCCATCTCTCAAAGTCAGGCTTGGATTCTATTTCTTCTCTATATCTCTTCTTTCTTTACCTGATCTCTTTATCCTCTTCAGCAGCAGACTTGCCTTTCATTCTTGATATCTGTTCAGTGATGGGACTGAAGGTAGGAACATCATCTATTGCGAGTTCAGCCCCATCATTATCAATATGTTCTTTTGGAGTAGGAGCATTGTCATATATATATTGATCTAGACCCAATGATCCTCTGATGACATTTGTGGTTTAGATAACATTATTTGTATCTGCCTTGATCATTGCTTTTTCCCCTTTATGACTTCTTCAAAGATTACAGTAGTTAGGGAGTTCTTGGTGAAGGAGATTCTATCATCCAAAAAGTTTACTCCTTTGGTGACATGATTTTTAACTTAAAGCATATAATCATCTAGAATCTGTGTAGGCATCCATCCTCTTCTCTAGAGTGATCTTATGTGCTTCTATGAGTTGCTTCTACACATTATGCGCCATTTCCATATTGCTAGAGGTGATGGTCTGATTTTTAATTATATCATTCTATTTTTATCGAATCTCCTCAAGCTTGCCTTCAGTATAAGTTACAGCAGGAGCAACTCTCATGAAGAATGCCACAGTGTTGGTCTTTAGCAAATTTACCTCAAATCTGATAAACTTGATCTCAGTGGATAGATCTTGTTTTAATCCTTTGATAGAGTCATCAATATAGTGTTCTAGCTGTCTCCTCTGCTCATCTAGAATACCATTCAGCCGTGCTAGGAAGGTTGAATACATAGCATTTGTTTTATGAGATGCCCCAGGGAAGCAGACATCCTCATCTTCTTTCCTTATATCTCCATTTATTTCTGAGTCAGCCCTCATGAACTAGATCATCAACATCAGCAGCTGCCTTGTCAGATTCAGATAATTCAATTGTATGTACAGTCTCTGGAGTAGGGAGCTCAATAGGATTCTCCCCCTCAGCCTCAACACTTTCCAAAGGACTTTGTTGGTCTTCAGTACCTGTGTTGAGCAGATCTTGTTCTTTCAAAAAGAATCCTTCCCCAGTCAGCCCTTTTGGATAGGATTATTCTTGCAATTATCTCAAACATCTTCCTAGAGATTTTGTCATGAGGCCCTGTTTTGTAGATCAAGGCCTTGCCTATTACATCAGCTAGGAACTTCCCTTTCAAGTTCATATCCTTCCTCAGTATAAAGCCAATGGTGTGTTATGAAAGGCCACACCATTTCAAAGCTGAATTCACATACTCATGGAAAGTTCATCTTCTTTATCTGTTGACCCAAACTTTGTCAGATTTAGAGCTTTGCTCAGCCTTCTTGGGCTTATGTCCATTGATAGAAGTCTTGATCTTGTTGGAATATGTGTCGATTTTACCATTTGTGTAGAGTTCCAACACTAGGCCGTGAATGCTCTCCTCCCAATTTCTCTCTCCTCCATTAAAGGGCAAGAGGAGCTTTTCCCTCTCCTCGATGATTTTGTCGAACTCCGCTCAGCTCTGCTCGATGATTTCGTTGAGCTCTGCTCGACGATTTCCGTCCAACTCAGGTCAACTCTTAGCTTGTACTTTTGGGGTGTTACATTGGGTGTCACTAGACCCTTCAGTGCTTCCCAGGGTTTTGTCATGATCTAATAATGACAAAACCATCCTAAGGGTCTAGAAGTCTGAGGGATGTTGCAAATCCCAATACATAAAAATAAAAATTTCGTCCTCGAAATTCAAGTTAGGCCTACGGGGTTTCAAGTATGTATAAGAAAAAGAATGTGACAACCCGAGAGGTTAACGAGATTACCTGACGTGAAAAACTCTGGGTACCTTTGTTGCATCAAGTCATATAGCTCCCACGTGTACTCCTCTTGTCCATGATTCCTCCACAAGACCTTGAACAGCAGAACCTTCTTGCGCCGCAGGGTCTGTACCGCTGTATCGTCAATCCTGACTGACTCCATGCTGACTGACCGATCCGACGCCATAGGGCCATCCATAGAAGAAATCAGCTGTTCAGGCCGTAGCAAAGTTCTCCGAAGAGAAGAGACGTGGAAGAAGTCATGCAGTCCCGCTAACTCTGGCGGAAGCTCCAGCCTGTAGGCAAAGGGGCCGATCCGCTCTAGGAACCTGTAGTGCCCCATATATCTAAGACTGTGCTTCTTCCTCCTTCGAACTCGAGAAACTCCATACATCGGTTGAATCTTCAAGAACACCTGGTCTCCTACCTGGAACTCCACCCGCCGATGCCGCGCATCATAGTACTTGGTCTGCCTGCTCTGAGCCTCTAACATCCTATCCCGAATCAGCCTCACCTGAGCATCAGTGTCCTCCACAAACTCCGAGCAAAGAGCCTTGTGGTCCTCATCCTGGACCCAAGATAGAGGGGTCCGACACCTCCGTCCATATAGAGCCTCATAAGGGGCTATACGTATACTGGCTTTATGACTGTTGTTGTAGGAGAACTCGATCACTGGAAACAGTCTCTCCCAAGGCTCCCCGCAATCCAGAATGCATAAGCGCAGAAGATCCTCTAAAGTCCGGTTGGTGCGCTCTGTTTGTCCATCTGTCTGAAGGTGGAAGGTTGTTCTAAACGTCAATTGAGAGCCCGAGTAAGCCTGAACTGACCTCCACTCCTTAGACGTGAAACGACCGGCCTGATCCGACACGATCGTCTTGGGCACTCCATGATAGCGCACAAACTGCTCCACAAACTTCCGCACCAGATCAACTATCGGAGCATCCTTCTTGACTGGGATAAACCTGGCCACCTTTGTCAGCCTGTCGATGATGACCCAGATCTAATCGTTCCCTGCATGCGACCGAGGTAGCCCGTGTATGAAGTCCATGGATATATCCTCAAACTTCCACTCTGGCACTGGGAGTGGCAGAAGTAACCCGGCCGGACTCCTGCACTCCGCCTTGATTAGTTGGCAAGCCTCACAATGCGTCACAAAATATGTGATGTCCTTCTTCATGCCCGGAGAAAACATTGTCTTCTTCAGATCTGCTGCCATCTTCGTGATACCCGGGTGCACGGAGTATCTGCAGTGAGCCTCTACCATGATGTCCTCCCGAATCCGGTCTCTTGCCAGTATATAAACTCTGCCCCTAAAACAAAGCAGCCCATCTCTCAGTGAATAATCCCCAGCCATGCCTTCCTCCAAGGCTCTGACAATGGGCTCCATCCTCGCATCCAGCCTCTAGCTGTCTCAGATGTGATCCCAGATGTCGTCTGTGGTAATCATCGACGCAAGGTACTCATCGACGCAAGGTATAGTACTCCCTGTACAACTCTGGATCATCCTCGGATACCAGGGATATCTACATCTCCTCCAACATACGCACCAACTCCAAAGACATCATGTAACACCCCGAAACTCAAAAGATCGACGGGGGACGTTTTGGGCCAGATTTGGAATCTGGCAAGAGGCACACGGCCTGGGACACGGGCGTTTCCCAGGGTGTGTCAGGCTGGAGTCGACGATTTGGTCGAGAGGTCGACGATTTTGGAGTCGAAGATCGTCGAGCAGAGAACACGGCCTGAGACACGGGCATGTCTTAGGGCATGTCGAGCCCGTGTCGACGATCGGCCCAGGGAGTCGATGAATTTTTCTCGACGAAGTGTCGAGAGAAGGCACACGGCCTAGGACACGGGCGTGTCCAAGGCCGTGTCAGCAAGTCGACGAATTCGCTCGATGATGTGTCGAGACAAGGCACACGGCCTAGGACACGGGCGTGTCCAAGGCCGTGTCATGTGGTCGATGAACTTCGCTCGACGAAGTGTCGAGACCGTGAACACGGCATGGAGCCCAGGCGTGTTCGAGTAGACACGGGCTAGGACACGGGCGTGTCCAATACCCGTGTGAGTCTCGGGTTGTTTTCGGGGCTGTTTCGATGGGGGCACACGACCGACCACACGACCGTGTCAGTTGGAACACGGGTGTGTCAGGTCGAACACGGGCGTGTTGGATGCCCGTGTGTTGTTCCAGGCACGTCGATTTTGACGGCGAATGAGGGACACAGCCCTGGACACGGGCGTGTGCCAGGCCATGTTCGGTCCAGATTGTATATTTCAGGCCCGAATCAAGGCCGTTCGTTTCTTTAATTTGGGATCCAACGGCTGGGGGTTGTTCCTGATGGGATATACCCGGGATTGGACCTTTGAAACCCTCATTCTTACTTGAGTGGTTCTCTTTCTAAGTTAAGAGAGAGGTGAGAGCAAAGGAAGAAGAAGAAGCTAGATCCGACCATTGGAGGAGCTTCGAAGCTCCAAATCGCGAGCCGACTTCGGATCTACGAAGGAAAAGTGAGTGCGGTGCTTTTCATCCGCTTACTTTTCCATGGCGCCAAGGAAGAATGCTAGGGTAACGATTCTCTTCTTGAGCATGTGAAGCTCTCCTTCTTTGCATAGGAAGCCCGCTCTTGTGAGTTTGCAGTGAGTTGGAGGCGTTCCTTCGGGTAGATATGTAAAGTCCCCGTTGTTTAGAATCCGTAATCGAGAATGGACATAGGCATGATGTGTGAAGCCTACCCGAACAAGTTGGTCTGGATCGGTGATGTTGCATTGCATAAATGCCGGAGAAGACTCCGTGCAATTGTTTGTTTTTCGGGTTTTCTACGTGGTAGATTGCAACAGGGAACCTTGGGGATTAACCCTAAGGTGCACCCGGAAAACTGGGCAGATGCGTGATCTTGACAACTTGGTGGCCTGGGAGCCGACTTGAACATAACCGGGTTATATGAAATGTGATGGAAACGGGACTCGGGAGAAGTTTGACCCGCGCATATGGCTTAAATTGTCGTTACGATGTGAGAACATGTTAGATGGAACTGTACCCGTTCTATGTCGTTCGGTTAGAGCTGTTGGCATATATGAGGGTCTTCGGCGGTGTATGGCTTAAATTGACGTGACCTATGCCAAGAAGACAAAAAGCTCATATGTTTGGCCGTCAAAGTGGCGGTGGTGAGTCCGGAATGTCTATGGCTTAAATTGGCGTGACATTGGCCGGTTCACTGAGAATGTGCCCTGAGTGCACGGGGTGTGTGGCCGTGCGAGCCTACGCCTGTGATGTTGTGACATTACTATAATGCCTGTTTATACTAATAAAATGCAGGGAAGGAGCATCGCCGCCCCGAGTTGGGGGCGGGATCGTTATAATTTGGTCAGCATTGCTGACCGTTGCTCTTTGTTTGCCACCGTGCGGTGGTTTTGTTGTTTGCAGGTGCTGCTGGACCAAGCGGTCAATAGCGGGCTAAAACCCAAATTGCGAAGCCGACTCTCGAAGGCCTAATTGGAGTGTTTACTGCTTTCATTCATGTATGACCGGCCTGCGTGCCGTGGTTTGTAAATCATGTAATATTAAGTAAACAATTTTGTAAGGCCTTAAGGCCAGTACTTGTGTATGTACTACATTCCTATTTGGTATTTTAGTGGACATTCGTGCTCTTTGTGCTGGGTTCTTAATTGCAACTTATAAACTGCTTCCGCTAGAATGCTCTATGTAGGACATAAAGATTGGTTGGATGGTTTCCATGAGTAACCACCCGGTCTGTCTGTGGTATATGGCGTCGGGCCCCGGCCGGACCTACTGATATATGCTATCTGACGGATAGGGGGTGTTACAATTTGGTATCAGACTACTGGTTTTGGTCGGGCTTAAATGAATTCGTGGACGAATTCTTTTTAAGGGGTGGTGAGCACCTATGTGTGCGTCATCGTTATAACAGTAAAAGAACCCTTGAATGTCCTCTTAGGAATGAAAATACACGTGTTTGGGGAACCTGTGTGTTCCTATAATTGCTGTTTGCAATTTTATTTGGTCGCTTAACGGTGTTTTGTACCACTATAGGTGACCAGAAGTGGTGCTGGGTCATCGGAACTTCGAGTTTCTGAGGCTAGCAGTGCACCTAATGAAGCTCCTGCAACACCTCTATCGGTTGAGACCATACGATTGGTGGCCGAAGCAGTGTTGGTCATGATTAATGCGCAGCCTGCAAGGCAAACACAGCAGCCCGCTCCTGTGATGGAGAAGGTACTGCTGCAAGCGACTGAGCAGCGAAGAGTGGAGCAGGTGATAGTGGAACCGGTGGTGCCAAGGAGGGCAATCGAGAGACAGCTTAAGCATGTAATAAGCTTTAATCCTCCGGTATTCTCGGGGTTGGGAACCCCATCTCAAGCTGAAGACTGGCTCTCCAGGGTGAAGAGAGTCATGACAGCAACGAAGACGGAGGAGTGGCAAATGACCACCATTGCTACGTTCCTTTTGGACGGTGAAGCGAGAATGTGGTGGGAAGGATTGGAGCTGCATCTACTGAGATGTAGACAACTTGTTGATGTCTCGATGGAGGAGTTCTCGAGATTATTCTTGGATAGATACCCCCCTTCGGCGCAAAGGATAGCGTTGGAGAACGAGTTCCTGAAGTTGGTGCAAGGGGACAATAGCGTGGATGAATATCTCCACGAGTTTACTCGTTTGAGTCGATATGCTAGCTCCACCATTGTGGATGAGGAGCGCAAGACGAATCGATTCTACGAAGGGTTGAGAGATGAGTTGAGGTTACTACTCTCAGGGCCGATGACGCAGGGTTTCTTGACCTTGGTCAACACGGCCCGGTCCTTGGAGAAGGACATGAAAAATGTTCAGGAAAAGAAGAGCATTGGTGATAAGAAATCTGAGTTCAAAGTACCGACTACTTCAAAGTCCGACTATCAAAGATTCCACAAGAAGCATAGGACTTCGTGTCCAACTCCTTCTGGTGCTTCTGGGGCGACTACGGGTCGGACCCTAGGAGCATGTTTTACTTGTGGGAAGCCGGGACACTTTGCCCGCGATTGTTGGAGCGGACGCCCCAAGTCCGAAAGGAAGCCAGGTGCGACTTATGAAGAGAAGGGCAAGGCGGTGGAGTCAACCACATCCCACTATGCTTCGGCCCAACCAAGGGTGTATAATCTTGGCCAACAGGAGGCCATCAAACAGGCGGATGTGGTGATAGGTACGGTTTAATTTATAGCAAGATAATTTCTTTAAATACTTGTTATGCACCTATTACCTTACCACTGCTTGTTTAGGATTCGTTTTGATTTGTGAAAATCCGGCAAGAGCACTCTTCGATACGGGAGCTTCACACTCCTTCTTGTCCGAAGGACTTATATCACGTATCAGAGTCCCTTCTTCGATGGCGAAGGATAAGTTGGATGTGTTGTTGCCCAATGGGTGTTCGATGTGCGCGGATAGGATTTGCGATGTTAAGATTCGTATTGGGAATCAGGAGTTCGATCTGCAAGCGTCGTTACTTCCGTTGGTGGAGTTCGACGTTATATTTGGCATGGACTGGCTCTCGGAGCAGTAGGCCTATATTGATTGCGGTCGCAAGGAAGTCAAGCTGGGAGCAAGTTGTGAGACGACTTTTACGGGCTTAAGGGGGTCGAGCAAGACATTGATGTCTGCTCTTCAGGTGGTGAAGGCGGTTCGTGCCGGTGCAGAACTGTTCTTTACACTAGTGGAGGTTGCGAAGCCGAAGCCCGCGTTGGATAGTATTTCAGTGGTATCGGAGTACCCTGATGTATTCCCTAGAGATCTTCCTGGAGCCCCGCCTCAACGGGAGATAGATTTCATGATTGAGTTAGTGCCAGGTGCAAAGCCTGTGTCACGATCTCCTTATCGGCTAGCGCCTAAGGAAATGACGGAGCTGAAAGTTCAACTGCAAGAGTTATTGGAGCAAGGGTATGTGCGCCCAAGTTCTTCGCCTTGGAGCGCGCCGGTCCTCTTTGTTAAGAAGAACGACAGAATCTTGAGGCTATGTATTGACTATCGGGAGCTCAACAAGTTGACGGAAAAGAACAAGTACCCGGTCCTCCGGATCGATGATCTTTTTGATCAGTTGGTCGGGTCGACGGTATACTCGAAGTTGGACCTCAAGTACGGGTACTACCAGCTGCAAATAAGGGAGAGTGATATCCCAAAGACAGCGTTCAGTACGAGATACGGGCATTACGAGTTTACGGTCATGCCGTTTGGGCTGACTAATGCGCCGTCAATGTTCATGGATTTGATGAACAGGACCTTCAGGGAGTACTTGGACCATTTTGTGATCGTCTTCATCGATGATATTTTGGTGTACTCGCAGAGTGAGGAAGATCACTTCAAGCATCTTCATTTCGTTTTGGAGACGCTAAGGAGGAATCAACTGTATGCAAAGTTCTCGAAGTGCGAGTTTTGGTTATCCTCAATGGCGTTCCTCGGTCATATAGTGAGTGGAGAGGGTATTGCGGTGGATCCGGCGAAGATTGTTGCGATACGGGAGTGGCCTGAGCTTTCTACGGTAGCGGAAGTCTGGAGCTTTCTGGGGCTTGCCGGATATTATAGGCGCTTCGTAGAGAACTTCTCGCGGATAGCGTTACCTCTCAATACTTTGACGAGGAAGGAGCAGAAGTTCTTTTGGACGCCGGAGTGCGCGCGAGCTTTTGAGTAGTTGAAATGTCGGTTGACCACGGCGCCTGTGCTGAGTTCGCCGAGTGGGACCAAAGGATATGAGATTTATAGTGATGCTTCGGGCAGCGGTTTGGGATGCATGCTACTGCAACACGGAAGTGTAATAGCTTATGGCTCGAGACAGCTCAAAGTGCACGAGAGGAATTATCCGGTCCATGACTTGGAGTTTGCGGCCGTGATTTTTGCCTTGAAGCTGTGGAGACACTATTTGTACGGTGTGAAGATTGATATCTACACCGATCATAAGAGCCTGAAGTATCTGATTGATCAGAAAGATCTGAATATGTGGCAGCGTAGATGGATAGAGTTCCTGGGGGACTATACATTCAAGAACCACTACGTGCCTAGTAAAGGTAATGCGGTTGCGGACGCGTTGAGTCGCCGGGCTCCAACTCAAGCCAATTGGTTGTCGATCCATGACGAGCGGTTTGTTCGGGAGTTGGAGGCGTTGGAGATTGTTTGTGTGGATAAGCAATCAAGTGCTGAAGCAGTACTGAATTGGACTGAAGTCCAATATGACCTGGCTGATCGGATTCGACAGGCTTTGGATATGGATGTCCATATGAAGTAGTGCATGGTAGAGTCTCTGGATGGGTCAAATTCCCAATTCGTTGTTGAGGACGGATTTCTTTGGAAAGACGGTCGTCTGTGCGTCCCAAGTGTGGGCAATTTGCGGGTGGAATTGTTATACGAGGCACATCATACCAAGTACTCGATTCACCCGGAGAGCACGAAGATGTACCGCGATGTCAAGAAACTGTTTTGGTGGCCAGGTTTGAAGAAGGATGTGGCGCTCTACGTGGCGAAGTGCCAAACTTGCGCCTTGGTGAAGGCGGAATGCCAAAAGCCGGGAGGATTTCTGAAGTCCTTGCCTATTCCGGAGTGAAAATTCGACGACATCTCTATGGACTTTGTGCACGGTTTGCCAAGGTCAAAAAAGGGGAATGACGCCATTTGGGTGGTCGTAGATCGGCTAACGAAGGTGTCGCATTTCATTCCGCATAGGAAGGATGATCCGGTGGAGAAGTTGGCAAAACTGTAGGTGGATAATATAGTGCGGCTTCACGGTGTGCCCCGCAGCATCGTGAGTGACCGAGATGGGCAGTTCACGTCCAATGATTGGAGGCTAGTGCAGAAAATGTTGGGAATAAAGTTGAAATTCAGTATAGCCTTCCATCCACAAACAGATGGGCAGACCGAGAGGGTCAATAGAACTATGGAAGACATGCTCCGCATGTGTGTCTTAGACTTTGGAAAGCAATGGGAAGACCATCTTTATTTGGTGGAGTTTGCGTACAGTAATAGCTACCAAGCGAGTATTCAAATGGCGCCATTCGAGGCCCTATATGGTAGAAAATGTCGCACGTCGTTGTCTTGGTTAGAAACAGGTGAGTCAAAGTTGTACAAGCGCCAAGAGGTGGAAGATGCTACATCTTTGGTTCGTACCATTCGGGAGAGGTTGCGAATCGCTCAAGACCGTCAGACGAAGTACTATAATGCCAAGCACAGGTACGTGGAGTTCGCTGTGGGCAACTATGTGTACTTAAAGATCAAACCGTTCAAGGGTGTCTCGCGGGTGCGACGATTGAAAAAGCTAAGCCCGAGGTACCTTGGGCCGTTTGAGGTTTTGGAGCGAGTTGGTGAAGCAGCCTATCGGATGAAGCTTTCAGTGGAGCTTAGTGGTTTACATGATGTATTCCATATATCGGTGCTACGGAAGGCGGTGCAAGAGCCTTCGCAAGTGATCGCGGTTGATCAAGTGCCGGTGGATAGTGGGTTGATGACAAGAGTCAAGCCCGTGCGGATTGAGGACTCGGAGGTCAAGCGGCTACGCAATAAAGAGATCCGGATGGTCAAGGTACAATGGGACAATTGCGGTCGTGAGTAGCTCTCTTGGGAACGAGAGCAGACTATGCTTGACGAGTATCCAGAGTTGTTCCGTCCAGGTACAATTTAATTTTGTACATGTCTTTCCTTTATATATAATTTCGTGGACGAAATTCTTTTAAGAGGGGGACAGTTGTAACGCCCCGAAACTCAAAAGAGCGATGGGGGACGTTTTGGGCCAGATTTGGAATCTGGCAGGAGGCACACGGCCTGGGACACGGACGTGTCCCAGGGTGTGTCAGGCTAGAGTCGACGATTTTGTCGAGAGGTCGACGATTTTGGAGTCGACGATCGTCGAGCAGAGAACACGGCCTGAGACACGGGCGTGTCTCCGGGCGTGTTGAGCCCGTGTCGAAGATCGGCTCGGGGAGTCGACGAATTTTGCTCGACGAAGTGACGAGAGAAGGCACATGACCTAGGATACGGGCGTGTCCAAGGCCGTGTCAGCAAGTCGACAAATTCGCTCGACGATGTGTCGAGACAAGGCACACGGCCTAGGAAACGGGCGTGTTCAAGGCCGTGTCATGTGGTCTACAAACTTCGCTCGACGAAGTGTCGAGACCGTGAACACGGCATGGAGCCTAGGCGTGTTCGAGTAGACACAGGCTAGGACATGGGCGTGTCCAATACCCGTGTGAGTCTCGGGTTGTTTTCGGGGCTGTGTCGATGGGGGCACACGATCGACCACACGGCCGTGTCAGTTGGAACACGGGCGTGTTAGGTCGAACACGGGCGTGTTGGATGCCCGTGTGTTGTTCCAGGCGCGTCGATTTTGACGGCGAATGAGGGACACGACCCTGGACACGGGCGTGTGTCAGGCCGTGTTCGGTCCAGATTGTACATTTCAGGCCCCAATCAAGGTCGTTCGTTTCTTTAATTTGGGATCCAATGGCCGGGGATTGTTCCTGATGGGATATAGCCGGGATTGGACCTTTGAAACCCTTATTCTTACTTGAGTGGTTCTCTTTCTAAGTTAAGAGAGAGGTGAGAGCAAAGGAAGAAGAAGAAGCTAGATCCGGCCATTGGAGGAGCTTCGAAGCTCCAAATCGCGAGCCGACTTCGGATCTACGGAGGCAAAGAGAGTGCAGTGCTTTTCATCCGCTTACTTTTCCATGGCGCCAAGGAAGAACGCTAGGGTAACGATTCTCTTCTTGAGCATGTGAAGCTCTCCTTCTTTGCATAGGAAGCCCGCTCTCGCGAGTTTGCGGTGAGTTGGAGGCGTTCCTTCGGGTAGATATGTGAAGTCCCCGTTGTTTAGAGTCCGTAATCGAGAATGGACATAGGCATGATGTGTGAAGCCTACCCGGACAAGTTGGTCTGGATCGGTGATGTTGCATTGCATAAATGCCGGAGAAGACTCCGTGCGATTGTTTGTTTTTCGGGTTTTCTACGTGGTAGATTGCAACAGGGAACCTTGGGGATTAACCCTAAGGTGCACCCGGAAAACTCGGCGGATGCGTGATCTTGACAACTTGGTGGACTGGGAGCCGACTTGAACATAACCGGGTTATATGAAATGTGATGGAAACGGGACTCGGGAGAAGTTTGACCCGCGCATATGGCTTAAATTGTCGTTGCGATGTGAGCACGGGTTAGATGGAACTGTACCCGTTCTATGTCGTTCGGTTAGAGCCGTTGGCATAGATGAGGGTCTTCGGCGGTCTATGGCTTAAATTGACGTGACCTATGCCAAGAAGACAAAAGCTCATATGTTTGGCCGTCAAAGTGGCGGTGGTGAGTCCGGAATGTCTATGGCTTAAATTGACGTGACATTGGCCGGTTCACTGAGAATGTGCCCTGAGTGCACGGGGTGTGTGGCCGTGCGAGCCTACGCCTGTGATGTTGTGACATTACTATAATGCCTGTTTATACTAATAAAATGCAGGGAAGGAGCATCGCCGCCCCGAGTTGGGGGCGGGATCGTTATAATTTGGTCAGCATTGCTGACCGTTGCTCTTTGTTTGCCACCGTGCGGTGGTTTTGTTGCTTGCAGGTGCTGCTGGACCAAGCGGTCAATAGCGGGCTAAAGCCCAAATTGCGAAGCCGGCCCTCGAAGGCCTAATTGGAGTGTTTACTGCTTTTATTCATGTATGACCGGCCTGCGTGCCGTGGTTTGTAAATCATGTAATATTAAGTAAACAATTTTGTAAGGCCTTAAGGCCAGTACTTGTGTATGTACTACATTCCTATTTGGTATTTTAGTGGACATTCGTGCTCTTTGTGCTGGGTTCTTAATTGCAACTTATAAACTGCTTCCGCTAGAATGCCCTGTGTAGGACGTAAAGATTGGTTGGATGGTTTCCATGAGTAACCACCCGGTCTGTCTGTGGTATATGGCGTCGGGCCCCGACCTGACCAACTGCTATATGCTATCCGACGGATAGGGGGTGTTACACATCAACTGGGGCTCTGCTCCTGATGTGGTGGCTCTCCGGCTCAGGGCGTCTGCCACCACGTTCTCCTTGTCGGGATGGTAATGCATGTTATACTGATAGTCTGATAGGAACTCTACCCAGAACCTCTGTCGAATATTTAGATCCTTCTAAGTGTCCACATACATCAGGTTCTTGTGATCTGAAACGATATCACAATGGACCCGTAGAGGTAGTGTCTCCAGATTTTTAGAGCGAAAAGCACCGCTCCCATATCCAAGTCGTGCACTGGATAGTTTAGCTCATACTTCTTCAACTGTCTGGAAGCATAAGCGATCACGTGCCCATTCTGCATCAGAACGTCACCCATCCCCTGGTATGATGCGTCGGTGTATACCTGAAATCCCTCCCTCCCGGATGGAAGGGCAAGAATAGGAGCCAAGTTGAGCCGACCCTTCAGTTCCTGTAAAGCAACCTCGCACTGCGACATCCAAATTAATGGGGTCTCCTTCTTCGTCAGAGATGTGAGCGGGGGAGCAATCCGGGAGAACCCATAATGAACTTTCGGTAATAGCCGACAAGTCCTAGAAAACTCCTCACATCGGTAGCTGTCTTCAGAGATGGTCAATCTCGAACTGCCTGAATCTTCGCCGGATCCACTGCCAAACCTGCTCCACTGATAATAGGGCCCAGAAAGTCCACCTCCTTCATCCAGAACTGGCACTTACTGAACTTCGCACAAAACCTGTGCTCCCGGAGCTTCTCCAAGGTTAGTGTCAGGTGGCGAATATGCTCCTCCCCAGACCTCGAATAGATGAGGATGTTATCTATAAAAACTATGACAAAAATGTCAAGGTAAGCCTTGAATACCCGGTTCATCATACTCATGAACGTGGATGGGGCATTCGTGAGACCGAAGGGAATCACTTTGGACTCAAATAGCCCATATCTGCTGCTAAAGGCTGTCTTCGTAATGTCCTCCTAACTACGTAGCTGGTAATATCCTGATCGCAGATCCAACTTCAAAAACCAATGAGCTCGCTCCAATTGTTCAAACAACTCATCAATCTTGGGCAGGGGATATATGTGTCGAACCGTGAGCCTATTCAGGGCTCTGTAATCAATGCATAAGCGAAGTGTACCGTCCTTCTTCTTCACGAATAAAACTGGAGCTCCCTAAGGCGAGGAGCTCGTCCTGACAAATCCTGCTTCTACCAGCTCCTGTAACTGGCTCCAAAACTCTACCAGCTCCTTCGGGGCCATATAGTAGGGTGTTCTCGATACCAGCTTAGCCCCGACACGAGCTGAATCTGGAAATCCTTCTATCGATGCGGTGGTAATCTTGGGAGCTTCTCTGGGAATACGTCAGCAAAGTCTCAAACCACCAGAATATCAGCAACAGAGCCCTTGATCTCAGCCATCTCGAACAATACCTGGTAAACCTCGTCTCCCTACATGTGGGCCTTAACAACCTGAATAGAGGAGAGAAAGAGGTGGGAAATAGGAGCAGTACCTTCAAACGTCGCATAGACATCATCACATCTGAGTACAACCCTCCTAACCGGGCAGTTAATCTGAGCGTGGTTATGGGCGAGCCATGCCATACCCAGAACGAGATCAAAGTACAGCAAGCTCAGGGTCGTTGTCGGGGCTTCGAGGGGTCAACCCATCGATGGTCACCCTTAGGATGCAACTCGCAGTAGATCGAACCACCATCCCATTGGGGAGACGCACCCTCCTGGTAACTCCCTCATAAAATATAACTCCCCCAGCTTCTCGACGAAGTCCTCTGAGATTAAATTGTGTAATGCCCCCGTATCGAAGAGAGTGAGGGCGGGCTTGTCACACACCAACATTACTCCTGAGTTTATTAGAGTATTCTTTGTTATCAAGTTCAAGATTCTTCCTTAGCATTTAAATTGTTTCAAATCTACATAATCTCATCTTAGAAAGAAAAGAACTTTTTAAAAAAATTGATGTACCTGTTATTACCCTCTCCGGGTCCCGGGGCTGTGCCAGATAAAAGGCATAAACCTGCCCCCTGTCATGCCTGCGCTCTCTCCCCTGAAATCCAAGGCCCCAGCCTCGTCCCTCCCCACCAAACTGCCGAGCAGGTGGGGCTTCCTGGAGAGCTGGTAATGGTTCTCCTCTCATAGGGAAGTTACTCCGAATGTGCCCCGGCTGGTTGCACCGACATGTCGGTGGCTCCTCCACTGCCCTCGGCATCTCCCTCATCTGTAGTGGTTGAGGAGCCAACACCACCGGGGTCCTCTGCTCCTGCCTTCCCTCCTAACGGGGCTGATCCCCATTCTACTTTTCCCCAATAACTCGACCTCTCGGCTGGTCTCTCCTACAGCCGATCACAGCATCATGGGTTGATCTCTTCCAGCCCCGAACAGTAAGCTGGTCTGCCTCCAGCTTTTTGGCCATCTCCAAGATCCTAGCCAAAATCCCATTAGAGATGAAGAGGAGGGCCTGCCTCATGTCGTTGTGAAGGCCCTTGTAGAACCTCTTCGCGTAGCCCGCATTGTCTAGCTGGTACGAATCCGCAAAACGGGCAAAATAAGTAAACTCCAAATAGTACTCCCAAACTATTCTGCTTCCTTGCCTCAACTGCAGGAACCTGTCCTCCAACTCATATCTCGCTGAATGAGGCACAAAATCCTCCAGTAGGGCTGCCATGAACTCCTCCTAGGAAATATCCTCACTATCCACTCCAGCAAAGGTGGTGTCCAACAGCGACTTCCACCACCTATTCGCATGCGACTCCAGACATGACACTGCCAAAATAACAACCTCCTCTATCAGGCATCTAATACCGGCCAGCATCTCGTAAATGATGTCCAGCCACTCCTCCATACGAACTGCAGTCTTCGTCCCAAGATAAGATGTGGGAGAAAGCCCCGGGAAGACGCTCAGCCAATTTGCCATGGGATTTGGCTGAGGAGCCGGAGCCTGTTGAGCCCTGAAGGCCTCCAGGATAGCAGTTAAAATTTGGCCTATATCTGTCTGCTGGAACAGAGTCGGAGCTTGCGTGGGTGGAATCACGTTCTGAGCCTGAAATGCCCCCTGCTGGGGAGTAGGGTTTGTCGCAGGCTACAAAGGAGAATACCAATTGTTAGACGATAAGGGAAATGTAGAAAAGATATGGGACTTTTGCATGTGGTTTCCCTTTATGGGCACACCATTGCTTCTGCTGGTAGTTTGTCCCCAAACTAAGCTGGCGAGGGGTGGCCCAGGTTTTATGGACTTCTTTTTCTTCGAATCGAGGTTCCTCTGATATCGATTTGTAAGACCCCATTTTTTTGCTATGCTACCGGGTCTTACGCCCATAATCGTCGTTTCGCGGTGACACCTTCGCTCGGAAGGTCGACACTACGAAACGCCAACCCTGCCGGCACACAGAATCACCAAAGATGCAGAAGATTTTAAAAGAAGACTGTAAATGCCAAGTCCACAAAACATATCACATATAAATATATAGCATGAATCATAGCATGTCCCAGAATAAAAGTGTATCAAGAAAGGCGAACAGAGAGGTAAACGGGCTTATGCCCAGTACATCAGAATCCTCACTACAAGGTCACTCGCGGAAGCTAACAAAACTAAACACTCACAGAGACAGAAACGGGAGCTCCCGAGCTAGACTGGCCCACCTCCATGTGCACCGTGCCCTACTGGTGCTGCCTCTCCGACTGTTGCCTGTCTCCCATCCGGAGCCCCTGAAAAATAAAGGTCCACCGACCGTTAGTCAAAAGACTAAGCCAACTATCATCCCCGCCTCCCCCCGCGACTCTTAGGCACCGTGCGGAAAGGAGGATGGGAAGATATTGAGGTGGAGAAATGTCAAAGTAGTTGATGGTGGACCTAAACTAGCAGTGATATAACAGAACTATAAAGGTGTACAACAGTAATATGATAATACTAAAGTAAGGCAGTAAAGAAAGAAAGTAAGAGAGCAAAGTATAATGAAGAATAACCTTAACTTATATGAATGCCCATACAAACTTATAAGTTAAGGGGTCTTTTACACGGCTCCCATCGTATAAGCTATCCCATACTCGGTTATACGATGGGGTGTCAGGTTTTATGCAAATATGAGTGTAGTGAAATGTTATGCGGATGAAATGCTATGTTCACACAAGTGCAACTCACACACACGACTCTATGCACACAGACCTTTAGTTCCCCCATTTTGGAGTTAGCTAAACTCTCAGGTATCTCGTGCTGTGGCAAACAGAGGCAGTGGGTCGGGCCACCCCACTACTAGGCCAGCATTCACGCCACCCAACCTAGACCCTTATATGCCTCAATGTGAAGAACACACCACGGAGCCTCTGCGTACCATGCTGGCAAATCCACCAGTCTTTCCTTGGCTATGTGTGAACCACAATCGCCGAGTCATCGTACCGATGTCGGCATGAACGACCGTCAAGTAACTAAGACACAACACCTTATGTTATGCACATGCAAACCAGAACTTCCGAGCCATAGTCTCCCTTGACTAACCCGTCCGTCAAACCACCTATTGAGCCATCGGCTCGCCGGGCTAACCTGCCCACAACTAAAACCACCGAGCATACCGCTCGATTGACCAAGCTAAACTATCAACCCTAAAACTAGAGGTGAGTGTAAGTGGAGTTTCAGTAAAGAGTAATTACTCTTGTAATCAATTTTACTCTTACAGTTTATGTTAACCTTGGACTGCCCATGACATTCCCTATGAAGGGATCTCGAGGACACTAAGAACTACGATGGGCTGAAACTCAAATCTCCCTTTCGCAAGGTACTTATTATTAGTGGTATCTACTCAAATTAAACCTCATCATAAGTTTACTTAATCTAACCCTAGTGCCTTTGACTCTTGAACTATTCCTAAGTGTATTTGGACTCTCTCACTAGGGAAAGACGACCACTCGTTGCTCCCAGGTACGACCTTAACCTAGCCCACCAGGCTCTCACAACCTGACCCATGTTGATGACCTCAGTCATACTCTACAGGTTAAGTATACCACATACCCCTTTACCCCATACCAAAAGTTCTCAAGATTCCCTGATATTGTTGTTTTGCTATGTGCAGACCTAATGAGCTAAAAGACATGCACGAATGGTGACCCCCATAAATATTCATTCGAATGTCCTAAGAAAATTACTGTAGGTCTATAGTGACAAGATTAGACTATGTCCAAAAAATTGTAATTTTTCTAATTTAATTGGCATTCATTTCTTTTTTTCCCAAATCATGGCCATAGGTGATTTTGAATATGATGTCCTAGATTTACATGAGTTATGACCACCCAAAAAATTATGAACACCATATGATGCCAATAAATCAAAGAATACCAAGTTTCATAATTTTTCATAAATGTTTTAACCTTTAATTAATTAATCAACAATAAATCTGATAATTATGGGTAAAGAAGGAAGTACTAAAATACATCTTCAAAAAATTATGGAACAATTATTGAATCTTAAGGGTGACCCGAAAGGACCTCTGATCAAATATGATAATTATCCAAGCTCGTTAGGCACCAAAATAAAATCAATTAATTTTACCTAGAAACAAGCACCTTGTGAAGCAACCCCTGTAAACAGACTTCCAAAAATTCCACAAAACTTTAAAGAGCTTTATAATATCATAAAAGGTGCTCTGATTAAATTTCATGAGTTTCTATAAAGAGGTTAATTGATAAGAAATTTCTAAATAAAAAGAGCAACTTGATGAGTTGTGAATGAAGTACTCCAAATATTGATCTAAAAATTCATACTAAAACTTCTAGAGCTTTGTTATGGTCTTACATCATAACTGACTAAATCTCATGCAATTTCAAGGTTAGAAAGTCATATATAAAAATTCTTCAAGAAAACCCATGATAGTGCATTTTATGAAGGAACCTACTTGTAAACTCATCCCAACAACATGTAAAATATTCCAGAGATTGATATGACTATAAAAATGACTCCTACCATCATCCCATGGAAATCCAAGGTCATTTACCCCTAAATTATTCCTTAATATGCTAGTGTCTAATTAAGCATAAAGTTATTTTACGTGGGGTGCAACAGTCCAACTATAACCTTCAACAACCCAATGACATTACTCCACCCTAAAAACCAATGGGGTAAACCCTAAGTCCAAACAAGGACAAACACCCTAAGTCCTCCACAAACCATAACAAGCTCAAACCAAGGCTTGAACTAGGGCACTAGGGCTCAACCACCCTAACCCATCCCAAACTCTAGGAGAGGGTGGTCCTACTGACCTTGGGACTCTGGCCAGAGCCCCAACCCATTTGGGTGAGGATTGGCCCCTCCATGCCCCAAGAATCCTAAACCCTAAACTCACCCTTAAGGGCCCAAACTTTAGTCACATCAAAACTCAGCCAAATTATACTCAAACGGGTTGAGATTTTAACTAGTGACTCATGGTGACCCCTAAGATCATCCACCAAAGTTTTGGGCCCCTTAATTAAACTATACAAGGATTATTAAATTTTTACCAAAACTATAGAAAAGTTTTCTCCCAAAATTCTCATTTTTGGATATGTCCTAGGTGTAGATAAGATTGACTCCATGCCCAAAATTCAGGTCATTTGGACATGTGGTTAAGTGGGGGCACCTATTTTAATTTCTGACTAGCCTTAAGTATATACTGCACCATTTTGGGTGCTGAGATCAGACCACTGAGTCAAATTGGCAGAAACAAATTTTAAATTAAAATAGACTTCAAGGGCTACAACTTTGGTGTTGACCACTTTTTCTGTAGATGCCTCTAAGTGTTTTTTAATAAATAGAAACTTTAGCTGAAATAAATGTGACAGAGAATCAAATAAAAGGATTTATATAATCCTAAGTTTAAATCAGAGGCGGCACAGATCTTGGCGCAAATTATGCGACAACTAGTCGTCTTTCACCTCCAGCCTACGACTGAGATTTCCCCATCCTGGAACCCTTTCCAATCACTCCTGCCGGCCACCGGGCCATCTCCCCGGCCGGCCACCGCCTCCACCACCTTCGTTGAGGTGGTGGCTATCGCCAAGCGGTGGCATGGCCGCCAGAGAGGCTATTTCCGGCAAACACGAGGGGTAAGAAAAACCTGAATATTTTGGGAAAGTGCTCACTTGATCGGGCTCGATTGAGCCCAATATCTCTCCTATTTGATCTTGGATCCTGACACAGAGGGAGAGGGGGGAGAAATCGACCTTCTGTGTGGAGCGCAGCCGTGCTGATTGTCGGGTTGCCATTTGGGGTGGAGGAGTCACCAGAGTTCTATAACAGCACTATGGAAGAACTCGATTTCATCGAGGGAAGAGTATAAATGACTCCTCTGGGTCTGGGGAGTCTTTATATAGAGTCAGAATGGGGAGGGGAGGGGTCTTTCTTCAAGGCACCATTAATGGCTAATAAATAGGTTTCAACCATGGGTGGTTACACTGTTTCGGCAATTGAACAGCCACCAAAATGACCCTTGGCCTCTCTACACTGAATGGGGAATAAGATCAAAGCTTTGGAAATGGAGAGAGGGGCCCTTGGTCTCCCTAAGCTGTGAATGCTCTCCTACCAATTTCTCTCTCCTCCATTAAAGGGCAAGAGGAGCTTTTCTCTCTCCTCCAAAATGCTAATTCCAGAAGTTTAGTCCGACGAATTTATCTCATTCGGCGAACTCCTCCCGATGAATCTGCTTTATTCATCAAACTCCGCTCAGCTTTGCTCGAGGCTTTCGTCGAGCTCTGCTAGATGATTTTAATCAAGCTCTGCTCGATGATTTCGTAGAGCTCTGCTCGACGATTTCCATCCAGCTCAGGTCAACTCTTAGCCTGTACTTTTGGGGTGTTACATTGGGTGTCACTAGACCCTTTAGTGCTTCCCAGGGTTTTGTCATGACCTAGTCATGACAAAGCCATCCTAGGGGTCTAGAAGTCTGAGGGATGTTACATCTCGTTTCCATATAGTGATCGGTTTTGACAGGACAAATTCAAGGTCGGTGAACTGCAACAAGTGGAGAACCAACTGAACTTATTTTGGTGTATCCTTGTACCCATTCCTAACGAGTTCAGAACCCTCAAAAATAAAATCCACTCCTTTGGGCGTCATTGGAACTTTAAATTTCTGGAGATTTGAAGAACTTGATCAAGATATCTTCGTAGGGATGCATATAGTCGAATAGGGCTAGGATCTATGTGATTTATTTTAAGCATACATTTCTATTTATAGTTATCCATATTCAAGAATATGGAAAGGCATGTACCTGTCTTGATCAACACGATTCGATCAATGGCTAAGATTAATCCCAAGAGATATCCATAATCAGAATAGTCAGTGTGAATTCGTTGAGTGGACTCGACGCACTCGATGCATTCAATGCTTGGAGTTGTCTCAACGCACTCGACGCCCGGACAGTTAGTCCATCTTTCTTGATTACATTCAAAAGGTTAATCCTGCCTAGTGTACATATTCATGTAAGGACCATGATGCTATACTAAGTTCAATATACCAAACTCAAAATTAAAGGTGTTAAACTTGGTTTCATCTAGTTGCTTAGTGAAAATGTCAGCCACTTATTTGTTTGTGGGGACAAACTTAAGACTGATGTATTCCCTTTCTACATGCTCTCTAATGAAATGATATGAAATCTCTATGTGCTTAGTCATGCTATGAGACATAGGATTCCTAACAATAGAGATAGCACTGGAGGAATCACATTACATGTGAGTTTTACTTAGATGAAGATTGTAGTCTTGGAGTTAATGTTGAATCTATAGTAGATGTGCACAGCAGCTTCCAGCTGAAATGTATTTTGATTCTGCAGTGGATATGGCTACACTACTTTACTTCTTACTGCTCCATGATACCAGTTTTCTCCCTAGAAACTAACAGGTGTCAGATGTGTTTTTCCTATCTTCTCTGCAACCTGCAAAATCTACATATGAAAACCCAATTAGATCAAAATCATTATTCTTAGGGTACCATAAACCAAGATCAGGTGTGCACTATATCTTATAATTATTTTGGCAGGAAAATAATGAGACTCTTTAGGGCATGTCTAGTACCTAGCATAAACACATATAATACACATGATGTCAGGCTTACTAGCAATCAAGTAGAGGAGGGAGCCAATTATGTCTATATATATGATTTCATCAAAAGGATTCCCAGTTTCATACTTGTCTATTTACATACTTGACCCCATAAGAGTTTTCATTATGGAGGCACTCTCCATTCTAAACTTCTTGATTAACTCCTTAGTAAACTTAGACTGAGAGATGAATAACCCATCCTCTGATTGTCTAACTTGGAGGCCCAAGAAATACTTGAGTTCACCTATACTGCTCATTTCAAACTGTCCTTGCATAAGTTTAGCAAACTTCTTGTAGAGGTCATCATCAGTAGACCCAAAAATTATATCATCTACATAAATTTGTACTAGAATGATCTTACCCTTGACTTCCCTAAGGAATACTGTTTTGTCTATCTTCCCTCTTGAGAATTTGTTCTCAATGAGAAAGCTAGACATGGTTTCATACTATGTCATAAGGGCTTGTTTCAACCCATATAAGGCTTTTCTAAGTTGAAATACATATTCAGGAAAGTTAGGATTAACAAAACCTAAAGGTTACTCAACATAGACCTCCTCTTTTAGGCTACCATTTAGGAAAACTGACTTAACATCCATTTGGTAAACCTTAAATCCCCTGTATGCAGCATATGCAAGGAATAGTTTGATTGCCTCAAGCCTAACAATTGGTGCAAATGTTTTATCAAAATTGATGTAGACGTATGCGTTAGAGCCGAATTATAACTACGGACGCGCACGACTATCTCTTCACGATGAATTCTACGCTCAGCCAATTGTTCTACGCCGCTCCATGCTATCACATTCATTCAATTTCACGCTAGCGTACGGGTAGCCAAACCGTTTCGAGATCAAATAAGGGCGATATGCCGGTATCCGATCGAGGTAAAAAGGACCAATATTGGATCCGGATGAGCGAAGGTTGTACCCAAAGAGATCTACCAAAAATAATCACGAATTTGGAAAAGGTAGATCTCTCCCAACAAAAGACAACGAGGGCTTGCCAAACCCTTTACGAAATTAAGTCGATCAATAAAACAACGCAAAACAATTAAAGCTAATCACGAAATTTCAAATGATTTCAAAATTTAATGCCAGAAATTCCACCACAAGATTATTTAAGGAAAGAGACACACGAAAGTGGAAAGGTTTGTTACCCAACCAGAATGGGTGATTCTGATTCACTCGGCGAGGATCGTTCTTCAACGGCTCCCCCAGAATCACGCCGGTAGGAGTGAAATTCGTCCGCCTTCGTTGCGTTACGCTGGAAATGGAGAGTCCCGTCGAAATCTTCTTGATATGGAAGTAAATATCTTCAAGTATGGAAAGAGAGAAATAAGGTGGCGGTTGTCTTGGTGGAGGCGGAGGCAGCTTGGGTTGGCCCTGATGGTGGTGTTTCGGGTAGGAGGAAGGAGGAGGATAGTCGACTCTTGTTGGAGGGAAAAGGAAGAGGTGGCGGCCTTGGGAGTTGTGGATGGTGGCTCGGGTAGGAGAGGAGTGGTGGCCGGGTTGGAGAAAGAGGGAGGGAGGAGGAAAAGCCGAGATTTAAGAGAGGGGATGAGAGGTGGCCGGCGGCCAAGGAGAGAGAAGGGGGAGCAAGAGAAAGATCGACCAAGAGATGAGGAAGGAGGGAGCTTCAAGAGGTAAGGAATTTCAATTTTTTTTCATTCAATCTCCTCCAAATAGAGGGGGGGGGGGGACATGCCTATATATAGGCTACAACAACAACACTCCAACTGGCTACATGCATCCCAAACATGAAAACATGAAAATAAAACACACACATACATCATGATTTTATATCATAACCATAATGTACATATTACATGAAATAAAAGTGCAATTATTAAAAATAAAACACACAAAGCATGGATTAATAATTAATAATAATTTGATAACAATTACTATTAATTATTAATAAATCGGCTTGCGATCCGGACGCCTATTATGGCGAGGCTCTTCACGGTCATTTGTCAGTGCGCCGTCTTCAAGGTATTGCGCGTCGTAGTCTCCATCAATCCTCCACTGCTGGAAAATACTCATCACCGATGAGTGGATGTTACTGCACCAGCGTGGGAGAGCTACAACCAAACGAGCTACCCCCGATCCAAACGGCCAATGGACATCGGAGACTGGATGATCACGCTAACGACGTAGGTAGTGGCCAACATCGCCACAAGTAGAGGAAAGCATTTCAACCTGGAATATCCTGTAATGCAAAAAGATGGTCCTGGGGAACCTCGGAAAAGCATTAGGCAATAAAGGAAGAAAAATTTCAACATCAACTACAAACATACCTCCAGTGAAGACCGAAAAAGAAAGCGATCCAGGCACAAACTAACTACCCAACCCATAAGAGAACAAAGTGGGGCCAAACGGACAGGCAAATAACTCAAGTGGTGGAAAAACATGCGGCGTTAAATCAGAAACATTAAAAATAGGGGTATCACCCCAATCAGTGAAAAACCTCAAAAGTAGTGCGCGTTCTCCTAATGTCATTAAATTCCTCAAATGGTCCAGCTCGCCAACTCGCCCACTTTCTATAGTGCCCGAAGGCAACCGTTCAGGGACGAGACGCACCAAGTCAAAATCTCAAATTATACCGTAAGACGCTCTTTTTTGTAAGCTAGCAAGAATTTGAATAGATTGTTGTAACGTGGTTGGCGCCTCACTACAGTGCTTACGTAAATGAAATTCATTGCGAGCATCATCATGCCCAAACGTACTTAGTGCATTCGGTGATAACGGAACGACATAAGGCGGCACCAACGGAACTAAATCTGGTGGCGCCGAGGGAATCTCATCAGGAGGCACTAAAATCGGCCCTATCCGAAACGTATAATTCGATAAGTGAGTTTCTTTAAAATTCATGGAGGATAAAATTAGGATAAAGGAGATAGTCGCCACAGAAATAAAATGTAAAACATCTGAGGGTGTGACCAACGATGGACTCGTAGGGTAATAGTCCATCAAAGGGGACATGTCCCAAGGAGGAGCTAAGTCCTTCTCAACGTCGAAGCATGGGTTTAACGTCCAAGAAAGATCACCAGGTTGAAAGAAATTAAAGTCATATGAAAATTCAAACAATGGATTCGCCCTTACAGAAAATTCGTCCGACATGTCTACCAATTCATTAGATATATCATGTAATTCAGAATCAGTGGTCGGGTCATAGGTCGGCAATAATAATACGAGATCTGGAGGCACTAATGGGTCCTCATCTGGGGGAACTGGCAGAATGAACTCAGGGGGCACTGTAGAACTCCAGAAATCAATCGTACCACACTCATGTCGTAAATGATCAGTACGTCGAGTCAACGGGTCAGGGGGACGAGTCGGTAAAATCAAACCCGGGGTACAATACAAAAAGTCATCCAATAATGCAACTTCCTTGCTTACAATTTCTTCTGACACACTATCCAAGTTATTTAATTTAGAATCATTTATGGTCTCAGACAAGGGTAGAATTGAGCCCGACGGAAGCTTTAAATCGGGAACGTCAGATAAAGGTGTTTGCATCAAAGAAATATCGTTCGGGCTCATAGTACTAAAATCATTCAAGCATAACTCGTTCACCAACGGTAAGTCTTCCCAATCAGTCGGAACGTCCAATATATTAGGATCATCATAACAGTCCTCAATATATCTCGGTCTAAGAGGATCCAGCTCGAGTCCGAACAGATCATCTCCTAAGTCACTACTAAGTAAACTCTCATCATCAGGTAAATTGCCGACCGACTCAGGTGTAATCTCAGCAGGAGTAACCGTAGGCTCCAAAATGTCGTCGAGGGGGAGTAGGGATGATTCCTCAATGGTGGAATCCTTATCCAGGTCATTAGGGTAACCAATATCCTCATCGTCACTATAATCGTCAGGGACATCAACCTTATCTTCAGTGACGGGCACCATCCTAAGCATTTCCTTTGACTCATCGGAGGATTCAATAACTAGAGCAGGCAACTCACGGGGAGACTCAAAAGGTTCTATGGGCATAATCATGGGAGGACACGCAATAGAACCAAGATCAGATACGCCACTAAACTCAAAGGTAATAATCTTCTGACGTGAGTGAACCTTTCTCTTAGAAGGTCGGCACTTCTCAATCTCCAAAGCTGTACTAAAGGTGAGGTCTAGGTCGGTGTGACAATAATGTAGTAAGCCGTACTCACTCACATGCTCGGTGTTGGTAGTACGGAGATAGGCGGGATCAAATTGATCTGAAAGGAGGCTACGCATCGCCTGCCAATTATGTTGATAACCACCAACACGACGCTCTTCGTTCAGCCAAAATAACTGGGCCTGACCTATTAACCGTTCTCGGGCAAAGTGAATCTTTTGGGGGTCATCCCATCCGTAACACTTAAAATGAAGTTCTATACCCTTAAGTCAATCCCTAAAAATTTTAGGACACCCTAAACCGTCATAAGTAGGACAAGTGTGGCATTGCCTAGGGGGAAACTTAGTCATGGCTTTATCATACCAAAAGTCCAACCGGGAAACGTGAACGTCATAGGCCATAATTTTGGATTTTTTTTTGAAATTGGAAATTTGAAATTTGAATTTTAAACTTTGAAATTTGAAATTGGAAATTTGAAATTTTGAAATTTGAAATTTGAAATTTAAATTTTGAATTTTGAAATTTGAAATTTGAAATTTGAAATTTTGAAATTTGAAATTAGAAATTTAAATTTTGAAATTTGAAATTTGAAATTTGAAATTTAAATTTTGAATTTTGAAATTTGAAATTTGAAATTTGAAATTTTGAAATTTGAAATTTGAAATTTTGAAATTTGAAATTTGAATTCGAAATTTAAATTTTGAATTTTGAAATTTGAAATTTGAAATTTTGAAATTTGAAATTTTGAAATTTGAAATTTGAAATTTTGAAATTTGAAATTTGAAATTTAAAATTTAAATTTTGAAATTTGAAATTTGAAATTTGAAATTTGAAATTTTGAAATTTGAAATGTGAAATTTAAATTTTGAATTTTGAAATTTGAAATTTGAAATTTTGAACTTTGAAATTTGAAATTTGAAATTTAAATTTTGAATTTTGAAATTTGAAATTTGAAATTTGAAATTTGAAATTTTGAAATTTGAAGTTTGAAATTCGAAATTTGAAATTTGAAATTTGAAATTTAAAATTTGAAATTTATTTGTTTTTAATTTGAAGAGGGGGCGGAGTGCCAATTAGGAAATTGACGAGAACCTCGCTTTGATACCAAATTGATGTAGACGTACGCGTTAGAGCCGAATTATAACTACGGACGCGCACGACTATCTCTTCACGATGAATTCTACGCTCACACAATTGTTCTACGCCGCTCCATGCTATCACATTCATTCAATTTCACGCTAGCGTACGGGTAGCCAAACCGTTTCAAGATCAAATAAGGGCGATAGGCCGGTATCCGATCGAGGTAAAAAGGACCAATATTGGATCCGGACGAGCGAAGGTTGTACCCAAAGAGATCTACCGAAAATAATCACGAATTTGGAAAAGGTAGATCTCTCCCAACAAAAGACAACGAGGGCTTGCCAAACCCTTTACGAAATTAAGTCGATCAAGAAAACAACGCAAAACAATTAAAGCTAATCACGAAATTTCAAATGATTTCAAAATTTAATGCCAGAAATTCCACCACAAGATTATTTAAGGAAAGAGACACACGAAAGTGGAAAGGTTCGTTACCCAACCGGAATGGGTGATTCCGATTCACTCGGCGAGGATCGTTCTTCAACGGCTCCACTAGAATCATGCCGGTAGGAGTGAAATTCGTCCGCCTTCGTTGCGTTACGCTGGAAATGGAGAGTCCCATCGAAATCTTCTTGATATGGAAGTAAATATCTTCAAGTATGGCAAGAGAGAAATAAGGTGGCGGTTGTCTTGGTGGAGGCGAAGGCAGCTTGGGTTGGCCCTGATGGTGGTGTTTCGGGTAGGAGGAAGGAGGAGGATAGTCGGCTCTTGTTGGAGGGAAAAGGAAGAGGTGGCGGCCTTTGGAGTTGTGGATGGTGGCTCAGGTAGGAGAGGAGTGGTGACCGGGTTGGAGAAAGAGGGAGGGAGGAGGAAAAGCCGAGATTTGACAGAGGGGATAAGAGGTGGTCGGAGGCCAAGGAGAGAGAAGGGGGAGCAAGAGAAAGATCGGCCAAGAGATGAGGAAGGAGGGAGCTTCAAGAGGTAAGGAATTTCAAATTTGTTTTCATTCAATCTCCTCCAAATAGAGGGGGGGACATGCCTATATATAGGCTACAACAACAACAACACTCCAACTGGCTACATGCAGCCCAAACATGAAAACATGAAAATAAAACACACACATACATCATGATTTTATATCATAACCATAATGTACATATTACATGAAATAAAAGTGCAATTATTAAAAATAAAACACACAAAGCATGGATTAATAATTAATAATAATTTGATAACATTTATTATTAATTATTAATAAATCAGCTTGCGATCCGGACGCCTATTATGGCGAGGCTCTTCACGGTCATTTGTCAGTGCGTCGTCTTCGAGGTGTTGCGTGTCGTAGTCTCCATCATAAATCAACACCTTCCTCTTATCTATATCCCTCGGCAACCAGTCTAGATTTATTTTTGATGTTAACACCATTCTTATCAAGCTTATTCCTATATATCCACTTGGTTCCAATGACATTATATCCATGAGGTCTGGGAACCAGCTTTCAGACCTTGTATCTCTTAAAATGATTCAGTTCCTCTTGGATAACCACAATCCAAATTAGATCTATGTTGGCATCTTCAAACTTCTTTGGTTCAACTTGAGACAGAAAGCTTGAGTACATGGCAATATTGAAGCTTCCGCTCCGTATTGTAATACATTGGTTTGCATCTCCTATAATTAGATCTCTGGGATGATCTCTCAAGCATCTGACAGCAGCTAATAAATTATCCTCAGTACCTTGAACTTCAGTTACTGGATCCTGGTGATCTTCATCATTGTCCAATGCACTTGGACCTTCTTCAGAAATGATCACACCATCACTTTTCTCGTGTATAATAGGAGTGTCATTGATGGTCAGCTTGTCTAACTTCAATTTTGTACCTGCAGATTTAGAAGAGCTTGGCAGTTCACTGTGAATCATGGAATTCTGATCAAATAGTACATTGATAGACTCTTCTACAACTTGATTATTCAAGTTGTAGACTCTATATGCTTTGTTGTAGTTATTGTACCCAAAACAAAAATTCCTCATAGGATTTGCCAGCAAACTTTGTCAAGTAGGACTTACCATTATTGAGGACAAAGCACTTGCTTCCAAAGATCCTAAGATAGACAAGTTTTGGTTTTCTGCCTTTCATAATCTTATAGAGAGTCTTCTTATGAAACTTGTTGATAAATTCTCTATTCAGGACATGACAAGCAATGTTTACTATCTTAGTCCAGAAGTATTCTAGGAGAGAAGTGTTACTAAGTAATGTCCTGCCAGCTTCTATGAGAGTCCGCTTCTTTCTGTTAACAATCTCATTTTGCTGGTGTGTTCTTGGAGAAGAAAACTCTTGAAGAATAACTTGCTCTCTATAGAACTTTGTCATGCCTTCAGACTGAAATTCAGTACCATGACCACTTCTGATTTTGACCACAGAACTGTCCTTTTTTATTTTGAACTTGTATAACAAAGGTCACAAAGATGTCAAGGATTTTAGGATTTTTCTTAAGAAGAAAATCCAAGCAAATCTAGAATAGTCATCAACTATCACAAGTGTGTAGACTTTCCTACCTACACTATGAACTGGCATAGAACCAAACAAGTCCATATGTAAGAGGTATAAGCACCTCTCAGAATCCTTGGCCCCAATGCTCTTAAAGGAGGCCTTTATTTGTTTTCCCTTTTGGCATGCAAAGCAAATGCACTCATTGGTGCATCTCAGATTAAGTCCTTTTCTAACTAACCCTTTATTGAAGATCTTGTTAATTGCCTTATAATTCAAGTGAGCAAGTCTCTTGTGCCATTGCACACAATAAGAGACTTTCTTATTTGCAACAAGGCACAAAGGAGAGTCTGTACTAATACATAAGAAATTTAAACAATAAATATTTCCACTCCTAGTGCCTGTCAAGATGACCCCTTGGTCACTTGACCTTTTAATCAGACACTTATCCTTATGTAAGACAATGATATAGCCAATATCACATAGTTAGCGTATGTTGATCAGATTGTGTTGCAATCCTTCCACATAAGCTACTTTTGTAATTGAGACTATGTAATTGGTAACCATACCATAGCCTTTGGTAAGTCCTCTGTCTGAACCACCAAAGATGAATTTAGGCGCATTCCTCACTAGAGTGTAGTCCTTTAGATGGCTCCTTGTTTTAGTCATATATCTTGAACATTCACTGTCCAAGTACCATATTATAACTTCCCTCAAACTTCTAGACCACCAACCATTAAAGGAGGTCAATGGGTCACCAAGGACCCATTGGGGTCAACTAAAGAGGTCAAGTTGACCAAAGTCAACTCTAGCGCCAAAATGGTCAAAGTACCCTAACTAAGGGTCAAGTGGCCTTCAAGGTGCCCAACCAACCCTACCAAACCCTTCCTTGACCTTATGGGAGGCCAATGAGTCACAAAGGACCCATTGGGGTCAACCCAAAAGGTCAATTTGACCAAGGTCAACTCAACCATAAGATTAGGTCAAATTAGCCTAAGTGGACCTAACCAAGCCCAACTCACTTAGGCTAAGCCCAACTAGTGTGGTCCATTAGCTTTAGTAGGCAGGAATTTACCTAAATTGCCATTACAATTCTGGAGGGGGTGACTAGAAGAGAGAAAACTCCACTTCCCCTTTAATGGAGGAGAGAGAATGTGAGAAAGAGAGGCCATTCATGGCCAAGGGAGGCCAAGGGCCTCTCCAATTGATTCCAAAGGCTAGATTCACTCTCCCTAGTCAGTTTAGAGGAGTTTAATAGCCATGGCCAACCCGCTTAGGTGGCTGCATTCAGTGGACTTCATTTGCCGAAAAATTACCTTCATGACCATTAATGGCCATTGAAGCTACACCCCCTCCCTCCCCCATTTGTTCATCCTAAAAGCATCTCTAGACTCCCAACAGCCGTTTCCACCATTCCATTGAAGGAGCCGAGCTCTCTGGCAGTACAGTTGTAGAGCACCCAAAGCTTCAAAATCCGGCAATGGCGTCCCATCGATCTGCAATGCTTCATGCCTCCCAAAAGGTCCTGTCCCTCTCCTCTTTCTTAGTGGATAGATCTCTATCCATTGGCCGCAAGGTTTGGGGCCAATTGGCCCTAGATTGGGTAGACCAAAAACTCCAGTGTTGGAGCTTTTAATTCCATGCCTAAAACCTGATTCCAGCCACCTCCGACCAGCCTTCCACCGCCTATCGCCGGCCACCACCTCAATGAAGGTGGTGGTGGCAATGGCCGACCGGGGAGGCTCTCAGGTGGCCGGGAAATTACCTCCCAAAATCGCCCAGGATGGGCTGCTGTGATCTATCAGTTTCACGGGGACGATGAAAGGATTCCGTCCATCCTTGCATCAAGACTCGTGCAGGATTAATTAAATAATATTTCATTGAATTCAATTTTGTTATATAAATTATTGTGAATGTTTTGATTTATTAAAAATACTTAGAGGCTTTTTTGGAAAAATGTTTAATATGAAATTTGTATCCCTTGATGTCTAGATTATTTTAAAATTTATTTCAACTCATTTGGGCTAGTAGTCTGACCACAACACTCCATATGGTGCATCCTATACATAGGCTTGACCAGAGACTAAACTGAGTGCTCCCACTAAACCAGCTCGTCAAATGTCTTGAAATTTCGACCATAGGCTATTTATACTGTCACACCCATCCTATCAAAAATGAGAATTTTTGGAAAATAGTTTCCTAAAGTTTTTGGAAAATTTTAATAAAATAAGTATGAATTAATTAAGGGGTCTAATTACCTCAAAACCAACCAAAATTTTGGCGGATGATTCTTAGAGTCATGGTATGACCCTGGTAAAAATCTCATCCCAATTGGGGCTGATTTGGTTAGGTATTTACATGACCAAAATTTGGTCCCCGAAGGGTAAATTAGGGCAATTGTGTTCTTGATGGGTTGAGTGGCCAATCCTCACCCAAAAGGGGTGAAACTTGGGCCATTGCTTCAAAGTTATCTAAAACACCCCCTCAAGAGAAATTGAGTGGTTTGGGGTGGAGATGCCCTAAGAACCTAGTGTAGGCCCTAGTGTTGAGGTTTGGGGCCTACTGAAGTACATGGGACAGTATGTCCTTGGATGGCCTTGGAACTTGGATGGTGAGTTCCTAGGGTAAAAATAGGCTCTGGAGAATAGTTTTAGGATTTTTAGGATCTTACATGCTCTTTAAAATAATTATGGATTATTTAAGGCACTTTGGTCCAATAATTATTTACATACTCAAATTGATTTTGATGCTCATGAAACTTAGGAAGTAAACTTGATTTAGTGATATTGTTCCCTAGAAATTTTATTGTGAATTTTGGATTAATAATTGTAGTGCTTCATTCACAAACCCTAAGATTGATTTGATCACAAGATAATTATTTATGGGTTATATGGCTACTGTAAAATTATGAAACTTGGTCAGGGAATATTTTAAGATATAACCTAGCTCTGTGAAGTTTTATATAATTATTGGAAGTCTTTTTATACAAGTTATTTCACAAGTGCCTTATGTAAAAGATTATTAGATGAATTAATTTTGTGACCAAATAAGCTTGGAAAATAATAATTCTTGGTCAGTAGTCCTTACTGTTTATGTAACTCATCTAGTAATTTTTCTATAATTTTTGGAAGAATATTTCTATCATTTCTTGTTTTTCCCTATTAATGTGGCTATTTTGTCAATAATTATTTGGAGCGGAAAACCTTTTTGAAAAAATATGAATTTCTGTATATAATGTTATTTTGATAACCTGCACCTGTCATAATTTTTCTAAGGTCATACCTAGAGAGAAAAGTGTACTTGATGTTCAAAGGCTTTGGCCTTATTTTGTAGAAAATTAATTAAATAACACTTAAGTTAGGAAAAATATTATATTATGGATTTATTCCTAAAAGATCATGATAGACCCACAGTAATAATCTTATGTCAATCAGATGAATATTTGAAGGGGTCACCATTCATACACATCATGTAGGATAGTTGGTCTGCACATAGTAAAAACTATAAAAGTAGAGTAATATGTGAAACCTGTTATGGGAAAGGATAGTTTGTGTACCTAGTCTGGATGAGAATGAACAGGGTCACCAAGAGAAGGTAGGATTTGTGAGCGCGGTTGTGCAAGGGCAGAGTTGTGCTCGGGACCGACGATAGATCGTTTTTCCCTGGAAGATGTCTAAATACACTTAGGGTTAGCTCAAGCGTAATGCTAAGATGGTTTGAACATGGGTAGTCACCAATAATAATAAGTACCTTGCAAAAGGGAGCTTTGGGCTTCAGCCCATCGTAGTTCTCAGTGCCCCCGAGAGCCCTTCACAGGGAATGCCTTGTGCAGTTCAAGGTTAACCATAAACCGTATGATTAAAATGTTAAGAGCAATTAGATATATTAGAAATTCACTTTCACACACCTCGGTGACTTGAGAGGTTAGCTTAATTAGGTTATCCGGGCGGTAGGCTCGGTGTTTGTGGAAATGGGTAGGATAACCCGACGAACCGAAGGCTCGGATGGTAGTTGTGATGGACAGGTTAGTCCGGGGTGCCGATGTCTCGGGAATTCATGTTTTCATGTGCATAAAGTGGTGGGTCTTTGGTATTCGATGGTCGTTCACACCGACATCGATACGATGACTCGGCGGGTGTGGTTTACACTTAGCCAAGGAAAAGACTTGCGGTTGGTCAGCATAGTACGCGGAGACCCTGTGTGTCCTTCATGGGCGTACGTAAGGGCTAGGCCTGGTAGTGTGAATACCCATCTAGGAGTGGGGTGACCCGACCCACTATCTCCGTTGGCCACATCGGAGGCTCCTGGGAGTGAAGCTAGCTTTCAAAATGGGAGAACTAAAGGTATGTGTGCATAGAGTTGTGTGTGTGTGTTCCACTTACATGAATCATGACATAACATAACACTACACTCATATTTGCATATAACCTGACACCCCACCATATAAATTGGTATGAGACTTTTTATACGATAGGAGTCTTGCAAAAGACCCCTTAACTTATATGTTTGTATGAGCATTCTGTTGGGTACATTGGAAAATGTATACCAGATTTGGAGAAGCCTCACCTAACTCAATGATATTCATCAAGGTGTATTTGATGTGGTGTTGAGTTTCCATGTGCAGGTTAAGGAAATGAAAGAAAAGTTTCTAAGTACAAGTGTCGACACTTAAGAAGCATTGTGTCGACACATGGGAAAGGCTATGTCGACACAAGGAGTCAGTTTGTGTCGACACACAGAAAGCTCAGTCGACAACAACTGTGTCGACACACAGAAAGTTCAGTCGACAACAACTGTGTAGACACACAGGTCTTGTGTCGACACACAGGACTTGTGTCGACACACAGAAAGCTCAATCGACAACAATTGTGTCGACACACAGGACTTGTGTCGACACACAGAAAGCTCAGTCAACAACAACTGTGTCGACACACAGGACTTGCGTCGACACACACCAGAATGTTTTGTTGAAGTCAACTATGTCATGACAAGAACTAATTGTGTCGACACACAGGACTTGTGTCGACAATTTCTACAGAAGCTATGTCAAGAAGATAGAGAAGTGCTATGTCGACATTTTGCAAGCTATGTCGACATCACCAAGGATTGTGTCGACACATAGTCTATTTGTGTCAACACATTTAAAGGAATGTATCGACACTTTGCTGACTGAGACAAAGTATAATGAAGTAACTGGTGACTTGATAGTTGTCATGACCAACAAGGTTGTTGCATCTGTTAGTGCTGTCAGAAGGTTGTTATGAACCAGATCAGCCGGTAACCTTGGATGAAGCCTATATAAAGACATGTTCTATCATCAGATAGACAGAGAGCTTGAAGCATAAAAAGATAGAACCAATCTAAGAAGAAGAAGAGAAGTCTTCATCCAGAAGTCATCAAGTCTCTAGCATATCCTGAACAAGTCTGCAAGAAGAATTCAGATTTAACTCTGAAAAGAAGAAGGAAGCTGGATTGAGGATCAACTCCACTTCACAAGAAAGATCAACCCTACTTTGTTCAAATTCAAGAAGCTAAGACAGGTTGATTCTAAAGTTAACTGTTCTATCAAGAACTGATCAAGAAAACTTCATCCCTTTCTCTCTCTACCAGGGTGAAGGATTTATTATTTTCTATTATCAATTTACTGTAGGATCTTTCACAGATCTGAGTTGTAAGCCTAAATTATAAAGGCTGAGGTAGGGCTGAGTGCCTGAGGTAGGGGATTAATATCTCTGAGTTGTAGGCCTGTGGAAGAGGCTGAGGTAGGGCCTGTGTGCCTGAGTTGTAGGAGTGTGGACTCACTCTGAGGTAGGATTCTTTAAGAGAATCTGAGCTGTAGGACTTACTGAAGTCTGAGTTGTAGGAACCATTCAGGGTTCTGAGTTGTAAGATCTGAGGATCTGAGAAGGAAGAAGGAAGTTAGGCCGAATCTAGTATACTGCTAGATAGGCGAAGGGGGAAAGTGGATGTACCCATCACTTGGGGAACCACTATAAAACTGTGTGTATTTTGTGTGTGCTGTGTTTATTTTTATCTATGCTGTGACAGTGTGAATAACAAGTCTTATTGTTATAAATTTGTCTGCCTAAGCAATAAAAAGAATTATACCTATTCACCCCCATCTAGGTGTTTAGTTCATCTTAAAACCAATTCTTTCACATTCATATAAGTTAAGGTTACTTATTCCATAATTACTTTACAGTACTTACTGCTTTACTTTGCTTGATTACATTACTGCTTCTTTACTACAGAACTGTGTGCTTGCATTTCCTTTTACAATACTATTGATGTTACAATATACCTGCTAGATTACGTCCACTGTCACCTGCTTTTGACCACTCTCCACCATCATAGATTTCCTGTCATTCCTCCCGCACGGTTCCTAGGAGCCACTGCGGGAGGGTTGGGGGAAAATAGGCTTAATCTTTTGACTAACGGTCGGTGGACCAAACATTTTTGGGACTTCGGATGGGAGACAGGGAGCAGTAGCAGGAGATGCAGCACCAGCGGAGCACGACGCACATGGAGGTGGGCCAGTCTAGTACGGGAGCACCTATCTCTGGCTCCGTGAGTGTTAGCCTTACTTAGCTTCCGCGAGAGAGATTTATAGTGAGGACTTGTTATACTGGGCATAAGCCTGTTTATATTTCTGCATTATTATTCTGTGTAAGTATATTTATCTTGTGGACTTGCTGTGATTTCTATTTCATATGTTACATGTGATTGTGGACTTGACTCAATTGTCTTCTCTCATTTTTACTTCTACTTCTTAATGATCTTCATTGCCGGCAGAATCAGCATTTTGTGGTGGCGACCCTCTTGAGTGTTGGTGTCACCGCAAAGCAGAGGTTCTGGGCGTAAGACCTGGTAGAGTAACAAAAAAGGGGTCTTACAAACTGGTATCAGAGGGAAACATCAATCAGAAGAGAAGAAGTCCACAAAAACCTTAGGCCACCCTGCGCAAGCTTAGTTTGAGGACAAACTAGCAACGGAAGCAATGGTGTGCCCATATGGGAAAAACACATGTAAAAGTCCACTCTTCATTAGTTCCACATGTACATTAACTAACAATTGGAATTTTTCTTATAGCCAGTGACGAACCCTACTCCTCAGCAGGGTACACCTCAGGCACAGAACATGGTTCCACCCCCGCCGTCTCCGACTCCGTTCCAGCAGTCGGAGATGAGGCAGACACTGACGGCTATTTTGGAGGCCTTTAGGGCTCAGCAGGCTCAAACCCCACAACCAAATCCTGGGGCTAACTGGCTGAGCGCCTTCTGGGGGCTTTCTCCTCCATCCTATATCGGGACGGAGTCAACAGTCCGTACAGAGGAGTGGCTGGACATTATCTACGAGATGTTGGCTGGGATTCGATGCCCGACTAAGAAGGCAGTAGCCATGGCAGTTTCCTGCTAGGAATCGCACGTGAAGAGATGGTGGAAGTCACTATTATACACCACCTTTGCGGGAGTGGAGTGCGCAGACATTTCCTGGGAAGAGTTCAGAGCAGCTCTATTGGAGCATTTTGTACCTCAGTCGGCGAGGGATGAGTTGGAGGACAGGTTCCTGCAGTTGAGGCAGGGTAGCAGGATGGTGTTGGAGTACTCCATGAGTTCACACACCTAGCCCATTTTGCGGACTCATATCAGCTGGACAACGCGGGCTACGCGAAGAGGTTCTATAAGGGCCTTCATGATGACATGAGGCAGGCCCTCCTCTTCGTTTTTGATGGGAGCTTGGCCAGGATTTTGGAGATGGCAAAGAATCTGGAGGCAGACTAGCTTACAGTTCAGGGATGAAAGAGACCGGATAATGACTCGGTGATTGGAGGCAAGGGAGACCAACCCCGAGGTTGTGTTATTGGGAAAAGGAGGAATGGGGATCAACCCCACCAAGAGGACAGGCAGGAGCAGAAGAACCCGATGGTGTTAGCTACTCAGCCCTTGCAAATTCGGGAGATGTCGAGGGCAATGGAGGAGTCACTGGTATGCTTTCGGTTGTTGGGTACATTGGAATATATGTACCTGATTTGAAGAAGCCTCACCCTACTCAATGATATACATCAAGATGTATTTGATATGCTTTGAGTTTACTTGTACAGGTTAAGTAATTGCAAAATTGCAGGAAAAGTTTCTAAGTCCATGTGTCGACACCTACAAGAAAAGTGTCGACACTTAAGAAGGCTTGTGTCGACACCTAGAGAAGCTGTGTCGACACTTGGAGTAATTGTGTCGACACCAGGAAGGCAGAGTCGACACCAGAAGGAAAGTGTCGACACATAAAGGTTGTGTCGACACACAGTGAAGAATTGTCTATATAATCAGTGTCGACACTTAGAAGCAGTGTCGACACCCAGAGAAACTTTGTCGACAGTAAAAGTGTCGACACTAGGAGACTGTGTCGACACTCAGCAAACTTCAACAAAGTTCAAGTACATGTGTCGACACTAGGAGGTTGTGTCGACACTCAGCAAACTTCAACAAAGTTCAAGTACATGTGTCGACACTAGGAGGCTGTGTCGACACTCAGCAAACTTCAACAAAGTTCAAGTACATGTGTCGACACAAGGAGATGTGTCGACACTCAGCAAAGTTTCAACACAGAAGGCATGTGTCGACATAAAGGAGATGCGTCGACACTTAGCAAAGTTTCAACACAAGAAGATGTGTCGACACAAAGGAGTTGTGTCGACACTTAGTAGAATTCAACTAAGTATTAAAGAAGAAGGCTTGTGTCGACACACAGAATCATTGTCAACACATTCTGAAGAAGTAGTGTCGAGAAGATGTTACAACAAACACAAGGAGTTGTGTCGACACCATGAAGGCTAGTGTCGACACTTAGTCTACTTGTGTCGACACTTAGTCTATTTGTGTCGACACATAAAGACTATCTGTCTCGACACTTTCAGACAGTGACAGAGGTTTCAAGAAGTGACTGGATGACTTGATAGCTGCCATTTCAACCGGTCAACTGCAACTGTCGGAGCCGTCAGAAAGTTGTTAGAAACCGGATCAGCCGGTCACCATGGAGAAAGCTTATTTAAAAACCTTTCTCCTTCAACAAGAATGAATCAATGAAGTGAAAAACAACACAACAAGAAGAAGACCTTCAAGAGAAGATCTAAGAGGTTGGAGAGAGAGAGCTCCTTCTAAGAAGACCAGCTGTTGAACCAGGATGATAAGGGAGATTCAGATTGAAATCAGAATCTCAAGACAGCAAGTGATTGAAGATCATCTGCATAGAGATTCAACCCTACTGTGTTCTAATTCAAGAAGCTTTGAAGAAAGCCAAGGGAGGTTGATATCAGCCAAGTTCTTCCAAGAACTCATCAAGAAGCCAGTCAACTCATCTCTCTCTATCAGAGTTGTGGTTATATACTTTGTATTTTCTAATTTCTGTAGGATCTTGTATAGATCTGAGTTGTAAGCCTAAATCTATAAAGGCTGAGGTAGGGCCTGTGAGCCTGAGTGTAGGAGAATCATTTCTCTGAGTGTAGGCCTTGTTGAAGGCTGAGGTAGGGCTGTTGTGCCTGAGTGTAGGTCTTGTTGTAGACTGAGTGGTAGGGCTTTGTTCCTGAGTTGTAGGAGTGGGATCACTCTGAGTTGTAGGAACCTATTTGGGGTTCTGAGTTGTAAGATCTGAGGATCTGAGGAGAAGTGGAGAAGTTAGGCCGAATCTAGTACACTACTAGATAGGCGAAGGGGGAAAGTGGATGTACCCAGACCTTGGGGAACCACTATAAAAATCTGTGTGTACTCTGTGTGTGATTAATTCTGTGATTGCTGTGTTATCTGTGCTGAATTGCTGTAGAGAATTGCATAAACATGTCTAATAATTCAGTGTTTCTTGTTTTAAAGTTAAAAAGATTAAGTGCACCTATTCACCCCCCCCCCCTCTAGGTGTTTAGGCACTAGTTCTTTCAAGTGGTATCAGAGGGAGGTTCCTCAAAAAGGACATAACAGTCTGAGTAAAGATCCTGTAGGCAGAATCAGAATAATCAAGAATCAAGAAAATGGGTTCAACTGAGAATCACAAAGAGCTAGGATCCATGAAATTGCCAATCTGCAGAAAAGAAATTTTTGGCATATGGAAAGAGAGGGTTAGACTCTTTATGGAAGCATCTGACCCAAGAATATACATCACAGTCAAAGAAGGGCCATATGTGCCAATGAAGATTTCCATTATAGATGCAAATCAGAGAACTCCCAAAGACTATTCAGAAATGACTAAAGATGAAATAATTCTGGTCACTATGGACAAGAGGGCCCAGAATATTATTGTAAGTGCAATTGATAATGCCACATTTCAGAACCTAATACATTGTAAAACCTCAAAAGAAATGTGGGACACTCTAATAGTTTACATGGAGGGATCTAAAGAGGTAAGACAAGACAGGAAGTCCTTGTTAAATCAAGAGTATGAAAGCTTCAGACAAGGAAAGTCTGATAGCATTACTGAATGCTACAAGAAATTCTATAGGATTGTTAATGAGTTGATGTCCTATGGAAGAGAATTCAGCAACTATGAGCTGAATGACAAGTTTTTAAGATCCCTGACTAAGGACTGGGATACCAAGATCTGTGCCATTAGGGAAATGGCCAAATTAGCTGATATACCTCCTCCAACCTTGTTTGGAAAATTGCTATCTTATGAAATGCAGTTAATGGTTAGAAAGGAGAAAGAGAAGACTACTAAAGTGGAGCACAAGGAAAGAGCTGTGGCCTTCAAGACTGAAGCCACTAGGAAGTATAGAAGCAAGTCTCCATCTCCACCACAAATAGTTGCTGATACTGCTTCAGAAAATTCAGAGAACCAGAACTCAGACAGCAGTGAAAGTGATGAGGATTTTGCTGCTTTTACAAGGCAGTTTCAAAAGTTTCTGAAGAAGAAGCAGTGGAGGTCTAAACCATCCACTTCACAGACAAAAGATGACTATTATCAGAGTAGGAAGTCATCAAGGAATGACAAAAGAAAGTCCAAGCCAAGTAAAAATACATCCTCAAAGATAGTTTGCTATTGTTGCAATAGACAAGGACATATAGTAGCTGACTGTCCAGAAAAGAGGAAAGAGTCAACTGACAAGAAGAAAACTCAGTTCAAGGGCAAAAAGGAAAGGTCCTTTGTTGCCAAGAAGGATAAGAGTTTGACTGATCAGTCATCTTCAGAAACAGATTCAGAAGCTGGAGCCTATATTGGACTGTTTGCTGAAGAGGAGAAAGATGAGTTCATGCAGTTAATGAACTCAATTTATGAGCATGAGGACAGTCAGTGCAATGGACTGATGGCCTTAACAGAAGGAGACAAGATCCAGGATCAGCCTGGACCAAGTAAGGTACAATGTTTTTCAGATTATAGTACTGATTCAGAATCAGATACATCTACATCAAGTGATGTGGGTGGGTCTGAATTTGAGGGTGATATTCATCAGTTGATGAATGAATATAGAGATGTATTGCAGGCACTTAAGAAGAGCAAAAATCTGGTTAAAACACTGACTAAGGAAATTGCTAATCTTAAGTTGGCAGCTGCTGATTCAGATAAAGTGTTAGATCAAAAACTAAATGAAATAGCCAGGCTGAAGAACATCACAGTTATTCAGATGGGAACTATTACATTTAAGAATGATCAAATTATGAATCTAGAGGTTAGACTTCAGAAGGGGAGAGAGATTGTTGCAAGTTTTTCTAAACCAAAATCAGTTTTACCTTTGATAGATGAGTTTATCCCTCAAAAGGGTAAGACTGGATTGGGGTTTACAAAACCTGCCAGGACAGTTAGGTCCAAATCTAAGGGCAAAGCCCCAGTACTCAACAAGAAGCCATCTGTAGATAAAACAGCCAGGGTTGTACCTAAACAAAGGTACAACAGATTTGAGTGCTGGTGTTGTGGTAAGGTAGGCCACTTTGCCATAGATTGCTGACATAATTCAAGTGTCAAGGAGAGTAGCAAACTGCCTGCTAGAAAATCTATAGGTAGTTTTGTTAAAAGTCAGACTAACTTGCACCAATGACCCAAGAGTTATTTGGGTTCTAAGGTTAAGTAATCTGTTTTGCAGGTGAGTCCAAGTGGCCATGCCCCTATATGGTACTTGGACAGTGGATATTCCAGGCACATGACTAGAACTAGGGGATTGCTGAAGGACTATACATCAATCAAGGATGGTCCTAAAGTTACCTTTGGTGGTTCATAAAAAGGAATCATCAAAGGCTTTGGTAACATTTCTAGCAACCTAATTACAATTACTCAAGTGGCTTATGTAAAGGGTTTGAAACATAACCTCATTAGCACAAGTCAGCTGAGTGATTTAGGATATGACATCTCATTTGTCAAGGATGGTTGTCATATCAGTAGGTTAAGTGATCAAAAGATCATTCTGACAGGATATAGGAAGAGAAATGTCTATTGTCTAGACATTATGTGTGAGAACATTATTTCTCCTATTTGTCTTGTAGCTGATGAGAAAGTCTCACATTGTGTTAAATGGCACAAGAGGCTGACTCATCTTAACTATAAGATAATTGGCCAAATCTTTAGCAAAGAGTTAGTGAGGAATGGTGCTCAAGTTAAGTGTATAAAGGTTGGGATATGCTCAGCTTGTCAAAAGGGCAAGCAGACCAAATCCACCTTTCATAACCTTGAGAATAAAGATGATGTGAGGTGTCTATACCTCTTGCATATGGATCTTTTTGGTCATATACCAGTTCACAGCCTAGGTAGGAAGGTCTATACATTTGTGGTAGTTGATGACTACTCAAGGTATTCCTAGGTGTTCTTCCTAAGGCAAAAATCTGAAACACAAAGTATCTTGTATAGTTTTGTTAAACAAATTCAGAATGAATTGAACAGTACAGTGGTCAAAATCAGAAGTGACCATGGTACTGAATTTCAGTCTGAAAGTATGACAAAACTGTGTGAAGAGTTTGGAATTTTTCAGGAATTTTCCTCACCAAGAACACCTCAGCAAAATTGTATTGCTGAAAAGAAAAATAGAATCTTGATAGAGGCTGGTAGAACCCTATTGAGTGACACTTCTCTCCCAGAATATTTCTGGGCTGAGGCAGTTAATACTGCATGTCATGTAATCAATAGGGATACTATCACCAAGAGCCACAAGAAGACCCCCTATGAGATTGTAAAGGGCAGAAAACCAAATCTATCCTATTTCAGGATCTTTGGTTGCAAGTGCTATATCCATAACAATGGTAAGTCTTATCTAACTAAGTTTGCTGCCAAATCCCAAGAGGGGATCTTTGTTGGGTACAGCAACAATAGTAAGGCTTATAGGGTCTACAACTTGATTACTCAAGTTGTAGAAGAGTCTGTTCATGTAGTTTTTGATGAAGCTATACTCATTAACAATGAATTGCCTAGAAGTGTTTGTAGCTCTACAGGTATAACTGAGAGAATGGAGAAGCTTACCTTAACAGAAGGTCCTTCTGCAAATTAGCAAGTGGAAGATGGTGGCTGCTGTCCAGGGGGAGTACAAGATACTCCTGTTGCTGAAGAAGACCAAGAGGTGCAGTTGAATGAAGAAGCTGAAGGTGTACAACCAGAAGATAGGCTACCTCCAACAAATAGGCATTTAAAAGATCTAAGTTACACCCTCATTGGATTGAGGCCACCATCTTCCACTAGTCTTCTACTTGCTGCCAAATCCATTTTGCAGGAATCTAAGTTCAGTTCTCTACTCCAGCTTTCTATCCCAAGTAGAGCCAAAGAAATTTGAAGAAGCAATCCTAGACCCTTATTGGATTGAGGCCATGCAAGAGGAGTTGAACCAGTTCAAAAGATGCAAGGTCTGGGAGCTAGTTCCTAAACCAAAGGACCACAACATTATTGGAACTAAGTGGATCTTTAGGAACAAGTTGGATGAGAATGGAGTTATTATAAAGAATAAAGCTAGACTAGTTGCAAAAGGATATAGGCAGGAAGAAGGTATTGATTTTGATCAAACCTTTGCTCCAGTAGCAAGACTGGAAGCAATAAGGATGTTTCTTGCTTATGCAACATATCAAGAATTTAAGGTATATCAAATGAATGTTAAGTCAGCTTTTCTGAATGGAAATCTGAAGGAAGAAGTCTATGTAGAGCAGCCATCAGGTTTTGTAGATTCTCTTAAACCTGATTATGTATATAGACTTAGGAAGGCTTTGTATGGGTTAAAACAAGCCCCTAGGGCTTGGTATGAAACCCCGTCTAGTTTCCTTATTGAGAACAAATTCTCAAGGGGGAAAATAGACAAGATTCTATTCCTTAGGAAATCCAGAGGCAAGATTATCTTAGTCCAGATATATGTAGATGACATCATATTTGGGTCTACAGAAAGTAGTCTTTGCAGGAAGTTTGCAAAATTAATGCAAGGACAATTTGAAATGAGCAGTATGGGGTAACTTAAGTTCTTCTTGGGTCTCCAAGTTAGACATACTGAAGATGGATTATCCATTTGCCAGTCTAAGTTCACCCTAGAATTGATAAGGAAGTATGGTATGGAATCATTCACTACCATGAAAACTCCTATGGGGTCAACAATGTCTCTAAGCAAAGATGATGTAGGGAAACCTGTAGATGAAACTTTGTATAGAGGGATAGTTGGCTCCCTACTGTATTTGACTGCTAGTAGACCAGATATCATGTATGTTACACGTGTCTGTGCTAGGTACCAAGCTTGCCCTAAAGAATCTCATTTGACAGCAGTCAAAAGAATTTTGAGATATCTTAAGGGCACACCTTATCTACCCTAGGAATGGAGATTTTGAACTGATAGGTTATTTAGATGCAGATTTTGCAGGCTGCAAGGAAGATAGGAAAAGTACCACAGGAACCTGTCAATTTCTAGGTGGAAGGCTGGTGTCTTGGAGTAGCAAGAAGCAGACCAGTGTAGCTATCTGCACAGCTGAGTCAGAGTATGTTGCTGCAGGAAGCTGTTGTGCGCAACTACTATGGATACAACACCAGCTAGAAGATTATAGTATTCAAGTAAGTAGAACACCTTTATTTTGTGATTCTACTAGTGCCATTTCTATTGCAAATAATCCTGTCTCCCATAGTAGGACTAAGCACATAGAAATAAAATACCATTTTCTAAGAGAACATGTAGAAAAAGGAGACATTTCCTTAGAGTATATAAATACAGATAATCAGTTAGCTGATATGTATACTAAGCCCTTAGATGAAACCAAATTCAATAAGTTTAAAATTGAATTAGGGATGTTAAACTTAGAATAGTTTACAAAAATTGGCTAAGTAAAATAGTGTCGACACACAGAGTTGTCTGTGTCGACACATACAAGTGGTGTCGACATTTCAGAGAAATGGTGTCGACACATCTAGGAAGTCTGTGTCGACACTTCAAAGAATTAGTGTCGACATATGCAGTGTAGGTGTCGACACATCCAAGGTGGTGTCGACACTTAAGATTTACACAGAATTAGTCTAGTAGAGTCTCGACTAAGTGTCGAGCTAAGATATATAAGTGTCGACACATATATTCTGTCGACTATACTTGTGTCGACACATTGTTGTCGAGACATTAGAAGAAAGTGTCGACACTTATCAACAGTGTCGACACAATTCAAGTATGTTAACGCGCCTTTTCACCTTCAATTTTAGAAAGGTATAAATAGGTTTTCCCCATTATTTATCGACACGCTCACCTTAGTCTCGAGACCAAACTTGTGTGTCGACATCTCTCTTCTCTAAATTCAAAATTTCTTTAAACCCTAATGACGCCCAAGATAGAAGAGAACATTAACGAAGGATATGAGCTCGTGCGTCACGCCTTTGATGACGCAGAACCAGAAATCAAAGGTGTGGTAACCCTAATTGCCGAGACTGGACTAGAGTATCTTGTATCAGAACCTATCAAAATCTGGAAGAAGGAGGTCCTTGAATTCTTGAGTGCAGCTTCACTTGATGATACTGGACTCAAGATTAAGTCTAGAGTCCATGGGACAAAAGTCAAGGTCACACAGAAAAGTCTAAGAAAGGTACTTCAACTACCAAGAACAAAAGAGGAAGAAGATGTATCTGCTTCTAAGACTAGAGAGGCATTGAAATGGTGTGGGTTAGACTCAAACTTGAAAATTGGATCAGTTTTCAATAGAAAAGGGATGAACATATAAGGAAAGTTTCTATCTGAAATAGTAGGAAAAGTAATACTGAGCAAGACTGGTGGGCATGATCGAATCTCTGCTCACATGTTCAGTCTAATGACAAGGATGATATTCAAACTTAATACTGATTGGTCTGTAGTCATGTTTGATAAGATAAAAGAGAGCCTGAAGAAACCCAATCTGGGAAGAATTCTGAGTCTATACTTAGCAGGAAGTATTCCTGAAGTGATGAACCAAGCTGCAGGAACAAAGATAAACCATATGAGGAGAATGAATGTAAGGATTATCTCTAGGTGGGATAGAGTATTGACAAAAAAGATGCCAACTCCAGAAAAGGAAACTCCACAGAAGAAGAAGAAGAAGACAGCCATTGTGGCACAAGAATCCTCAAGTAGCTCAGAGGAGCAAGTGGTGTTTAGTTCAGATGATGAAGAGGGAAGAAATGTTGGACAGTCACCAGCAAGACAAGAAGATGCATAGAGGCAGGGGGAGCTACCATCAGCTAGCCCAATTCACCTGGATCCACTCCAGGGGGAGCCTCTACTTGTGGATGAGCCAACCCCATTAGAGAGTGAAAGGGCTACTCAAACCATTCTAGAGGTAATTACTGAAGTTAATCAATTCAATTTCCATATTGAGGATGAAGTTTTGACTGACTCATTCATTACCTGATGTTAATCAGCAAACACAGATACATAGTCCACCCCAAGATGTTGTCATAAAGGACACATCTGTTGCTGATAAAATGGAAACAGATGCACCTGAGATTAGAGATTCTTCTGGACAACCTCAACATGAGTTTACTTTAGAAGAGATATTCCCTGATCTTGTACAGACAGATCTTGAAAGAGAGATAGCTGCTGTTGAGGTGGAGAAGATCAATATTGAGGGGGAGCAAATAGAGGAGTCTGCTAGACAAGAGACTGTGGAGCCAAAGGATGCTGAGCAAATAAAAAGGACTGAGAAGGAGTTACCTCCTAGTCCTAAGGATAGAGTAGATATTTCTAGCACTTCTGCTTCAGAGGATGAAGAGGCTGCTAGAGCCAAGAAAAGGAAGTTTCAGGTCTTCAAGAGAAGAAGCCAGAACTACAAAAAAGCACTACAAACACTTGCTCCACAGCCTGCCCCATCTACTGATTATAGTTCACTGATGGTGGCTTTGCAGATTAAGCTAGATGAGCAAAGAAAAGCTTTAGAACAGTATATGGATGAAGGGCATAAATCCCTGCAATTTAATCTGGCACAAGACATCAAATCTATCAGATTTGAAGTGAATCAGAACAAGAAGGAAATGACTGATTGTTTCCATAAAAGAGGCAATGCAGTGGTCTATCTGGCTACACATCAAGAGAATCTCAAGAAACAGATTGATGATCTGGCACTCAAACAAAGCTATGTCCTGGAAAACTAGATAAGGATGAATGATAATCTCACTGCTTCACATAATGCCATTGTAACTGAATTGAAAAATATAGCTACTGCACAACCTGCAGTAAGTGCCACTGCCGAAGAAGAATTTGATAAGAAATTACATGAGAGTCTCACTGCTGTGAAAACTGCTATTGAAGATTCTCAGAAGGCAATTACTGACAAGCTACAAAGGTTAAAACCTTTTTATAAGAATGGAGTTAATTATTTGAATGCTCAAATCAGATTCCAGAAAGATGATCTTAGGGATCACATAGAGAGAGAAGTCATAAAGGGGGAGAGGGTTTTAGTCAAGGCAGGCTCTGATCATGCAAAATGGATTTCAAACTCCATCAGAGCTACCCTTGGATATTCACCCTTATGTGGTCATGACAATGTGGCAGAGTCTGGAATCAATCCTGCTTACTTTAGAGGAGAGCAAGCTGAAGTGGCTCAAGTGATATATCCTCCTGCAGATTTTGATATGATACATCAGGAGGTACTGTCTATGTATAGTCCTCCTGAGGGTAATCAGAATATTATTCTTGAGAAAGTAGTACAGCCTGTGCCAGAGGCAGTACTAAAAGAGCAAGAGGCTTTATTAAAGGAACAAGAGGCTCAATTATCTAAGAAAAGATTCAGAGAGCAGGCTGAATTAAGGGCAGATTTTGAACAATGGAGCCCCACATCCAGGAATATCACATTTATTACTTGGAAGGCTGCTAAGGACAATGTCCTGGATAGAGGCAAGTGGTATTCTGACCTGTAGTGGAGAAAACATGAGAATAAGCAAGAGGCCATTGTACAATATAGAAGGAAGGCTAAACTGGGAAAGCTACCTCCTAATGCACAGGAGCCTAGCAAGTATTTCCCTAAGCCTTATCACTATTTTGAAAGGCAGAAGATAAAGGCTGAAGAGCTGAAAAAGAAAGATCTCAAAGGGAAGAAGCCTGTTGATGACAATGATGCTCCAGTTCAAGCAAAGATTCAATCTGGAAAGGAGATTGTTATCAAGGAGCCTGAGCAGCCATAAGATAGAAATTTTCAAAAGTTTACAATTTGTAATAATTTACTTTTAACTCTATGTAAACTTTTGATTAATGAAAATGTTTGGAGTTGTAAGAACAATGTTATATGTTCAATCTATTACATTAATTGTTCTGAGATAATTGTTTATACATGTTCTGTTCATACATGTTTAAGTATTTTCCCTGTCATATAATACTGTTTTACATCATACTGAGAATTTGTTATGTATGGTGTATATCATTGACTAAGGGTTATGACTTCTCCAAATAGGGGGAGATTGTTGGGTACATTGGAATATATGTACCTAATTTGAAGAAGCCTCACCCTACTCAATGATATACATCAAGATGTATTTGATGTGCTTTGAGTTTACTTGTGCAGGTTAAGTAATTGAAAAATTACAGGAAAAGTTTCTAAGTCCATGTGTCGACACCTAGAAGAAAAGTGTCGACACTTAAGAAGGATTGTGTCGACACCTAGAGAAGTTGTGTCGACACTTAGAGTAAATGTGTCGACACCAGGAAGGAAGAGTCGACACCAGAAGGAAAGTGTCGACACATATAGGTTGTGTCGATACACAGTGAAGAATTATCTACATAATCAGTGTCGACACATAGAAGCAGTGTCGACACCCAGAGAAACTTTGTCGACAGCAAAAGTGTCGACACTAGCAGACTGTGCCGACACTCAGCAAACTTAAACAAAGTTCAAGTACATGTGTCGACACTAGGAGGCTGTGTCGACACTCAGCAAACTTCAACAAAGTTCAAGTACATGTGTCGACACTAGGAGGCTGTGTCGACACTCAGCAAACTTCAACAAAGTTCAAGTACATGTGTCGACACAAGGAGATGTGTCGACACTCAGCAAAGTTTCAACACAGAAGGCATGTGTCGACACAAAGGAGATGTGTCGACACTTAGCAAAGTTTCAACACAAGAAGATGTGTCGACACAAAGGAGTTGTGTCGACACTTAGTAGAATTCAACTAAGTATTAAAGAAGAAGGCTTGTGTCGACATACAGAATCAATTTTGACACATTCTGAAGAAGCAGTGTCGAGAAGATGTTACAACAAACACAAGGAGTTGTGTCGACACCATGAAGGCTAGTGTCGACACTTAGTCTACTTGTGTCGACACTTAGTCTATTTGTGTCGACACAAAAAGACTATCTGTCTCGACACTTTCAGACAGTGATATAGGTTTCAAGAAGTGACTGGATGACTTGATAGCTGCCATTTCAACCGGTGAACTGCAACTGTTAGAGCCGTCAGAAAGTTGTTAGAAACCGGATCAGCCGGTCACCATGGAGAAAGCTTATTTAAAGACCTTTCTCCTTCAACAAGAATGAATCAATGAAGTGAAAAACAACACAACAAGAAGAAGAACTTCAAGAGAAGATCTATGAAGTTGGAGAGAGAGAGCTCCTTCTAAGAATACCAGCTGTTGAACCAGGCTGATAAGGGAGATTCAGATTGAAATCAGAATCTCAAGACAGCAAGTGATTGAAGATCATCTGCATAGAGATTCAACCATACTGTGTTCTAATTCAAGAAGCTTTGAAGAAAGCCAAGGGAGGTCGATCTCAGCCAAATTCTTCCAAGAACTCATCAAGAAGCCAGTCAAATCATCTCTCTCTATCAGAGTTGTGGTTATATACTTTGTATTTTCTAATTTCTGTAGGATCTTGTATAGATCTGAGTTGTAAGCCTAAATCTATAAAGGCTGAGGTAGGGCCTATGAGCCTGAGTGTAGGAGAATCATTTCTTTGAGTGTAGGCCTTGTTGAAGGCTAAGGTAGGGCTGTTGTTCCTGAGTGTAGGTTTTGCTGTAGACTGAGTGGTAGGGCTTTGTGCCTGAGTTGTAGGAGTGGGATCACTCTGAGTTGTAGGAACCTATTTGGGATTCTGAGTTGTAAGATCTGAGGATCTGAGGAGAAGTGGAGAAGTTAGGCCGAATCTAGTACACTACTAGATAGACGAAGGGGGAAAGTGGATGTACCCAGACCTTGGGGAACCACTATAAAAATCTGTGTGTACTCTGTGTGTGATTAATTCTGTGATTGCTGTGTTATCTGTGCTGAATTGCTGTAGAGAATTGCATAAACAAGTCTAATAATTCAGTGTTTCTGCCTTTAAAGTTTAAAAGATTAAGTGCACATATTCACCCCCCTCTAGGTGTTTAGGCACTAGTTCTTTCATCGGTGCAACCAGTCGGGGCACATGCGGAGGAACTGCCCCATGAGTGAAGTGTAATGCCCCGAAAGTTGTGTTTGAGTTGGTCGCGTAAAAAGAGATTTTTGGTGCCTGTATAGGGGTACACGGCCTAGGACACGGGCGTGTCCAAGGCCGTGTCTGGCTGGTGATTTTTTTGGCCGTTTTCATCCCGAGAAGGACACGGCCAGGAACACGGCTGAATGACACGGACGTGTGCCTACCCGTGTCCGTACCCATGTTCAGTTGGGTCGTGTCTGTTGGCGTGGCGGTTATGGGTAACATGCCCCTGGACACGGGCGTGTCGAGAGACCCAACACGGGCGTGTCAGGTGAGACACGGGCGTGTCTTTGCCCGTGTGTCTTTCCTTCGTTTGACGAACGTGCCTGGATCGAGGCACACGGCCTGGGACATGGCCGTGTGCCAAGCCGTGTTCGGCCCAGGTTTGGATATTTTTGAGCGGATCTGAGCCGTTCGTTTTCTTTAATTAAAATCCAACGACCCAGATGGTTTCCTGCTCTGTTAAGGCCGGAAATAGGGGAGTTAATCCTTCATTTCTCTCCAACCATTATCTCTCTCAAGGAGTTGGAAAGAGGAGTAAGAAGGAAGGGATTCCGACCGCCAACGGAGCATCGGAGCACCGTTTAGAGATTTGAGAGCAGATCCGTGGAGGAAAGTTCGTTGCGAAGACTTCCATCCGTGTAGTTTTTCCATGGCGCCAAAGAGGACTACAAGGGTAACGATTCTCTACTTGATCATGTGAAGGTCTTCCTTTCTGCATAGGGAATCCAGCTCCCGCGAGTGTGCGATGAGTGCGTGGTGTTTCTTGGGGTTGATGTGAATAGTCCCCCTGGAGTTGCATATAGAGTCCAGAATCGTAAGTACGGGCATAGGCATTGTGTGTGAAGCTTACCCGGACATGTTGGTCTGGATCGGTGATGTTGCATTTGATATGTTTTGCCGGAGAAGACTCCGTGCTTTGTGTTTTTTGGGTTTCTACGCGGTAGATTGCAGCAGGGATCCTTGGAGGTTAGCTTCAAGGCGCACCCGGAAAACTGAGCGGAATCGTTGTTCTGCTAACTTGGCGGTCAGGGAACCGGCCTTGAACATAACTGGGTTATGTGATTGTTTGGAAAATTTTGGGATCCGAGAGAAGCTTGGCCCGCACGTAGGACTTAAATTGACTAGGCGGCGTGAGCAACAGGCAAGTAGAATCGGACCTAGGCTATGTGGTTCGGTGCGAGAGACCCGAAAAGGGGACTGGCCGTTGGCATAGTTGGGAGCCTTAGACGGTGGTCAGAAAGGCTAAATGCTCACTTGGTTGCCATCTTTGGGATGGTGGTGAAGCCACGGGATTGATCGGACTCACCGTTAATGTGCCCTGAGTGCACGGGGTGTTTGGCCGTGCGAGCCTACACCTGTGGCGTAGTATAATTGCGCTTTATTATTTTATTGGGCTAATGATATGCAGGGGAAGAGCACCGCCATCCCGAGTAAGGGGCGGGGTCGTTATAATTTGGTCGGCTTTGGCTGACCGTTGCTTTGTTTGCCACCGTGCGGTGGAATGTTGCTTGCAGGTGCTGCGGAGCCGAGTTCCAAATAGTGGGCTGGAGCCCATGTTGCTGTGCTGGCCCTCGAAGGCCGTAGAATAGTTGTTTTTATTTTGTCATGTGTGGCCGGCATGCGAGCCGATGTATGTAAGACACTATTTATTAAGTGAACTATTGTAAGGCCATAAGGCCATGTTTCCCTTTCAGTGTGTTTGGTTTTTCATTCCAGTGTTGTGGTTGTGGACATTCATGATTAATGGATTTAAGTTTTGGGTTCTTTCAACTTTAAAAGCTTTCGCTAGAATGCTCTGTGTAGGAGGAGTAGTCTTAATTGGATAGTTTGAATATTCTTATGTAACCCTTTCGACTGTCTGTGGTATATGACGTCGGGTTCCAGCTGGACCTTCTGTTATATGCCATGCGACGGATGGGGGGTGTTACAATTTGGTATCAGACTACTGGTTACGGTCAGGCTTAAATGAATTCGTGGGAGAATTCTTTTAAGGGGTGGTGAGCACATGTGTGCGTCATCATTATAACATTAAAAAGAACCCATGAATGTCCACTTATGAATGAAAAATACCCGTGTTTGAGGAACCTGTGTGTTCCTATAATTGCTTTTTGCAATTTATTTTGGTCACTTATTGGTGTTTTGTACGACTATAGGTGACCGAGAATGGCACAGAACCGACAGAACATCTGGATTCTGAGGATTATAGTGCACCCAGTGACGTGCTCGAGACCCCTCCTTCATGTGAAACCATAAGAAGAATCGTTGAAGTGGTGCTCGCTGTGACCGATGCTCGCCTCTGAGCTGACTTCAATGTCGGGTGGTGTGTTGGATCAAAGGACTTTAAGAAGGCTAGCAGGCCAGCAGTTGAACATGTCCTTTGAAAGAAATAGTGCTTAATCACCTAGAGGGGGGGAGGTGAATAGGTGAACTTTATCTTTTTAAATTTAAGGCAGAAATTCTGTATAGCAAATGCAATTCTACAACTATCACAACACAACAACCACAGAAACAAACATTCACAGAGTGCACACAGTATTTATAGTGGTTCCCCAAGGTCTGCGTAAATCCACGTTCCCCCTTCGCCTATCTAGTAGAGTACTAGATTCGGCCTAACTTCAGCACTTCTCCTCAGATTCTCAGATCTTACAGCTCAGAACCCCAAATAGGTTCCTACAACTCAGAGTGTCCCCACTCCTACAACTCAGGCACAAAGCCCTACCACTCAGTCTTTAACAAGACCTACACTCAGAGAACAAAGTCTCCTACAGCTCAGGCACAAGGCCCTACCTCAGTCTTCAACAAGACCTACACTCAGAGCACACAGTCTCCTACACTCATCCTTTATAAAATAGGCTTACAGCTCAGATCTATACAAGATCCTACAGAAATTTTGATTATACAAAGTAATTAACCACAACTCTGAAAGAGAGAGATGAGTTGACTGGCTTCTTGATGAGTTCTTGGAAGAACTTGGCAGAGATCAACCTCCCTTGGCTTTCTTCAAAGCTTCTTGAATTAGAACTCAGTAGGGTTGAATCTCCTGTGAAGATGATCTTTAATCAACTTCTGTCTTGAGATTCAGATCTCAATCTGAATCTTACTTTGCAGCCTGGTTCAGCAGCTGCTCTTCTTAGAAGGAGCTCTCTCTCTCCAACTTCTTAGATCTTCTGTCGAAGGTCTTCTTCTTTTGTGTTATTAGATCTCTTGATTAATTGTGATCTATTTGTAATCTCACCCAACCTGTTGAAGGAGAAAGGCCTTTATATAGTCTTCCTCCAAGGTAACCGGCTGATCCAGTTTCTAACAACTTTTTGACGGCTCTGACAGTTGCAGTTGACCGGTTGAAATGGCAGCTATCAAGTCATCCAATCACTTCTTGAAATCACTGTCACTGTCTGAAAGTGTCGAGACAGATAGTCATTATGTGTCGACACAAATAGATCAAGTGTCAACACAAGTAGACTAAGTGTCGACACTAGCCTTGATGGTGTCGACACAACTCCTTGTGTTGTTGTAACAGCTTCTCGACACTGCTTCTTCAGAATGTGTCGACACTGATTCTATGTGCCGACACAAGCCTTCTGTTGAATGTGTCGACACTGGTTGAGTGTGTTGACACAAATACTTCTTCTTTAATACTTAGTTGAATTCTGCTGTGTGTCGACACAACTCCTTTGTGTCGACACAAGCCTTCTTGTGTTGAAATTTGCTGAGTGTCGACACATCTCCTTTGTGTCGACACATGCCTTCATGTGTTGAAACTTGCTGAGTATCGACACATCTCCTTTGTGTCGACACGTGCCTTCATGTGTTGAAACTCGCTGAGTGTCGACACATCTCCTTTGTGTTGACACAAGTACTTTAACTTTGTTGAAGTTTGCTGAGTGTCGACACAACCTTCTGGTGTCGACACTTTTGATGTCGACAAAGTTTCTCTGGGTGTCGACACTGCCTCTAAGTGTCGACACAGATTATGTTGGCAATTCTTCACAGTATGTCGACACTGTCTGTATGTGTCGACACTTTTATTCTGGTATTGACTCTGCCTTTCCTGGTGTCGACACAATTACTCCAAGTGTCGACACAGCTTCTCTAGGTGTCGACACAAGCCTTCATAAGTGTTGACACTTCACCTCTAGGTGTCGACACATGGACTTAGAAACTTTTCTGCATTTCATGCAATTACTTAACCTGCACATATAAACTCAAAGCACATCAAATACACCTTGATGTATATCATTGAGTAGGGTGAGGCCTCTTCAAATCAGGTACATATATTCCAATGTACCCAACATCCTTAGTGCAGGGTACGCACTCAGTCGATGAGTATTTACAGGCGTTCCTTTTCATAAGCCGCTACCTATGCTTTGAATTGGAGAACGAACAATATATAGTTGATAGATTTTATAATGGGCTGCGTGGTGAGCTGTGAATCCTACTGCTAGGACCAAAACTATTGGGATTTCAAGCCTTGGTGGAGTCGGCTAGATCTTTGGAAGTAGATTTGGGGAGGATTCACCCGATGCCAGTGAGTAGGGTATCGAACTCTGCAAATCCTAGGAGGACTGCATCCCGCGGAACGTCGAAAGAGGGGGCTAGGTCTGGGACTAGCAAAGTTATGTACAACTGTCGAGCTTGTGGCAAGAAAGGGCACTTTGCCCGAGAATGTTGGGATGGTGCTCAGAAGATTAAGGAAGCTATGTCAGGAGCAGGTGAGGACTCTAGTACTAAGAAACCACAGTTCAAATGGCCAAGTTCAAAGTCGGATGTCCGCAGATGGAACAAGAAGCTGAAGACTTCGAACTCAGCCCCTTTGTCTGGTGCGTTGGGGGCAACCACAAGTCGAGTCCCAGGAGCTTGCTATATCTGCGGAAACGTTGGGGCATTTTGCCCGTAGATGTTGGAGAGGACGCTTAATGTCCGAGAGGAAGCCTAATGTGTACAGGATGGGTCAGCAAGAGGCCAGAAAACACGCGGTCGTGGTGACAGGTATGGTTTAAAATTCTAGCATTTAGCTTTAGACACTTGTTGCCTTTGTGCATGTTAGCCTAGAACCACTTGTGCTAAGCTTTGTTCTGAATTTCATTTATCCGGCGGAAGCACCGTTTGTTTAAGGGTGCTTCGCCTCTCCGTTTACCCAAAGGAATTTTTTTGCACGTCAGAGTATCTCTTTCGATGGCAAAAGACATTTCAGAGGTGTTGTTGTCTTTTGGTACTCGATGCGCGTGGATACAATCTGTTGCGTTTAGGTCTGGATTGTGAGTCAAAAGTTTGATTTGCAAGCGTTGTTGCTACCACTAGGAGAGTTCAACGTGATCTTTAGTATGGTCAGGCTCTCGGAGCAGCATGCATACGTTGATCGAAGTTGCTAGTGGGTCAGTTGAGAGCTAGTCATGAGACGACATTTGCGGGCGTGAAAGGGGTCGAGTAAGATGTTGATGTCTGCCCCTCATGTGGTTAAGGTGGTTCGGTGTAGTGCCAAACCGGTGTCATGCTCTCCGTATCGTATAGCACCAAAAGAGATGGCAGAGTTAAAGGTGCAACTGCAAGAGTTGTTGGAGCAAGGATATGCGCGTCCAAGTTCGTCGCCTTGGAGCGCACCGATTCTTTTCGTTAAGAAGGACGATGGGAGTTGCGACTCTGCATCGACTACCGGGAATTGAACAAGCTTACGGAAAAGAATAAGTATCCGATCCCGAGGATTGACGATCTATTTGATCAGTTGGTTGGGTCAACGGTATATTCGAAGTTAGATTTGAAGTCCGGATACTACCAGTTGAGGATAAGGGAGAGCGACATCCCAAAGACAACATTCAGTACACGGTTTGGGCATTACGAGTTCGCGGTCATGCCGTTTGGATTGACCAATGCGCCATCCGTGTTTATGGATATGATGAATAGGACATTCAGAGTGTACTTGGATCATTTCGTGAAAGTATTTATCGATGATATCCTAGTGTACTCGCAGTGCGAGGAGGATCACTACAATCATCTACACATGGTGTTGGAGACGTTGAGGAGGAATCAGTTGTATGCTAAGTCCTCCAAGTGTGAATTCTGGTTATCCTCGATAGCATTCCTTGGTCATGTTGTCAGTGGAGAAGGGATAGTTGTGGATCCGACGAAGATAGTGGCAATACGAGAGTGGCCTACTTTGACTACGGTGGCGGAAGTCCGGAGCTTTCTGGGGCTTGCCGGCTATCATAGGCGCTTCGTAGAGAACTTTTCACGGATAGCACTTCCACTCACGATGTTGATAAGGAAGGATCAAAAGGTTATGTGGTCGCTGGAGTGCGAGCAGGATTTTGAAGAATAGAAGAGGCGGTTAACCACGACACCTATTTTATGTTCGCCAGTTGGAACCGAAGGTTTTGAGATCTATAGTAATGCTTCGGGTAGTGGTTTGGGCTGTGTTCTGCTACAGCATGGGAGAGTGATAGCCTATGGTTCACGACAATTGAAGGCTCACGAGAGAAATTATCCGGTTCACGACTTAGAGTTAGCGACCGTGATATTTGCTCTAAAGCTTTGGAGGCACTACCTGTACGGTGTGAAGGTCGATATTTACACCGATCTTAAGAGCTTGAAGTACCTGTTGGACCAAAAGGATCTGAACATGAGGCAGCGGAGGTGGATGGAGTTCTTAGGGGACTACACCTTCAAGATACATTATGTGCCTGGGAAGGGAAATGCAGTGGCAGATGCGTTGAGTCGCAGGACTCCGACGCAGGCTAGCTGGTTATCGGTACATGATGAGAGATTGGTCCATGAGTTGGAGGCTTTGGTGATATCTTGTGTCGACAAGCAGTCTATTGTTGAGGCGAAATTATTTTGGATAGAGGTGCAGTGTGACCTAGCTGATAGAGTTCGGTGGGCTTTGGTTCAGGATAGCAGCATGAAGCAGATCTTGGATGAATCTTTGGATGGGTCAAATTCCCAGTTTGTGGTTGAAGATGGGTTGCTAAGGAAGGACGGTCGCCTATGCGTTCCTAGTGCGGATAATCTTCGGGAGGAATTGATGTATGAGGCTCATCATACCAAGTACTCAATCCACCCGGGAAGCACAAAGATGTATAGAGACATGAAGAAAATATTCTGGTGGCCAGGGTTGAAGAAGGATGTAGCACTTTATGTGGCCAAGTGTCGTACTTGTGCATTGGTGAAGGCAGAATGCCAGAAGCTCGGAGGTTTCTTGAAGTCCCTACCTATCCCAGAATGGAAATTCGACGACATATCCATGGATTTTGTGCATGGTTTGCCGAAGTCGCAGAAGGGAAACGACGCCATTTGGGTGGTCGTAGATATGTTGACAAATGTGTCGCACTTTATCCCGGTCAGGAAGGAAGATTCGGTGGAAAAGTTAGCCAAACTCTATGTGGAGAATATTATTCGATTGCATGGTGTTCCCCGCAGTATTATTAGTGACCGAGATGGACGCTTTATGTCGAGTGATTGGAGGTTGGTGCATAGTATGTTGGGAACTAAGCTAAAGTTCAGCACAGCCTTTCACCAGCAGACGGATGGTCAGACTGAGAGAGTCAACAGGATTATGGAGGACATGCTTAGCTTGTGCGTCCTAGATTTCGGAAAGCATTGGGGGGATCACCTGTATATGGTGGAGTTTGCGTACAACAATAGCTTTCAGGCGAGTATTGGAATGGCGCCTTTCGAGGCCTTGTACGGGAGGAAGTGTCGTACGCCGTTGTCTTGGTTGGAGACGGGCGAGTCGAAGCTTTACAAACGTCAAGCGGTGGAAGATGCCACCTCAGTGATACGGATAATTCAAGAATGGTTGAAGATCGCTCAGGACAGACAGTCAAAGTACTATAACGCCAAACATGGGAATATGGAGTTCAATGTTAGCAACTGGGTGTACTTAAAAATTTAGCCGTTCAAGGGTGTCTCGCGGGTTCGACGCTTGAAGAAGTTGAGTCCGAGATACCTTGGACCATTTGAAATCCTGGAGCGTGTTGGCGAGGCGGCATATAGATTGAAGCTGTCGGCGGAACTGAGTGGGCTACATGACGTGTTCCACGTGTCGGTGTTGCGTAAGGCAGTGCAAGAGTCTTCACAGATCATTGCGGACAATCAAGTACCAGTTGATTATGAGTTGACAACAAGGGTCAAGCCAGTACGTATTGAAGATGTTGCAGTCAAGAGACTCCGCAACAAGGAAGTCCGAATGGTAAAAGTCCGTTGGGATAATTGCGGACGTGAGGAGCTATCATGGGAGCGAGAGCAAGCTATGTTGGAGGAATATCCCGAGTTATTCCGCTCAGGTAACTTTTAGATTTGTGTACCTTTACTTAATTTCGGGACGAAATTCCTTAAGTGGGGGAGATTTGTAACGCCCCGAAAGTTGTGTTTGAGTTGGTCGTGTAAAAAGGTATTTTTGGTGCCCGTATAGGGGTACACGACCTAGGACACGGGCGTATCCAAGGTCGTGTCTGGCTGGTGATTTTTTTAGTCATTTTCATCCCGAGAAGGACACGGCCAGGAACACGGCTGAATGACACGGGCGTGTGCCTACCTGTGTCCGTACCCGTGTTCAGTTGGGTCGTGTCTGTTGGCGTGGCGGTTATGGGTAACACGCCCCTGGACACGGGCGTGTCAAGAGACCTGACACGGGCGTGTCAGGTGAGACACGGGCGTGTCTTTGCCTGTGTGTCTTTCCTTCGTTCGACAAACGTGCCTGGATCGAGGCACACGGCCTGGGACACGGCCGTGTGCTAAGCCGTGTTCGGCCCAGGTTTGGAGATTTTTGAGCTAATCTGAGCCGTTCGTTTTCTTTAATTAAGATCCAACAACCTAGATGGTTTCCTGCTCTGTTAAGGCCGGGAATAGGGGAGTTAATCCTTCATTTCTCTCCAACCATTCTCTCTCTCAAGGAGTTGGAAAGAGGAGGAAGAAGGAAGGGATTCCGGCCGCCGACGGAGCATCGGAGCACCGTTTAGAGATCTGAGAGCAGATCCGTGGAGAAAAGTTCGTATCGAAGACTTCCATCCGTGTAGTTTTTCCATGGCGACAAAGCGGACTACAAGGGTAACAATTCTCTACTTGAGCATGTGAAGATCTTCCTTTCTGCATAGGGAATCCCGCTCCCACGAGTGTGCGGTGAGTGTGTGGTGTTCCTTGGGGTTGATGTGAATTGTCCCCCTGATGTTGCATATAGAGTCCGGAATCGTAAGTACGGGCATAAGCATTGTGTGTGAAGCCTACCCGGACATGTTGGTCTGGATTGGTGATGTTGCATTTGATATGTTTTGCCGGAGAAGACTCCGTGCTTTGGGTTTTTTGGGTTTCTACGCGGTAGATTGCAGTAGGGATCCTTTGAGGTTAGCTTCAAGGCGCACCCGGAAAACTGAGCGGAATCGTTGTTCTTCTAACTTAGCGGTCAGGGAACCAGCCTTGAACATAATTGGGTTATGTGATTGTTTGGAAAATTTTGGGATCCGAGAGAAGCTTGGCCTGCGCATAGGACTTAAAATTGACTAGGCGGCGTGAGAAACGAGCAAGTGGAATCGGACCTAGGCTATGTGGTTTGGTGCGAGAGACCCGAAAAGGGGACTGGCCATTGGCATAGTTGGGAGCCTTAGACGGTTGTCAAAAAGGCTAAATGCTCACTTGGTTTCCATCTTTGGGATGGTGGTGAAGCTACGGGATTGACCGGACTCACCGTTAATGTGCCCTGAGTGCACGGGGTGTTTGGCCGTGCGAGCCTACACCTGTGACGTAGTATAATTACGCTTTATTGTTTTATTGGGCTAATGATATGCAGGGGAAGAGCACCGCCGTCCTGAGTAAGGGGCGGGGTCGTTATAATTTGGTCGGCTTTGGCTGACCGTTGCTTTGTTTGCCACCGTGCGGTGGAATGTTGCTTGCAGGTGCTGCGGAGTCGAGTGCCAAATAGCGGGCTGGAGCCCATGTTGCTGTGCTGGCCCTCGAAGGCCGTAGAATAGTTGTTTTTATTTTGTCATGTGTGGCCGGCCTACGAGCCGATGTATGTATGACACTATTTATTAAGTGAACTATTGTAAGGCCATAAGGCCATGTTTTCCTTTCAGTGTGTTTTGTTTTTCATTCCAGTGTTGTGGTTGTGGACATTCATGATTAATGAATTTAAGTTTTGGGTTCTTTCAACTTTAAAAACTTCCTCTAGAATGCTCTGTGTAGGACGAGTAGTCTTAATTGGATAGTTTGAATATTCTTATGTAACCCTTTCGACTGTCTGTGGTATATGGCGTCGGGTTCCAGCTGGACCTTCTGTTATATGCCATGCGACAGATAGGGGTGTTACATGAAGCACCCCCACCAGCACTTCAGGATGATCTACCTGCACGACAATTTGGTGGTCGATGACGCAGCCGAGGATGTGGATTTCAAGGCGGAGACCGCCGACAAGATAGAGGGCAGGTATATGCCTTGGATCTGGCTCAGCCCTAGAACCCGGAATGGGTGATATCAGGTATACAAGTAAATTTAAGTTTCTTTCCTTTCTAGAAGTTAGATTACATGAATATAAAACTGTAGAATTAGGAAGAAACCTGAGACTAGATAACTAAGAATAAAAACTTAACTAACTCAGGGATAGTGATGGTGTGTGGCAAGCCCACCCACACCCTATTCAACACTGGAGCATCACACAATTTTGTCTCAGAGGAGTTTATCAGAGACCTGGACCAGATCGAGAGCTTTGAGGGAGTCATCAGGATGGTTCATCTTCCCAACGGGACGGAGATCCAGTCTACGACCAAGTGTGTTCTGGGAGTGACTATTGATAGTGTAACCTTCAAAGCCCCGACGACAATCCTAAGGATGCCAGATTTTGATCTTGTCTTGGGCATGACATGGCTTATCTGGAACCATGCGCATATCGATTGCCCAGTAAGGAGGGTCGTGTTGAGATACGACAACACTTACCCGACTTTCGAAGTTATTGTCCCAGTTTCTTGTCTTCTACTCTCTTCTATTCAGTCCATCAACGCCCAACTGTAGGGAGATGAAGTCTATCAGTTGCTGTTTGAGATGACTGAGGCCAAGGATCCTGCTGCTAGTATCCTGGTGGTGCGGGATTTTGTTGATGTATTTCCGGAGAAGTTGCCAGGGTTGCCGCCGCATCGAGAGAAGGATTTCCAGATATAGCTCGTGTCAGGGGTTAAGCTGGTATTCAGAGCTCCTTATCAGATTGCCCGAAGGAGTTGGTAGAGTTTCGAAGTCAGTTGCAGGAGCTAGTGGAAGCCTGATGAAAGATATGGTACCTAAACACCTAGAGGGGGGGGGGGGTGAATAGGTGACCTAATCCTTTTCTAACTTTGTTGGCAGCTACTTAGTTAAATCACAGAATTCTAACTACTTTTGCACAGCAAACAGCAATAACAAAACATACACAGCACAATCACAGCACAGCACACAGTGTTTTATAGTGGTTCCCCAAGATATGGGTACATCCACTTTCCCCCTTCGCCTATCTAGCAGTGTACTAGATTCGGCCAAACTCCTGCACTGTCTCAGAACCCAAATTGGTTCCTACCTCAGGCCCAAAGCCTTACAACTCAGCTTTATCCCAAAGCCTACACTCAGCCAATCAAGGCCTACACTCAGCCAATCCAAGGCTTACACTCAGCCAACAAGGCCTACACTCAGAGATCACAATCTCCTACACTCAGGCTAACAAGCCCTACCCTCAGACTTTATAAATATAGGCTTACAATCACTCAGATCCAATGGATCCTACAAGTTAAAAATGTAATACAAGTACTAACTCTACAACTCAGAATTAAAGGAGGGGAGTTGAGAGATTCTTGATGAGTTCTTGGAAGAACTCAGCTGGATTCACCCTGACTTAGCTTTCTTCAAAGCTTCTTGAGTAGAACTGAATAAGGCTGAATCCTCTGCAGTTGTTCCTTGACCTCTGCCACTTAAGATCCAGACTGAATCTGAATCCTTCTTCTCAGCCTAGTTCCAAAAGCTGATTTCTTGGATGGAGCCCTCTCTCTCCAACTTCTTAGATCTGTACTTGGACTGCAAGATCTTCTTGTGTTGATACTCAGTATATCACTTTTCTGATTACTTGAATAATCTGTACCACTTGTTAATCACTTGATCAACTCTTTCAACCACCTTGAACAACAACTGTTTCTGTAAACTGTGGATGCCTATTTATAGGCCTTCTTAATGGTAACCGGCTGGTCCGGTTCATAACTGACTTCTGACATCTCTGACAGTTGCTGTAGACCGGCTGGATCGGCAGCTGTCATGTCAACCAGTCACTTCTTAAAAATCCCTAACAGTTTGTAAGTGTCGAGACTTTCTGTCTTTAAGTGTCGACACTTATAGTTCAAGTGTCGACACATGTTGTGTAAGTGTCGACACAAGTCTACAAGGTGTCGACACAACTCCTTGTATGTCTCGACACAAATTCTTCTGCATGTGTCGACACTGAAATTGAGTGTCGACACAAGTACTTGTCCTTCTAGCTTTTGCTGAATTCTTCTATGTGTCGACACATCTCCTTTGTGTCGACACATCTTCTTGTGTTGAATCTGTCAAGTGTCGACACTGCTTCTTGGTGTCGACACATAGTCTTCTATGTTGAATCTTGCTGAGTGTCGACACAGCTCCTTGTGTCGACACACCTTCTTGTTGTTGAGACTTCAGCTGAGTGTCGACACATTCCCTTAGTGTCGACACTTGTACTTAGAATAATTTGTTGTTCTTTCTGTTCTTTGCTAAGTGTCGACACAGCTCCATGTGTCGACACTTTCTTCCAGTGTTGAGTCTTCAGCTGAGTGTCGACACATTGTTCTGGGTGTCGACACATACTTCAAATGTTGACTCCTCTGTTGAGTGTCGACACATTGTATTGAGTGTCGACACACGCTTCAAGTGCTGACTCTTCTGCTTAGTGTCGACACATTGTGTTGAGTGTCGACACTTGTACTTAGACTCTGCAGACTTTTGCTTAGTGTCGACACAGCTCCAAGTGTCGACACTTTCTGGTGTAGACACAACTTCACTGGGTGTCGACACAGCTCCTTGTGTCGACACTTTCTGTTTGCACTTTTCTTCACTGAGTGTCGACACAGCTCCAAGTGTTGACACTTTCTGTCTGGTGTCGACTCTGCATCCCAGGTGTCGACACAATGACTCCAAGTGTCGACACTGCTTGTCTGGGTGTCGACACAAGCTTTCTTAAGTGTCGACACTTTCCCTCTAGGTGTCGACACATGGACTTAGAAACTTTTTTGCTTCAGTCCAGTACTTTCTTAACCTGCACAAGTAACTCAAACATACATCAAATACATTATGATGTATATCATTGAGTTGGGTGAGGCTTCTTCAAATCAGGTACATTTGACCAATGTACCCAACACCTAATTTGTCTGGCCAAGCTCTTCACCATAGGGAGCTCTGGTGCTGTTCGTGAAGAAGAAGGATGGGACACTCCGACTGTGCATCGATTATAGGGCACTGAATAGGCTGACGGTTCGGAACACGTACCCACTGCCGAGGATTGACGAGCTGTTCGACCAGTTAGAGGGGGATCACTGGTTTTCAAAGCTGGATCTAAGGTCAGGATACTACCAACTGCGGATTCAGGAGGAGGATATTCCAAAGATCGCTTTCAACAATAGTTATGGGTTGTATGAGTTCATCGTGATGCCCTTCGGGCTCATGAATGCTCCATCTGCATTCATGAGTTTGATGAACCGGTTATTCGAGGCCTATATGGATGTCTTCATCATAGTATTTATTGACGACATCCTCATTTATTTGAGAACTGAGGAGGAGCATGCGCGCTATTTGGAACTGACTCTGGAGAGGCTCCAGGAGCACAAGCTGTATGCCAAGTTCAGCAAGTGCCAGTTTTGGCTAAAGGAGGTGGTTTACTAGGACATATTATCAGCGTAGCAGGTCTGGCAGTGGATCCGACAAAGGTTCAGGCAGTACGTGATTGGCCACCGCTGAAGAAAACCACTAATGTGACGATCTTCCTAGGACTTGTCGGTTACTACTGGAAGTTCGTGGAGGGATTCTCCTGGATAGCTCTTCCATTTACATCTCTGACGAAGAAGGAGATGCCTTTTGTTTGGACACCGCAGTGCGAGGCCGCCTTCTAGGAGCTGAAGGGTCGTCTTACCTCGACCCCTATCCTTGCCCTTCCGTCCGAGATGGAAGGATTTCAGGTATATACCGACACATCATACCAGGGGATGAGTGTCATTCTGATGCAGAACAAGCACATGATAGCTTATGCCTCAAGACAGCTGAAGAAACATGAGCAGAACTACCCGGTACATGACCTATAGATGGGAGCGGTTATCTTTGCTCGATGATCTGGCGATACTATCTCTACGGATTCCATTGTGATATTTTCTTCGATCAAAAGAACTTGAAATACGTGGATACGCAGAAGGAGCTGAATATCCGACAGGGATGCTGGGTAGAGTTTCTGTCAGACTACCAGTATACCATGCACTATCATCCCGAGAAGGCTAATATGGTAGCAGATGCTCTGAGCCAGGGATCCACTACACCAGGAGTAGGACCTCACCTGATGGCTATGGAGCTGGTGCACATGTTGGAAGAGATGCAGATATCTCTGGTATCCTAGGATAATCCAGAGCTTTACGAGGAGTACCTGACATCGATGAGTACCACCATCGACATTCGGGACTACATCAGGGATGGGAAGAGGCTGGATGTGAGGATGGAGCTGATATTTAGTGCCTTGGAGGAAGGAACGACAGGGGATTACTCTCTGAGAGATGGGCTGCTATGCTTTAGAGGCCGAGTCTATATATCGACAGGAGGCCAAATTCGGGAAGATATCATGACAGAGGCACACTGCATCGAATATTCAGTGCACCTAGGGATCACGAAGATAGCAGTGGATATGAAGAGGATGATGTATTGGTCGGGCATGAGAAGGATATTATATACTTTGTAATACATTACCAGTCTTGCTAGCTCGTAAAGGCGGAGTGCAAGAGTCCGGCCGGATTATTGCAGCCACTTCTGGTGCCAGAGTGGAAGTTTAAGGACATAGCCATAGATTTCATGCATGGGCTGCCTCGATCTCATATGGGGAATGACTCAATTTGGGTCATCGTCAACAGGTTGACGAAGGTGGCCAGGTTTATTCCAGTTAGAAAGGATTCTCCGGTCGGTGATCTAGTGCGGAGAATTGTGGAGCTATTTGTCCGCTAGCATGGACTGCCCATGATGATCGTGTCAAATCGGGATGGACAGTTTAAGTACAAGGAGTGGAGGTCAGTTCATGCCTACCTTGGCTCTCGTTTGACTTTCAGCACGGCTTTCCACCCTCAGACATACGGGTAGACAGAGCACACCAACCGAACACTGGAATATCTATTGCGCCTATGCATTTTGTACCGCGTAGAGCTCTGGGAGAGACTGTTGTCGTTGATCGAGTTCTCCTACAACAACAGTCATCAGTCCAGTATAGGCATGGCCCATTATGAGGCATTCTACGGACGGAGATGCAGGACCCCACTATCTTGGATCCAGGATGAGGATCCAAAGGCACTCGGCTTGGAGTTTGTGGATGACACAGATGCTCAGGTGAGATTCATCCGGGATAGGATGTTAGAGGACCAGAGTAGACAAGCCAAATACTACGATGCGCGACATCGTCAGGTGGACTTCCAAGTGGGATACCAGGTTTTCCTGAAGATATGACTGATGCATGGAGTCTCACGGGTTCACGGGTGGAAGAAGCTCAGTCCGAGATACATGGGGCCTTACAGGATCCTGGAGCGGATCGGCCCCTTGGCTTACATACTGGAGGTGCCGCCAGAGTTAGTGGGATTGCATGACGTCTTCCATGTCTCTTCACTTCGGAGGGCTCTACTATGACCTGAGCAGCCGATTTCCACTACAGATGGCTCGGTGGCTTCAGATCGATCAGTCATCATAGAGCCAGTCAGGATCGATGATACAACGGTGTGGGTCTTGCGACACAAGAAAGTTCGGCTAGTTAAGATCCTGTGGAGGAATCATGGGCATGAGGAGCACACCCGAGAGCCACGAGACCTGATGCAGCAGAGGTATCTAGATCTCTTCGAGTCAGGTATATCTTTAAATTCCTAGGGATGTTACATACTTTTAGTTTAATAAAAACCTCGTAGGCCTGACCTTAATTTTGGGGATGAAATTTTTATTTTTATGTATTGAGATTTATAATATCCCTCAAACTTCTAGACCCCTAAGAGTGGTTTTGTCATGACTAGGTCATGACAAAATTCTAAGAAGCCCAAGAAGACCAAATGAATTTAGGCATGAAGGAGAACCACCTTGGGCTACAAATAGTAATTTTCAATTACCCACCATAGTGCTTGACTTTAGGGCTTCAACTTGACTCCATGACCCCACCACAACACCCCTAACCCTTTAAGTGGTCCATAGGGTCACTAAGAACCCAAGTGGTCAAGTTGACCAAAGTCAACCATAACTCTAAATGGGTCAAACTAACCTATATAGGGCCAGTTACCCTTCCCTTAGCCAAATTGACCATACCTACACCTCCCTAACCCTTAAAGGAGGTCAATGGGTCACCAAGGACCCATTGGGGTCAAATAAAAAGGTCAAGTTGACCAAAGTCAACTCTTGCCCCCAAAATGGTCAAAGTGCCCTAACTATGGGTCAAGTGGCCTCCAAGGTGCCCAACCGACCCTACCCAACCCTTCCTAAACCTTAGGGGAGGTCAATGAGTCACAAAGAACCCATTGGGGTCAACCCAAAAGGTCAATTTGACTAAGGTCAACGCAACCTAAAGATTAGGTCAAATTAACCTAAGTGGACCTAACCAAGCCCAACTCACTTTGGCTAAGCCCAACTAGTGCAGTCCATTAGCTTTAGGAGGCAGGAATTTACCTAAAATGCCATTAAAATTCTGGAGGGGGTGACTAGGAGAGAGAAAACTCCACTTCCCCTTTAATGGAGGAGAGAGAATGTGAGAAAGAGAGGTCATTCATGTCCAAGGGAGGCCAATGGCCTCTCCAATTGATTCCAAAGGCTAGATTCACTCTACATAGTCAGTTTAGAGGAGTTTAACAGCCATGACCGACCCCCCCTAGGTGGTTGCATTCAGTGGACTTCATTGGCCGAAAAATCACCTTCATTACCATTAATGGTCATTGATGCTACACCCCTTCCCTCCCCCATTTGTTCATCTTAAAAGCATCCCTGCCGTTGTTTCCACCATTCCATTGAAGGGGCTGAGCCCTCTGGCAGTACAGTTGCAGAGCACCCAAAGCTTCAAAATCCGATAATGGCGTCCCATTGATCGGCAAGGCTTCACGCCTCCCAAAAGGTCCTATCCCTCTCCTCTTTCTAAGTGGATAGATCTCTATCCACTGGCCGCAAGGTTTGGCGCCAATTGGCCCTTGATTGGGTACGCCGAAAACTCTAGTTTTGGAGCTTTTAATTCCATGCCTAAAACCCGATTCCAGCCACCTCTGGCCGGCCTACCACTGCCTATCGTCGGACACCACCTCAATAAAGGTGGTGGTAGCATTGGCCAGCCGGAGCGGCGCTCAGGTGGCCGGGAAATCACCTCCCAAAACTGCCCAGGATGGACTGCTGTGATCCGTCGGTTTCACGGGGACGATGTAAGGATTCCGTACATCCTTGTGCCAAGATTCGTGGAGTACTAATTAAATAATATTTCATTTAATTTAATTTTGTTACATACATTATTATGAATATTTTGATTTATTAAAAATACATATAGGCCTTTTCTGGAAAAATGTTTAATGTGAAAGTTGTAGCACTTGATGTCTAGATATTTTAAAATTTATTTCAACTCATTTGGGCTAGTGGTCTGACCACATCACTCCATATGGTGCAGCCTATACATAAGCTTGACCAGATACTAAACTGAGTGCACCCACTAAACCAGATAGACAAATGCCTTGAAATTTGAACTATAGACTTGTTATACTGTCACACTCATCATATTCAAAAATGAGAATTTTTGGAAAATATTTTCCTAAAGTTTTTGGAAATATTTAATAAAAGAGGTATGATTTAATTAAGGGGACCCTGGTAAAAATCTCAGTCCAATTGAGGCTGATTTGATTAGGTATTGTGGTGACCAAAATTTGGTCCCCTAAGGGTAAATTATGGCAAATATGTTCTTGATGGGTTGCGTGGCCAATCCTCCCCCAAAAGGATCCGGATCGCGTGGATTTCGTAGGGGAACTCCGTCGTGGAGTTCACCCAATGACAGCCGTCCGATTATGGGGACGGTCGGGATTTAGGTTTTATAAAAAAAATCGCATAAAAAGCACTGTGGAGTCTCATGCGGAGCTTCGTCAGCATTCGCCGGAACTCCATCATCATTCGTCTCGCCGGTGACGGATTCGGGATGGAGACGGGAATATCTTCGCGCCTGAGCTGTGCAGGGGCATGAGTAGTTTCTTTGGAGAGAAGATGCTGCAGGGAGAGGCAGAGGCAGCCATTGAAGCCTCGGATTCGGATAGCAATGACAAGCTGGGCTACGAAGATTTTATGATGATGTTGGAAGCGGAGGATGGAGTGGAGAAAGACCAGGATCCCGGAACACCATCATCATTCGCCTCGCCGGCGCCGGATTCAGGATGGAGACAGGAAGATCTCCACGCCTGAGCTGCGTAGGGGCATGAGAATTGTCAAGAAAGATTCTCATAAGTGTTGCAAACCTTGTAGTGGACTCTATTATTTCTTAATAATTATAGGGCTCAGATTAGATATAATGGGGACAGTGATTTTTGAGTTTGGGAGAGGGAGACCTTTAAGGGAATTATTACTATTGGACTTCTTAGCAAGCGATCAATGCATTGTAGGAATGTGCTATTGAATCTCTTGTTGGTACCCGATTTTTTATTTTGAGGCTGTAAGTGCACACTATGTTAGACTCTTTTAACTGATAGAGTACTGAAACTCTAAAGATGATTGTACTTGACCTGAAGTGCTGTTTGGTGTTGTTTTTTCCTTAGGTCAGCCGATAACATGTCTTACTTGTTGATACACAGATTGCCATTTTCCAGTACTAGCAGGTCTTAATAAGATCTCCGCACCAAGAAATCTTGATTCGAAATTGAACAAATAGGCTTTAAATACTACAGAAACTGGGTGTGTATTGAGATATCTTGGTGGCTGTCATTACCGTTATCATGTCAAACATACATTCTATGACATTGTTGTTTTTGTCCAAACTCATCGGAGCAAAAATGATGTACCAAATGAAACTGGTATTGATGTGTGAACAAATAGGCTTTAAAATACAGAATTGATTCAAAATTGAACAAATACAGAATCTTTTAAAAAAATACAGAATCTTTGATTCAAAATTGACAAAAATCACAATCGATTGATGTCCATGACACCAATTAAAGCTTTAAAAAATTGAATCTTTCCTTATCAACAAATAGGCTTGAATCATCAAATACTCCACTGAACCTTGTAGATGTTGATAGTTGTGTAGGTAGTCTTGACATTTGTTTGCTTGCCTTAGAATCCTTCCAAAAAAAAAACAAATAATGTTAAAACTTGTTAAAATTAAATGACAAAAAATATATAAAATGCTTCAATTGCGAGCCTACCTCTTTCATATTCAAGAAGTTTGTTCTTTTTTTCCCTCTTTTTTAGGTTGTTTTTCAACCCAACTTTTTAATCGTTTACCACCTTTTCGCCCTTCTTTTTTCTTTAGACCCTTTGCATTTACAAGTAGATGGTCCATTGAAGTGTGAACAACTCTTTCGGACAAGCAAACACTCATATATGCTTTGTTTATGTTATTCTCATGGCATTGAATGCTTTGATTTTCATCAAGATACTTGTTCATTTTCTTTATCTCCCCTTTCAACAAATGATATCCTTCTTGAGTTTTAGAAGCCTTTGAGGCTAATTTAACTAACATAGGACATAACTCTTTGTAGTGATCTGTCATGTCTGATTTTATAGAACCCTAAAACAAATAAAATATATTAATTTAGAACATAATATTAAGAGTAAATAAAACAAGCATATGAAACTACTTCACCTCGATATCTCTATCTGTCTGCTCCATAATCTCATCTCTAGCACGTTGTGTCCATCGCCTCAAAATATATTTTTCTGGAATTGATTTTATATCTAATAAATCTAGAACCTTCAATGCATGAGAACACAAAATGACAAACATGTCAAATTTCATGCACTGACACGTTACAATTTCATTAGTTTTGTCGATCACTTGATACCATATATTTGCCTTCTTCAATAAAAGATGTTATTAAAAATGCATTATCTTCATACCGTTGTTTGACAAATGTAGATAAACTTTTTTCCCATTCATCCTGAAAAGTTTCAAATATCAATGGTGTGTAGGTGCTCCCAGCTTGTTGCAAAAGAGGAAGTGACTTGACCCTTAGTCTTGGCATTTTTTCTCTTGAATCAAATTCTGCTTGTAGCTCTTTATACCTTTTGTCATCGATCACCCTTTCAAAGTGTTTGAAAAAGAATCCCAGATCAAAATTGGATTTTAAATATTCTTTTAAGTCTTCATTTAAACTCTCACTAAGTTGTGTGTTATTCATCCCTAAAGTAACTGCAGTTTTCATATAACATTTTGCCCACTTTTCTTTAATCTTATAAATCGAAGTTAACCAACTATTTTCTTCAACTGAAAATGTTGATAACATTTCATTCCAAGCTACTTCAAATTTCTCCTCATTCTCATATTCAAACATAATTTTTTTGAAATTGCTTAAAAAATATGAACCATCTTTCATTAGATTACCAACCTGTTTTATCCCATTTTGCATCAAATGCCAAGTGCACAAGCCATGTTTGGTTTCTGGGATAACTTGACTTATTGCTTTTGTCATTGCAGCGTCTTGATCTGTAAACATTGTTTTAGGTTTTTTTTTGTCTGTGAGCTTCTACAAATGTCTCAAACAACCATAAAAAGGAATCAGTCGTCTCATCATATAATAGAGCAGCCCCAATTATTATGATTTCAAGATATTGATTGAATCCAGCAAAAACTCTGAATGGTCTATACTCTTTGTTTATAGCAAATGTGGTGTCCATAGTTATCACATCCCCAAAAAGCTCATAATCAAAGTGCATTCTAGCATCAGCCCAAAAAATATTAGTCACTTGCTCTGAATTATCTAGCTGAACAACATAAAAAAGGAAAGATTGTCTACTATTTTTTCTGAAAATAATACAATAAAAAACCAACTTCTCCATGCACCATTTCTCTCTGTCTTCTACTTTTGAGATATTTTTTTTGATCTCTTTGAGTGAACCCAATGTTGGCTCGTCCTCCGGCCTGGTTACTAAAGAAGTCAAAGGAATTCTTTTTTGTTAGGATAGAGTCATTGGCTAATTGAACTTCAAAAGCTTGAACATCCGTTATTTTCCATTGAGATGAGAGCATATGAGTGCATTCTGCATAATCAAGAATATGATTATGCTCCGGTATAAATTCATGCACAAAATATTTACCCATTTTTCTATTCAATATAATTCCTATGCGAGCTGAACAATCAGTCCTTGTTTCTTGTCTTGGTTCAATCACTAGATGATCACATTTATCTTTCTCTCGATGTCCTCGCTTACTGCATAAAAACCTTCTTGATGTAATCACATTATCTTTCTTGCCTTTTGATAGTACTTTTTACAGTTAAATTTATTAGTGTATTTTTGGGTTTTTAAAGCACAAATCATGTCTTGCAAGTGCTTATATTGTTGTAAATATTATTGTCACTAATGCATTTTCTGCTTTTTGCAGGTTTGCACGGCTTTCAGCAAAATTTTGCTGTGACACGCCCCAAGGTCACGCCCTACAAGGGCGTGTAGCCTAGAGGAATGAAGCAACAGGTCCGAAAATGCATTTCTTGGAAACTCAGTGTCACACCCTCTGTCACGACCGTATCACGCCTGACACGGGAGTGTTCAAGAGGCGTGTCCCCAGATCTCGAGAAATCGCCGCATCACACTATTTTTCCTGCTCCACCGTCACGCCGAATGTGTCACGCCCCACGAACACGCCCTGGTAGGGCGTGACATATGGGCATGTAACTCAACTACGATGCCCGTCACCTCCAGCATTCAATTTCAGGCCAAAAAGTCGCACCGAATGTGACACACCCCAGGTACACGCCCGACCCGGGCGTGTCAGGGGGGGCGTGACCCAACCCAAAAAAATTCTATAAATTGAGCCCTTCTCCTAGGGTTCTGCAGGCATCTTTCGAGTGAGAGGGGAGGTTCTGCCCCTTAGTTTTCTTGTATTTTTTCATGCAATTTTCCATGTTTCTCCTCTCTTTCCTCATTTTAAGCTTTGTAATCTAGCTTAGTTTACTCCTATTTTGTATTAGTTGGTGCAACTGCTTAGTAGCCAAAGGGTAAATGTTCGTATAGATTTTCATTTCAGCACCTGTAATCTTTTATTTTCAAGTTGTAGTTCTCTTTCCGTGTTAATAAAACTTTTGCCGTTTTCCTTGTTTTCTTAACGCATTTCTACTCATCTCTCTTTCTCCACTTCACCATGAGTAACTAATCCTCCTTGTACTTGATCTTGATGATCTGAGGTTCGAGTTGATTAAGTTATGATGCTTTAGTTTTCTTTTTCTTTGTAAGGCTTATACCTTGATTTACTCTTGATTTACCTTTGCTTGAAAATATATCATCGATATATATTTTCCATCATTAGCTTTCATTCTTGGCTAGCCGAGAGGCCGATAGGTTGACGTGAGCACTCAAGAGTAAAGGGAGTTGTACGCACCCCTCGAGAGAGGCAGACGTCTAAATCTCCCGGATTGGAGTAAAATCCAATAGTGGGGTTCACAGCGTAAAGCGAGTTTTAGGTCTCCGATTTGGACGAGAGTTCGGTCGGACATTCCTAAACTCAGGCAGGCACGACTTCGAGAGAAGCGTGTTCATGCTTATGGAACCTCCACGGTCAAGGTTTTCACTTTATAAAGTTAGGGTTTATTATCGCTTTTGTTAATCAACTTTACCAGAGGTGATTCTCGATCGAGTGCTCTTTTTCATCGTCTTAACCCCTCATTGTAATCGTTTTAATAGCTCTCTATTTAACCGCAAGCTTTTCTCTTTTTAGCGTAATACTTCTCTTCTTAATCGCATTTTAGCATTCTCTTAAACCCAAAATCAATCTTCGATAAGATAATAGTTTTCGTGTGAGTAAGATTATTCGACGGTTCTCGGATTTTAATACGACATTTGTGTCCCCTAGTTGCATTTTGTTAGGTATACTTGCCTCGTTGGATTGCTAGTTCGGTTTATTTTCTCCTTGCGAATATAATCACACCAAGTTTTTGGTGCTGTTGCCGGGGACGCAACTTTTGTTGATAATTCAAAAACACGAACCTATTACTTTTATCATTTCTTCTTCTCGCCCTCTTTCTCAAATTAAAACTCCAAAAAAAAATTTATTAACACTCCTAATAGAAACTCATATCACAATTTTTCTAAGCCACTTAACTCTCTTGAAAAGGGCAATGTGGCTCTAAATGCCACTATCTTGTCTAGTACCTTGCGAACCCTTCATCGGGTAGCCCTTGGGAAGTTCGGGAGTTAAAACATAAAAAAATCTATTTCAAAAAAAAAGAAGGGGGAATTTTAGTTTATTTACTTCGTTTTCTTTTCCTTCTCTTCTTCTAGTGCATGACCCGAGGGAATCCGTGGGATATTTTATACTTGGACCACGAAATTGAGCGTACTCTTCGGAGAAGATCGCGATATCAAGGCCCTACTTACCAAATACTGGTTGAGGATTCCGAGTCATTTTCTACCCTAAGAATGGAAGAACCTGCTGTAGAGGAAGCCGTGAATAGGCCCATTTCTTATTATGCACGGCCGAATCTCGAGGTTACATAATCTAGCATAGTTCGCCCTGCGATAGCAAATGATAACTTCAAACTGAAGCCTAGCATAATTCAAATGGTGCAGCAGTATGTGCAATTTGACAGACTTCAAGATGAAGATCCGAACGCACATATAGAAAGTTTCTTGAGATTTGTGACACGTTTAAGATTAGTGGTGTCACAAATGATGCTATTAGGCTAAGATTATTTTCCTTCTCTCTTAAAAATACGGCTAAGCAGTGGCTGAACACCCTACCTAAAAATAGCATCACAACCTGGACGTAATTAACTGAAATTTTTTTGGCGAAGTATTTTTCGCCTGCTAAAATAACAAAACTTAGGAACGACATGTCTGCCTTTGGACAAATAGACTCCGAAACCCTTTATGAAACCTGGGAAAGATTTAAAGAATTATTAAGATGATGCCCACATCACGCTCTGCCTATATGGTTGCAGGTGCAGACGTTTTATAACAGGCTAAATCAAAGTACAAAGCAAATGATAGACGCAGCTTCTGGCGGTACTTTAAACAATAAGACCCCAGAAGCAGCTCTTGAGCTTTTTGAGGACATGGTCATGAACACTTACCAGTGGAATCTGCTAGGTCCCGCCAAAACAAGCCTGCAGGTATCTTTGAAGTGGACAACGTCTCCCAGCTCGCTTTGCAAGTTGAAATATTAAGCAAAAAAATTACGAAGATGACTGCTGCCTCCGCCCCCAGGTATGGGAATCTGCAACTCCTTCCCCCGAACATTTGGATTATGTCAATAATATGCCTAAAAATGCTTTTAATAATTTTTCTGCTGCAAATTTTCATCCTCCTGGTTTTCCGAATAGTTATAATCCTGCTTTAAGAAATCACCCGAATTTTTCATGGAGTAATCCTTCGAATGCTGTGCGCCTCCACCACAAATTGATTTTTCTGCACCTCCACCACCTCCTCAAAGTTTTCCAAAACCTCCAACTTTGGAGGAAATGTTTTCAAAATACATGAATGTTAATGATGCTATGATAAGAACCTTAACTGGAAGCGTTAAAAATTTAGAGAATCAAGTAGGACAGCTCGCTAAAATTATTTCTGAGCGACCCGCAGGGTCTCTTCCTTCCAATACCGAGCCCAACCCGAGAGAGCAAGCGAAAGGTATAACTCTTCGGAGTGGGAAGCAAGTTCCCGGTATGGTAAGTGAAGAGCCTGAGGAAAGCTCCACTCCCGCTTTAAAAAATCAAAGCTCCGCTCCCACTTTAAAAAATCAAAGCTCCGCTCCCGCTTTAAAAAATCAAAGCTCCGCTACTGCTTTAAAAATCCCACCCTCTGCTGAAGAAGTTATCACCCCTGTTTTAGAAAAAGAACTCACTCCACCACCCACCTTTAAAAATAATCCAACCCCACCATACCCTTCTGAACTTAATAAACAACGTCAGGACGAACAATACACCCATTTCTTAGAAATGATTAAACAAATCCACATAAATCTGCCCTTTCATGAAGCGATATCCCAGATGCCGAAGTATGCTAAGTATCTTAAGGACCTCCTGACCAACAAGAAGAAGTTAGAGAACCTTTCGCATGTCACATTAAATGCCGAATGCTCGGCGGTCTTGACAAACGGTTTACCAAAGAAAATTAGTGACCCGGGTAGTTTTTCTATTCCGTGTGTCTTTGGTGATCTTTTTGTCAAGCACGCATTAGCCGACCTAGGTGCGAGTATTAACCTGATGCCCCTCTCGTTGTTTAAAAAGTTAGGAATTGGTAGTCTCAACCCACATGCATGAGTATCCAGCTCGCCGACAGATCAGTCAAATACCCGTTAGGAATCGTGGAGGATGTTGTAGTTAAAGTCGACAAGTTCATCTTCCCGATGGACTTTGTCATATTGGACATCGAAGAAGACGTCGAGGTTCCCCTGATCCTTGGCCGACCCTTCCTCGCCACCTCCAGAGCTATCATTGACGTAAGTAATGGTAAGCTCTTCCTTCGAGTAGGCGACGGCGAAGTAACTTTCTCTATCACCCCCTCGATGAAGAACACCCGAGCAAATGATGACTCTTGTTTTTTCGTAGATGCCCTAAGTGAAGAATCCTCCTGTCGCCTCTCTAATTTTGAAAAAGAATTTTTTGATTTTGGTTCCTCTTCAACTCCTCCAAGTGAATCACTACACCTAAGTGAAGAATCCTCCTGTCGCCGCTCCGAATTTGAAAAAGAATTTTTTGATTTTTGTTCCTTTTCTACTCTTCCGAATGAATTCTTGCAAGAAGCCACCATGGACGCTAGCCCCACCCCTTTCAATTTTTCATATAAAGAAAAAATATATGAAAAATATTGTTTTTGAAAAATAACGGATTTCTAAAATGTCATATGAAGACCCCCTACCTTGGAATTGAAAGAACTACCTGAGCATCTTAGATACATTTTCTTAAAAAAAGACTCCAAGTTGCCCGTAATAGTTTCGGCCTACCTCACGGATGCGCAAAATGATAAACTTCTTTTAATTTTACGTAAGCATCGTCGAGCTATTTCTTGACAGATATCTGATATCAATGGCATAAACCCATCTTTTTGCACTCACAAAATCTTAATGGAAGATAATTCGCACAACTCCATACAACCTCAGCGTCGTATAAACCCGAACATGAAAGAAGTAGTTAAGGGCGAGGTTATGAAATTATTAGATGCAGGAATTATTTATCCTATATCTGATAGTAAGTGAGTTAGCCCAGTCCAGGTAGTACCAAAGAAGGGAGGGATAATAGTAATAAGTAACGAGAATAATGAATTAATCCCGACACGGACGGTGACCAGTTGGAGAATGTGTATAGATTATCGTAAGTTAAATGACGCCACCCGCAAGGATCACATTCCCTTGCCATTCATCGATCAGATTTTAGAATGATTATCCGACCATAGCTTTTATTATTTTCTTGATGGCCTCTCGGGGTATTTTCAAACCCCATCTCTCCCGAGGACCAGGAGAAAACTACGTTTACTTGTCCCTCCGGCACCTTCGCTTACCGAAGAATGCCGTTCAGATTGTGCAATGCGCCAGCTACATTCCAGCGATGTATGCTCATTATCTTTGACAAGTACGTAGAAAGCATTATGGAGGTTTTCATGGATGATTTCTCCGTGTTCGGTGACGCATTTGATAGTTGTTTAGAAAACCTCGAAAAATTATAAGAACGATGCGAAGAAACTAACCTTGCGCTAAATTGGGAAAAATGCCATTTTATGGTGAGGGAAGGGTTAGTTTTGGGTCATAAAATTTCTGCAAGAGGTATTGAAGTAGACGTTGCTAAGATAGAAGTTATCGAGAAGTTACCGCCGCCTACAAACATAAAAGCTATAAGATGTTTCCTAGGTCACGCTAGTTTCTACCACCGCTTCATAAAGGACTTCTCCAATATCACCAAGCCGCTTACCCATCTCCTAGAAAAAGACGCCCCATTCATTTTTGATGACCTTTGCCTAGCTGCTTTTAATTTAATAAAAGAAAAATTAATTAATGCCCCAATTATGATAGCTCCGGTGTGGGACTCTCCATTTGAGATAATGTGCGATGCGAGTAGCTATGCGGTAGGAGCCGTATTAGGTCAACGTATATCTAAAAACTTCCACCCCATCTATTATGCTAGCAAAACACTCACATCTGCATAGGAAAATTACACCACAACCGAGAAGGAGCTCCTAGCTGTAGTATTCACTTTTGATAAATTTCTCTCTTATATTACTCTTTCAAAAATTATTGTTTTTACGGACCACTCGGCCCTCAAATATCTTCTTTCTAAAACGGATGCCAAACCGTGCCTGATTCGCTGGGTCTTACTCCTCCAGGAGTTTGATTTAGAAATCCGTGATAAGCGAGGAGCTGAGAACTTGGCCACCGACCACCTCTCGCGCCTAGATAATCCTTTTATTGAAAAATTAGACGAAAAATCTTTTAATGATTATTTTCCCGATGAGAAGCTGTTTTCAATTAACACATCTACTTCTCCTTGGTTTGCACGCATCGCCAACTATCTAGTGGCTTGTGTGCTCCCAAAAGAGTTCTCATCTCAACAAAAGAAGAAATTTTTTTCTGAATTGAAGAACTATTTTTGGGAGGACCCGCATCTTTTCAGAGTCTGTGCAGACCAAGTGATAAGAAGGTGTGTTTCTTATGAAGAAGGTTTAGACATTATTAAGCATTTGCATGAAGGACCGATAGGTGGGCACTATCAAACTGCTCGCACCGCTCACAAAGTGCTAAGCGCGGGTTTTTACTGGCCTAGCCTGTTTAAAGACGCGCAAGCCTTTGTGAGTAGGTGTGATAGTTGCCAACGGTCGGGTAATATTTCTAATAAAAATGAAATGCCGCAAAATTATTTCCTTGAGTGCAAAGTTTTCGACCTCTGGAGAATTGATTTTGTTGCCCCTCTTCCTTCTAGCTTCGGGAATAAATATATTTTAGTTGTCGTTGATTATGTTTCGCGATGGGCAAAAGCCCAAGCTCTTCCTACGAACGACGCCAGAGTCGTAGTTACGTTTTTTAAAAAAATTATTTTCTCGATTCGGTACGCCGCGCGCCATCGTTAGTGACAGGGGTTCCAACTTTTGTAACGCGTAGTTTTCTAAAATCCTTACTAAATATGACGTTACTCATAAGCTTTCAACTGCCTACCACCCCCAAACTAACAGACAAGTCGAAGTAGTGAATAGAGAAATAAAAAGAATTTTAGAAAAAACTGTTTCCACTTCTCGAAAAGACTGGTCAACCAAATTAGACGATGCTCTATGGGCCTATCGAACAGCGTACAAAACCACCATCGGATGTACTCCGTATCGGTTGGTATATGGAAAATCATGTCACTTACTCGTAGAACTAGAACACCGCGCTTTTTGGGCCTTAAGATTCTTAAATTTTGATCCCCACTCTGTCGACGATTTTAGAAAGTTTCAACTCAATGAACTCGATGAGTGGCGCTCTTTTGCGTACGAAAATAACAAATTTTATAAAGAGCGGACGAAATGTTTACACGACAAAAATTTAAGGCACCCAAAAACCTTCAAGACGGGCGACCAAGTTCTTTTATATAACTCACGTTTACGTTTATTTCCGGGAAAGCTAAAATCACTATGTCCTGGGCCGTTTACCGTTAAAGAAGTTTATCCATATGGCACGATTTTAATTTCACACCCTGATAAGGGTGAGTTCAAAGTAAATGGACAGCGTCTTAAACTTTATTTCTGTGGTGATGTCAGTCCAAACTGTATTAATTTTCTTCTGCACGAATTTTAAACTAACTGGACACCATTTATTTACATGCTATTTTGGACAAATAAACTTTTGGACAATATTCTTTTGGTCGAGCTCAAATGACCTTTAAAAACAAAGAGCGCTCTTGGGAGGCAACCCAAATCATTTTTCTGTTTTCTTTATTTTACACTTTTTGCCCCGGACGGCTCCACAAGTTGAAGCTTCTGCAATCACCGCCGCCAATGCTGCTAAATCCATCACAAAGTCCGAAGATGACATGTCAATAAGATCCAGATCGCAAGCATGAGGGAGCGACATAAATCAACATTCGTGACACATAAATCCAGGGAAGTACCTGTTTTTAAAATTCTGTACTTTATTTCTGTTTTTAATTTCTCTCTCTCTCTCACACTCCTTCTTTCTTCATTGAGGACAATGTCTATTTTAAGCTTGGAGGAGGATTTACTCCTTCTCTTGTCTTTATTTTTGTTTCATGTTGTCTCCTTTAAAAATTTAAAAAAAACAAAAAACATATTTCAAAATAAATTTTTTTTGTTATATTGATATTTCAATAGTACCACCTGCTTTTGTTTTATTTTTCTCAAAATTCCATATAAATAACTTAGCCAATTATAATCTCTCTAATCGTTTTTTTAATTATGTTTCACAAGTAAAATATTGGCCTTGCTGTATTTCTAATTCACGGTAGCATGTTAATGCGAAATGTCTTTCTAAAACTTGCATTTTTATTATGGTTCTCGTTTTTATTTTCTTTACTTTCTCGAAAATCTTTCATACAGTATTTTCCTTTTCATTTTTGGATAATTTTTGTAATATCAACTTTTGATTGGCGTAGTAGATGTGAACGATCCAAGGTGCATATTATTTCTATTTCCAAGATAATTTTGTTAGACTTCTTTTATTATCTAGGACTTGTTTTTTGAAATTTTTCAAAACTAATGCTTTAAATAAATTTAGAAGCATGAAAATGATTTAGGCCGTCTTTGTTTTTGTTTGATCCTTCTTGCCAACCTAAATTTTTCTTTACCCCTAGTTAGCCACTTTTGAGCCTTTTTCCTTCCTCAATTGATTAGCTCCACTTATCATTTCATTTTCCCCAAAGCTTAAATATTCCAACTTATCTAATCACACTAGCCTTTTTGAGTTTCATCCAAACTAAATTTTCATGATTATGATAGCATTTTTTTTGTGATTTGTTTTTGGAGAACTTTTTGAAAAATATGCTCAAAAGATGTATTTACTTTTGTTTGGCCAATTTCAAACTGAAAAGAAAATTATTTTTGGCCGTTATTTTGTAAAAAAGAAGAAAAAAAAAGAAAAAACAAAGATAAAGAAAAAATAGTTTATTTATGATGAAATTTTTTTTTGAAACTTTTCTATTTTGGTTTAGTGTGATTTTAAGCCTTTATGTTTATCTTTGATTACCATTCCTAATTATATGCCTAAACCAAACATTTTGGTCCTAATAAGTCCTTTTGATTCATGCTTTTGATTTTATTAGCCAAGTAAAGAAGAAAAGTAAAATAGTATAGTTTTGGATTTAAATTTAGATTTTTGTTATTTGATTGATATAGTTATAATGTGCCCCTTGAATCTAGTAACAACTCAATGCTCTTTTTCATTTTGTTGCATTACTTAAATTTATTTAAAAGATCTTCTTAAAATTTTGGATGATTTATTTTCATTAGTAAAACTTATAATTTGTTAAACCATGGCCAAGTAACTATTTTAGGTTAACGTTTCACATTCTCCCTACTTGGAATTTTGCATAGAACTTGTGTAAGCATGATTAAAACTTTTTGAATTAGTCATTGTTTATGATTAGCTAGTTTTTATATCTTTGCTTGGGGACAAGCAAAGCTTAAACTTGAGGGAATTTGATAGTACTTTTTGCAGTTAAATTTATTAGTGTATTTTCGGGTTTTTAAAGCACAAATCATGTCTTGCAAGTGCTTATATTGACCCCTTTTGTAAATATTATTGTCACTAATGCGTTTTCTGCTTTTTGTAGGTTTGCACGAATTTCAGCAAAATTTTGCTGTGACACGCCCCAAGGTCACGCCCTACCAAGGCGTATACCTAGGGCGTGTAGCACAGAGGAATGAAGCAACTGGTCTGAAAATGCATTTCTTGGAAACTCAGTGTCACGCCCTCTATCACGACCGTGTCACGCCCGACACGGGCGTGTTCAAGAGGCGTGTCCCCAGATCCCGAGAAATTACCGGAGCACACTATTTTTCCTGCTCCACCATCACGTCGAATGTGTCGCGCCCCACGGACACGCCCTTGTTGGGCGTGACATATGGGCGTGTAACTCAACTACAATGCCCGTCACCTCCAGCATTCAATTTCAGCCCAAAAAGTCGCACCGAATGTGTCACGCCCCAGGTACACGCCCGACCCGGGCGTGTCAAGGGGGCGTGACCCAGCCCGAAAAAATTCTATAAATTGAGCCCTTCTCCTAGGGTTCTGCAGGCATCTTTGGAGTGAGAGGGGAGGTTCTTCCCCTTAGTTTTCTTGTATTTTTTTCTTGCAATTTTCCATGTTTCTCCTCTCTTTCCTCATTTCAAGCTTTGTAATCTTACTTAGTTTACTCCTATTTTGTATTAGTTGTTGTAACTGCTTAGTAGCCAAAGGGCAAACGTTCGCATAGATTTTCATTTCAGCACCTGTAATCTTTTATTTTCAAGTTGTAGTTCTCTTTCAGTGTTAATAAAAGGTTTGTCGTTTTCCTTGTTTTCTTAACGCATTTCTACTCATCTCTCTTTCTCCACTTCACCATGAGTAACTAATCCTCCTTGTACTCGATCTTGATGATCTGAGGTTCGAGTTGATTAAGTTATGATGCTTTAGTTTTCTTTTTCTTTGTAAGGGTTATACCTTTATTTACTCTTGATTTACCTTTGCTTGGAAATATATCATCGATATATATATTTTCCATCATTAGCTTTCATTCTTGGCTAGCCGAGAGGCCGATAGGTTGAAGTGAGCACTCAAGAGTAAAGGGAGTTGTACGCATCCCTCGAGAGAGGCAGACGTTCAAATCTCCCGGATTGGAGTAAAATCCAATAGTGGGGTTCACAGCGTAAAGAGAGTTTTAGGTTTCCGATTTGGACGAGAGTTCGGTCGGACCTTCCTAAACTCAGGTAGGCACGACTTCGAGAGAAGCGTGTTCATGCTTATGGAACCTCCACGGTCAAGGTTTTTGCTTTATAAAGTTAGGGTTTATTATCACATTTCTTAATCAACTTTACCCGAGGTGATTCTCGATCGAGTGCTCTTTATCATCGTCTTAGCCCCTCGTTGTAATCGTTTTAATAGCTTTCTATTTAACCTCAATCTTTTCTCTTTTTAGCGTAATACTTCTCTTCCTAATCGCATTTTAGCATTATCTTAAACCCAAAATCAATCTTCGATAAGATAGTAGTTTTTGTATGAGTAAGATTATTCGACGGTTCCCGGATTTTAATACGACACTTGTGTCCCCTAGCTACATTTCAATAGGTATACTTGCCTCGTTGGATTGCTAGTTCGATTTATTTTCTCCTTGCGAATATAATCTCACCACTTTTATTTGCATAGTGCTTGCAAACATTAAAACCCATTATTCCCCCGTAAAATCTCTAAAAAATTCCATGCCTCCTCTAAACTAGAAAATTCCATACCCTCTCTAGGTATCCAACTTGAATCAGCATTGTCCATTTATCTGATATCTGAGATCATTCATCAGTTGAAACAATTAAAAAAGATTGGCGAACAAAGGGTAACATTAAGATTTATGTGCTCCCAAACACAAGATCTTCCTTCAAACCGCTATCAATCTGTATTGAAATTACAAATTATAAAAAACATGGGCATGTTCACTTGGATAGAAAGCATAATTGGAATTCATGTACAGTTTCTCATTATCTTATTGCTCACTATTGGGTGAAGAAAACATGGTCAGAAACGCGACAATAAAATCAACAAAATGGGGACAAGAAGTAAAACTAAATTTGAAGATGAGCTAAGCATTCATAAGTGTTCTTATCAGTATTCTGCAAAAAAAAAGTTGAACTCTAATTATTCTGTTGTATTTAGGTTTGATAAGTGGGTTTTAATTTTCTATCTTCCCGGTTAATGCCCATGTTTTTTATAATTTGTAATTTCAATACAAATTGTTAGCTGTTTGAAGGATGATCTTATAGTTAAAAAAATTGACTGCATATTACATGAATATTTGCCCTCTTTTACCTGATGAACACGCCGGTGCTGGAGACGATGAGAGCCTCAAGTGGACTTCCGATGAGGGAGCACACACCGACGCCGGAGAGGATGAGAGCCTTAAGTGGCTTTCTAGTGAGGGAGCAAATGTCGGCACTAGAGAGGATGAGAGCCTCAAGTGGCTTCCGGTGAGGGAGCAAACACTGGCGCCAGAGAGGAAGAGAGCATATGAGCCTCAAGTGGCCTTCCGGTGAGGGAGGAAACGTCGGTCCTGAAGAGGATGAGAGCCTCAAGTGGCCTTCCGGTGAGGGAGCAAACGCCGATGCCGAAGAGGAAGAGAGCATATGAGCCTCAAGTGGCCTTCCGATGAGGGAGCAAATGTCAACGCCGGAGAGGATGAGAGCATATGAGTGGCCTTCTAGTAAGGGAGCAAGCGTCGGTGCCGGAGAAAGCAGGGGAAGAGTATCTCTGCAATTCTCCTGGATAGAAAGCAAGGGATAATTAATCAGATGGCGTGAGAAATGGCTGTTGACGCGGGAGAGCTGAAAGCAGGGATAAAAATAAACATTTTTTTTATAAAACCTAAATCCTGACCGTCCCCTTAATCGGACGACTGTCATTGGGCGAACTCCACGATGGAGTTCCCCTACGAAATCCATGTGATCTCGATCCCAACCAAAAGGGGTGAAACTTAGGCCACTGCCTCAAAGTTATCTAAAACACCCCCTCAAGAGAAATTGAGTGGTTTGGGGTAGAGATTCCCTATGACCCTGGTGTAGGCCCTAGAATTGAGGTTTGGGGCCTAGTGAAGGACATGGGACAGTATATCCTTGGATGTCCTTGGAACTTGGATGGTGAGTTCCTAGGGTGAAAATAGGCTCTGGGGAATAGTTTTAGGATTTTTAGGATCTTAAATCCTCTTTAAAATAATTATGGATAATTTAGGGAACTTGGGTCCAATAACTATTTACATGCTCAAATAGATTTTGATGCTCATGAAACTTAGGTAGTAAACTTGATTTAGTGATATTATTCCCTAGAAATTTTATTGTGAATTTTGGATTAATAATTCTAGTACTTCATTCACAAACCCTAAGTTTGATTCAATCACAAGATAATTATTTAGGGGTTATATGGCTACTGGAAAATTATGAAACTAGGTCATGGAATATTTTAGGATATAACCTAGCTCTGTAATTTTTATATAATTATTGGAAGTCTTTTTATACAAGTTATTTCACAAGTGCCTTATGTAGAAGATTATTAGATGAATTAATTATGTGACCAAATAAGCTTAGAAAATAATAGTTCCTGGTCAGTAGTCCTTTCTGTTTATGTAAGTCATCTGGTAATTTTCCTATAATTTTCGGAAGAATATTTCTATTATTTTCAGTTTTCCCTATTAATTTGGCTATTTAGTCAATAATTATTTGGTGCTGAATACTTTTTTGGAAAATTTTAAATTTCTGTATATAGTGTTATTTTGATGACATTCACCTGACATAATTTTGCTAAGGCCATACTTAGACAAAAAAGTGTACTTGATGTTCAAAGGCATTGTTGGCCTTATTTTACAGAAAATTAGTAAAGTAACAATTAAATTAGGAAAAATATTATATTTTGGATTTATTCCTAAAACATCATGGTAGACCCCCCAGTAATAATCTTAAGTCAATCAGATGAATATTTGAAGGGGTGACAATTCATACTCATCATGTAGGATAGTTGATATGCACATAGTAGAAACTATAAAAGTAGAGTAATATGTGAAACTTGTTATGGGAAAGGGTAGTTGGTGTACCTAGTCTGGATTAAAATAAACAGGATCACCAAGTGATGGTAGGATTTGTGATCTTGATTGTGCAAGGACAGAGTTGTGCTCGAGACCGACGATAGATAATTTTTCCCTGGAAGATTTCTAAATACACTTAGGGTTAGCACAAGGGTAATGCTAAGAGGATTTGAACATGAGTAGTCACCAATAATAATAAGTACCTTGTGAAAGGGAGCTTTGGGTTTTAGCCCATCGTAATTCCTCGTCCCCCCGAGAGCCCTTCACAGGGAATGCCCTGTGCAGTCCATGGTTAACCATAAACTGTAAGATTAAAATGTTAAAAGCAATTATATATATTAGGACTTCACTTTCACACACCTCAGTGACTTGAGTGGTTAGCTTAATTAGGTTATTTGGGAGGTAGGCTCGGTGTTTGTGGAAATGGGCAAGATAGCCCAGCGACCCGAAGGCTCGGATGGTAGTTGTGAGGGACAGGTTAGTCCGGGGAGTCGATGGCTGGGGAATTCATGTGTGCATGTCCATAATGTACAAACCCGTCGTCGGGCGAGTGGGACCCTCCCCAAATATCAGCCTAGGGGCGTGTTATGGGCGACGAGTTGGTGCGACCCTGTTCGGAGACGTGCAGGTTCTCGTGCGTGCGTGCAGGGATTTTATTCGCATAGGCTTAAAATCTTATATATATATAAGTTTTATATTATAATAGATATATATTATATATCATATATATAGATATGAGGGGAGAGTTATATGGGGGGATAAAAAAAACAGAAAAAAGAGGTGGGGCTCGGGTACAGCAGGGATGGAGCAGAAGGAAAATAGGAGCAGGGGAGAAATCGGGGGTGGGAACCCTAGCCCGGTCGATCCAGAGCCCAGCCGCTGCCGCCCCCTTCCCTGCTCTCTCGTCGGCCCGGAGCAGCACCCCGCCTCCCACCTCCTCTCTCTCGCCGCCGCCGCCTGCAGTGGCAACCCGAGCCGCGCCTCCCTCTCTCTCCTGTCGACCTGGAGTAGAAGCCGCCCGCCTCTCCCTCTCTCTCGCCGCCACCGCCTGCAGTGGCAACCCGAGCCGCGCCTCCCTCTCTCTCCCGTCGGCCTAGAGTAGCAGCCGCCCGCCTCTCCCTCTCTCTCTCCGCCCATCGCCGGCAAAGCAGAGCACAGCCGCCGACCTCCTTCCCCGCTCTCTCCCGTCGCCGACCAAGCAGAGCACAGCCGCCGACCTCCTTCCCCGCTCTCTCCCGTCACCGGCAAAGCAGAGCACAGCCGCACGCCCGTCCCTCTCTCTCTTACCGGTCGCCGCTGAATGGAGAACAACCCAGCCCCACCCTCTTTCTCTCGGCCTGGAGCAAGGCTCGGCCTGGAGCAAGGCTCTGCCTGGAGCAAGGCTCTGCCTGGAGCAAGGCTCAGCCTGGAGCAAGGCTAGGCCTAGAGTGGAGAGCAACCACCGACGCGGCTACACGCAGTAGGATCGACCCAGAGCTCCTCTCCCGGCCCCTCCGCCAAGCACGCGATAAGGGTAACAATGTTTCTACTTGGGCAGGTGAAGCCCTCAGTTTACATATTTGCATGGAAGCCCCTCTCCACCAACGGGTGGGGGAAGGGAGCTTTCCGGCGGGTTGACGTGTGCGTCCCCGCAGTTAATTGCATTAGTACCCGGAACCGTGAGTACGGGTTTAGGCATGCTGTGTGAAGCCCATCCGGACGTGTGAGCCGGATTGGTGATGTTCTGAGGTTCCCGGAGAAGATTCTGAGGAAGTTGTTTATTAGCCGCTTGCAGGGAATGCACACCATAGCCCCAAAAAAGGGGTGTGCGCAATATGTTTGGCCCGCTTATGTTAGCCGCCCGATGCCTAGTTGGCCGCCGCTTGCCGAGACATTGGCGTACATGTGTTGCAGTACCAAGCGGGGAATAGCGGGCTTAAGCCCGAGCTCGTGCCGGCCCTCGAAGGCCTTTTTTATTTATATTGCCGGCCTGCGTGCTGAGTATGGAATTTATATTCCTATAATATTTTTTCAAATCTGTGATGCTCTGTGAATATGTAGTTTACTCCTGTCTTGGGCGAGGGGCGTGTTCGTGAACCGCTCCCCCCCGTGTGGGCCCCGAGGAATAGATGCCGGGAAGCCCCTGATGGCCTGTTGTCATCCTTTCAGAATAGCGGAGTTCCGCTGTTAGTGGCCCAATTGGGGCTGCGTAGAGTAGGGCTGCTGGGCAGTTTTGCGCCAATAGTAAGGCGGGCGGGGAACATTTTACATAGACCCGAGGTGGCACCTCTAGTTAAGGAGTGGATCTTGAGATCCTCCTCAGATGTTCCGGTCGGCCAAGAGAGCCCTCCGAAGGTGCCTTAGCTCATCCCTTGGCTTGGGAGGGGAAGAGTTTGTTAGTCTTCCGGGTATGCGGCGGGTCCTCCACGTTGAGACCTTGGGTCTGTCCCTCGTGTTACTAGTCTTGTGCCTAGATCGTTCGCTTGAGGGTAGTAGGTGCACGGTCGCCCCTTCCCCAAGGGTCGAACTCCACAGGAGACCGATTTTCGGTTTCAACACATAAAGTGGTGGGTCTTCAGTATTCGATGGTCGTTCACATCGACATCGATATGATGACTCGATAGGTGTGGTTTACACTTAGCCAACAAAAAGACTGGTGGTTGGTCAGCATAGTATGCGGACACCCTAGTATGTCCTTCAGGGGCGGACACCCACTGTCTCCGTTGGCCACGGCGGAGGCTTCTGGGAGTGAAACTAGCTTCTAAAATGGGGAAACAAAAGATCTGTGTGCATAGAGTCATGTTTGTGTGTTGCACTTGCATTAATCATGACATAACATAACACTACACTCATATTTACATATAACCTGACACCCCATTGTATAAATTGGTCTGGAACTTTTTATACGATGAGATTCTTGCAAAAGACCCTTAACTTATATGTTTGTATGAGAATTCATATAAGTTAAGGTTACTTATTCCATAGTTACTTTACATGTACTTACTGCTCTACTTTGCTTGACTACATTACTGCTTCTTTACTATAGAACTGTTTCCTTGCATTTCCTTTGACAGCACTATTGATGTTACAATATACCTGCTAGATTAGGTCCACCGTCACTTGCTTTTGACCACTCTCCACCATCATAGCTTTCATGTCATTCCTCCCACACGATGCCTAGGAGCCACTGGGGGAGAGGTGGGGGAAAATAGGCTTAGTCTTTTGACTAACGGTCGGTGGACCAAACATTTCAGGGACTCTGGATGGGAGACAGGGAGCAGCAGCAGGAGATGCAGCACCAACGGAGCACAGTGCACATGGAGGTCAGCCAGTCTAGTACGGGAGCACCAGCGGAGCACAATGCACATGGATGTTAGCCTTACTTGACTTCCGCGAGAGAGATTTGTAGTGAGGAATTGTTGTACAGGGCATAAGCCCGTTTATATTTCTGCATTATTATTCTGTGTAAGCATATTTATCATGTGGACTTGCTGTGATTTCTATTTCATATGTTACATATGATTGTGGACTTGACTCAATTGTCTTCTCTCATTTTACTTCTACTTCTTGATGATCTTCATTGCCGGCAGAATCGGCGTTTTGTGGTGGCAACCCTCCCGAGTGTTGGTGTCACTACAAAGCGGCAGTTCTCGGCATAATACCCGTTAGCGTAGAAAAAAAGGGGTCTTACACATATTGGCATTATATTAGTACTTGGACTATCCTGCAATCACATATTAGTTTACATTAGGAACCTAAAAGGGTTTGGGTCCTTGGTTTATGAGAATGACTATCTCTACCTACAGCAGCCCTGACAAGATAACTCACCCTTGCCCTTGGCACAATTGGGTTGTGACAAGACTCTATGGAAAAGTGACTCACCTTGCCATAGCATCAACACTCATGGATATCGTATCTCCTCTTCTGAATATCCTTTGAAGTAGGCAATCTATTAGGTTTTGTCTGTTCAGAGAGGAGAGCAGCAGCCTTTTTTCTGTTTCTTTCAGCAAGTATTTGACTGAAAGTGAGTCTGCATGTAGGTACACTAGGTTGATTCTGAGTTACACTAACAGATGTCTTCTTTGCAGCTGACACAGTGTTGATGGCATCAGAAACAACCAAGTGAGGTCTACTGACTAACATTCTCACAATCTTGTTCTTTGCTAAAGGAATATGGGGATTGGCCATAACCTTGTCCTTGAGAGTAGGAGTTGGAGTACCAAACATAAATGGTCCATGATGTGCCATTTGAATTTCCTCATGAGGAGCCTTTAGTGCACTCAATCCCATGTCCTTTCTTCTTCCATTGCAAGGTACACTAGTATCCTTACAAGAAGAGTAACCATTCTTCCAGTGACCATACATACTGTCCTGGTCATACCTGTTAAAAGGGAGAATTACCTTCTGAAAGGTGGTCTGAGGCACTATTGGAGCCTTGCCTTTCCCTTTGGAATGGACAGCTCTAGTATTCCACTTGAACCCCAAACCTCTCTTATCTTTTTGAGAGATGAAGGAGTCAATCAGTGGTAGCACGGTTTTTGGCTTAGAAAATTCTCCTACTAGAATCCGCTCTTTGAGGAGCATCTCTTCAAGATCCTTGATGATCTTATTCTTTTGGCTAATGATGCTAATTTGGATTATAGAGATTTTCTTCAGCTGACTGACTTCCCTCCTCATCTGAGCTAGCAAAGGAGCTGACTCAGACTGCAGGGAAGAAGATTGTTGAAGAGAAGCAATCACCTCAGCTTGTCTTTTGACAAGCTTCTTGCTCTTCTTTAGAGCTTCCAGAATTGCACCATACTTGTCAATCAGTTGATTGATATCATCATCAGATTCTGCCTCCATCCCCACTGGATGAAGTGGATACTTTTTAGTCTGAGCCATTCTCATAGATAGAGGGAGAGTTAGGGAGAGAGTGTACCTCATCAGGAACAGGATTGTCCTGATTGTCTTCAGTTAGAGCCATGAGGCTGAATTCATCATCCTCTTCAAAGTCACTGTCAATAGAGGACAGTGGGGCGCTTATGATAATTGAGGCAACTGGATGATCTGCCTCCTCTTCAACAAAAATGAGACCAATATAGGCCTCTTCTTCCTCTGATTCTGAAGATCAGAATCACTATCTTATAAGCTGATTTTCTTCTTGGCCAGGAAGCTCTTTTCAGCCTTCTTGTCCTTATAGTGCTTTTTTTCATCAGATTTCTTGTGCTCCTTTCTCTTGATTGGACAGCCATCAATGACATGTCCACCCATGCGGCAACAATAGTAAATAACAATACTCATACTATATTTGTTCTGCTTAGAGTCATACCTTTCCTCAGAGGGGTCTTTTCTAGACTTATCCTTGCTGGAATAAGGCTTTCTTGAAGTGGAGCTTGAAGAGCCCTTGTTCTTTCACTATCCCCTCCTGCTCAACATTTTCTTGAACTGTTTGGAGAAAAAAATGTCAGTTCTCCATTAGATAATTCATTGTCTGATGAGCTGGGATCTAAACTCTCGGACTCTATAGCTCTCCATGGAGGAGGAGTCCTTTCTCTGCTCCTCCTTGTTGCTTCAGCTCTAAAGACCACAACCTTCTCTTTATTGTGAGATCTGTCAACATCTTCTTCTTCCCTTCTGGAGTTCAGTTGCATCTCATGAGACAACAACTTTCCAAATAGGTTTTGAGGCATAGTGTTTGCCAAGTTGCCAACCTCTCTAATGTCACAGATCTTGATATCCAACTCCTTGTTGAGAGATCTCAAGAACTTGTCATTCTGCTCATAGTTTGTGAATTGTCTGTCATAAGTGATCAGACTATTCATTATCATAAAGAATTTTTCATAGCAATCAACTATAGAATCTTTTTTGCCTTGCTTGAAGGCCTCATACTACTAATTCAAGAGGGATTTCATGTCATCCCTCACCTTCTCTATCCATTCCATGTATACTATTAGATAATCCCACATCTCTTTAGTTATTCTACAGTGGTCCAAGTTATGGAATATGGAGTCATTCAAGAGACTAACAATAATGTTCTGAGCTATTTTGTCCATAGTTGCCAAAATGACTTTATCCTCGGTCATCTCAGTATATTTCTTAGGTGTCTGGATATTGGAATTTATAGCAGTGACCTTCATGGGAATGAAAGGTCCCTCTTGAACTGTTATGAATATCCTAGGGTATAAGGCTTCCATAAATATCCTTACCTTTTCCTTCCAAATTCCAAAATTTTCTTTCCTACATATAGGAAGTTTCATTGAGCTTAACTCCTTATGATTCTCACCTAAACCCATGGAGATAATCTTCTGCTACTATTGGAGATCTGTTCAGACTATTAAGTCCTTTTTGAACAACCTCTCTCAGATACCACTTGAAAATGTTTGTTCAAGAGTAGCTACACACCTAAAGGGGAGGGAGGTGAATTGGTATGTTTAAATCTTTTTGTTTCTTTTGAGCCTAGGTCTAGTTATGTGTTAGATTTTGTTGATTAGCTTTCAAAATACACCACAACACACAAAAATTTATAGGGGTTCCCCTATCTAGAGTACAACCACTTTCCCCCTTCACATATCTAGCAGTGAGCTAGATTCAGCGAACTTCTCCTTTTACTCAGCTCCTTGAGCTTACTCCTCAGATCCCGCAGGAACCTATACCTCGGAGTGAAGCTCACTCCTATAACTCGGAGTATATATAACAACTCCTACCGTAGGCTAAGAAGCCCTACACTCAGAGATTCACAAATCTCCTACATCAGATCTATACAGAGATCCTAACTCATGCCCCAAGCCTTACTTCAGATCCTAAACAGGATCCTATAGTTAGAGACACAGCTCCTACACTCAGCCTTTATAACTCGGGCTTACAACTCAAATCACCCTGTAATCCTACAAGTTGAGTAATGAGTTTGATATTGTTTGATTCGAGAGAAATATTCCTCTGAGTCACATTTCTGAATTGAATAAACTTAGTCATATATCTTCACAACAACAAGATTCTTGATCTTCAGTGTAGTTCTACTTGTGCTGAGAAGACCTGATGTAGAGCTATGTATCTTCAAGCTTTTATATCTCTGAGTTGAAAGCAATAGCCTTGAAGATGAACAAAAATTTACTTTGAGTGCTCTGCTACTCTTCTGTCTTTTGTAACTCTTCTATAAAACCAGAATAATGGATTTGAGAAGAAGAAGACTACTTCGGGAAGAAGATCAAGAATACTTCTTGCTTTTAATTTCTCTATAAAAGTCCTTTTATCATCCGCCGTCCAACAACTCTTTTATCTGTATGGGCAAGCCGAAATAGCAGCTTTAAAGGTACTTTAGCTTTAACTGCTATTCAAAAAGAGTCGGCGACATTTGTCTTCTAGTGCACAAATCCCGCTTGATTTGAATTTGGTTGACATCAACATGACTCAACACTTGTATACTTATCAGTTTTCACAGTTAATCTACACAGGAATTGAGTTAAGTTATGTGACTCAACGCAAAAACACTTAGTAGAAAATTTGCTTCTTGAGGCATTGAGTAAGCCTTTATCTCTCAAAGATTTTGTCTCAGACAACTGAAATGATAAGGTGTTGAGTGAACCTTCATCACTTAATGTTTTTGTACTTAGCAAAATTCTTCTAGTTGAAGGCGTTGAGTGAAGCCACTTTACTCAAAGCTTTTGTACTTGGCTGAAAACCTGACTATAGGGATTGAGTGAGCCTTCATCTCTCAACACTTCTGGACTTGTACTGAATTTATGAATGAAGTCATTTAGTGAATAGCCTTCACTCAAAGCTTTTAAACTCTGCTGCAATATTTATAAGGCATTGAGTGAGCCTTCTTCACTCAATGCATCTGTACTTAGACAGATTTCCTTTTGAGTAGGTGTTGAGTGAACAACCTTCACTCAACGCTTCTGGACTTAGCCAGATTTGAGTCTAGCAATACTGAGGCTTTGAGTTCCTGATCTTCTGCCATAACTTTTACCCTTCTGGTGTTGAGTGAACCAAACTCACTCAATGCTTCTGCACTCAGCCAAATTTCGGCTTTTCCAGCATCCTGTCTTGAGTCCAAATGTTATTTTGATCATGATAACCTGTCTAATCATGAAACAGTAGACATCCTGCAAAAATTGAACTTGAACTTATATCAAATACAATCATGTGTATATTATTGACTGGTGGGTCTTCTTTAAATATGGGATATTATGATCAATGGACCCAACACCCAACAAAGTTAGTGGGAGGTTATAGGGGAAATCACCCCACGCACGATCCGCACGTGCAATCTGTGCTCGATAAATGCACCAACTATCATCGTGTTGCACACTGCACGACTGTTGGGAGGTCGCCCGTTGATAGGCACTCGACCCTAGCGGCCGATCTCCGTTGGTCGAGCGCCCGTGACATGCGGTCCTGAGTCCCTCATGGCAGGCCTCCCCCAACCTGCCTCCCTTGGTGGCGTGCCCGTGATATGCAACCATGAGGCCCCCACTACTAGCCTCCTCCGACCAGCCTCCCTTGAGCGTGCACCCACGGTGCGCTGCTATGAGGACCCCGCGACCGACCTCCCTCGGCTTGCCGCCCTTTGACGCACGATCGAGAGGCCCTCATGGAAGGCCTCCTTAGGGCAGTCATATATGGTCACGTGATATTTTGTTGTAAGTGGTTACCTAACTCACCTAGAGGGGAGGTGAATATGTGGATTTGCACTTTTTTTTCTACTCATCGAAAGTTATCAGTTAATAGTAAAAGTAAAGCACAACAAGTACACACAAATCAATACATAGATATTTATAATTGCTCCCCAAGTTCTGAATACAACCACTTTCCTTATACACCTATCTAGCAGTGTGCTAGACTCGGCAGTCTCCTCCAAAACTAGGCTCCTTAGAGCTTACAACTCAAATCTCATAAGATTTCTCAGATCTCTTCCAAATCCTACCTCGGTCACACAAGCCCTACAACTCAAAGTACTTTAACTACTACAACTCAGAAACACTCTTGGATTCCAAACTCATATATATCACCAAGTCCTATCTCATGCTTATCACCAAGTCTTACAGCTCAGGCTAGGAGAACATCCCTACAACTCAGGCACAGAGGCTATACAGCTCAGATCTATACGTAGATCCTACCGAAAAGATAGTTGAAATATTTTACAGCAGAAGACTTAAAATAATATGACCTTAATGCTTCAGTTCTTCTGTTGTTCTTGTTGTTGGCAAGTTTCTAGAGCGGCCCTTGAGCAAATTGATCTTCAGGTAGAATGGGCAATGTCTTTCTCCTCCTTGATCTTGTTCTATAGTAGTTGGAAGAAGATCTAACTTTGAGTCTGATTGACTCTCTCTTATTCTTTAGAAAGCAATCAGAAAGAACTAATTGCTCCCAGTGCGCCTCTTTAGGTTTTGTGATTGATGGCGACACTTGGTTCGGATGTTGGGTTATGTTCCTTCGCCCTAGCATATCTTATTTTATACCTTTGACATCTGCAATGGTCATGAAATACGTCTTATCATTGGAATGGACATGAATAGAATAATCTATCCTTATTTTATGCAACAACTCCAATTTTGAATCTCGCCACTCTATACGGGCTCAACAACAATATTTATCCCATCTTCAATGATAACATTGAGTATAATATTCTTTCTCAGCTGTATCGGCCTTAACTTTGAGAATTACCTCATTCATCTTCTTCTCCACGATATCGTTGAGTAGAGGCTTCATTCTCAATGGTATGTCATCGATACAGTGGACATTGCTATACCTACTTAGCGGTATAGTCCTTATTTGATCTAAACCTATTTTAGATTTAACACTAAATGTATCATGCATAAACATGAAGTAGATATGCCATCAAATACATTATGCTCTTAGCATTATAGGTGATGATTCTTCAAATCTATGAATATTGAGGGAAGTATTCCCAACAATCTCCTCATATTTGAAGAAGGCAAAACACACATCAATGCTACTGTTCCAGATGAGAGGTGTTTATCTAAAATCTGTTAGGAAATGTTTGAAAGATGTTCCCATTATCATCCATAAGAACATCTCTTAATTATTCAGCTAGCTGCATAGTCTGATGTTGGGTTTGAAACACATATTCCTCAATGTTCTCCACACCATGTTTGATAACCTCATCAATCTGGCTTACATACATCTTTACACTAGTTATATCTTGTGTGGTCAGCCTTAAGCTGTCATCCATAGATCTGAGAATGTTTATATTTTGTTTGACTAAGCTAGCGGGTAGGTCAAACCACTTGGTGATCACTTTATTGATGTGAGCTGTGCCACCTTTAAAAAAATCCAGATCATTCATTATCTTAGTTTTAAACTTCTGAACTTCATCCAATATTTTAGCTTTCATATCCTTAACAGATTCATCAATGTAGCTTTTCAATGAAGATGAGTGCTCATCTAATATTACTTTTACTGATATAAGGATTGAACTTACAGTAGTACTGGTGGATGGTTGAGAGTGGGGTCAATGAGATGGCATATCTATGGTAGAATGATTCAATCTCATCCATAAGCCCTCTTGACCAGCCAACTCAGTGTGAGTGGCTTTCTCAACCTCTAGGATCTATGTATCTTAAGTAGAGGTTCACACTCAACTTGATCATCAGTCTCAAGAAACTTGTCAAGAGTGATATCTGGAATTTCCTCATTCTCCCCCTCGGTTGGGGCAACATCCTTCTCTTGAGCATCTTGCTATCCCTTAATTGGTTGAAGAATTATTATTTATGTCCTCATCCATATGAACTTCAATCTCCCCTTAAGATTGTGTATGACTTGGCTCTTGAGCCACTGACTCTCCTTGAGCAGCTACATCTATAACATCCCTTAAACAACTAGACCCCTAAGAGTGGTTTTGTCATGACTAGGTCATGACAAAATCCTAGGAAGCTCAAGAGACCAAGTGAACTTAGACATGAAGGTTTAATCACTTTGGTCTGCAAATAGCTTAATTAGAGCACCATCCCTAGAGTTTGACTTTAGGGCTTCAACTTGACTCCATGACCACACCATAACATCCATAACCCTTTAAGAGGTCCATTGGGTCACTAACCACCCATTGGGGGTCAAATAAAGAGGTCAAATTGACCAAGGGTCAACCCAAACCCTAATTAGGTCAAATTGCCCAAAGTTGACCTAATTAGGCTAAACCAAGCCACAAGTGGACTAGGGTGATGTCAATGGTATCATCTACACCCCATTGGGTCAGTCACATCACCCAAAATGACCTAGGGTTGGGCTTAAATGGCTAGGATTAGCCAAGCCCAAAAAGTGAAGAAAAGGCTAGCTCAAGCACAACCCACTTAGGCTAGGCCCAATTGAGGTGGCTCACTAGCATCATGAGGTTTATAATTACCCAATTTGCCATTCATTTGCTGGAAATGGTGACTAGGAGAGAGAAACCTCAAGTTGTCTTTAATGGACGAGAGAGAAAGTGAGGAGTGAAGGCCATTCATGGCCAAGGGAGGCCAAGGGCCTTCCCATTTGCTGGATTCATCTTCCTGGTTGATTAGGAGGAGATCAAAGGTCTGTCCCAGCCATAATAGTGCCTAGGTGAAGAGAATTCAGTTGGCCGAAATTCTCAAAAATTACCATTAATGGCCATTGAAGAATGACCTCTCCCCTTCCGCTTCTGATTCTTTTTAAAGCTTCCCCAGACTTTGGGCAGTCGTTTCCACCATTCCCTTGAAGGAGATAAGCCCTCTGTCTGTATAGTTGCATAGCACCGCGCGGCGCCACCACCGGCAATGGCGACACAGCGATCGGCTCGACTTCAGCCACCCCAGAAGGTCCTATCCTCTTCTTCTCTTCCAGTGGATAGATCCACTCTCCTTGGTGACCCAATTTGACGCCAATTAGCTTGGATCGGACTCACCGAAAGCTCTAGTTTTGGAACTTTTAATTCCAATCTAAAATCCATGTTTCGGCTACCTCCGGCTGGCCAACCACCTCCCATCGCCGGCCACCACCTCAACAAAGGTGGTGGTGGCACTGGCCGGCCGGGGAGAGGCGTAGGTGGCTGGGAAAACACGATTGAATATCTCCCAGGATGGAGAAATCTTGGATTTTGGCTCAAGGAAGAAGAAGCTGGGATGCCATCTGTCCCTGCTTTAAGATGTGTGCTGGCCGATCTTAATGTAATAGATTAAACAATTCATTTATTTCATTTTCTATCACACTATTTGCAATGTTATGAATTTTGTAATGCATTTTGAGTCTAGTTTATTTTAAAATTGGTTTCAACTCATTTGGGTCATTGGTCTGACCACATCACACCAAATGGTGCAAGATATACCTAGGGTTAACCAGACACAAATGTGTACCCCGACTAAAATACTCATCCAAATGATTTGAAATTTGGATCGTAGGTTAGTCTCATCTATATCTCATACATATCCAAAAATGGGAATTTTTTAATGCATTTTTTTTATAGTTTTAGAAAACATTTATTAAATCATGTATGATTTAATTAAGGGGTCTAATGACCTCAAAACCACCCAATATTTTGTTGGGTGATCATTAGGGTCATGTAATGACTCTAGTAAAAATCACAGCCCATTTGGGGCTAGTTTGAGTAGGTATTAGTGTAACCAAAATTTGGTCCCTTAAGTGTAAATTAGGGCAAGTGTGTATTGGATGGGTTGAGTGGTTAAACCTCATTCAAAAGGGTTGAAACTTTTACCACTGCCTCAAATCCCTAAAAATCACCCCCTCAAGAGATTTTGAGTGGTTTGGGGTGGATATTCCCTAAGACCCTAGTGTAGGCCCTATGGCTGAGGTTTTGGGCCTATTGAAGGACATGGGACTATATGTCCTTGGATGGTCTTGGAACTTGGTTGGTGAATTCCTAGGTTAAAAATAAGCTCTAGAAGAGTGGTTGTGGGATTTTTAGGAACATATACCCTCTTTGAAATAGATAAGGATAGTTTAGGGCACTTTGGTCCAATATTTAATTATATGCTCAAATGAATTTGAATACTCACGAAACTTAGGCAGTAAACTTATTTAGATGATTTTTTCCCTATAAATTTTATTGTGAATTTTGGATTGATAATTTTAGCACTTCATTCACAAATCCTAAGTTTGACTCAATCATAAGATAATTATTTTAGGGTTATTTGCTTACTGGAAAATTATCAAACTTGGTCAGGGAACATTAGAGAACATAATCATGCTTTGTAAATGTTTATAAAAATATTGGAAGACTTTTCATATAGGATCCTTCACAATACCCATTTTTGAATATTTTTAAATAATTTATCTATGTGACCAATTGGAGTTAAAAAATTATAATTCTTGGTAAGTAGTCTTCCCTGGTCATGTTTATCATCTAATAATTTTCTCATAATTTTTGAATGGTTGGTTCTAATTTTTCCCTATTTATCATAATATTGTGCATGTGATTCCATAATTTATTGAAGGTCAAATTGTAACACCACAAATCCCAATTTAGGTTCAGGTTGGGCGACACGACCTGGGACACGGGCGTGTCCCAGGGTGTGTCCTGCTCGGGTTGAGCAGCTTGTCGAGTGCTCGACGAAATGCACTTAAGAAGTTCACGAGAGGGAACACGTCCTGCAACACGGGCGTGTCAGAGGGCGTGTCCTCCTCTGGTAGACGAACTGCACTCGACGATCGTCGAGTGGCAAGTTATGTTGAGAACACGGCCTATAACACGGGCGTGTCACAGGGTTGTGTCCTTCTCTGGATCATCCAGGGATGTGTGTTGGTGGACACATGTGTGTCTTGGGGTACACGGCCTGGGACACGGGCGCGTCCCATGGCCGTGTCCCACTCGGGTGGAGTTAGTGGTGTACTGCCTGAGGTACACGTCCACTCGGCACGAGCGTGTATTGAGTGAAACAGGCGTGTTAGCCTGTGACACAGGAGTGTCACATGGCCATGTCCTGTTCTGGATAAGGCGGTTCGTGCACCGCTTAAGGGACACAGCCTGTAACACTGGCGTGTCAGCCCAAAAATAGATATTTCTGGGCAAATCGTGGTCGTTCATTTCCTTCAACTTGGATCTAAGGGTCCAAGACCTTCCCTGCTATTATATAACCGTGGATGGAACTCTCATTCACTCTTAGTCTTTCTCTTTCTAAAGAGATAAAGAGTGAGGAGAGGAAGGAAGGAAGGTAGGGAAGGAAGCCGACTTCCGGAGGAGCTTCGGAGTTCCGCATCGAGATCTGAGTTCAGATTCGTGGAGGCAAAACCGTGGTGGTGATTTTCATCTGGCTAGATCATGGCCCCAAAGTGATTGTCAAGGGTAACGATCTCCTTCTTGGACAAGTGAAGTCCTACTTTATGCATAAGCATGGAATCCTCCACCAAGAGGTGGAAAGCGTAAGTGATTCCAGGTTGAGTCTGCATCTAGAGCCAGAAATAGGTCGTACAACATAGCCATGCTGTGTGAAGCCTATCCGGACGGTTAGTCTGGATTGGTGATGTTGATATTGTGAACCGAAGAAGACTCCATGTATTGTATGGATGCTTGTGAATTGTGAATCCTTGAAAAGCTTGGTATGAGCCCTTGTATTGGGTGTGGTGATGAACTGGAATGGATTGGAAAGCGGCTCTGAGAGAGATGTGTGTGGAGCATGAAAGGGAAGGCCGACCCGTGTCAAGATTTGCGCTATTCACGAATTGAGCAACGGGAAATGGCTGACCTGTACCTGTATTGTGGGAGATCGATTAGTGGCAAGGCTTGGGCGTATGCGGCCCCGACCCAGCTTACTGCACCACAATGGTGGGTCGATCTAAATGCTCAAGTTTGCCGTGAGGTTAGTACCTCTGAGTGGGATGGGCGGATTGTCGCCAGCATGCGTGTTAGTGGACTAGGACCGGCCAACCAACATGTTAAAAATCTCTGCTCGGTGGTGGGCAACTGGTATATCTATTACACCAATAATGTGCCCTGAGTGCACGGAGCGTCTGGCGGAGGCCGGCGTTTATGATACTGTTGTGATACTTGTTGTGATAGCTAGATGTTATGGCAATGTTGTAACACCCCAAATCCCAGAATTTGGAGAAGTTGGGTGACACGGCCTGGGACACGGGCGTGTCCTGCTCGGGTGAGCAGCCGGCAAGAGTTCGACGAAAATTCGTTCTACAAAAAAAATGAGGGAACACGCAATCTGACACGGGCGTGTCAGAGGCCGTGTCCTCCTCTGGTCAACGAAGTCAGTTCGACGAAGTTGAACTGGGGCGTGTCTCATGTCGTGTATGGTCACACGGCCTGTGACACGGGAGTGTCACACGCCGTGTCCTTTTCTGGATGTGCCCAAGGCATTGAGGCCTGGTGAACACGGGCACGACACGGGTGTGTCTTAGGGTACACGGCCTGTCACACGGGCGTGTCACTGGCCGTGTCCCGATCGAGTGAAGTTGGTTTTGTGCAGCCTGAAGTACATGTCCACAAACAGGGGCGTGTCTGAAGGCGTGTCAGGTGACACGGCCCGTGACATGGGCGTGTCACATGGGCATGTACTGGCCTGGATAAGTTAGTTGTGTGCCGCTTAAGGTACACGACCTGTGACACGGGCGTGTGACAGGCTGTGTCAGGCAAAAAATAGCCTTTTGTGACCAAATCGTGGCCATCAATTTCCTCAGCTGGGATCCAATGGCTGAGATTCCTCCCTGCTTCCTTAAGGCTGAGACTTGCGAAGGAAATCCTCATTTGTTTTGGCCTTCATCTCTCTACAAGCCTAGAGAGAGAAAGAGAGGAAGAAGGAGCAGGAGGAGGAAGAGGAGCCGGCCACCGGTGGAGCTGCAGAGTTCCGTTTAGAGAACCGAGGCCAGTATTGTGGAGGCAAAGCCATTGCGGTGTAGTTCAGCCGACTAGGAATCCATGGATCCGAAGAGTTGTTCAAGGGTAACAACTTTTCTTCCTAGCCATGTGAATTCTTCCTTTTTGGCATGTGCATACGGTTCCCCCACCAGAGGGTGACTTATTATGGGAGTCTCTTGGGTTGATTCATTGAATCCCCACTCCTTTGGCGTATAGATCCGGAAATGGAGTACGAAATAGACATGCTGTGTGAAGCCTATCTGGACAGGTTGGTCTGGATTGGTGATGTTGCATATACGCACCAGAGAAGACTCCGTGATAAACGTGTAGTTTAGGAGTCGACAGGTTAAACCTGTGAAGGGCAGTAGCAGGAAGTACTGGAGTGGTAGTACAGAAAAATACTCGTATAATGCTTGTGCTGAATGGGTTGTACCTGTGAAGGGTAGTAACAGGAAGTACTGGATTGGAAGTCCAGGAAATACCCTTGTAATGCTTGATGTTCATGGGTGGTACCTGTGAAGGGTAGTAGCAGGAAGTACTGGTGTGATAAGCCAGGAAAATACCCTCGATGCTTGTGATGCTTGTTGGGTTGTGCCTATGAAGGGAAGTAGTAGGAAGTACTGGTAGGAAAGCCCAAGAAAATACCCGCAAATGGTTAGAGCTAGGGATGGAACATGTGTTCTGTCGCTACCGTTGAGTATGGCACCAAGCTAACCTGTGATTGTGAAGCTTGTCCTGCGAGGACATTATGACTATTTGCTAAACAGACAAGGGGATGCCGACCCGCGTTAGTCTGGTTATAGAACTAACAATTTGAGCAACGGGCAAAGGCTGAACTGTATCCGCGTTATGGTTGTCTACCATGGGTGTCTGGATGAATTGGCATTTGGCAGAAATGCATAGCGAGAGTCTTAGACCTGTGCGCCATGACTCCATGGGGGGCTACAAACCAATCCCGGGTCATTAAGACTGCAATCTATGGCTGCACGCCATAGAGTAAATGCTCAATGTTATACCATTGGGTTGCGACCCTGATACGGTGGTGGGCAACTAGTTCGCCGGTACACCAAGAATGTGCCCTGAGTGCACGGATCGTCGGTCCGCGTGGCTGACAGTTGTGATGGAATGTATGTGCGTGAGAGCACATTGTATGAATATATATATATATCTGCCTGTGAAATTCTATGCCTGCAGGGAAGGAATACCACTGCTCTGGGAAAAAGTGGTATGGTCGTTATAAAATTGGTCAGCTGAATGCTGATCGTTGCCTTGTTTTCCACCGTTGGGTGGGCTATTCCTGTGCAGGTGCTGGAGAGCCAAGCGAGACATATAAAGGCTGAAGTCCCTACTGCTGTTGTTGTTGCTGCCGCTAGCCCTTGAAGGCTAAGCTTAAAATGCTATATTTGTTTATACGTGGCCTGCCTGCGCGCCAATGTTTAAGGCCACTGTTGTGAAAAGACTTGTAAGGCCATAAGGCCAACTGACTTTGTATTTGGTGAATATTCCTGTGAGATAAATGTGGATCTTTTATGGTGGACATTCATGTTTGGAGTTCAGTGTCGTGTTATAAGCTTCCGCTAGAATGATTTTGTGTTAGGATGCGCAACTCTGGTATCATTCCTTGACTTCGCCGTCTGTTTTGTGGTATATGCTGTGGGGCCCCGATCGGACCTTCTAGTATATACTATATGAACGGATGAAGTCATTACATTTTTTGGTATCAGCTGTCTCGGTCTTTCCCTTTCAAATTCGTGGTCGAATTCTTTTGTGGGGTGGCGAGCACGTGTCTGTGCAAACCATGTTAATACTAATGAACTCGTGAATGTCCACTTTAGGAATGCAAATACATGTGTTTGAGGAACCTACGCGTTCCTATCTTGTTGATATTGCTTGTGTGCGGTCGCTAATGTGCGTGTCTTGTTCACCTATAGGTGACGCGAAGTGGTGCTGGGGAATCAGAGCCCCAGCGTTCTGATGAAAGTACGGTACCAGCTGAGGTGCATATACCTCCGCCTTCTGCGGAAACTGTGTGATTAGTTGCTGAGGCATTGTTTTCCATGATTAAAGCACAGCCTCTTGGTCAAGAGCAAGGGCAAGCACAACCGACATTGAGGCCAGAATAGGTGGCGGCGAGGCCAGAACCTTTTGAGGCTGTGGATCCTCGAGCAGCTGAGAAGCAGTTGAAGCAGTTCATGAGCTTTAACCCGCCTACGTTTCCAAGAGTCGGATCTCCTACGCAGGCTGAGGACTGGTTGTCACGCATCAAGCGGATAATGACGGCAATCAGGATGGAGGAAAATCAGAAGGTCACTTTAGCCACCTTCTTACTAGAGGGAGAGGCGCGTTTATGGTGGGACGAGATGGAACTACACCACTTAGCAGGGAGGCCGTTAACACAAGTGACGATTGAGGAATTCTCCCGACTCTTCCTGGCAAAGCACCTCCCGACGGCACAACGCATTGCCATGGAGAACGAGTTCCAAAAGCTGATGCAAGGAGAGGGCAATGTTGACATGTACCTGCATGAGTTCACGAGGTTGGGATGGTATGCGGGTTCGATCTTTGCTGATAAGCAGAGGAAGACGAATAGGTTTTACGAAGGATTACGGGATGAATTGTGGTTCCTGCTCTCTAGTTCCATGGACCAAGGCTTCCAGGCGTTGGTTGACACTGCGTGCGCACTGGAGAAGGACATGAAGAGGGTGCAAGGGAAGAGGGCCTTGGCTGTGACACAGCTGGAGTTCAAGGCGCCCCGACCTGGGAAATCATATTATAAAAAGAATTGGGGCAAGAGGTCCAAATCGACTGGACAAGCTCCTTCCACTGTTGCATCGGGTGCAACGTCGGGGGCCTCTTCAAAGCCGGAGACTCGTACCTGCTTTACATGTGGAAAAGTGGGGCATATAGCCTGCCAGTGTCAGAGTGGTCCACCAAAGGGTGAGAAGAAGGCGGGAGCGTCATATGCTAAGAAAGAAAAAGTAGTGGTGGAGTCCTCTACATCTCAGGCATAGGCCTGAGTCTACAACCTTGGCCTGCATGAGGCCATTAAGCAGAGTGACATCGTCACAGGTACGAGTTAAGTTATTGATTGCTTTGCTTATTGCATGCTTTCTGTATTGCATATTTGTATGCGGCTTGTGTGTGTGACATGGTTGTCACAGGCTTTGTGATGATTCGGAACACGCTGGCGCGAGCACTATTTGATACGGGTGCTTTGCATTCTTTTTTGTCTAAAGACTTTATCGCTCGACTTGTGATACCTTGTCGTGTGAAGATAGATAGCGTCAGGGTGGTGTTACCGAATGGTTGTATGATGCTTGCTGATAAGGCTTGTGATGTGGCGGTGCAAATAGGAAGTCGGGATTTCTGTTTGACTGCATCTGTATTGCCGATATTGGAATTTGACGTGATCTTTGGTATGGATTGGCTCTCGGAGCAGCATGCCTTGATTGATTGTAATGCCAAAGAGATCACGTTGGGCCGGAATACCGAGCAGGAGACGAAGTTCGCGGGCATACGAGGAGTGGGCGAGATGTTGATGTATGCACTCCAAGTCATCAAGGTTGTTCGAAAGGGCGCGAAGTGCTACTTCACGCTGATTCAGGCTGTTGAGCCAAAGGCCGGTGTAAGCGATGTTCCGGTGGTATCGGAATTTGCAGATGTGTTTCCCAAGGATCTCCCTGGGCTACCACCCCATCGAGAGATTGACTTCACGATCGATTTGGTGCAAGCTGCGAAACCTGTGGCCCGCTCTCCATATCGTATCGCGCTAAAGGAAATGACGGAGTTGAAAGTCCAACTGCAAGAGTTGCTGGAGCAGGGTTATATACGCCCAAGCATGTCACCTTGGAGCGCGCTTGTTCTGTTTGTGAAAAAGAAAGACGGTGGTTTGTGGTTATGTATTGATTACTGTGAACTGAATAAGCTGACCGAGAAGAACAAGTATCTGATTCCACGGATTGATGAGTTGTTCGATCAGCTGGTGGGATCAACCGTCTACTCCAAGTTGGATTTGAAGTCTGGTTATTACTAGTTGAGGATTCGGGAAGGTGACATTCCCAAGACCGCATTTGGAACACGTTACAGGCATTATGAGTTCACGGTAATGCCGTTTGGGCTGTGCAATGCGCCATCGGTGTTTATGGACCTGATGCACCGAACGTTCCGAGAGTACCTGGACTTGTTCATGATTGTGATCATTGATGATATCCTGGTGTACTCGCAAACGGAAGCCGATCACGAACACCACTTGCGGTTGGTGTTGCATACTTTGAGGAAGAATAAGCTCTATGCTAAGTTCTCGAAGTGCGAGTTTTGGCTATCGTCGGTGGCTTTTTTGGGCCATATGGTAAGCGGAGAGGGCATAACAGTGGATCCAGCAAAGATAAGGGCCATACATGAGTGGCCAGTGTTGTCTTTGGTGGCCAAGGTCAGGAGCTTCCTTGGACTGGCGGGCTACTATAGACGATTTGTTGCAAACTTCTCGTGGATCGCTTTGCCTCTAACCACACTGACGAGAAACGACCAGAAGTTTGTTTGGATGCCGGAGTGCACACGAGCTTTTGAAGAGCTGAAGAGTCGGTTGACCACGACACCTGTGTTGACATCGCCATGTGGTAATGACGGATTCGAGATCTACAGTGATGCTTCAGGAAGGGGCTTAGGCTACGTTCTTCTGCAAAATGGAAAAGTGATTGCTTATAGCTCTCTCCAACTGAAGGTGCATGAGCGAAATTATCCCGTCCATGACTTAGAGTTGGAGGCAGCGATCTTTGCACTGAAGTTATGGAGGCATTATCTGTATGGCGTGAAAGTGGAAATCTATATAGACCACAAGAGCGTAAAGTATTTGTTGGAGCAGAAGGACCTGAATATGCGACAACGAAGGTGGTTTGAGTTCCTTGGGGATCACCTTTATGATTCATTATACTCCCGGGAAGGGAAATGTGGTCGCTAATGCCTTGTGTCGGAGAGCTCCGGCAAGGGCAAGTTGGTTGCAGAGGCACGATGAACGTCTAATCCAAGAGTTGGAAGCGTTAGAGATTTCTTTTGTTGACAAGATTCTACAGCTGATGCATGTTTGAACTGGACGGAGGTGCAGTGTGACCTTGCGGATAGGGTTCGACGAGCAACAGAGCTAGATGAGAGCCTCCAACACTATGCCAAGGACGGGCCCAAGGGCAAATTCTCCTGGGATGACGGCCTTTTGCGGAAGGAGGGCCGTTTGTGCATCCCGAATTTGGGTAAACTTTGAGAAGAGTTGATGTACGAAGCTCACTATACGAAGTACTCAATTCACCCTGGGAGCAAAACATGTTCAGGTACATGAAGAAGCTGTTCTGCTTGCCAGGACTGAAGAAAGATGTCACTCATTATGTAGCCAAATGCTAGACTTGTGCTTTATTGAAGACGGAATGCCAGAAGCCTGGTGGTTTCTTGAAGTTGTTGCCGATTCCGGAATGGAAGTTCGATGATATTTCTATGGATTTCATGCACGGGTTGCCGAGATCTCAGCGCGGGAACGATTCAATCTGGGTGATTATAGACCGGCTGACAAAAGTGGCGCACTTCCTTCCGAACAAACGGGATGATTCAGTGGAAAGTTTGGCAAAGCTATATGTGGAATAGATTGTATGGCTACATGGTGTTCCTCAAAGCATCGTGAGCTATCGAGATGGGCTCTTTACTTCGAATGACTAGAGGTTAGTCCATCATCTGTTGGGCACAAAGTTGATGTTCAGTACAACCTTTCATCCCCAGACGGATGGCCAGACTGAAAGAACCAACAGTACAATGGAAGATATGCTCCGCATGTGTGCCCTGGACTTTGGAAAGAGATGGGAAGATCATCTCTACCTGGTGAAGTTTGCATATAATAACAACTACCAAGCGAGCATCGGTATGGCGCCGTTTGAAGCTCTGTATGGTCAGAAGTGTCGTACACTATTGGCTTGGGTAGAAGCAGGCGAATCCAAAGTGTATAGGCGTAACAAAGTCGATGAAGCGAACTTGAAAATACGCACTATCCGAGAGAGGCTACTGATAGCCCAGGATCGTCAAGCGAAATACGAAAACACCAAGCACCGGAATGTGGAGTTCGCGGTGGGCGATTGGGTATACTTGAAGATCAATCCATTCAAAGGCGTATCCAGGATTTGGCGACTGAAAAAGTTGAGTCCGAGATATCTTGGTCTGTTCGAAGTGGTAGAGCGAGGTGGGGAAGCTGCATATTGGCTAGCTCTTTCGGCAGACTTGGGTGGATTACATGATGTGTTTCACATCTCGGTGCTTCGGAGAGCCGTCAAAGATCCACCCCAAGTGATCGAGACTAATCGGGTGCCGGTGGAGTATGGGCTAACAATGAAAGTTCGGCCCATTCGGATCGAGGATCATGCCGATAAATAGTTGCGTAACATGACAATCGGGATGGTCAAAGTCCGGTGGGATAATTGCGGCTATGAAGAGCTAACATGGGAGCGAGAGCAGACTATGCAGGCTGAATTTCCCGAGCTCTTTGTGTAACTATTATACAGTGTGTATCGAGTTGTATTGAACGGTTATGGAATAGAACAACTTATGTTTGGTTACCTTCCTATGTGCAAATTTCGGGGACGAAATTTATTATAAGGAGGGGAGGGTTGTAACACCCCAAATCCCAGAATTTGGAGAAGTTGGGTGACATGGCCTGGGACACGGGCGTGTCCCAGCACGTGTCTTGCTCGGGTGAGCAGCCGGCGAGAGTTCGACGAAAATTCGTTCTATGAAAAAAATGAGGGAACACGCCATCTGACATGGGCATATTAGAGGCCGTGTCCTCCTCTAGTCAACGAAGTCAATTCGACGAAGTTGAACTGGGGCGTGTCTCGTGCTGTGTATGGGCACACAACCTGTGACATGGGCGTGTCATAGGTCGTGTACTTTTTTGGACATGCCCAAGGCATTGAGGCCTGGTGAACACGGGCACGACACGGGTATGTCTTAGGGTAAACAGCCTGTGACACGGGCGTGTCACTGGACGTGTCCTGATCGGGTGAAGTTAGTTTTGTGCAGCCTGATGTACACGGCCACAGACACGGGCGTGTCTGAAGGCGTGTCAGGTTGTAACACCCCCTATCCGTCGCATAGCATATAACAGTAGGTCCGGCCGGGGCCCGACGCCATATACCACAGACAGACCGGGTGGTTACTTATGGAAACCATCCAACCATTCTCAACGTCCTACACAGAGCATTCTAGCGGAAGCAGTTTAAAAGAGTTGTAAACAAGAACCCAGCATAGGAGCATGAATGTCCACTAATACCAAAAGGAATGTTATACAAAAATACCCAAAACCGGCCTTAAGGCCTTACAAAGTGTTTCACTTGAAAATTACATGTTTTACAAACCACGGCACGCAGGCCAGTCATACATGAATAAAGCAGTAAACACTTCTACTTGGGCCTTCGAGGGCCAGCTTCGCAAAAAGGGCTTTAGCCCGCTATTGACCGCTTGGTCCAGCTGCACCTGCAAGCAACAAACCACCGCACGGTGACAAAACAAGGCAACGGTCAGCAATGCTGACCAAATTATAACGATCCCGCCCCCAACTCGGGGCGGCGATGCTCCTTCCCTGCATTTCATTAGCATAAGCGAGCAATGTATATAACCATAACCACTACATCACAGACGTTGGCTCGCACGGCCACACGCCCCGTGCACTCAGGGCACATTCTCGGTGAACCGGTCGATGTCACGTCAATTAAAGCCATTAACATTCCGGACTCACCACCGCCACATAGACGGCCAAACCTATGAGCAATTTGTCTTCCTGGCATGGGTCACGTCAATTTAAGCCATTGACCGCCGAAGACTCACATCTATGCCAACGACGAGTGCCACGTAACCTTAGGTCTCTCTAACCGAACGACATAAAGCGGGTACGGTTCCATCTAACCCGTGCTCACATCGCAACGACAATTTAAGCCATTTGCGCGGGTCAAACTTCCTCCGAGTCCCATTCTACCGCAAATCACATAACTCAGTTATGTTCGAGTTGGCTCTCAGGCCACCAAGTTGGCAAGATCTCGTATCCGCCCAGTTTTCCGGGTGCACCTTTGGGTTAGTCCCCAAGGCTCCCTGCTGCAATCTACCGCGTAGAAAACCCGAAAAACAAACCATAGCACGAAGTCTTCTCCGGCCTTATGCAATGCAACATCACTGATCCAGACTAACATGTCCGGGTAGGCTTCACACAAAATGCCTATGTCCGTTCTCGCATACGGACTCTAAACAACGGGGACTTTACATATCTACCCGAAGGAACGCCTCCAACTCTCCGCAAACTCGCGAGAGCGGGCTTCCTATGCTAAGAAAGAGAGCTATTCGTGCTCAAGATGAGGATCGTTACCCTTGAGTTCCTCTTTGGCGCCATTGAAAAGTAATCAGATGGAAATCACCGCACTTGCGTTGCCTCCGTGGATCCGGAGTCGGCTCGCGATTCGGAGCTCCGAAGCTCCTCCAATGACGGGATCTAGTTCTTCTTCCTCCAATGGCTCTCCTCTTTCTCCAAGGACTTGGAGAGATGATAAGGTAAGAAAGTGATGGATTTCTAATTCAACTCACGGGTATATCCCTTCAGGAACAACCCCCAGCCGTTGGATCTCAACCTAAGAAAACGAACGGCTTTGATTCGGGGCTGAAATGCCCAATCTGGACCGAACACGGCCTGACACACGCCCATGTCCAGGGCCGTGTGCCTCATTCGCCGTCAAAATCGAATCACCTGGAACCTCACACGGGTATCGAACACGCCCGTGTTCCAGCTGACACGCCCGTGTTCCAGCTGACACGGCCATGTACCCCATGATTTTTCCCCATTTTCAACCCGAGCACTACACGGGTTCTAGGACACGCCCGTGTCCTTGCCCGTGTCACCTTGACACGCCTGGGCTCCAGGCCGTGTACACGGTCTCGACACTTCGCGGCTAAGTGTCGACACGGGTCGACACGCCCTGTGACACGCCCGTGTCACAGGCCGTGTGCCATGTCTCGACACATTATCGACACCAAAGTGTCGACTTCGCGGGACGAGTGTCGACACGGGTTGACACGCCCTGCGACATGCCCGTGTCGCAGGCTGTGTGCCATGTCTCGACACAACGTCAAAGCTCAGTGTCGACTTTGCGGCTAAGTGTCGACACGGTTCGACACGCCCTGCGACACGCCCGTGTCGCAGGCCGTGTGCCCAGTCTCGACACAATGTCGAGACCAAAGTGTCGACTTCCCGCCTTAGTGTCGACACAGGCTTGACACGCCCTGGGACACGCCCGTGTCCCAGGCCGTGTGCCTGCAGCCAGAACTCAAACTGGCCCAAAACGTCCCCCTTTTCTCCTTTGAGTTTCGGGGCGTTACAACTCTACCCCTCTTAAAAGAATTTCATCCACGAAATTACATAAAGGAAAAACATGTACAAAACCAAAATTTTGTACCTGAGCGGAACAACTCCGGATACTCGTCAAGCATAGTCTGCTCTCGCTCCCAAGAGAGCTCCTCACGACCGCAATTGTCCCACCGGACCTTGACCATCCTGATCTCTTTATTACGTAGTCGCTTGACCTCCGAGTCCTCAATCCGCACGGGCTTGACCTTTGTCGTTAGCCCACTATCCACCGGCACTTGATCGACCGCGATCACTTGCGTAGGCTCTTGCACCGCCTTCCGAAGCACCAAAATGTGGAATACATCGTGTAAACCACTTAGCTCCACCGAAAGCTTCAACCTATAGGCCGCTTCACCAACTCGCTCCAGAACCTCAAACGGTCCAAGGTACCTCGGGCTTAGCTTTTTCAATCGTCGCACCCGCGAGACACCCTTGAACGGCTTGATCTTTAGGTACACATAATCACCCACAGCGAACTCCACGTTCCTGTGCTTGGCATTATAGTATTTTGCTTGCCGGTCCTGAGCGATAAGCAACCTCTCCCGAATGGTTCTCACCAAAGAAGTAGCATCCTCCACTTCCGATCGCTTATACAACTTTGACTCGCCCGTTTCTAACCAAGACAACGGCGTGCGACATCTTCTACCATATAGGGCCTCGAAAGGTGCCATCTGAATACTTGCTTGGTAGCTATTGTTGTATGCGAACTCCACCAAATAAAGGTGGTCTTCCCATTGCTTTCCAAAATCCAAGACACACATGCGAAGCATGTCTTCCATGGTTCTATTGACCCTCTCGGTCTGCCCATCCGTTTGCGGATGGAAGGCTGTGCTGAATTTCAGCTTCATTCCCAACATTTGCTGCACAAGCCTCCAATCATTGGACGTGAACCGCCCATCCCGGTCACTCACGATGCTGCGGGGCACACCATGAAGCCGTACTATGTTATCCACATAAAGCTTTGCCAGCTTCTCCACCGGATCATCCTTCCTATGCGGAATAAAATGCGACACCTTCGTTAATCGATCAACAACCAGCCAAATGGCGTCGTTCCCCTTTTGCGACCTTGGCAAACCGTGCACAAAGTCCATAGAGATGTCGTCGAATTTCCACTCCGGAATAGGCAAGGACTTAAGAAATCCTCCCGGCTTTTGGCACTCCGCCTTTACCAAGGCGCAAGTTTGGCACTTCGCTACGTATATCGCCACATCCTTCTTTAAACCCGGCCACCGAAACAGTTTCTTCACATCACGGTACATCTTTGTGCTCCCCGGGTGAATCGAGTACTTGGTATGGTGCGCCTCGTACAACAACTCCACCCGTAAATTGCCCACACTTGGGACGCACAAACGACCGTCTTTCCAGAGCAATCCGTCCTCCACGACGAATTGGGAATTTGACCCATCCAGAGCCTCTATCATGAACTACTTCATATGAGCATCCATATCCAAAGCCTGCCGAATACGATCAGCCAGGTCATATTGGACTTCAGTCCAATTCAGAACTGCTTCAGCACTAGATTGCCTGTCCACACAAACCATCTCCAACGCCTCCAACTCCTGCACCAACCGCTCATCATGCACTGATAGCCAATTTGCTTGAGCTGGGGCTCGGCGACTCAATGCGTCCGCAACCGCATTCCCTTTGCCAGGCACGTAGTGGATCTTGAAAGTATAGTCCCCCAGGAACTCCATCCACCTACGCTGCCGCATATTCAGATCCTTCTGATCTATAAGATACTTCAGGCTCTTGTGATCGGTGTAGATATCAATCTTCACACCGTACAAATAGTGTCTCCACAGCTTCAAGGCAAATATCACGGCCGCCAACTCCAAGTCATGGACCGGATAATTCCTCTCGTGCACTTTTAGCTGTCTTGAGCCATAAGCTATCATGCTTCCGTGCTGCAGTAGCACGCAACCCAAACCGCTGCCCGAAGCATCGCTATATATCTCATAGCCTTCGGTTCCACATGGCGAACTCAGCACAGGCGCCGTGGTCAACCGACACTTCAATTCCTCAAAAGCTCGCGCGCACTCCGGCGTCCAAACGAACTTATGCTCCTTCCTCGTCAAAGTAGTGAGAGGTAACGCTAACCGCAAGAAGTTCTCTACGAAGCGCCTATAATAGCCGACAAGCCCCAAAAAGCTCCGGACTTCTGCTACCGTAGTAAGCTCAGGCCACTCCCGTATCGCAACAATCTTCGCCGGATCCACAACAATACCCTCTCCACTCACTATATGACCGAGGAACGCTACTGAGGATAGCCAAAACTCGCACTTCGAGAACTTGACATACAACTGATTTCTCCTTAGCGTCTCCAACACCAAATGAAGATGTTTGAAGTGATCTTCCTCACTTTGCGAGTACACCAAAATATCGTCGATGAAAACAATCACGAAATGGTCCAAGTACTCCCTGAACGTCCTGTTCATCAAATCCATGAACACTGACGGCGCATTAGTCAGCCCAAACGGCATGACCGTAAACTCATAATGCCCGTACCTCGTACTAAATGCTGTCTTCGGGATGTCACTCTCCCTTATCCGCAGCTGATAGTACCCAGCCTTGAGATCCAACTTCGAGTACACCATCGACCCGACTAACTGATCGAAGAGATCATCAATCCGGGGGATCGGGTACTTGTTCTTCTCCGTCAGCTTGTTTAGCTCCCGATAATCAATACATAACCTCAAGCTTCCGTCCTTCTTCTTAACAAAGAGGACCGGTGCGCTCCAAGGCGAAGAACTCGGGCGCACATACCCTTGCTCCAACAACTCTTGCAGTTGAACTTTCAGCTCCTCCATTTCCTTAGGCGCTAGCCGATACGGAGATCGTGACTGTTGAAGTATTAGACCGGGCGGCTTAGCGGTCTGATCCAGCGGTTTGTAAACCGGGCGGTCTATCGGTCTACCTCTGCGGCCTGTTCTATCCTGCTGGAGTTGCCGAGCGGTTAACCCATCTGTCTAACCGCGCGGCCTGTGCGGTCTCCATTAGTCTAGCCGCTCAGTACTGTAAATGTTTAGTCCCACATTGTTTGTATACTCTCTTCTTATCTCCTCCATTCTATATAAGGGAGGCCATACCTTTGTAAATGATATCTTTTTTGGATAATAAAATTCAATTATTCAAAAGTTTATTCGCTTGTTCTCTACTTTTTGCTTCTTTCCGCTACTTTCTAACATGGTATCAGAGGACACGGTCATTTCCTCCTGATTCTGTGCGCTCTCTGTTGTTCGCGGCTTGTCTTCCGCGTTCTGCGACTTGTTTCGTGGCTTGCCTTCTCTTCTGTCCGCGCAGCTTGTTTCTATCCGCGCGGCTTGTGTCTGTTCGCTGCCCTGTTCGCGCGGCTTGCTTCTTCTTGGTTCTTGGTTCTCTTCTCCTACTGCTCTTTGTCGCAGCGACCTGTTTCTTGTCGCCGCACTCCGTGTTCTTTCCTGCTGCTCCGACTTCCTAGTCGTTGCGATCTGTCCGCGTGTGTTGTCTCTTTACTCGCGGTTTGCTGCTGTGATCTGCCTGACCGTGCGGGTTGTTCCTTTCTCACCCGCATCTTGGTCGCGGTCACCTGCTCTTCTCCTATCTTCTGTTCGCTCGGCCTTCTCAGTCCGCGCGACCTCTTCCCCGCTGTGCCTTTTGACCGCTCTCTAGCAGCTGCTGTGATCTGCCTGACCGTGCGGGTTGTACCTTTCTTACCCGCATCTTGGTCGCGGTCACCTGCTCATCTCCTCTCTTCTGTTCGCTCGGCCTTTTCAGTTCGCGCGACCTCTTCCCTGCTGTGCCTTTGACCTCTTTCTAGCCGCTGCTGTTCGCGCGGTTTCTTCTTTTCCTAACCGCTCCTATTCGCGCGGCTTCTTCTGCTTGCCGGGTTCCATGACTACCTCCGGTCTCACCACTACTCCTGCAGCTCCTTCTCCTCCTCCTCCTTCGGGCAACCTTGGCACCCTTTCCAAGCTTGTTGGCTCCAACTATCCCGATTGGAGCGTTTCTTTCACCTTTCTCCTTCGTTCTCAACGCAAGCGTCATCACCTCACCGATGACCCTCCTCCTCGCACCTCTCCTGAGTTTGATGACTGGGATGCGAGTGATGCTCTTGTTCGCACCTGGCTGGCCAACAGCCTCTCTGATGAGTGCCTTCCCGTCATTCGCCATGATGAGACGGTCAAGGCCGCCTGGCTTCACCTCGCTGCTCTCTATTCTAAGGGGGGCCAGACGTCCCGCATTTATACTCTCTATGCGGACCTCTTCGCCCGCCCTTCCATGTCACCGGCTGCGGCTTATCAGCAGGTTCAGGCTCTTGGTGCTGAAATCCTTCAGAATCGCCCCTTCTCCGTGGACTTGGCCGAACAACACAAACACTTCCAGGAACTCCTGGTTGTTTGTTATCTTCTTCGTCTTCCTGACTCTTATGATATGATCCGCCAGCAGATCTTGGGTGAGGCGGAATCTCCTACTTTGGATGCCACTACGGCTCGCATTGCCGCTGTTACTTCGCTCCTCCAGCGGCCTCTGTTGGCCTCCCCCCCTTCCCGGACTCCTTTGCTCACCAAGCTCAGAGGGGGGGCCCTAGTGGCCGTAGCTCCTCTGGCGGACGGGGTTCCTCCCGGTTCCTCTGCTCTCACTGTGGTCGTACTGGCCATACTGTTGACCACTGCTGGCAGAAACATCCTCGTCTTCGCCCTTCCGGTGATGCTCCTTCTTCGGCCTCCGCCTCTTCTAGGCTGTCTGCCTCTGTGGCCACGACGTCAGGTAGTGCCCACGTCGTTACCCAAGGTAAATGGCTGATTGACTCCGGTGCCACCAATCATATGACGGGCAACCCTCATTGCTTCTCCCGTCTTGAGACCCATGACCGCTTACCCCCAGTTCGTGTGGCGGATGGTTCCCCGTCCCCAGTCCATGAGACGGGCATGGTTCAACTCACTCCATCGCTTTGCTTGGAGGATACCCTCTATGTCCCGAAGTTCCCGTGCAATTTGTTATCCGTTACTACTTTATGCCGGCAACTTCAGTTCTCCGTCTTATTCACTCCTACTACTTGTTCTTTTCAGGACCCGAGGACCCAGCGGACGATTGCTACTGGGACTGAGAGCGGCGGCCTCTACTTCCTCGACGATGTTTCCGCTCTCTCTGCCTACTCCTCCTCCACCGATCTCCTTCAGTGGCATCTTCGTCTTGGACATCCTCCTCCTCGGCTTATTCATCAGCTTCTGCCCCACTTACCTCCTACCAGTTCTCCGCTCAACTGTGATGCGTGTCAGCTTGGCAAACATCATCGCTCCTCGTTCCCTCCGAAGCAAGGCGTGGCTCCTCTCGCATTTTTGATCTTATTCATTCTGATGTATGGGGTCCTGCTCCTACCCTCACAGTTGGTCGGGGCAGTTCCTATTTTGTCACTTTTATCGATGATTTTACTCGATGTACCTGGGTGTATCTATTAAAAGATCGCTCTGAACTATTTTCTGTTTGGCAATCATTTTACTTTATGATTAAGACTCAATTTGATATTTCTATTAAAGTCTTACGTTCTGATAATGCCAAGGAGTATCTCACTCATGAGTTCTCCGCGTTCTTTCACAAACATGGTCTCCTTCATCAAACGACTTGTGTTTACACCTCCCAGCAGAATGGGGTGGCGGAGCGTAAAAACCATCACCTGCTTGATGTTGCGCGTACTCTCATGACGCAGATGCACGTCCCTCGCTCCTACTGGGGCTGCGCTGTGCTTCTCGCCTGCTATCTCATCAATCGCCTTCCCTCCACGGCTCTCCACGGCCAGACTCCCTTCTCCCTTCTCTACCCCCACCAGGAACCTTTTCCTCTTCCTCTCCGTGTCTTTGGCTGTACGGCCTTTGTTCACGCTCCCTCCGCTACCCGCGACAAGCTTTCCCCCCGTTCCACCAAGTGTGTCTTTTTGGGGTACTCTACCACTCAAAAAGGCTATTGCTGCTTTGACCCCCTTCTCCGCAAGCAGTTTGTCTCCGCCGATGTGACTTTTTTCGAAAATGCTTCCTATTTCTCTCCTCCCGCTTCTCTTCCTTCTCTTCCTTCGGATATCTCCGTTCCTTCCACACCTCTCCACGTTTTCCCACCTTCGTCTCCTCCTCCACCCACTCCTTTCCAGTCCGTCTCTCCACCCACCCCTCCACCATCCTCTCCGCTGCCATCTCTCTCTAGTCCCGGGCCAGCCTTCTCCGCCACGGATGCTCCGGTCGCTGACGCTCCCGTCGCCGACGCTCCCGTTGACCTGGATGTTCCCATTGCCCTTCGCAAAGGGGTGCGGGCGTGTACTCAACACCCGCTCACGGCTGTTGTTTCCTATGATCAGCTTTCTCCTTCTCGCAGGTGTTTTGCCTTGGCTATCTCTGCTACTTCTACTCCCCGTACCTACCAGGAGGCTCTCGCTCTCCCTCATTGGAAGTCTGCCATGGATGAGGAGATGGCTACTCTTACTGAACGGGGTACCTGGACCCTGATTCCTCCTCCCGTGGGCACTGATGTGGTTGGCTGTCGCTGGGTCTTCGTTGTGAAGTTTCGCCCCGACGGCACTGTGGATCGCTACAAAGCCCGGCTGGTGGCCAAGGGCTTTACTCAGACTTATGGTGTTGATTATTTTGATACCTTCTCTCCGGTTGCTCGCCTCAGCACCATCCGAGTTCTCTTTTCTGTGGCTGTTAACCGGGCTTGGGCTATTTCCCTGCTTGATGTGAAGAATGCCTTTCTCTATGGCGATCTTCAGGAGGACGTCTATATGGAGCAACCTCCTGGGTATGTTGCTCAGGGGGAGACACGTGTCTGTCATTTGAAGAAGGCCATTTATGGCCTAAAGCAGAGCCCTCGGGCATGGTTCGACAAATTCAGTGGTATTGTGGCTACCATCGGCTTTCAAAGGAGTTCGGCCGATCACTCCTTATTCATTCGCAAAACGGCCTCGGGACTGGTGGTTTTGGCTGTATATGTGGATGATATTCTCCTTACTGGCGATGACCGAGATGGGGTGGACTTGACGAAGAAGCACCTCCGTCAGCACTTGGTCACGAAGGATATGGGCTCTCCAAAATACTTTTTGGGGATAGAAATCTCTCGGAAACTTGACTCCTTGGTTCTCTCTCAACGGAAGTATGCACTTGATCTTCTACGAGAAGCAGGATTGACAGGTGCCAAACCAGCTCGTTTTCCCATGGCTGTTGGAGAAGACAAAACGTGGACGGATGATTCGCCTCTTCTATCTGATGTCACACGGTACAGACGTTTGGTAGGCAAACTCATCTATCTCACGGTGACTAGACCCGACATCGCCTACGCTGTAGGAAAGGTCAGTCAGTTTATGCAAGCTCCCAGGGAGTGCCATCTTCAGTCCGCCCTGAAGATTTTAGAGTATATCAAAGTAGCACCGGGCAGAGGGTTACTCTTTCAGAGGAATGGTCATCTGAGGGTTGAGGCCTACTCAGATTCAAGTTATGCGGATGACAAAGGCGATCGTAAATCCACATCAGGTTTTTGTACCTTTGTTGGAGGTAATCTCGTGAGTTGGAAGAGCAAGAAACAGTCCGTTGTTTCCAGATCCAGTGCCGAAGCAGAATACCGGAGTATGGCGTCAACCACGTGTGAGTTAAAATGGTTGCGGGCTCTCATGCTTGACCTGGGCGAGGTATATGACTGTCCTCTCCCTATGTTCTGTGACAACAAGACCGCTATACATATATCCAGAAATCCGGTCTTCCATGAGAGAACAAAGCATATAGAGGTTGACTGTCACTTCATTCGGGAAGAGATTTTGAAGAAACAGATTTGTACTCCTTTTGTCACCTCTGACAAAGAGTTGGCAGATATCTTCACCAAGCCGGTTTCTACTTCCTTCTTCCACATTTGTGACAAGCTGGGCATGATTGATATCAATGCTCCAGCTTGAGGGGGAGTGTTGAAGTATTAGACCGGGCGGCTTAGCGGTCTGATCCAGCGGTTTGTAAACCGGGCGGTCTATCGGTCTACCTCTGCGGCCTGTTCTATCCTGCTGGAGTTGCCGAGCGGTTAACCCATCTGTCTAACCGCGCGGCCTGTGCGGTCTCCATTAGTCTAGCCGCTCAGTACTGTAAATGTTTAGTCCCACATTGTTTGTATACTCTCTTCTTATCTCCTCCATTCTATATAAGGGAGGTCATACCTTTGTAAATGATATCTTTTTTGGATAATAAAATTCAATTATTCAAAAGTTTATTCGCTTGTTCTCTACTTTTTGCTTCTTTCCGCTACTTTCTAACAGTGACACAGGCTTTGCACCTGGCACTAGTTCGATCGTAAAATCTATCTCCCGCTGAGGCGGGGCTCCAGGAAGATCTGCGGGGAACACATCAGGGTATTCCGATACCACTGAAATACAATCCAACGCGGGCTTCGGCTTTGCAATCTCCACTAGTGTAAAGAACAGTTTTGCTCCGGCACGAACCGCCTTCACCACCTGAAGAGCAGACATCAACGTCTTGCTCGACCCCTTTAAGCCCGTAAAAGTCGTCTCACGACTTGCCCCCAGCTTGACTTCCTTGCTACCGCAATCTATATGGGCCTGCTGCTCCGAGAGCCAGTCCATGCCAAATATGACGTCGAACTCCACCAACGGAAGTAAGGACGCCCGCAGGTCAAACTCCTACTCCCAATACGAACCTTAACATCGCAAATCCTATCCGCTCGCATCGAACACCCATTGGGCAACAACACATCCAACTTATCCTTCGCCATCGAAGAAGGGACTCCGATGCGTGATATAAATCCTTCAGACAAGAAGGAGTGTGAAGCTCCCGTATCGAAGAGTGCTCGTGCCAGATTTTCACAAATCAACACAAATCCTAAACAAGTAGTGGTAAGGTAACATGTACATAACAAGCATATAAAGGAATTGACTTGCTATAAATTAAACCGTACCTGTCACCACATCAGCTTGTTTAATGGCCTCCTGTTGGCCAAGATTGTAGACCCTTGGTTGGGCCGGAGCATAATGGGATGCGGTCGACTCCACCGCCTTACCCTTTTCTTCATAAGTGGCTCCCGGCCTCCTCTCGGACTTAGGACGTCCGCTCCAACAATCACGGGCGAAATGCCCCGTCTTTCCACACGTAAAGCACGCGCCCGGGGTCCGACTCGCAGTCGCCCCAGAAGCACCAGAAGGAGCTGGACCCGAAGTCCTATGCTTCTTGAAAGACCTCCGATAGCCGGACTTTGAAGTAGTCGGCACTCTGAACTCAGATTTTCTATCAACCAAGCCTTTCTTCGCTTGCACATTCTTCATGTCCTTCTCCAAGGCCCGGGCAGTATTGACCAAGGTTAAGAAACCCTGCGTCATCGGCCCCGACAGTAATAGTCTCAACTCATCCCTCAAGCCTTCATAAAAGCGATTAGTCTTGCGCTCCTCATCCATGATGGTGGAGCTAGCATAACGACTCAAACGCGTAAACTCGTGGAGATATTCATCCACGCTCCTCTCACCCTGCACCAACTTCAGGAACTCATTCTCCATTGAAATCCTCTGAGTAGAAGGGAGGTATCTTGCTAAGAACAATCCCGAGAACTCTTCCATCGGAACGTCTATCAGTTGTCTACCTCTCAGATGATGCAGCTCCAATCCTTCCCACCACATCCTCGCTTCACCGTCCAAAAGGAACGTAGTGATGGTGGTCATTTGCCACTCCTCCGTCTCCGTCGCTGTCATGACTCTCTTCACCCTGGAGAGCCAGTCTTCAGCCTGAGATGGGGTTCCCAACCCCGAGAATAACGGAGGGTTAAAGCTCATTACATGCTTCAACTGCCTCTCAGTTGCCCTCCTTGGCACTATTGGTTCCACAACCACTTGCTCCACCCTCCTCGGCTCAGCCTCTTGAAGAGGTACTTGCTCCATCACAGGAGCGGGCTGCTGCGTTTGCCTTCCAGGCTGCGCATTAATCACGGCCAACACCGCTTCAGCCACCAATCGAATATTCTCAACCGACAGAGGTGTTACGGGAGCAACATCCGGTGCACTACTAGCCTCAGAAACTCGGCGTTTTGACGGCCCAACACCACTTCTGGTCACCTATAGTGGTACAAAACACCGTTAAGCGACCACATAAAATTGCAAACAGCAATTATAGAAACACGCAGGTTCCTCAAACACGAGTATTTTCATTCCTAAGTGGACATTCATGGGTTCTTTTACCATTATAACGATGACGCACACAATGTGCTCACCACCCCTTAAAAAGAATTCGCCCACGAATTCACTTTAAGCCCGACCAAAACCAGTAGTCTGATACCAAATTGTAACACCCCCTATCCGTCGCATAGCATATAACAGTAGGTCCGGCCGGGGCCCGACGCCATATACTACAGACAGACCGGGTGGTTACTTATGGAAACCATCCAACCAATCTCAACGTCCTACACAGAGCATTCTAGCGGAAGCAGTTTAAAAGAGTTGTAAACAAGAACCCAGCATAGGAGCATGAATGTCCACTAATACCAAAAGGAATGTTATACAAAAATACCCAAACCGGCCTTAAGGCCTTACAAAGTGTTTCACTTGAAAATTACATGTTTTACAAACCACGGCACGCAGGCCGGTCATACATGAATAAAGCAGTAAACACTTCTACTTGGGCCTTCGAGGGCCAGCTTCGCAAAAAGGGCTTTAGCCCGCTATTGACCGCTTGGTCCAGCTGCACCTGCAAGCAACAAACCACCGCACGGTGGCAAAACAAGGCAACGGTCAGCAATGTTGACCAAATTATAACGATCCCGCCCCCAACTCGGGGCGGCGATGCTCCTTCCCTGCATTTCATTAGCATAAGCGAGCAATATATATAACCATAACCACTACATCACAGACGTTGGCTCGCACGGCCACACGCCCCGTGCACTCAGGGCACATTCTCGGTGAACCGGTCGATGTCACGTCAATTAAAGCCATTAACATTTCGGACTCACCACCGCCACTTAGACGGCCAAACCTATGAGCAATTTGTCTTCCTGGCATGGGTCACGTCAATTTAAGCCATTGACCGCCGAAGACTCACATCTATGCCAACGGCGAGTGCCACGTAACCTTAGGTCTCTCTAACCGAACGACATAAAGCGGGTACGGTTCCATCTAACCCGTGCTCACATCGCAACGACAATTTAAGCCATTTGCGCGGGTCAAACTTCCTCCGAGTGCCATTCTACCGCAAATCACATAACTCAGTTATGTTCGAGTTGGCTCTCAGGCCACCAAGTTGGCAAGATCTCGTATCCGCCCAGTTTTCCGGGTGCACCTTTGGGTTAGTCCCCAAGGCTCCCTGCTGCAATCTACCGCGTAGAAAACCCGAAAAACAAACCATAGCACGGAGTCTTCTCCGGCCTTATGCAATGCAACATCACCGATCCAGACTAACATGTCCGGGTAGGCTTCACACAAAATGCCTATGTTCGTTCTCGCATACGGACTCTAAACAACGGGGACTTTACATATCTACCCGAAGGAACGCCTCCAACTCTCCGCAAACTCGCGAGAGCGGGCTTCCTATGCTAAGAAAGAGAGCTATTCGTGCTCAAGATGAGGATCGTTACCCTTGAGTTCCTCTTTGGCGCCATTGAAAAGTAATCGGATGGAAATCACCGCACTTGCGTTGCCTCCGTGGATCCGGAGTCGGCTCGCGATTCGGAGCTCTGAAGCTCCTCCAATGGCGGGATCTAGTTCTTCTTCTCCAATGGCTCTCCTCTTTCTCCAAGGACTTGGAGAGATGATAAGGTAAGAAAGTGATGGATTTCTAAGTCAACTCACGGGTATATCCCTTCAGGAACAACCCCCAGCCGTTGGATCTCAACCTAAGAAAACGAACGGCTTTGATTCGGGGCTGAAATGCCCAATCTGGACCGAACACGGCCTGGCACACGCCCGTGTCCAGGGCCGTGTGCCTCATTCGCCGTCAAAATCGAATCACCTGGAACCTCACACGGGTATCGAACACGCCCGTGTTCCAGCTGACACGCCCGTGTTCCAGCTGACACGGCCGTGTAGCCGGCCGTGTACCCCATGATTTTTCCCCATTTTCAACCCGAGCACTGCACGGGTTCTAGGACACGCCCGTGTCCTTGCCCGTGTCACCTTGACACGCCTGGGCTCCAGGCCGTGTACACGGTCTCGACACTTCGCGGCTAAGTGTCGACACGGGTCGACACGCCCTGCGACACGCCCGTGTCGCAGGCCGTGTGCCATGTCTTGACACATTGTCGACACCAAAGTGTCGACTTCGCGGGACGAGTGTCGACACGGGTTGACACGCCCTGCGACACGCCCGTGTCGCAGGCCGTGTGCCATGTCTCGACACAATGTCAAAGCTCAGTGTCGACTTCGCGGCTAAGTGTCGACACGGTTCGACACGCCCTGCGACACGCCCGTGTCGCAGGCCGTGTGCCCAGTCTCGACACAATGTCGAGACCAAAGTGTCGACTTCCCGCCTTAGTGTCGACACAGGCTTGACACGCCCTGGGACACGCCCGTGTCCCAGGCCGTGTGCCTGCAGCCAAACTCAAACTGGCCCAAAACGTCCCCCTTTTCTCCTTTGAGTTTCGGGGCGTTACACAGGTGACATGGCCCGTGACATGGGCGTGTCACATGGGCGTGTACTGGTCTGGATAAGTCGGTTGTGTGACGATTAAGGTGCACGGCCTGTGACACGGGCGTGTCACAGGCCATGTCAGGAAAAAATAGCCTTTTTTGGCAAAATCATGGGCGTCAATTTCCTCAGCTGGGATCCAATGGCTGAGATTCCTCCCTGCTTCCTTAAGGCCGAGACTTGAGAAGTAAATCCTCATTTGTTTTGGCCTTCATCTTTCTACAAGCCTAGAGAGAGAAAGAGAGGAAGAAGGAGGAGGAGGAAGAGGAGCCGGCCACCGGTGGAGCTGCAGAGTTCCGGTTAGAGAACCGAGGCCAGCATTGTGGAGGCGAAGCCGTTGCGGTGTTGTTCAGCCGACTAGGAATCCCAGCTCCGAAGCGTTCTTCAAGGGTAACGACCTTTCTTCCTAGCCATGTGAAGGCTTCCTTTTTGTCATGTGCATAAGATTCCCCACCAGAGGGTGGCTTGTTATGGGAGTCTCTTGGGTTGATTCATGGAATCCGCACTCCTTTGGCATATAGATCCGGAAATGGAATACGAAATAGGCATGCTGTGTGAAGCCCATCTGGACAGGTTGGTCTGGATTGGTGATGTTGCATATATGCACCGAAGAAGACTCCATGATAAACGTGTAGTTTAGGAGTCGATGGGTTAAACCTTTGAAGGGCAGTAGCAGGAAGTACTGCAGTGGTAGTCCAGGAAAATACCCGTATAATGTTTGTGCTGAATGGGTTGTACTCGTGAAGGGTAGTAGCAGGAAGTACTGGATTGAAAGTCCAGGAAATACCCTTGTAATGCTTGATGTTCATGGGTGGTACCTGTGAATGGTAGTAGTAGGAAGTACTGGCTTGATAAGCTAGTAAAATACCCTTAATGCTTGTGATGCTTGCTGGGTTGTGCCTGTGAAGGGAAGTAGCAGGAAGTACTGGTAGAAAATCCCAGGAAAATACCCACAAATGGTTAAAGCTAGGGATGGAACATGCGTTATGTTGCTACCGTTGAGTGTGGCACCTAGCTAACCTGTGATTGTGAAGCTTGTCCTGCGAGGACATTATGGCTATTTGCTAAATGGACATGGGGATGCCGACCCGCATTAGTCTGGTTATAGAACTAATGATTTGAGCAACGGGCAAAGGCTGAACTGTATCCGCATTATGGTTGTCTGTCATGGGTGTTTGGATGAATTGACATTTAGCAGAAATGCATAGCGAGAGTCCTAGGCCTGCGCGCCATGACACCATGAGGGGCTACAGGACAATCCTGGGTCATTAAGACTGCAATCTCCGGCTGCACGCCATGGAGTAAATGCTCAATGTTTTACCGTTGGGTTGAAACCATGATACGGTGGTGGGCAACTGGTTCGCCGGTACACCAAGAATATTCCGTGAGTGCACGGATCATCGGGCCGCATGGCTGACGGTTGTGATGGAATGTATGTGCATGAGAGCATATTGTATGAGTAGCTATATATCTGTCGGTGAAATGCTATGCCTGCAGGGAAGGAATACCACTTCCCCGGGACAAAGGGGTAGGGTCGTTATAAAATTGGTCAGCTGAATGCTGACCTTTGCCTTGTTTGCCATCGTTGGATGGGTTGTCCCTGTGCAGGTGCTGGAGAGCCAAGCGGGACATATAAATGCTGAAGTCCTTGCTGCTGTTGTTGCTGCTGCCGCTAGCCCTTGAAGGCTAAGCTTAAAATGCTATATTTTTTTATACGTGGCCGGCCTGCACGCCAATGTTTAAGGCCACTGTTGTGAAAAGACTTGTAAGGCCATAAGGCCAACTGACTTTGTATTTGGTGAACATTCTTGTGAGATAAATGTGGATCTTTTATGGTGGACATTCATGTTTGGAGTTCAGTGTCGTGTTATAAGCTTTCGCTAGAATGATTTTGTGTTAGGATGCGCAACTTTGGTTTCATTCCGTGACTTCGTCGTCTGTTTTGTGTTATATGCTGTGGGGCCCCGGCCGGACCTTCTAGTATATACTATATGAACGGATGGAGTCGTTACAAATACATACAGGGAAGGAACCACTGCCCCGGGTAAGGAGTAGGGTCGTTATAATTGGTCAGCTAATGTTGATCGTTGCTTTGTTTACCACTCTTGGGGTGGATGTCTAACTACAAGTGTTGACGGGTTGATTGGATTGAGAGGATTGAAGCCCTTGCTGCTTAAAGGACCTTGAAGGCCGTGCAAAAAATTCTTGGATTTCATGTGTGGCCGGCCTGCGTGCCGATGTCTGAAGTTGTATATTTTTAAAGAGAAACTTGTAAGGCCTTAAGGCCATGAGAGTTGTGTATTGTATACATTCCTTATGATATATATGTATGGTTTATATATTTAATGGACATTCACTGTGATGAGTTCTTACAACTGAAAATGCTTTCGCTAGAATTCTCTGAGCTAGGATGCGAGTAGAACATGATTTTGGTATTCACACGTAATTCTGTCGTTTGTTTATGAAGTATGACGTAGGGCCCCGGCCGACCCACTGTTATATTCCACATGACGAACGGAGGTGTTACAAAGTGGTATCAGAGCCAGGTTTAGATTTTTGGGAGGGAGAACATAGTTGAACTCAAGAATGTCCACTAAGAATATAATACATGCACGTGAGGAGTGTGAGCGTGTAGTCAATGTATGTTTGTCATTATGGAATGGATGTAACTGGTGTTTTATACATTGATAGGTGACGAGGAGTGGTGTTGGGCAGTCGGAGCCCCAGCGGTCTGATGAGAGTGCGGCACCAGCTGAGGCACCTACACCTCCCTCGGCGGAGACCATACGTGTGGTTACTGCGACGGTGCTCGCAGTGTTACATGCACAACCGATTGGGCAGGCAAGGCCTGCAGGGGTGCCAATACGGCTTGGTGTAAGGCATGAGCGTGTTGAGGCTCTGGTGGATGAGCGAGAAGCTGACGAGCAGTTGAAGCGATTTATGGAGTTTCACCTACCGATGTTTGGAGGGGCGAATTCCCCAACGCAAGCTGAAGATTGGCTCGCAAGAGTGAAGAGGATTCTGACAGCAATCAGGACTGCGGAGGGGCAAAAATTTACTTTAGCCACTTTCCTCTTGGAAGGAGATGCGGGGCTTTGGTGGGATGAAGTGGAACTGCATTACTTGGCAGGTCGAGGATTAGAGGAGATATCGATCGAAGAGTTTTCAAGATTATTTCGAGCCAAGTATTTTCTAGTGTCGCAGCAGATCGCGATTGAAAACGAGTTCTAACATTTGGTGCAGGGTGAGAGTAATGTTGATACTTACCTGCATGAGTTTACCAGGCTGGGGCACTATGCAGGATCTACTTTCACTGAGGAGGTGCGGAAGACGAATAGATTCTATGAGGGACTGTGTGATCAGTTGAGGTTGGCACTCCCGAGTTCGGTGAACCAAGGCTTCCAAGCGTTAGTAGATACAACCCATGTGTTGGAGAAGGATTTGAAACCGGTGCAAGATAAGAAGAGCCTGGCAGTGGAGAAGCCGGAATTTAAAGTTCCACAGTCAGAATAATCGGAGTTTAGAAGATGAGACAAGAAGAGGTTCAGGCATGCTGAACCAACTCCTTCGACTATTTCTTCAGGACCAACCTATGGACAAGAACGTGTTGAGACACGTACATATTTTCATTGCGGGAAGAAAGTACATATAGTGCATAATTGTTGGAGTGGCCCGTCAAGAGGTGAGAAAAAGATAGGTGTGTCTTATGAAGAAAAGGGTAAAGTAGTGACCGAGTCATCTACATCCCGGACGCAACCTCGAGTGTACAATCTCGAATTGCAGGAACCGCAAATCTCAACTGGTGAAGTACAATAGCCTCGAGTGTTTAGTTTGAAAGTCCAAGAGGCTATAAAATGACTCATGCGAGATGCGTGTAAGACCCCCCCCCCCCTCCCGGATCCCAAAACACGGCACGAAGGGGGTCTTATGCCCGGAACAGCCGCCTTGCGGTAGCATTAGCACACGGGCTAACCTGTACCACAAGACGCCTATTCCGCCGGCTGAAACCATATCAATATATCATGCCAACCCAACCAAATAAATAAGCAAGAGAAGTCAAAATTCACACTAAGTATATAAAGTCCAAAACATCAATAAAGAGAAGCTAAACATGCTTCTACAAAATATCAGAGTACAGCTAATCATTGCCCAAACAGGCTACATCAGAGTAAGCAAAACACTAACATCAGTAACAGACGGTATCGACGGCACCGTCACATCAGGCCCTGTCGTCCTGGCCTGGCTGTCCTGCTGCGTAGTCTGCGGCTGCTCTACCTGCGGCGTGACCTCCTAAAAAGGAAGACGTAGCAACCGTTAGTCGAAACGACTAAGTGGTTTCACATCCGCTCCCCCGGCGATTCCTCGGCACAGGGCGGAGAAAAGGAACAAGAGTATAGTATATAATAAGTATGCAAGTAAAGGAAGTACAAGCAGGTGGCAAGGTAATGTAAGAGTAACAACATCATATTCAGCATTTAAGTAAGAGCTACACTAAACTAGCAAGTATAAGTAACAGCAGGAAAGTAACTTAACTTATAAGAATGCCCATACAAACTTATAAGTTAAGGATCGGGTTACATAAAAGTAACTCATCGTATAAGAGTGCCCATACAAACTTATACGATGAGGATCTTGTTGTGCAATGATATGAAATGCTATGAATGATATGCAATGACTCACCCATGCACACCCATGCAATTGCTATGTCGACACAGACTGTAGTTCCCACTTTTCGAGCAGGTAGCTAACCTCTCAGGCATCAGCCGCCGTGGCCAGGCGGTGACAGTAGAACGGGCACTTCTACTACTAGGCGGGTATCACACTACTTCACCTAGGCCTCCGTACGCCTCAACGCTAAGAACACAACAGCGGAGCCCATGCGTACTATGGCCCAGCGGGGTCTTGGGTAGATGTGCACCAAGAACACAGCCCGAACTGGCCTTGCGTGACCCGGAAGGGGCCTCGGAAGAAAGCACGAGGACACAGCCCAACCATCCACATGGTCGGAGGGGCCTCGGGACGTGAACACCGAGGACACAGCCCAAACCGACCAAGTCTAACTGCCAACTCCCGTCGGTGTGACGACTGGCGAGCCCGTAGACCTGCCACACTATCCTTAACCCGGGATTACGACACCGCGTGTCGACTCACACCACATGCAAACACCACATCAACATATCATGGAAGGGGTCTCGGAAGTAAACACGAGGACACAGCCCAACCATCCATCCACACCTATCTCAACACAACAAAATAAGTGACGGTCAACACCACACTTTCATTCTTCCACAATACTACCCGTAGGGAGACGACGCTCTAAGTATTGGACTAATAAATTTCATTTCACCAAATCAACATATCATGGCCATAGTTTAATCTTCTATATGTCATTCCATATGAACTCTACATAAGACTTATATGATGCGCATATGTTATAATCTATCAACATCTTATCACTTCGATTCGATTAAACATAAAGGGAACCATCCAAGTCTCAAGACAACTTGCAATAATAAATCAGTTGTATGCATCCTAAATAATAAACACCATCATTCAAAGTTCTTCGGTGATTAGCATCAATTATTTAATCTTGACAGAATTCCACCGACTCTAAATGCACTTTATATAAAACCAGAATTCTAAGTGTATCACTAATCTGGACAGCAATTTCGACCGGAGATTCCCGAGGCTACAGGAATCCGGTGAAGTCGTGTAACCCCTCGTTGGAAAGGTATTTCCAAGGGCTACAACTTTCGTGTTTGGCCAAAAGCCCAGATCTGCACATATCCTACATAAAAAGGGCCTAAAAGATCGCTGCGCGCAGAATACAGATTCTGCGCGCATCTTAAAGGAAAATGAACGGCATCGGTTCGTCTTCCTCGTCAAGGCGATCGTTCCTAAATTTTCCAGAAATATTCTCCTCCCTTATTCAACCTCAAAGGCCATAAACTCCTCACGAGGCCATCCACCCATCGTCCTATTGAAGAAAAGGGGAAGGGTTGAAGAGATCTAAAATCTAGGATTCAAATCCTAGCATGGCCTAACCTAGAAATCTTCTCCTCACCATCAAGACTCTCTTGAGTCGATGTCTCTCCTAAGGCATAACTATAGATCTAGCACCAAGGGAGAGGGTAGGAAACTCACATCGGCTCCAGCGGTACCACCATTTCTAGCCATGGATCTCGTAGTTCTCCTTGGCGGCATTTTCCCTTTCACGGCGATGGCGAATCTCCTCCGGTAGGACTTGCTCCTGCAGTTTTCCCTCTCACAGGAGATCTCACAGAAAATAGGGGATGAAAAGAGCATGAAAACGGCTAGGGTTTTTCTGTCCCCTATATATATAAAATGTGACACGGGTAGGGACACGGCCGTGTCCTTACCCGTGTCCTGCCTGGCGAAGCGGCAACGACAGTTTCCATGTCGGTTCAATACTTGACACGGGTTGGGACACGCCCGTGTCCCGACCCGTGTCCACATGACACGGTCGTGTGCCTGGCCGTGTCCTTGGCCGTGTACTTCTCGGGTTGCATCTCGACACTTCTCGTCGAGCTCAACTCGACACACACGGGTAGGGACACGGCCGTGTCACTACCCGTGTCACTTAGTGTCGACACAGCTCGACGATCTCGACACGGGTCGTCGAGCTCAACTCGACGCACACGGGTAGGCACACGGCCGTGTCCCTACCCGTGTCCCTTGGTGTCGACACAGCTCGACGATCTCGACACGGGTCGTCGAGCTCAACTCGACGCACACGGGTAGGCACACGGCCGTGTCCCTACCCGTGTCCCTTGGTGTCGACACAGCTCGACGGTCTCGACACGGGTCGTCGAGCTCAACTCGACGCACACGGGTAGGCACACGGCCGTGTCCCTACCCGTGTCCCTTGGTGTCGACACAGCTCGACGATCTCGACACGGGTCGTCGAGCTCAACTCGACGCACACGGGTAGGCACACGGCCGTGTCCCTACCCGTGTCCCTCTTTACACTGATTCTCCACTTCCCCACAAGTGCAGTCCAATTCCCTGCACTCTCAGGACTCAAGTCAGCCCTCCTGACTCAAAACACACACACTAGGGGCCTAGAGCGATTCGGGACGTTACAAATCCTATAAACAAAATAAAAGATTTCGTCCCCGAAATCAGGCTTAGGCTGTGGGGAGGAAAGCATGACAGAAAATTTAACACTTGCTTTTAAATAAAATTTACCTTGAGCAAACAACTCCGGGTAGCGTTGCTGCATTAAATCCAATGGCTCCCATGTGTACTCCTCCTTCCCATGATTCATCCATAGTACCTTCACCAAGGGTACACTTTTGCGGTGCAAAGTCCTTGTCTCGCTGTCAACAATCCGCACCGGCTCTAGTCGCACAGACCTATCTGATGCCACTGCACCATCAGTAGTGGGAATATACTGGTCGGGCCGCAACAGTGCTTTTCGAAGCGACGACACATGGAACACGTCATGGAGATTTTCTAGTTCTGGTGGTAACTCCAACCGATAGGCCAACGGGCCAATTCTTTCCAATATAGTATAAGGCCCAACATACCTTGGGCTGAGCTTTTTCACTCCCCGCACCCGTGACACTCCATGCATCGGCCGAATCTTAAGGAACACTTTTTTGCCCACCTGGAACTCCACCATCCGGAGCTTTTTGTTGTAATATTTCGCCTGTCGACTTTGAGCCTCCAACATGCGATCCCGTATCAATCTGACCGCCGCATCAGTATCATCTATGTATTCGTTTCCCAATGCCTTCGGATCTTCATCTTGCACCCAAGACAAGGGAGTCCTGCACCTTCTTCCGTAAAGGGCTTCATGGGGCGCCATGCCGATGCTCGCCTGATGGCTATTATTATAGGAGAATTCCACCAGGGGCAAGAGCCTTTCCCATGGCTCTCCTCTGTCCAGCACGCATAACCTCAATAAATCTTCCAGTGTCCTGATGGTCCTTTCAGACTGCCCGTCAGTCTGTGGATGAAATGCGGTACTAAAGGTTAGGCGTGAGCCCAAATACGCCTGTACTGCCTTCCACTCATTGGATGTAAACCGACCATCCCTATCCGAAACAATTGTCTTGGGCACGCCATGGTACCGTACAAATTGCTCCACAAAAAGGCGTACCAAAACACCCACATGTGCTTCCTTCCTCATTGGAATGAACCGGGCCACCTTTGTTAGTCGATCCACAATAACCCACACCGAATCATTCCCGGAGCGGGAACGAGGTAACCCATGAACAAAGTCCATGGAGATATCCTCGAACTTCCATTCGGGGATGGGCAGCGACTGCAACAAACCACCGGGACTCCTGCATTCAGCCTTCACTCTTTGGCAAGCTTCGCAATGTGTAACATAGTAGCGAACATCCTTCTTCATTCCCGGCCAACACATGGTCTTCCGCAGTCCGGCATACATCTTAGCAATACCCGGATGCACTGAATATTGAGAGGAATGCGCCTCTCTCAATATATCTTCCCGAATTTTGCCGCCCTTGGGAATATAAAGTCGGCCACGAAAATAAACGAGGCCGTCTTTGAGTGTGTACTCATCGGTGGTCCTATCTTCAATTGCCTTGATTGCCGGGACCAAGGACGCATCCATTCCTTGCTCCACCCGTATCCGGTCTCGGATATCACAAACTATGCTCATGTTGGCCAAATACTCCGCATACTCTGCCGAAGGATCCTTGAATACTAGTGTAATTTCCATCTCCTCGATCATCCGAGCCAACTCCATACTCATCAGCCGAGACTCTGGGCTAGAGCCTGGCACTTTTCTACTCAAGGCATCGGCTACCGAGTTCGCTTTCCCAGGGTGGTAGTTCATGGTGAACTCGTAGTCGCATAAAAATTCCAACCACCGCCGTTGTCTCAGGTTCAACTCCTTCTGAGTGTGAACATACTTCAAGTTTTTGTGATCGGAAAAGATCTCGCAGTGCACGCCATATAAATAATGCCTCCAGACTTTCAAAGCGAACACCACTGCTCCCAACTCCAAATCATGAACCGGGTAATTGATTTCATGTTTCTTTAACTGCCTTGAAGCATAAGCGATCACATGCCCGTGCTGCATCAGCACCGCTCCCATCCCTTGATATGATGCGTCCGTGTAAACTTGGAATCCTTCCTTCCCCGACGGTAGTGCAAGGATGGGGGCGGAGGTAAGCCTATCTTTCAATTCTTGAAACGCTGCTTCACATTTAGGTGTCCACTCAAATGGCACACCCTTCTTCGTCAAGGAGGTAAGAGGAAGGGCAATCTTGGAAAATCCTTTCACGAACTTGCGGTAGTAGCCAGCAAGTCCAAGAAAGCTTCGTACATTGGCCGCCGACTTCAAGGGCGACCACTCCTTCACGGCCCGCACCTTGGCTGGATCTACAGCTAATCCTGCTCCACTAATCACATGCCCCAAGAAGGCTACCTCCTTAAGCCAGAATTCACACTTGCTAAACTTGGCAAACAAGGCATGCTCCCTCAATTTCTTCAAAACCAAGGTCAGGTGTTCGACATGCTCCTCCTCCGTCTTTGAGTAGACCAAGATGTCGTCGATGAAAACAATGACGAAGATGTCCAAGTATGGTTCAAACACCTTGTTCATCAGGCTCATGAAGGCCGAAGGCGCATTCGTGAGCCCAAACGGCATTACTGTGAACTCATACAAACCATATCTCGAACTGAAGGCTGTTTTCTGAATATCCCCCTCTTGTATCCTCAACTGATAGTATCCAGAGCGCAGGTCTAGTTTAGAGAACCAATGTGCTCCCACTAATTGATCGAACAACTCGTCGATCCGAGGTAGCGGATAAGTGTTCCGCACCGTTAGTCGATTGAGTTCCCGATAATCTATGCACAATCGCAGGGTTCCATCCTTCTTCTTTACGAACAGCACAGGGGCACCCCATGGTGATGAACTGGGGCGAACGAACCCTGAATCTACTAGTTCCTGCAATTGAACTCTAAACTCCGCGAGTTCTTTCGGAGCCATTCGGTATGGAGCCTTGGATACAGGCTTGGCACCTGGTACTAGATTGATCTGGAAGTCAACCTCTCTATGTGGAGGTAATCCTGGTAGCTTCTCAGGAAATACCTCAGGAAAATCCCGCACTACCCGTACATCCTTTAACTCCAACGCTTCCTCCTTCAACTCGAACCAGATCATGAAGACCTCGTCTCCCTTCATATGAGCTTTTACAGCCTGAATAGAAGATAATATCATACGTGGAGCGAAGCCAATACCTTGGAAGATGACGTCAGAGTCTCCATGCCTCAAATAGATCCGCTTCTCCGCGCAGTCGATCCTCGCGAAGTGCCAGTCCAGCCATGCCATGCCCAAAATGATGTCAAACTCCGGCATTCTCAGAACCGTGGCCGGCGTATCAAAGGCCTTCCCATCAATAAATAATTCCAACTCGCACTTGGCAGTTGCGATCATCTCCGAGCCATCCGGAAGGCGTACACGTCGGGCTATTCCCGTGAAGTACTGAACATCCCCCACGTCTTTTATGGAATCCTCGGACACAAAAGAGTGTGAGGCACCGGTATCGAACAGCGCATAGGCCGTCTTCCCGCCAATAATCACGGTGCCTAAGTGCCAACGATCAAAACTTATTGCTAGTGTCTAATAAGTTCTAAGCAATTCATGTTAAACCATGCAAGTATGTAAACTAATTAAATCATACCTGCAATCACATCTTGTGGGTTCCGTTCCTGTGCCATGTCAAGCGCGTACACCTGATCCCTAGCAGGGCCGGGGTTTCCTCTTGGCGGTCCTCGTCCTCGACCACGCATGTATCCCCGCCCTCGTGGAGCTGCTGGAGGGAGAGCAGGAGGGAGAGCAAGAGGGGCGTTCCCATATAGCTGCGGGCAGAAACGCCGGATGTGGCCCGGCTGGTTGCATTCGAAGCACACCAGACCACGACGCCCTTCAGGTTGTTGAAATCGCTGAGGCTGTGGGGGTGGAGGCAACGCAGGCGGCTGCGGAACTGGATGCTCCACCCTATAGTTTCGGTGGACACGCCCTCCACCTCTTTGATAACCTCGTCCTCCTCTGAAGTCCCGTCTCCTTCTATTACTTGGGCCGGCTTCCATCACGTCCTCCGCAGGCCTCTTACTACACCCCATGTGGTCCGCCTCCAATCTTTTCGCCATATCAATGATCTCCGCCAAGCTACCATCCGCTATAAACAAAAGGGACTGCCTTAGGGGATCTCGCAGCCCTTTATAGAAGCGCTTGGCATAACCTCTGTCATCCAACTCATAAGAGTCCGCAAACCTTGCGAGATGCTGGAATTCCCGCTGGTATTCTGTAACCGACTTTGATCCCTGCTTTAGTAGAAGGAACCTCTGCTCAAGCTCATCTCGGGCCGATGTAGGGATAAAGTGCTCCAAGAAAACACCCGAGAATTCATTCCAACTTATCTCTGTGTAGATCCGGCCTTGGAAGGTAGAGCCCATGAGGGACTTCCACCACCTCTTCGCATGTAAGTCCAAGACGGACACTGCCAATGTCACTGCCATGTTGGCTGGGCAACGGATACCGGCCAACAACTCCTGTATCGTGTCTAGCCATTCCTCTGTACGTACGGCTGACTCCGTCCCAAGGTAGACGGGAGGGGAGAGAGCCCGGAAGGTGCTCAGCCAGTTGGAGCTCGGGGCCTGTTGTTGCACCGGAGCCTGCTGTGCCTTAAAAGCATCAAGAATGGCGGTGAGCGTCTGCCCCAACTCAGACTGTTCGAACTGAGTGGGTATGGGAGGGGTAGGAGTGCCCCCCATCGGCTCAACATGCAGTGGAATCTACACGTACACGACAAAGTTGTGGTCAAGTTGGCTAAACTTAAGGTCTAAGTTGGACAAACTTAATGTGAATTACATATGGGCACACCACTGCTTCCGCTAAGTCAGTTTGTCCCCAAACTGACTAACCAAACGGGGGTGGCACCATTGTTGAATGACTTCTTAGTTGAGGATCGTGGCAAACTGATACCATTTGTAAGACCCCCCCCCTCCCGGATCCCAAAACACGACACGAAGGGGGAGTCTTATGCCCGGAACAGCCGCCTTGCGGTAGCATTAGCACACGGGCTAACCTGTACCATAAGACGCCTATTCCGCCGGCTGAAACCATATCAATATATCATGCCAACCCAACCAAATAAATAAGCAAGAGAAGTCAAAATCCACACTAAGTATATAAAGTCCAAAACATCAATAAAGAGAAGCTAAACATGCTTCTACAAAATATCAGAGTACAGCTAATCATTGCCCAAACGGGCTACATCAGAGTAAGCAAAACACTAACATCAGTAACAGACGGTATCGACGGCACCATCACATCAGGCCCTGTCGTCCTGGCCTGGCTGTCCTGCTGCGTAGTCTGCGGCTGCTCTACCTGCGGCGTGACCTCCTAAAAAGGAAGACGTAGCAACCGTTAGTCGAAACGACTAAGTGGTTTCACATCCGCTCCCCCGGCGACTCCTCGGCACCGGGCGGAGAAAAGGAACAAGAGTATAGTATATAATAAGTATGCAAGTAAAGGAAGTACAAGCAGGTGGCAAGGTAATGTAAGAGTAACAACATCATATTCAGCATTTAAGTAAGAGCTACACTAAACTAGCAAGTATAAGTAACAGCAGGAAAGTAACTTAACTTATAAGAATGCCCATACAAACTTATAAGTTAAGGATCAGGTTACATAAAAGTAACTCATCGTATAAGAGTGCCCATACAAACTTATACGATGAGGATCTTGTTGTGCAATGATATGAAATGCTATGAATGATATGCAATGACTCACCCATGCACACCCATGCAATTGCTATGTCGACACAGACTGTAGTTCCCACTTTTCGAGCAGGTAGCTAACCTCTCAGGCATCAGCCGCCGTGGCCAGGCGGTGACAGTAGAACGGGCACTTCTACTACTAGGCGGGTATCACACTACTTCACCTAGGCCTCCGTACGCCTCAACGCTAAGAACACAACAGCGGAGCCCATGCGTACTATGGCCCAGCGGGGTCTTGGGTAGATGTGCACCAAGAACACAGCCCGAACTGGCCTTGCGTGACCCGGAAGGGGCCTCGGAAGAAAGCACGAGGACACAGCCCAACCGTCCACATGGTCGGAGGGGCCTCGGGACGTGAACACCGAGGACACAGCCCAAACCGACCAAGTCTAACTGCCAACTCCCGTCGGTGTGACGACTGGCGAGCCCGTAGACCTGCCACACTATCCTTAACCCGGGATTACGACACCGCGTGTCGACTCACACCACATGCAAACACCACATCAACATATCATGGAAGGGGTCTCGGAAGTAAACACGAGGACACAGCCCAACCATCCATCCACACCTATCTCAACACAACAAAACAAGTGACGGTCAACACCGCACTTTCATTCTTCCACAATACTACCCGTAGGGAGACGACGCTCTAAGTATTGGACTAATAAATTTCATTTCACCAAATCAACATATCATGGCCATAGTTTAATCTTCTATATGTCATTCCATATGAACTCTACATAAGACTTATATGATGCGCATATGTTATAATCTATCAACATCTTATCACTTCGATTCGATTAAACATAAAGGGAACCATCCAAGTCTCAAGACAACTTGCAATAATAAATCAGTTGTATGCATCCTAAATAATAAACACCATCATTCAAAGTTCTTCGGTGATTAGCATCAATTATTTAATCTTGACAGAATTCCACCGACTCTAAATGCACTTTATATAAAACCAGAATTCTAAGTGTATCACTAATCTGGACAGCAACTTCGACTGGAGATTCCCGAGGCTACAGGAATCCGGTGAAGTCGTGTAACCCCTCGTTGGAAAGGTATTTTCAAGGGCTACAACTTTCGTGTTTGGCCAAAAGCCCAGATCGGCACATATCCTACATAAAAAGGGCCTAGAAGATCGCTGCGCGCAGAATACAGATTCTGCGCGCATCTTAAAGGAAAATGAACGGCATCGGTTCGTCTTCCTCGTCAAGGCGATCGTTCCTAAATTTTCCAGAAATATTCTCCTCCCTTATTCAACCTCAAAGGCCATAAACTCCTCACGAGACCATCCACCCATCGTCATATTGAAGAAGAGGGGAAGGGTTGAAGAGATCTAAAATCTAGGATTCAAATCCTAGCATGGCCTAACCTAGAAATCTTCTCCTCACCATCAAGACTCTCTTGAGTCGATTTCTCTCCTAAGGCATAACTATAGATCTAGCACCAAGGGAGAGGGTAGGAAACTCACATCGGCTCCAGCGGTACCACCATTTCTAGCCATGGATCTCGTAGTTCTCCTTGGCGGCATTTTCCCTTTCACGGCGATGGCGAATCTCCTCCGGTAGGACTTGCTCCTGCAGTTTTCCCTCTCACAGGAGATCTCACAGAAAATAGGGGATGAAAAGAGCATGAAAACGGCTAGGGTTTTTCTGTCCCCTATATATATAAAATGTGACACGGGTAGGGACACGGCCGTGTCCTTACCCGTGTCCTGCCTGGCGAAGCGGCAACGACAGTTTCCATGTCGGTTCAATACTTGACACGGGTTGGGACACGCCCGTGTCCCGACCCGTGTCCACATGACACGGCCGTGTGCCTGGCCGTGTCCTTGGCCGTGTACTTCTCGGGTTGCATCTCGACACTTCTCGTCGAGCTCAACTCGACACACACGGGTAGGGACACGGCCGTGTCACTACCCGTGTCACTTAGTGTCGACACAGCTCGACGATCTCGACACGGGTCGTCGAGCTCAACTTGACGCACACGGGTAGGCACACGGCCGTGTCCCTACCCGTGTCCCTTGGTGTCGACACAGCTCGACGATCTCGACACGGGTCGTCGAGCTCAACTCGACGCACACGGGTAGGCACACGGCCGTGTCCCTACCCGTGTCCCTTGGTGTCGACACAGCTCGACGGTCTCGACACGGGTCGTCGAGCTCAACTCGACGCACACGGGTAGGCACACGGCCGTGTCCCTACCCGTGTCCCTTGGTGTCGACACAGCTCGACGATCTCGACACGGGTCGTCGAGCTCAACTCGACGCACACGGGTAGGCACACGGCCGTGTCCCTACCCGTGTCCCTCTTTACACTGATTCTCCACTTCCCCACAAGTGCAGTCCAATTCCCTGCACTCTCAGGACTCAAGTCAGCCCTCCTGACTCAAAACACACACACTAGGGGCCTAGAGCGATTCGGGACGTTACAATGCGAATGAGCGAAAATAAGTGAACTGTGTTACGTTTGTGATGTAAATATATGTTGTATGTAGGGATGAACGATGAGATGTTTGTTTACACCTTGTTTTATCCAGGTGATCATTCGATCAAGGAGTAATAAAGGAATGGTTCTGTTGGTGTATGTATATCTGGGGTAAAAGATATGAGTATGGTGTGTATGTCTGACATGTTCATGACTGTTTTGTGCGATACTGTGGGGCAAGACAAGTTGCGGCCTCTAAGCTCTAACCCGGATTGTTTTACTAAGGAACGACATGGTTATGTTGATGTCTACAGTTGAGCTAAATTTCAGGATGAAATTTCTTGTAAGGAGGGGATGGTTGTAACAACCCAAATCCCAATTTGGGTTCAGGTTGGGAGACACCGCCTGGGATACGGGCGTGTCCCAAGGCGTTTTCTGCTCGAGTTGAGCAGCTTGTAGAGTGCTCGACGAAATACACTCGAGAAGTTCTTGAGAGGGAACACGCCCTGCAACAACGGCATGTTAGAGGGCGTGTCCTCCTCTGGTCGACGAACTGCACTCGACCATCGTCGAGTGGCAAGTCACGTTGAGTACACGGCCTGTGACACGGGCTTGTCACAAGGCCGTGTCCTTCTCTGGATCAGCCAGGGATGTATGATGGTGGACACAGGTGTGTGTTGGGGTACACGGCCTGGGATATGGGCGTGTCCTATGGGCTTGTCCCGCTCGGGTGGAGTTAATGGTGTACTGCCTGAGGTACACGACCACTAGGCACGGGCGTGTATTGCGTGACATGGGCGTGTCAGCCTGTGACACGGGCATGTCACATGGCCATGACCTGTTCTGGATAAGGTAGTTCGTGCACCGCTTAAGGGACACGACCTGTGACACGGGCGTGTCATAGGGCGTGTCAGCCCAAAATATATATTTTTGGGCAAATCGTGGCCGTTCATTTTCTTCAACTTGGATTTAAGGGTCCAAGACCTTCCCTGCTGTTATATAACCCTGGATGGAACTCTCATTCACTCTTAGTCTTTCTCTTTCTAAAGAGATAAAGAGTGAGGAGAGGAAGGAAGGTAGGTAGGGAAGGAAGCTGGCTGCAGGATGAGCTTCGGAGTTCCGCATCGAGATCCGAGTTCAGATTCGTGGAGGCAAAGCCGTGGTGGTGATTTCCATCTGGCTAGATCATGGCTCCAAAGCAATTGTCAAGGGTAACGATCTCCTTCTTGGACAAGCGAAGTCCTACTTTATGCATAAGTATGGAATCCTCCACCAAGAGGTAGAAAGCGTAAGTGATTCCAGGTTGAGTCTGCATCTAGAGCCAGAAATAGGTAGTACGGTATAGGCATGCTGTGTGAAGCCCATCCGGACGGTTAGTCTGGATTGGTGATGTTGATATTGTGAACAGGAGAAGACTCCGTGTATTATATGGATGCTTGTGAATTGTGAATCCCTAAAAAGCTTGGTATGATACCTTGTATTGGGTGTGGTGATGAACTGGAATGGATTGGAAAGCGACTCTGAGAGAGCTATGTGTGGAGCAGGAAAGGGAAGGACGACCCGCGTCAAGATCTGCGCTATTGACGAATTGAGCAACGAGAAATGGCTGACCTGTACATGTGTTGTGGGAGATCGATTGGTGGCAAGGCTTGGGCAGATGCGGCCCCGACCTGGCTTGCTGCACCACAATGGTGGGGTCGATCTAAATGCTCAAGTTTGTCGTGAGGTTAGTACCTATGAGTGGGATTGGCGGAATATCGACAGCATGCATGTTGGTGGACTAGGATCGGCCAACCAATATGTTAAAAACCTCTGCTCGATGGTGGGCAATTGGTATATCCGGTACACCAATAATGTGCCCTGAGTGCACAGAGCGTCTGGCGGAGGCCGGCGTTTGTGATACTTGTTGTGATAGCTAGATGTTATGGCAATGCATAGAGGGAAGGAACCACTGCCCCTGGTAAGGGGTAGGGTCATTATAATTGGTCAGCTAATGCTGACCGTTGCTTTGTTTACCGCTCTTGGGGTGGATGTCTTACTGCAGGTGTTGATGGGTTGATTAGATTGAAGCCCTTGCTGCTTAAAGGCCCCTGAAGGCCGTGCGAAAAATTCTTGGATTTCAGGTGTGGCCGGCCTGCGTGCCGATGTATGAAGCTGTATATTTGTAAAGAGAAACTTGTAAGGCCTTAAGTCCATGCGAGTTGTGTATTTGTATACATTCCTGGTGATATATATGTATGGTTTGTATATTTAGTGGACATTCATTGTGATGAATTCTTACAACTGAAAATGCTTTCGCTAGAATGCTCTGAGCTAGAACGCGAGTAGAACTTGACTTTGATATTCACACGTAATTCCGCCGTTTGTTTGTGAAATATGGTGTGGGTCGCCGGCCGGACCCACCATTATATTCCATGTGACGAAGGGAGGCGCTACACAAATACACCTTGGAAAATTAGTATTTTTGGAATTTACTATTATTTTGAAGTTAGTAGTTTATCATAATTTTTTTAAGACCATACTTAGTCAGAAAAGAGCACTTTGTGTTAAAGGCTCATAAGGCCTGATTTTGTAGAAATTAAAATAAATACCAAATGAAGTAGAAAAATTATAATCTTCTCGATTTGTGCCTAAAATGTCATGATAGACCCCAAGTAATAATCTTAGGTCATTTGGATGAATATTTTAAGGGGTCACCATTCATACACATCATGTAGGTTAGTTGGTCTGCACATAGTAGAAATCGTAAAAGTAGGAAAGCATTTGGAACTTATATGGGAAAGGTTAGCTGGTGTCCCTGGTCTGGTTAGAATATATAGGGTTTTCAAAAGAAGGTAGGTTGTGTGAGCCCGGTTGTGCAAGGGCAGAGTTGTGCTCGGGATCGACGGTGGACCGTCCTTCCTTGGAGAGGAATGTCTAAATAAGATTTGAGCTAGTTCAAGAGTAATGATAACAAATTGGGTGTAACACCCCCTATCCGTCGCATAGCATATAACAGTAGGTCCGGCCGGGGCCCGACGCCATATACTACAGACAGACCGGGTGGTTACTCAATGGAAACCATCCAACCAATCATAACATCCTACACAGAGCATTCTAGCAGAAGCAGTTTAATAAGTTGCAATAAAGAACCCAGCACAAAAGCATGACTGTCCACTAATACCAAATAGGAATGTTGTACATACACAAATACATGCCTTAAGGCCTTACAAAATTGTTCACTTCATATTACATGTTTTACAAACCACGGCACGCAGGCCGGTCATACATGAATAAAAGCAGTAAACACTCAAATTAGGCCTTCGAGGGCCGGCTTCGCAAATTGGGCTTTAGCCCGCTATTGACCGCTTGGTCCAGCAGCACCTGCAAGCAACAAACCACCGCACAGTGGCAAAACAGGGCAACAGTCAGCAATGCTGACCAAATTATAACGATCCCGCCCCCAGCTCGGGGCGGCGATGCTCCTTCCCTACATTTCATTAGCATAAGTGAGCAATAAAACAATAATCATTTCATCACAGACGTTGGCTCGCACGGCCACACGCAGCGTGCTCTCAGGGCACATTCTCGGTGAATCGGTCGATGTCACGTCAATTAAAGCCATAGACATTCCGGACTCACCATTGCCTCTTTGACGGCCAAACCTATGAGCATTTTGTCTTACCGGCATGGGTCACGACAGTTTAAGCCATAGACCGCCGAAGACCCTCATCTATGCCAACGGCAAGTGCCACGTCACCTTAGGTCTCTTTAACCGAACGACATAGAACGAGTACGGTTCCATCTAACCCGTGCTCACATCGCAATGACAATTTAAGCCATTTGCGCGGGTCAAACTTCTCCCGAGTCCCATTTCCATCACAATTCACATAACTCGGTTATGTTCAACTTGGCTCTCAGGCCTCCAATGTTGGCAAGATCACGCATCCGCCCAGTTTTCCGTGTGCACCTTTGGGTTAATCCCCAAGGCTCCCTGTTGCAATCTACTACGTAGAAAACCCAAAAAACAATCAATCGCACGGAGTCTTCTCCGGCATTTATGCAATGCAACATCACCGATCCAGACCAACATGTCCGGATAGGCTTCACACATCATGCCTATGTTCGTTCTCGCTTACGGACTCTACACAACGGGGACTTTACATATCTACCCGAAGGAACGCCTAAAACTCACCGCAAACTCGCGAGAGCGGGCTTCCTATGCAAAGAAGGAGAGCTACACATGCTTAAGAAGAGAATCGTTACCCTAGCATTCTTCTTTGGCGCCATGGAAAAGTAAGCGGATGAAAAGCACCGCACTCTCTTCGCCTCCGTGGATCCGGAGTCGGCTCGTGATTTGTAGCTTCGAAGCTCCTCCAATGGCCGGATCTTGCTTCTTCTTCCTTCCTTGGCTCTCCTCTCTCTCTAAGCTTAGAAAGATAACCACTCAAGTAAAAGTGAGGGTTTCAAGGGTCCAATCCCGGGTATATCCCATCAGGAACAACCCCCAGCCATTGGATCCCAACTTAAAGAAATAAACGGCTTTAATTCGGGCCTGAAATGTCCAATCTGGACCGAACAAGGGCCTGGCACACGCCCGTGTGCCTCATTAGCCGTCAAAATCTACGCGCCTGGAACCACACACGGGCATCGAACATGCCCGTGTTCGACCTGACACGCCCGAGTTCCACCTGACACGACCGTGTGGTCGGCCGTGTCCCCCCATCGATTTATCCCGAAAACAACCCGAGAACTACACGGGTTCTAGGACACGCCCGTGTCCTAACCCGTGTCCACTCGAACACGCCTGGGCTCCAGGCCGTGTTCACGGTCTCGATACTCGACACTTCATCAAGCGAAGTTCGTCGACCTCACAACACGGCCTTGGACACGCCTGTTTCCTAGGCCGTGTGCCTTGTCTCGACACATCGTCGAGCAAAATTCGTCGACTCCCCTGGACGAGTGTCGACACGAGTCGACACGCCCTGTGACACGCCCGTGTCGCAGGCTGTATGCCATGTCTTGACACTTCGTCGAGCGCAAAATGTCGACTTCGCGGGCTGAGTGTCGACACGGGTCGACACGCCCTGCGACACGCCCGTGTCGCAGGCCATGTGCCCTGTCTCGACATAATATCGAGAGCAAAATGTCGACTTCACCGGCTGAGTGTCGACACAAGCCTGACACGCCCGTGTCCCAGGCCGTGTGCCTCCTGCCAGAACCCAAAACTGGCCCAAAACATCCCCTGCCGCTCTTTTGAGTTTCAGGGCGTTACATTGGGACATGGGCAGATACCAATAATAATAAGTACCTTGTGAAAGGGAACTTTGTGCTTCAGCCCATCGTAGTTCTTAGTTCCCTCGAGAGCCTTCACGGGGAATGCCCTGGGCAGTCCAAGGTTAACTTTAAACCGTAAGACTAAAATGTTAAAGAGAAATTAGTAAAGACTAGGTCTACAGCTTCATTCACCCTGATGACTTGGGAGGTTAGCTTGTTTGGGTTATCCGAGCGGTAGGCTTGGTGGTTGTTGAAATGTGCAAGATAGCCCAGCGAGTCGAAGGCTCGGAAGGTAGTTGTAACACATAGGTCAGTCCGGGGAGCAGATGGCTCGGGAATTCATGGTTTAATGTGCATAAGGTGATGGGTCTTCGGTATTTGACGGTCGTTCACACCGACATCATTATGATGACTCGGCGGGTGTGGTTTATACTTAGCCAAGGAAAAGACTGGCGGGTTTGTCAGCATTATTACATGGTGACTCTGGTGTGTCCTTTAGAGTTGTACGTAAAGGTTAGGCCTAGTAGTGTGGATACCCGCTTAGGAGTGGGGTGGCCCAACCCTCTATCTCCTTTGGCCACTACGGAGGCTCCTGGGAGTGAAGCTAGCTTCCAAAACAGGGGAACTAAAGGTCTGTGCACATAGAGTCATGTGTGTGTGTTGCACTTGTATGAACATATCATTAAACCCACATAACATAGCATATCATGTCATCATAATACTTCAACCCTTACCCCTAATGTATAAATTGGTATGAGACTTTTTATATGTTAGGTCTTGCAAAACAACCCCATGGTTTATAAGCTTGTGTGGGCATACTTATAAGCTATGGTTATTTTCCTTGTGGCTATCATTTACCTTTCTTTATGATGCATTATATTTTCTACTCTTTAATACTCTGTTGCTATAGAATTACTAGCTCTCATTTCTTCCTATAGTACTGTGAACACTACATTAAAAGTGCTAGTTTAGGACCACCATCACCTGATCTTATTTACTCTTCACCATCATAGTTTTCATATCATTCCTCCCGCACGGTGCCTAGGAGCCACTAGGGGAGGGGTGCTGGAAATTAGGCTTAGTCTTTTTGACTAATGGTCAGTGAACCAAATATTTCAGGGGCTCCAGATGGAAGACAGGTAGCAGCAGGAGATGAATCACCAACGGAGTGCGGTGCATATGTAGGTGTGCCAGTCTAGCACAGGAGCACCAGCCTCTGGCTCTATGAGTGTTAGTTTTACTTAGCTTCTGCGAGAGTGTTGTAGTGAGGTCATGATGTACCGGGCATGAGTCTATTTATATTTCTACTTTGCTGTTCTATTTCAGTACCTTATCTCTATGGACTTTGCTGCGATTCATGCTTATATATATAGTGACTTTTGTGGAGTTGATTATATTTGTCTTAGTTGTTATTTCTACTTCTTTTGTGATCACTAATGCCGACATGATCAGTGTTTTGTAGTGATGAACTCCCCGAGTGTTGGTGCCACCGCAAAATGGCGATTCTAGGTGTAAGACATGGTAGCATAGTAAAAAAAGGGGTCTTACAACATCCATGATTTGAGGAGCACTTGTAACATCTAGATCAAGATCCACTTGAGTGCCGAGTCTTGAAAATGTTCATCCTCTTCACTTGAAGACTCTTGATCATACACATCTTGGCTTGATGATAATATATGATGCAGCCCCAAGGTTTCTACAGTTTAAACTACGCGCACTGGGATTTCGACAATAAAATTAGGGTACGTAGCAAGCAATATTTTCTCTAAACAATTCTCACGGCTATTCAACTAATTTTAGCAACACACAAAACAAAGCGACGCTACCCCTTTTATAGATTGAATAAGGGATATAGGCCAATGTTCGCTCAAACGAATAAGACGTACACGATCCGGACAATTAGCTATTCAAGTTAAATTATTCGCAAACATTCACAATTTTATTAGGAGAAAATATGATCTAAATTAGTGATTTAAAATTAAGTCCAAATCAATCCCAAAATTAATTAATATGAGGATATACCAAATCACTTGAACGCAAGGGGAAATCAAGGGTGACGAACCCGATTTCTTCTAGTGTTCACGAGATCTACCCGTTCCAATTATACTAGAATATTCGGAAGAATAACACGCTTAAAATTTAGATTTTAATTAACACAATTTCAATATAAATCAGGACAATGAACTAGCCTTCTATTCAACAAATTCTCACAATGATTTAGAACAAACACACAAAGAATTAGTTTAGAAATTGTTACCCAAATCCCAAGAAGTCCGTCCACGATATTGAGTGGAGGAAAGCGCTCATGACGGTGGTTGATTTCTATTTTGACGCGAACCACGGATCCGCACCAGATGATGAAGACGCGAGCCATTTTCCTTTTTAATAACCCTAGGAGAGGGAAACCTTGATGGAAATTATATTTGGAAAGAAGAGAGAGAAGGTGGTGGCCAAAATATTGTCATAAAGGGGGTGGGGGCGGCACAGTTTTTTTTTGTGGATGGATGGAGGTGTCGGTTTTGGGTGAGGAAGGGGTGTTTGCTCAGGTTGGGTGGTGGAGGATGGTGGCCGAGTAGTGGAAGGGGATGGAAGAGGGTGGCGGCTAGGGTAGAGCCTAGGTTGGCCAAATTTTTCTTTGCGAAAGAAGGAGGGCTCGGGTTTGGGAAGGAGAAGAAGTGGTCGGGTTTACTTAGGAGTGAAAAGGGAGGGGGAGGTATTGAGGAAAAGAGGAGGAGGAGAGGAGGAGGAGAAATAGAAAGAGGGAGGTGGAGTTGGCCGGCGGCCAATAGGGGGAAGAGTGGAAGGATGTGGTCGAGTATGCCAAAGTAGAGGGAGAACATTCTCAATAGAATTAGGGTTCAATTTTCATTCATCAATCTCTACTCCAAATGAAAACAATACATGGCTATATATAGCCTACACCACTCAATCTCCACCCTTGAAAAATAAAATAGACTCATGATGGTTATATGCACCCATCATGAAAGAAATAAAATATAACTTGCATGAAATAAAATACTAGATGTTTATAATCACCCATCATACATGAATTAAACTACATTATTTAACTGCATGAAATAAAATTGCTTAAAATAGAAATTGCTAAAATAATAATTTGATAAAATATATAATTATATATTTTATTTAGTGGCGGCGGCGGACGTCGTGGAAAACATGTCGCGGCGATGGCGAAGGGCGTCGTGGTAGAATTCCATTCTCGAGCTTGTGGCAACGATCGTCTCAATCCACGAACTCTCTCGGAAGGGGATCAATGGCGGCCGCAACATCAACATCTCCATCAATATATAGGGTTCATGAATGTCTTCACTATCCTCTTAGTCATAAGCATCTTTGCCTCCTTGTTCAGATTCAGAGTCAGACTCTTCCAAAATAACTTTATTTTCCTTTACCCTGCTCTTATCCTTATTCTGGTTGACATCTTGACTTTTAGGCAAAACTCTGGTGAACCTCTCAAGAGTTTTGATGTCCATTCTCATCATGTAGTGAATCTGGTAGAGAGAAAGATTTATGCCCAAGTTTGGAACTTGAACGCAGTCAATCAGCTTCTAGAATATTACAAGAGCTCAATTTGTCTTTTTCTTCAATATGACTCTTATGGTCAGTTCAAACATAGACTTGAAAATACTATTATGGGAACCTATCTTACACGGGATTGCTTTCCCAATAATATCAGCTAGAAGTTTGCTATTCTGGTTGAAAATTTTTCTTTTCAGAAATCCATATCTCTCTCCACTAAACTCACATTAGTACAATGCATCTATTATTTCTTGTGGTGAAATTTCTTGGTCCTCTTTTATGTTAGTAGAAGAAAGGTGTAAGGCTTAGGCGATCCTATTGGTGGTTATCTTAATCTTAACATCCCCTATTTTTCTTTTAATTGACTTTTTGGATGAAGAGACTTTAACATGAGATAATAGTTCTAACACTTCATTCTTCAGGAGTGGAGTTGGTTCATACAGAACAAACTCTAAGCCGATGTAAAATCCTGATGACTTCTTTAATTTCTTCAGAAGCATGTTGAAATCCTTGTCGAACTACCTCATATCCTTCATGAAGGATTTTCTCTTCTTTTGGCACCATGGGATTTGATTTCTTAGTCGATGATAGCGTTGGGAAGGACAGAACAACTTTGACAGCATTCTAAGTTTTACATTTTATGTTTTCAACTAGACCTTGGATATATATATATATATATATATATATATATATATATATATATATATGTATATAATATATATATATATTTAATGGGGTTTAAAAGCAATCGAAGCACCACACAGCTAGGATGATTATTAAAATGGTCTAACAACTGAAAATGATTGAAAAAATCAATACGGCATCTCGTCTTGACAGCATTGTTGAAATAGAGAGATATACTGTTGAGTATTTACTCAACTGTCTCCACGGTATAGCTGATACTTTCTCAGCAAATCTCCACTGCACAGGTAGGCTTACCTGTCGATCAAATTGATAGACTAACATACGATAATGAGTCAATTTACTCATACTAATGATAGATGTCAACCATGGTTATCTACCTAGCATGTTATTTATCATATGTTTTTGCAGCTAACAGAAGTAAATGTTATCAAAACTATGTTCTAGCAACTAATTGAATAATATGCATGAACATTGATTATAAAATATGAAAGTTATAATGATACAAGAAAGATAAACTATTATATGTTAAACATCCATAACTTAATCTTAAAAAAACAAACTTTGTCTCATTCAGTAGCTTAGTAAAGATATCTGCCACTTATTTGTCTTTGGGGACAAATTCAAGATAAATATCCTTATTCTCAACATGTTCTCCAATAAAATGATATCTTATTTTTATGTGCTTAGTCCTGCTATATGATACAGTGTTCTTAACAATAGAAATAACATTGGATAAGTCACAAAACATGGGAGTGTTACTTAACTGGAGGTTGTAGTCATATAGTTGCTGTTGAATCCACAAAAGTTGTGGACAACAACTTCCTGCTAAGATGTACTATGTCTCAGCAGTGGATATAACCACACTGGTCTTCTTCTTGCTACTCTAGGATATCAATCTCCTTCCTAGGAATTGACAAGTTTCTCTTATACTCTTCATATCTTCTTTACAACTTACAAAGTCTACATCCGAATACCTAGTTATTTCAAAGTCATTGTTCCTGGGGTACTACAGGCTAAGATGTTGGCTGCCCTTAAAGTATCTCAAAATCCTCTTTGCAGCTGAGTACTGAGATCCTTTAGGGCATGCCTTATACCTAGCACAAACATATGCTGCATAAATGATATCAGGTCTACTTGCAGTCAAATATAATATGGATCTAATGATACACTTGTACACGAATTCATCAAAAGGTTTCCCTTTCTCATCTTGATCCAGAGATATATTTGATCCCATAAGAGTTTTTATAGTGGAAGCAGATTCCATCCCAAATTTCCTAATTAGTTCTCTAATGTACTTGATCTGAGAGATGAAAATTCCTTCATCAGAATGTTTCACTTGGAGACCTAAAAAGTACTTTAACTCTCTCATACTGCTCATTTCAAACTCCCCCTGTATGAGGCTGACAAACCTCTTGCAAAGGTTGTCATTATTAGACCCAAATATTATGTCATCAACATAAACTTTGACAAGAGACACTTGCCCTTTGTTTCTCTTAGGAACAATGTGTTATCTATCTTTCTCCTTAAGAAATTGTTCTTAATGAGAAAGTTAAATTAGGCTTCATAGCAAGCCCTAGGGGCTTGCTTTAACTCATGCAATGCTTTTTCTAAGAAAGTAAACATAAGAGTGTACAACCCCATATTTGCTGAGTCAGACCAGGAGGCACCAACGGTCACAATTAGGCTTACCAGAGGAGTTCCCTCCCTAAAGAAGTTCTCGCCCAAGTAGGCGGGAACGCTTGCGCTTGCGCCAAGCTCCTGTCTTGAAGGAGCTCTCGCCTTTAAGAAGGCGAGAACGCTCACACTGAGCTCTGGACAGAAGGCTCTCGGCTCAGAGCTCTCGCCGAGTGGGCCCAGGGCCCGGGGTAAAATGACCTAATTGCCCTCAGGTAAAATTACCCATATACCCTCAGGATAAACAATGAGATTTGGCTATTGGCAGATCAACTAAGGGTATTTCAGTAATCTCAGGTCAGCAAAGGCTATAAATAGACCCATAAGGGCTCCTTAGAAGGCAAGCTTTCATAATCTTCCAACTTCCAGTGCTTTCTGAGGAGCTCCTAGCCCAGCTTTTGGCTTTGGAGGGGAAGCTCTCAGATATCTTCCAAGTGTGAGGTGGGACCTCCCTGCGGAGGTTTTGGGTCAGTCTAGGGACCTTTGAATCTAGTCGAGGGTTGAGGGTTGAGAGAAGTAGGTGTTGGCTGCACCCCTGTTTTGAACTCCCGTTGAGGTCATTTTTGGCTTCAACAGTTCTGGTGCGGTGAGCGTGGAAGGCATTTGATACAAGAAAGCCTTGAGTTTTGTCCCATGGCTGGAGGTGAAGGTGAAGGGTCTGGTTCTGGAGGCTCCCCTACCCGGGGAGAAGAAGCGACGTGGAAGATGCTGGATGAATTCAGGCGAGAAGTCCTACAGACTATCAGCTTGGCCTTCTCGGCCAGAAGCGAGTGGGCCACACCTCAGGTTCTGATAGAGGAGGTCCTGCTCTTGGGCGAGAACGCCCCTGGACAGCGCCCGGGGAAGGAGGTCCCGGCAGATGCTGGCGAGAGAGACGTGGCGGCGCGGGAGCTCTTCCCAGGTCAGCGCCCGGGCAAGGAGGCTTTGACAGATTTGGGCGAGAGGGAGGAGGCAGTGCGAGAGCTCTTCCCTGGGCACAGTCTCGGGGATCGGGCCAGCCAGCCGAGGCCGCGGGACGTGCCCTCTTGCTAGGCAGGAGGCAAGAGCCCGTTCAGCGAGCTCATCATCTCAGCTCTGGTACCGGAAGGGTTCCGAGAGCCTGACATGTCCTACTACTCAGGAAAGGATGACCCTGTACAGCACATGTAGTGGTTTGAAGATGTCGTTTCGATAAGGCAGTTGACGGATGCCTTCAAGTGCCGGCTATTTGCCATCACTTTGAAGGAGAAGGCTCGGGACTGGTTCCACCAGTTGCCAGCAAGGTCGATCTACTGCTTTGAAGATCTGCAAAGAAGTTTCCTGTTGAGATTCTCAACATCGAAGAAGCGGAAGGAGGCAGAGTGCCTGTTTGCGGTGAGGCAGAAGCCGGATGAGACACTAGGTCACTATGTCGACCGGTTTCAGGAAGAGATCCTCCTGGTCCAGGAGGTCCTAGGGTACGCGTTGATGCTCGCCTTTACCCTGGGGCTGAGGCTAGGATTTTTCAGTATGGAGTTGAAGAGAGTACCCCCCCCCTCCTCTCCTTTGAGGAGCTCGTGGAGAGGGTTGCAAAGGAGATAGACTTCGAGAGAGCAAACCCAGCATTCGCCAGGAAGTTGGCCAGGCTGGCGGAGGATGATGTGAAGGAACCTACAGTGGGAAGGCAGAAGGAGCCGAGGGAGCAGAGGGAGCAGAGAGAAGAAAGGAGGAAGGAAGAGCCCCAAAGGCAGGGGCAACAACAGGGATGGGGGCCTGGGATCCAAACAACCGGTTGGGTTGGAGGCCCCAGGAGGGTCGCCCCCAGGGTTAAGGAGGAGGCTATCAGGGAAGAGATAACCTACGGGAACCCAGGAGGTTCGACCAACCGGCGTGGAGGCAGGATCTAAGGGGTCGCGCCCTACCGCCGCAAGAGGCCATGGAGGTGGGCAGAGGAATAGGAGCGAGGAGAGGAGTTCGAGGAGGAGGGAGAAGAGGAGGAGGAGAAGGAAGAAGGGGTAGGGTGGCGTTGCTCTTTTGTGACTTTCACCAGGAGGAGGTCCACGCAACGGCCACCAGCCCTGAGTTCTTGGAGATGAGGGAATCAAGAGGAGCAAGGAGGCAGGATCCGCCGGTTAGGATCGTAGAAGTACAACAGGGGGATATGGAGGATAGGTGTGAAGATCGGGTAGACGTGGGGACTCGGGGAAGAATCGGGGTGATTCACGGAGGAGTGGGGATTGAGGCAACCCGCAAGGGGAGCCTTCAAACCATGTACCGAAGAGGGGTCGCCTCTACCTCCCAGGCTCCCCCACCGGAAGAAAAAATTACCTTCTCGTCAGCGGACATGCTAGACTACGAAGATCCATTCTGTGATGCCTTGGTGATCCAGACGGCGGTGGAGAATTTTACGGTCTCAAGGGTACTGGTGGATAACGGGAGCTCGGTAAATGTCATATTCAAGAAGGCCTTCGATGAGATGAGGGTTGAAGGGAAGAGGATCTTGGCTTCGGATGGACCGCTGTTCGGGTTATCTGGAGAGAGGAAGGAATTGGAAGGGGGAGTAGGGCTGCATGTGAAGTTGGGGGGCATGTCACAGAACTGTAGGTTCGTGATCGTGGATGCCCCAAGCAGCTATAACACCATCTTTGGGCACCCCCTCATCAGCGCCTTTCGCTGCGTCCCCTACTCGTTTCATCAGTGCCTCAAGTTCAACAATGGAGGGGTGCAAGTCAGGGTCAGAGGGGACCCGAAGGTGGCAAGATAGTGCTACGTTACGGCAGTCAACACCACATCATGGATGGCAGAGGCAGAGGAGTTGGAGAAGGAGATGGCGGCCCATGAAGAGGTTGTCATGGAGGAGATGAGCCTAGAGGAGGCGAGAGCGGAGGCTGAAGAAGAAGTCAGAGGGGAGGAGATTGAGGAGAAGTAGCAAGGAGGAGATGTGCAGGAGGTCCAGAGGGACAAGGAGCAGGATAGCCCGGAAGGGGCAATGGAGGTAGAAGAACAAGAAGTAGGAGGAGCTGAGGGAGAGGCCCAGAGGGGCGTGGAAGTCAAGCAGCAGCAGGAGGGGCTGGAGGAGGCAATGGAGATCGAGGAGGAGGTAGGAAGGGAGGAGCTGGAGCTGGAGGAAGAAGCGAGGGCCGGCTGGGAGCAGTCGAGGCTGGAACCGGCCGAGAAAGTGGTGGAGATGGAGGTCTTCACCAACGCAGGGCAGGTGCAAAGGGTGCGGGTCAGCGGGGGCTTGAGTCCCGAGGCCCGGGAGCGAGTGCGGGCCTGCATTCAAAGCAACATCGACATCTTCACTTGGAGCGCGGAAGACATGCCGGGCATCGACATGGACGTGGCCTGCCACCGCCTTAACCTGGACCCCCGCACTCGCCCCATACGCTAAAAGATGAGAGACATCGCCACCAAGCTGGAGGAGCCCATCCGCGAAGAGGTCAGGAAGCTCCTGGAGGCCGGCTTCATCTCAGAGATCCAGTATCTAGGCTGGATCTCCAATGTGGTAATGGTTAAAAAATGGGGTGGTAAATGGAGAATGTGTATTGATTTTTCTTTGTTAAATAAATCATGCCCTAAGGATTGCTACCCCTTGCCTCGGATCGACGCGCTGGTTGATTCAGCCGTCGGTTTTTCTATCATGAGCTTTTTGGATTCTTTTTCAGGTTATCACCAGATCCGGATGCACCCTCCCGATGTCAAGGATGTTTCCTTCATCACGAGGGAGGGATGCTTCAGTTATAAAATGATGCCCTTTGGGTTGAAGAACGCAGGGGCTACCTACCAACGCATGATGGATCGGGTCTTCCGAGATCAGAGGGGGAGAAACTTGGAGCTCTATGTCGACGACCTAATGATCAAGAGCAAGTGCGTGGATTCGCACCTGAAAGATCTAGAAGAGACGTTTGCCACCCTGAGGAGGTTCAAGATAAGGCTGAACCCCTTGAAGTGTGTCTTCGGGGCCAGCCGCGGGAAGTTCCTTGGGCACCTCTTGACTCCGGTAGGGGTGGAGCCTAACCCGGACAAGGTAAAGGCCATCCTGGATTTGGAATCACCTCGCGATGCCAAGGAGGTCCAGCGCTTGACAGCCAAGCTGGCAGGGCTGAGCAGGTTCCTCTCCAGGCAGGAGACAAGTGTTCTTCGTTCTTCAAGGTGCTGCGAGGGAATCAATGGTTTGAGTTGACCGGCGAGTGCGAAGAAGCATTCCAAGGGCTGAAGAGACAGCTCTCTCAGGCTCCTCTGCTTCAGAGCCCAAAAGAAGGGGAGGACCTGACCTTGTACCTTGGAGTAGGAGCGGAGGCGGTGAGCTCCGTCCTAGTAAGGGAAGAAGGAAAGAAGCAACTGCCCATCTACTACGTTAGCCGGATATTGAAGAGAGCAGAGCTCCGCGACCCCATCCTAGAAAAGCTAGCTTACGCCTTGGTCATCTCTACAAGGAAACTCCCGCCATACTTTCAAGCACATTCGATTAGGGTGGTAACCGACCATCCTTTTCGCAAGATCTTTTAGGGAGTGGAGCACTCGGGAAGACTTGCTAAGTGGTCCATCGAACTAAGCGAGTTCGACATCTCTTTTGTTCCAAGACTCTCCATCAAGGAGCAAGCGGTGTTAGACTTTCTAGCAGATTATGTTGTTGAAGTAGAGGAGGGAGAGCAGCGGCCACAGGAAGCGTAGAAGATGATGGTCGATGGGGCCTCGGGAAAACATTCCCTCGGGGGAGGAGTGGTGCTGATCAGACCCCAGGGAGTCGCGATAGAGCAGGCTGTGGCTTACCATTTTACAGTAACCAACAACCAAATGGAGTATGAGGTCGTGATCGCCGGCCTTCGCTTGGCAAAGGAGCTTGAGATTCAGGATGTGGAGGCCTTCACAGATTCAAAGGTAGTAGCGTCACAGATCCGAGGAGAGTTTGAAGCTCAGGAGCCTACCCTCATAAAATACATATCCAAGGTAAGGGCGATCATCGGTGGGTTCCGATCGTTCTCAATCCAACATGTTCCAAGGGAAGAAAGTATAACTACCGATCGATTGGCTAAGTTTGGACCTCGGGGAGGCGGGACCTTGACGGAGCTATTTCGACCGGCTATCGAAGAAGGAGAGTTGATGGTGGTGGATCAGCGACCCTCGTGGGTGGACCCATTGGTGACCTTCCTAACCACCGATGAACTTCCTTAGGGGACCAAGGACGGGAAAAGCTTCAGGCGCACGACAGCTCACTACCTGATGATAGAAGGGGGCCTGCATCGTAAGATGTTGTCAGGGCTCCTAGCTAGATGTGTGACCGAAGAAGAGATCCTAAGGATCTTGGGAGAGGTGCACTCGAGCGAGTGCGGCAGTCATTCTGGAGGGAGGATGTTGGAGGCAAGGGTGGTCAGGCAGGGGTACTTCTGGCCCACCCTAAGGAAGGATACCGCGGAGTTTGCAAGGAGGTGTCAAAAATGTCAGCTCTGCGCCCCCCTTCAGCTCTTGGCAGTTCAAAGGCTCTGAAGCATCACGACACCGTGGTCGTTCGCCATCTGGGGGATGGATTAGTTGGACCTTTTCCTTCGGCTAGTGGACAGAGGAGGTTCCTCTTGGTCATGGTCGATTATTTCTCAAAGTGGCTGGAGGTTAAGGCCTTGGACAAGGTCACCTCGCAAGTCATAAGGAACTTCATCTGGGGGGAGATCATATGCAGACACGGGTTGCCTTAAGCAATAGTGACAGATAATGCCCCCCAGTTTGCCAGTGAAGAGTTCATCAGCTTCTGCGCCCAACTGGGGATAGACCTCAGATTTGCCTCTGTCCACCACCCCCGGAGCAACGGCCAGGTGGAAGAGGCAAACAAAATCATTGTAAACTTGCTCAAAAAGAAAGTGGAGAACTTAAAGGCAAATTGGGTGGAGCAGCTCCCCTCGGTCCTACGGGCCTTGCGAACGACCCCGAACACGGCCACCGGTGAGACCCCCTTCAAGCTTTCTCACGGGTGTGAGGCGATCCTACCAGTGGAGTTCGAGGTTCGGTCCCCGCGGGTCACAGCCGCGGGAGAAGGAGATGAGACTTGGAGGTTGGAGAATGAAGAGGGGCTACGCCTTTCACTAGACATGGTGGAAGAACTGCGGGACGTGGCAGCTATCAGGCAAGAAGAGATCAAGCGGCGGATGACCAAGTATTTTGATAAGCATGTCAGGGTCAAGCAGTTTACTGAAGGAGATCAGGTGCTGAGAAAGGTTGACGCGACAGGAAGGTCGGCTCCCGTGGGCAAGCTCAACCCGAACTGGGAAGGACCGTACATAGTGAAGGAAGTCCTTGGAACAGGAGGTTACTACCTCCAGGACGTGGAGGGGAGGGCCTTAAGCCACACCTGGAGTGGCGATGATCTAAAACGCTTCTACCCATGAAATGGCGAGGATGTAATTATGTATCCAAGATTAAACTTATTATAATGCATCAGTTGACTTGATTTTCTCTTACCTATAGTGAAATTTTTATAATATGACGTAATTATGTGTTTTTTTATACCCCGAGCTCGGCTCGGCCCCAGGTAGACCCGCTGCGTAGGCTCTCATCTAGCTGGCAGGTCCGAAGGCTCGCCTGTGGGGGATAGGTTTGGTTTGAGAACTTCATCGGCACCCCGAGCTCGGCTCGGCCCCAGGTAGACCCGCTGCGCAAGCTCTCATCTAGCTGGCAGGTCCGAAGGCTCGCCTGTGGGGGATAGGTTCGGTTTGAGAACTTCATCAGCACCCCGAGCTCGGCTCGGTCCCAGGTAGACCCGCTGCGCAGGCTCTCATTTAGCTGGCAGGTCCGAAGGCTCGCCTGTGGGGGATAGGTTTGGTTTGAGAACTTCATCGGCACCCCGAGCTCGGCTCGGCCCCAGGTAGACCCGCTGCGCAGGCTCTCATCTAGCTGGCAGGTACGAAGGCTCGCCTGTGGGGGATAGGTTTGGTTTGAGAACTTCATCGGCACCCCGAGCTCGGCTCGGCCCCAGGTAGACCCGTTGTGCAGGCTCTCATCTAGCTGGTAGGTCTGAAGGCTCGCCTGTGGGGGATATGTTTGGTTTGAGAACTTCATCGGCACCCCGAGTTCGGCTCGGCCCTAGGTAGACCCACTGCGTAGGCTCTCATCAAGCTGGCAGGTCCGAAGGCTCGCCTGTGGGGGATAGGTTTGGTTTGAGAACTTCATCGGCACCCCGAGCTCAGCTCGGCCCCAGGTAGACCCGCTGCGCAGGATCTCATCTAGCTGGCAGGTCTGAAGGCTCACCTGTAGGGGATAGGTTTGGTTTGAGAACTTCATCGGCACCCCGAGCTCGGCTCGTCCCCAGGTAGACCCGCTGCGCAGGCTTTCATCTAGCTGGAAGGTCCGAAAGCTCGCCTGTTGGGGATAGGTTTGGTTTGATAATTTCATCGGCACCCCGAGCTCGGCTCGGCCCCAGGTAGACCCGCTGCGCAGGCTCTCATCTAGCTGGCAGGTCCGGAGGCTCTCCTGTGTGGGAAAAGTTTGGTTTGAGAACTTCATCGGCACCCCAAGCTTGGCTCGGCCCCAGGTAGACCCGCTGTGCAGGCTCTCATCTAGCTGGCAGGTCCGAATGCTCGCCTGTAGGGGATAGGTTTGGTTTGAGAACTTCATCGGCACCCCGAGCTCGGCTCGGCCCCAGGGAGACCCGTTGCGCAGGCTCTCATCTAGCTGGCATGTTCGAAGGCTCGCGTGTGGGGGATAGGTTCTGTTTGAGAACTTCATCGGCACCCTGAACTCGGCTCGGCCCCAGGTAGACCCGCTGCGCAGGCTATCATCTAGCTGGCAAGTCCGAAGGCTCGCCTGTGGGGGATAGGTTTGGTTTGAGAACTTCATCGGCACCCCGAGCTCGACTAAGCCCCAGGTAGACCCGCTGCGCAGGCTCTCATCTAGCTGGCAGGTCCGAAGGCTCGCCTGTGGGGGATATGATTGGTTTGAGAACTTCATTGGCGTCCCGAGCTCAGCTCGAGCCCAGGTGGACCCGCTGCGCAGGCTCTCGTTTGCTGGCAGACCCGAGGGCTCGCCTGGGGGAGAGAAGTTTTTGATCCTAGGAAACACTCCGACTCGAATGCTCGGAGCAGGACAAGAAACGCACCCGGAACACGGAATGAAAAGAGGTAAGGCCCCTTCAGGCAGGAGAGGCCTCATCCAGAGAAGATCTCGACCGAGAAGTCCTCGCCGAAGGAAGCTCTCGGCGAGAAAACTCCTGACGACATCCTTGGACAGGGGGAAGCGTTAGGGTAAGCCTCGAATAGTTTGCGCAAGCTAAAGGGGGGCGACCTCGTCTCAAAGGGCCCACGAGCAATGTTCCCGGCAGACGGTTTTCGGTAGAGCGCGGAAACGAAACGTCTAAGCCTTGGGCTCTTTCGACAGGTTCCCGCCTATCCATCACTAAGGGAAACTACCCTAGGGAGGCCAAGGGTCTTGGCGGAATCATGCTTGAGAAGCACTCGACCACAACAATTATATCAAGCGTATTTGCATTAAAGAGAATGGCATAAACAAAATATTTACAATGTATTTTATATAGTTGCAGATCTAGAGAGTTCTCGCTCAGTACAACGAAAAGAAAAGAAAAGGGGGGGCCCTCTGGGAGACAAGCTGTACCCCTCAGAGCTCCCGCTTGAACTCCCGCTGGAGCTCTCGACTGAGCTCTCCCCGGATGTCTCGCCACCCGTGGCAGGGGATTTCGGGACATCCGAGGGCAGGGAATCAGGCGCACCTGGGGGCTTCGGGACAGGCTCAAAGAGCCAGGGGACGAGCTGATGACCAGTAATGGTCATTCCCCTCCCATCCAAGCAACCAACATCCCGCAGCGTCTATAGAGTCAGCTTGACTGTGGCTTGCGCGTTGTCCTGGAAGAGCTTGTTGATGTCGAAGACGGAGTAGTAGCGGCTCTTCAACCTTTCGTCCAAGGGAGGGGTCGCATTTGCCTCCAGGCACAGGATCTGGTCCATCAACAGGACGTTCTCGTATCGCGCCTGGGCCAGCTCCGCTCGAAGCGCCACGGCTTGAGCAGAATCCTGTATAGCGAGAGGTTAGCATGAAAGGAAAAGAATGAAGTTGAAATCTGCAGTGGCGAGAGCGAGTTTCGCGAAAGGTCTCGCTTACCTCTTCCGCCCGGTGCGAAGACAGTTGTTGCTTGGCGTCTGCTAGCTCATCCTTCAAGGTAGCCGACTCAGCCACCGCGCCCTCCCTGGCCTTGAACATATCCTGGAGGTTGCGGTCGATGGTGATGCTCCGGCGAGCACACATATGCGCAAGCTCCATCCCGCGCATCAAAGCCCGGGTGGAGTCGTAGGCCAGGAGCCTGGTGGTCATTTTGTCATAGACACTGGCATTCTCCCGGCTATAGAGGCCGTAGCCCAGGGAGAAGGCCTCACTGCTGACCTCATCTCGCTCTGCCCAGCTGGGGAGAAGAAATGAGATTGAGACCCTGTTGGTATCAGGGTCCCACTAAAGGAGCGGTTTGTTTTCCGCGTCAAGGCACTTTGTGACGAGACCAAAATTGCGGTGACCCCGCGGCACCTCTCCAGGCGGAGACTGGGCAGAGGTCTCGGCGGCGGCTCCCTCGCCATCTGCTCCACTATGGGCCGAGGGGTTCTCGGCAGCTGTCTCGGCGCCGCCCCTGGTGACCGCGATCTTGCTGGCGGCCTGCAAGATCTCCTCGAAAGAGCGGCCTGCAGCGAGAGGTTGTGAGGGCGGCACCGCGGCAGCTTTACCCTTCTCGGCGGCAGTTATCTTGGGCCTCTTGAGCGGTGTGGGCAGAGGGGCACCGGGCTTTCGCTTCTCAGTGCTAGTCGAAGGAAGCGGGGCCGGCTCATCCCGACAAGCTTGAGCTGCAGCCTTTGCGAGAGCCAGCGGGTCTCTCACAGATTGGCTCTCGGTAGCGCGAGCCTCGTTGAAGGGTTGGCGTAGGGGGATCTTGCGCTCTCCTGCGAAAAGCGACAACACTCAGTTCTAATCTTAAAAAGGAAGGGAATAGCGAGACAAAGGCGAGACCGTACGTTCGCCCGGAGGCACGGGGAGGAGTGAATCAACGTCCCGCCGGAGGAATTGGACGTCGAAGTCCTTGGTTCTGAAGAACTCAAGGAGGGCGCTCTCGCGCGAGCCCAAGGAGGGCGACTTATAAGCGGCGTCCTCATATTGAATGGGCGCGAGAGGCACGTTCTCGAAATTGCCGGAAATGAAGACGAACCTCTCACCCCAGTGGTGGTGCTTGTTAGCGAGACCGATGGTCTTGAGCAACTGCCCTGAAAAGAAGACCACACCTCCCTTGGCACAAAAGGTGAACAACTTCCAGCAGATAAAGGCCACCAGGATCGCGACCGAGTTTGGAATCAACTACGCGGGAACCACTCCATAGTACCGGAGGGCCTGACGCATCTCGGGCCAGAGGGGGAGGCGGAAGCCCACATCAAAGTGCTCAAGGGGGATGGCGAGCTCCCCCTCCCCCGCACTGTTTACCTTGTCATGGTTGCCGGGGTTTCGCGCGGTGAAACCAGCGGGAACGTAATGAGTCCGGGTCAGCTGGAACTCGTCCATGGTCAGGGTGCAGGAGGGAAACATATGCTTCTGGAAGGCTTTCATGTAATTCGAACGTCCCTCGCTTCCGCCCGGCATCGTGTTTGAGAGGTTGTAGGCGAGGTCTTCAGAAGAGAGGCGCGAGCGAGAACAGTGAAAAACGCGAGAACGGGAGGAGGAAGCGGAAGCAAGCGGGAGATTTCGGCAAACCGCGAGAGCGACAAGAGAAAAGACGGGATTTGGATCGGAGAAATAAATATGGTAGGTGAACTTCTCTATTTATAGAAAACCGTGGTCATCATGACTGTTCCCAAAAGGCGTCGGGGGTACAGCCGTCACGCCCTAAGTCGGCGGCGCCTCGGTTTCCCGCCCAAGTTTGACAGTGACTGACTGACAGATGATTAGCGCAAGCATTACGAGATGACACGTGACAAGTAAAATATGCGGAAGCAGGGTTACTCTCGCCGAGCGAGAGCTGAATAAAAATAATAATAACAATAACAGTCAGGAGTTACTCTCGCCGAGTGAGATCTGAATAAAAGGTGATAATAGTAGCAAACTTTAGTTATAGACTGATGAAAATAAATATGGGTACATTGGGGAAGGGGAAGGCCGAGGGCAAGGAAGGGTGAGATCTCGAGAATCAATAGGGTTCCCACCGCCATCTTCCTCGCTCCCGCTGCCTAGTCCTCGGTGGCGCCTGCGGGTTGAAGTAGGACGACAAGACGGTGCATCCTAGGTTGATCCGGCGGGACAGGTCTCGGATCCGCACGATGCACCTATTGGGAGAGGACCCGGCGGTAGGCACGCCTGGCCGATCCGTCTCGCCGATGAAGTAGTCCCGCTCCAAAGCCTCCAGCCTCTTCTCCACCGACTGGCGGAACTCTCTCGTCGCGGAGTCACAGGCCCGCTCCCGCCGGATAAGCTTCGACATGACGGGGACAACCTTCTTCCCCCGTCTTCTAGCGCTCCTAGCACTGGTCAAGATTTCCTCCATCTCGTCAGATGAAGGGAAGGGGGAGCTCTCGCCATCTTCCCCCTCTCTGTTTTCATCTTCTTCATCTTCTTCATCCTCTGCGCCAGCTCCCGACCGCGAGCCCGGATCCCCTGGCAAAAGAATTCCACAGTCATGGCGAGAACTAAGTGATAATCGTGATAAACATACCGCATACCTGTAGTATGGCGAGAACCACCGGACGACGGCAGGCGAGAAGGCCCAGCCCCCCCCCCCCCCCCCCCCCCCAGCCCCTCCCCCCCACCTCAGTTCCAAAGAGTAGGTGGATCGGCTTCCCTTTTCCCGGGGGAAGAGTTTGCGAGTGGTGATCCCGGCTTGGCCGGAAGCGGGGGGGGGGGGGGGGGGGGGGGGAGGTCTCCTCTCCTACGGGATGGCTGACATCCTGTGGAGCTGCGGAAGATTCGGCAGCCATTCCTCCCGCCGGTAGGGAGGAATCAATCGTGGGGGCAGGCCGATTTGCGGCCCTTATTTCGTTCTCCCAGGTAGCGAGACCCGGCTGGGCGGAAGCTGGTGCTGCGGGAACATAATTCAGCGTTCTGAGATTTGAGTTAAGAGCGAGAGTGGAAAAGATATCTGCGGTTCTCGAGTTGGGCGGAGGAGCGACCTCCGAGACCCGCGGTTGGTCCTCAGGAGGACGAGATGATGGATCCAAGGGTTCCCGCGGGGACCTGACGACGTCGGGAACCATTTCCTGCGAGAAGTATCGTGTCAGCTACAAATCCTCCCGCATAAGCAACTAGTGGTTTCAATGATTAGTGAATCAGACATACCTTCTGCGGAGAGGGATCATCCGCACGGCTTGCGGTCGGGGTGGGCGGGCTCCTGTTTTCATGAGGCAGGTCTCGCTGGACCACCTTCGTCTGCTTCTTTTTCTTCTTTGGCTAAGAAGGCTCAGCGGCTGATGACTTTATCGCCAGCCAGGGGGCAACCAAGGCGCTGTTAGCCTTGGCTCGCGCCTGTGCCGCATCGATGCAGTCTTGAAGATCCTGCGAAAGCGGTTTTGTCGGCGCGCTTGGGATGCATTGCGAGAGGAGGCGAGAACGCAAACGAAGAATGACGATTCAAGCGCAGAGTTATGACCGTCTATTAGCACACACACAGATATATATATATATATATATATATATATATATATGTATGTATGTATGTATATATATATATATATATATATATATATATATATATATATATATATATACAAATATAACCACGGTACGGCCCACCAAAAGTTTCTCTGACGTTGACATGTGCTCAGTGAATATTTACGGGTTGGATGTGTCTTTTCGAGCGCAGAGCTAGCTCAAAAAGAGCGGGATTCTGTACAACCCCATATTCGCTGAGTCAGACCAGGAGGCACCAACGGTCAAAATTAGGCTAGCCAGAGGAGTTCCCGCCCTAAGGAAGTTCTCTCCCAAGTAGGCGGGAACGCTTGCGGTTGCGCCAAGCTCCTGTCTTGAAGGAGCTCTCGCCTATAAGCAGGCGAGACCGCTCGCGCCGGGCTCTGGACAGAAGGCTCTCGGCTCAGATCTCTCGTCGAGTGGGCCCAGGGCCCGGGGTAAAATGACCTAATTGCCCTCAGGTAAAATTACCCTTATACCCTCAGGATAAACAACAGGATTTGGCTATTGGCAGATCAACTAAGGGTATTTCAGTAATCTCAGGTCAGCAAAGGCTATAAATAGACCCATAAGGGCTCCTTAGAAGACAAGCTTTCATAATCTTCCAACTTCCAGTGCTTTCTGAGGAGCTCCTAGCCCAGCTTTTAGCTTTGGAGGGGAAGCTCTCAGAGATCTTCCGGGTGTGAGGTGGGACCTCCCTGCTGAGGTTTTGGGTCCGTCCAGGGACCTTTGAATCTAGTCGAGGGTTGAGGCTTGAGAGAAGTAGGTGTTGGCTGCACCCCTGTTTTGAACTCCCGTTGAGGTCATTTTTGGCTTCAACAGAGAGGTTAGTGTTGGATGCACAAAACCTGAGGGTTGCTCTACATATACCTCCTCCTTTATATTTTCATTAAGGAATGTTGATTTAACATTCATCTGGTAGACCTTGAAACCCTTGAAGGCAGCATAGGCAAGGAACATCCTTATTGCCTCCAGTCTTATAACTGGAGCAAAGGTTTGCTCAAAGTCTATACCCACCTCTTGCCTGTAACCCTTGATTACTAATCTTGCTTTGTTCTTGACTACTACACCATTCCCATCTATCTTGTTTTTGAAGATCCACTTGGTACAAATGATGTTGTGTCCTTGTGGCATTATCACCACTTTCCAGACCTTACATCTTTTGAACTAGTGTAGTTCTTCTTGCATTACATTGATCCAATAGGGGTCCTTGTTGGCCTCTTCTAATTTGAAAAAGATTCAAAAGAATTAAAACAAACTCATTCACCCCATCTAGGTGTTTAACTACTCTTAGAAAAAACTCACTTACAGCTCTGACTTGGAGTACAACCCTACAACTCAGGCACAAAGACCCTACAGCTCATATCTATAAGTAGATTCTACAAAAAAAGATAGTTGAAATATTTTATAACAAAAGACTTAAAATAATAAGATCTTAATGCTTCAGTTCTTCTGTTGTTATTGCCGATGGAAAGTTTTTGGAGCATGCCTTGAAAAAGTTGATCTTCAGGTAGAATGAGTTAGGGCTTACTACTCCTTGATCTTCTTCTACATCAGCTAGAAGAAGATCTATCTTTGAGTCTGTGAAAGTGCAGGTTAGATCTGATATACACTAGAGGGGGGGGGGTGAATATAGTATGGTGCTTACTAAAAACTTTTTACAACTGTTGTTGTATACCTAAGTGAACAGGGAAGCAAATAACATAAAATAAACACAACAACTAATTAAACACAGAGCAATCACAGACCACAGCCAGAAAACAAAAGAAAATAAGCAACCAGAAGACACAAGGAGCTATAGTGGTTCCCCAATCAATCTGGGTACATCCACTCTTCTACCACCCTAGGTAGGAATCCACTGCAGGATGAGTTGATCAGGTGTCCTGGGCACGAATGGGTTTTGATCAGGTCCCCAAAAACCAAACCCTCAAGTCTTTTGGAAGGAGACTTGCAACCAGAATAATTTTGAAGGGATTTAAAACCCTGTACAGGAATTAGAGAGAGGGTGATAGTGTCTTCTCTGTCAACAGTCAGAGAGAAGACTTGTGGATTGATGTAGCAGCTTTTGCTCCCCCTGAGGTCTTGAATTGGTCAGGAATGCTGGAGCACTGCTTCAGGGTGATAGGCCTTCAATGACCTAGAATGACTGTACCAGAACTGCTTCAGGAACTTCTTTGACAGATTGATTGATTGTTAACCATTGAAGTTATCCTGTGAATAGAGAGAAGAAGACTCTTGATTGAATTTAGTTGTTGTTCTTCTTCTTCTTCTTCTTGAGAGAGTTCTCTGGTCAAGGCTGATTGCAGTCAAGAACTTTAGATTTGAGAATGTTTTGTTCTTCTGCAGCTTCAGAGTGTCTGTCAGATTGTTTTTTGTACTCTGATTCTTGAACTCTGCTTGATTCTATTTTCTCTTACTGTTTTAACTATTTTTTGTGTATCTATTGTATCTTTTTCTGACTGAGGAATATTCAAACTTTTGAATGTCGAGCAGTAATTACAGTCAGCCTTGGAAAGAATCAGCAATCAATGACTTTCCTAACTGTCCCATGGAAAAACAGCATGTGATCGTCCATAGTCAATGCACGTTCTAACGGTAACATTTCAAGAAGATCTGACATTAAATGTTCAGGAATCAGCGCCAAGAAACGGGACGGAAACCTTGAAGAAAACCTAATCTGGATTCGTCGAATGCAGAACACAATTCGTCGAACTGCACTTGTGTTCGTCGAGCTGAGCTTGAGTTCGTCGAGCTGAGCTTGAGAGAGTTCGTTGACCAGACAGTCTTCATTCATCTAACAGACATTCTTCATTCGTCGAGCTGAGAATCAAATTCTTCGAGCTGAGAAAAGTTCTGGACTTAGACAAAATACTCTGCATCTGCTGAAATGCTGTGTCGACATAAATTGGTGTCGACAGATTGATCTTGGTGTCGACACAAATCCTCTGGTGTCGACATAAGCTGGTGTCGACTGAAATCCTGGTGTCGACACAAGTTGGTGTCGACTGAAATCCTGGTGTCGACACAAACCCTAAGTGTCGACACAGATTCTTTGAGTCAAGAAATCGTCGAGTAGAGAATAACATTCGTCGACCTGAGAAGCTGACTTCGTCGACCTGAGAAGTTGTGAACTTGAGGTCCAAGTTCGTCGAGCTCAGAATATAATTCGTCGACCGAAGCATGAAGCTGGACTTAGAAAAATTTGAAGTCCTCCTGACTTTGGCTTGATGTAGAAACTTAGTTTTCGTCGAACAAAGAACATAGATCGTCGAGTTCAGCACTAAGAATTGCCTCACGATTGTCGAGCGCAGAACTCCTTTCGTCGAGCTGAGTTCGACGAACGTCGAACTCACTTTACTTAGTCTTGAAAACTTGTGAGTCTGGAGTCTCTGAGGGTCTTGTTGAAAGCTGGTCCATCTGGAGTTGAGCCTAAGGACTTAACCTAGACTCTAGGACACAAATTGACCCTGGCTATATAAGATGGGTCACATCCTAAGTCAGTGAACCTAGCCCAAATCAACTAGGGATCCAACAATCTCCCCCTATTTGGGTGAGGTCACTAACAAAGACTCAAAACAGAAAAACTAAGCAAGAGAAGAGATATATCTAGCAGAGAATTATAACACATGCAACAGATATATATATACATAGCTTTGTTTAACAGATAGCATAGTTTAAAGACAAATAATAGACAGAAATTAAAACAACAAGAAAATTACTTCTTTGGCTTCTTCTGCTGAGGTTTGTCTTCTGCTTTCTTTTCTCCTGGCTTCTTGAAAATGATTTTTCTATTAGGATCTTGAGCTTGAGCCACTGTCATGGTCATATCAGCTGCCCCAATAATTTTAATGATGTAGCCCTGGGGACAACTGCTTCTGGGTGAAGTTTCATATAATCATCAACATTAAATAGTTTGTTGCCTTTGTCAAATCTTTTCAGCTCTTCCTTTCTATACTATGACATAGGTGAAAGACCAGAAATATCTTTTCCTTCTGCTTTAGCTTTATTTATCAAAGATAGACCAATCAGCTATTGGTACCTAGCCATTCTTGCAGTATTAGTAGTCTCTGGATCATCAAAAGGAATTGGAGGGGAGTCTGGCTTCTTTGGGCTTTCAGATTTATGAGCTTCAGAACTTTGTTGCTTCTGTTATTGCTGCTTATGTTGGGTATTGTATCCACAATGTACCTGATTTGAAGAAGCCCCTGGACAAGCTAAGGTCAATTGACAATGTGTTTGATAAAATCTTTTAAGTTGTGCTTGCAGTTCTTCCACGCTAAGTGCATACCAATGTCAGGGTGCAGTAGGTCAATATACACGGGTCTGCACGACGTAATCCCTCGTTGAGCAGATCAGTGTGTTGGCCTACGTGTACTCTCTCTATTGGAGTGCACTTACTTTCAAGTACAGGGCCATGTTTATGCAAGAGAAGACAAGGAGCACGGATGGGTCGAGGAGCAGCTCTTGGGTGGAAAGACGAAAATTCGTCTAAGTGTAAATCGACGAGAATCACCAAGTGATTCTCGCCGATTCGTCGAGAATCAGTGGTTGATTCTCGCCGAACTCGTTCCAGCCTCTTCTAAGCGAGCACCTCTGCTTCTAAGTAAGAATCGACGAGAATCACCAAGTGATTCTCGCCGATTCGGCGAGAATCACTAGTGATTCTCGTCGAATCGTCGAGAATCACTGGTTGATTCTCACCGTCTCGACCTGGCCTAAAGCAGTGCGTGCAACCAAGGCAAATTCGACGAGAATCATCTTTGATTCTCGCCGAATCGTCGAGAATCACCTTTAATTCTCGGCGACTCGGCGAGAATCACTTTCGATTCTCACCGATTTTGACTTGGGCGTTTTTCTGGAACTTCCTGAACCGGATTCTGCCGCTGTTAAGATTCTGGACCGGGACTTAGGGATTCTGCTTGTGGGTCCCACAATGGTCATTTTTGAAAGCATCTACAGTATATATATACGGGTATTTTGAATGGAATACCTGGACAGAAAGAAGCAGAGCTAGAGAAAACCCTAAAATCGCGAAATCGCTCCTCCGCCGCCGTCTCCGCTCGCGCTATTTGGACGCCGCTGTTGATCGCGTTTCCTCTCGATCTCCGGCGACAGAAGCTTAGCAAAGCTTTGAGTCTCACGTGTCTATCCAGAGATCTCTTATCTCTCGATTTGTTGATCGGGAATAACTTCCCCGTCCGAATCGATCGAGACGACCGATCCTCGTGTGACCGTTGGAAGACCAAGCTAGCTTCGCTACGAAGATTGGATCTCTAAGTTTAGCAGCCGCTCATCATCATAGCCGCCGATCCCGAAGCAAGCCGCCACTCGTCTTGCCGCCGCCGGTTCCGGGGAGATCCTTTCCAAGAGAGACCAAGGTTGTAGATTCTTCGTTGACTTCACGAATATGTCGTCGAACGAAGAGGAACACCATAGTCTCCCAACGAAGTTTGTATCTCGTGTACATTCTATTTTACTTGTGTTGTAAAGGAACGATTGTTCCGTGTTGTAAGGGTTGAGTGCAACCCGGTTTGTGGGAGTGTTGACTCCTACGTGTGGAAGGGTTCCTTCCGATAGTGCAAGGATTGGATTTCAATCCTGTTGGAGAAGTGACCGAGTCGTCCCTTGTTGGGAGATAGGTCGAAGGGGGAAAGTGGATGTACCCAAGTCGGGGAACCACTATAAATTGCCTGTATATTCTGTATGCTGTGCTTTTTATTTTTATTGTGCAGGTACCGTCGTAAATTCCGCAAAAGCGTTGTACGTCACCTATTCCCCCCCCCAGAGGTGAACTTTGTTGACACTAGGTGGACTTTCAAGTGGTATCAGAGGGAGGTTGCTCATCAAAAAGGTTAACACCTTGAGTTGAATCCTGCCCCTAGCGTCAAGAAGAAGACAAACATCTACTATGGACGGGCTCAAGTTCTCCGGCAAGATCCCAGTGTGCACCAGGCTCAACTTTCCTATCTGGAAGGAAAGGATCAGGTTTTACATGGAAGCAGTTGATCCTCGACTCTTCATGATCGTGGAGGAGGGACCTTATGTCCCCACTAAGGCCTCCACCATTGATCCCACCAAGAAGGTGCCGAAGACACTTTCTGAAATGGACAAGGACGAGATGGTGCTAGTGGGACTTGACAAGAAGGCACAAAACATTCTGGTCAGCGCAGTTGATGACTCAATGATGCAAAACTTCAGCAACTGCAGGACAGCACAGGAGATCTGGCAGTGCCTGATCATCCTAATGGAGGGCACGGATGAAGTGAGGGATGATCGGAGATCCCTCCTGAACCAAAAATATGAGGCCTTCAGACAAGGGCCTAAGGAAGAGATCGGAGTCACCTACGAGAACTTCCTAAAGATTGTCAACGCCCTCAAGGGCTACGGAAGAGTGTTCACTAATGGTGAACTCAATGATAAATTTCTTAGGTCCCTTACTAAGGAATGGGACACAAAGATCTGCGCCATCAGAAAATTGGCAGACTAGCAGAAACTGATCCACAAATTCTGTTTGGAAAGCTGATGTCCTATGAGCTTCAGCTGAACACCAGAAAAGCAGAAGAAGAAGCAGAGAAGGCGGCAGCCAAAGAAAAGACTGTGGCTCTAAAAGCCAGTCACTCCAGAAAAGGCAAGGGTGCGGTTTCATACCGTGCCAGGAAAAAGGATGAGGAGGAGGACTCCGAGCCATGCTCCTCCAGCTCAGAGCTGTCGGAGGAGGATTTCTCCCTCATCACTCGAGAGTTCAAGAAGTTCCTCAAGATGAGGAATCAAAGAAAGAGAGACGGCTCCTCCTCCAGGCATCAGAAGAAAAATTATTCTTCTGACAGGTATGCATCTAGACCGAACAAACATCGCTCCGCTGACATTATTTGCTTTGGATGCAATAAGCCAGGACACGTCGTGGCCGACTGCTATCAAGGCAAGAGAGAAAAAGGGAAAGAAGAGGAGCACAAATCCTCTAGAGATAAGAAGAAGGAGCGGAGCTACATCGCCAAAAGGCCAAAGACACTGAGTGAGTCTGATTCCTCAGACTCCAGTGATGATGAGGAAGCCTACTTCGGGCTGGTGGGTCGCTCTGACTCAGAAGGAGAATGCCCCCCGTTTACTGGGAAGGTAAAAGCTCACACCCCTCTCTCCGACTCTGACTCTGATCCTGAGTCTCAGGATGATGAACCTGAGGATAGACTGTCGGCCCGTTGAAGCTGAGCTCCTCGAGAAGTATGAGCTTCTGCTCAACACTTTCGAGGAGTGTCGAAAGAGATTGAAGGCTGAGAAAAAGGAAGTAAAATTCCTTAAGGGTGAGTGTGTTTCCCTAAGGGAAGAGGTCACCAGTTTGATCTCTCTCCGACAGGAGCACCTTGACCTGACCTCAAAGATTCAGAGTCTCTGAAGCTCCTTGATCTTAAGCAGGAGGAAGTCGACAAGTTGGAAGAATAACTTGCGGCAGAAAGGAAGATCGTCAAGAGCTTCTCTATGCCAAAAACAGTTCTTCCAGTTGTTGATACCTTCTCTGCTCAGGCCAAAGGAGCTGGCTTGGGGCATGAAGGGGTATCTGGTTCCTCCTCCAGGAGAAACAGGAACCAGAGGAAGAATAAGGCCGCCAAGAAGGCCTCTGCTGATGAAAAGGGAAAGGCTCCGCTTAGTCTGTTGCGTTCAGAAAGCCTGGCTTTCCTTGCAACCAACATGACTTTGAGTCAACATTTGGCCATCATTTCCGGCCCTCGGTTGCAAAGCCAAAGAGCCGATATGACGGTTGGACATTTCCCGGAACTTCGGTGAGAGTGCCTTCAAGGCACCTTATGAGGAAATCCACATGAGAAATTATGGTCCGTTCTCTAGCGGCCATAATGGAAAGCAGGCACCAAAAGCCAAGCCTGTTATACAGAAGGTGACGAAGTCATGTGACTGTTGTCACCATGAGGCCTCCTCCTCCAGATCCAAGGCCCCAGCTGTACCCACCGTTCCCAGGGTAAGGCAGGAGCCTAGGAAGAGGTACAACAGATTCGACTGTTGGTGCTGTGGCAAAGTCGGTCACTTTGCCGTGGATTGTTGGTTTAATCCAAGGCATTACGAGACTCCCCATGTTAGCAATGCGAGGCCGACCACTCGTAGGGTTAACCAACCGAGGGGGAGTGTGCTAACCAGGAATCTAGGACCCAAGTTCGATTGGGTTCCTAAGGCAGATTAATTTTGTTTTGCAGGTATGTCCAAAGGCCACCAAAACGCCGATCTGGTATTTGGACAGTGGATGCTCCCGGCATATGACTGGGACAAGAAGCCTGCTGCGTGATTACACTCCAGTCGAGAATGGACCCAAAGTCATCTTTGGAGGGTCAGATCGAGGAGTCACCAGAGGTTACGGTATGATTTCCAACGGTATAATCACTATCACCGACGTGGCTTATGTTGAAGGGTTAAACCATAACCTGATCAGTGTAAGTCAGTTATGTGATAAAGGTTATGACGTTAAGTTCTCCAAGGATAAATGTCTGATAATTTCACGTACCTCTTCTGAGACGGTATTATCAGGCATTAGGAGCAGAAATATCTTCTGCTTAGACTTTCTCAGTTTAGATTCCTCTACCCCCGTATGCCTTGTGGCAACAGGCAGTGCATCTCTGTGTGAACAATGGCACAAGAGATTGGCACATATTAATTTCAAGACAATTAGTATGCTGTTTTCTAAGAACTTAGTAAGGATGCTCCCAGTATCAAGTGCATCAAAGATAGCCCCTGTCCTGCATGCCAGATGGGCAAACAGACTCGAGCTACCTTTAAGAGCATTGCAGACAAAGACTCCTTCCCGCATGTCTTTACCTCTTTACATATGGACTTGTTTGGTCCAATGCAAGTTCATAGCTTGGAGGCAAGTCCTATAAGCTAGTGATAGTTGATGATCATTCTCGGTTTACTTGAGTGTTCTTTTTGAAACGAAAGTCAGATACGTTTGACATCTTCACTAGTTTTGTCAAGCAGGTTCAGAACGAATTTAACTGCTCTGTGGTCAAAATCAGAAGTGACCATGGCACAGAATTCGAATCTGGTGCTATGACAGAGTTTTGTGAAGAACAAGGTATCTTTCATGAGTTTTCCTCCCCGCGCACTCCTCAGCAAAATGGAGTTGCGGAGAGGAGAAATAGAACTCTCATTGAAGCCTGCACGACAATGTTGAAAGACGCTTCTCTCCCGGAATACTTCTGGGCAGAAGCTGTCAATACAGCTTGTCATGTACAAAACCGAGCATTGATCAACAAGCATCATCATAAGACGCCTTACGAACTACTGAAAGGCAGGAAACCAACCATGTCCTACTTGAGAATTTTTGGTTGCAGATGCTATGTACTGAATAATGGGAAGTACCCGCGTACTAAATTTGGTGAAAAATGCTTCGAAGGCACATTCATGGGCTATAGTTCCCACAGTCGGGCATATAGGGTCTTCAATAAGAAAACCCTAGTGGTAGAAGAATCAATAAATGTTGTATTTGATGAAGGAAGTTTGCTTAACAGCAACTCTTCCAGTGGTATTCTTGAAGATGCAGGTGCACGACTGGAATAGCTAAGTCTGGATGAGACCGCTAAAGATGACACTCCTAAGTACGTCAAAGTCTCCACCTCCACGTCATCTGAAAATGTTGAAGATCAAAATGGAACAAATCTCTTGAAGAAAGAGAAGCCCAAGAAGTAGTTGAAGCTCCAGACGCCAGACTTCTAGAGCTCCGGCACGTGAGGGATCATCCTAGAGATCAGATCATCGGAGATCCGTCGTGTCGGTGTCAGAACTCGAAGAGGTACTATTAACGAAAGTATTGCATCTTAGCTTCCTGTCACAGGTTGAGCCAAAGAAGTTCGACGAGGCGAACAAGGATGCGGCATGGATTCTGGCCATGCAAGATGAACTACATCAATTCGAACGTTGCAACGTTTGGACGCTAGTTCCCAGACCATACAAGCAGAATGTGATTGGCACCAAGTGGATCTTCAGAAACAAGCTGGATGAACATGGTGTCATCATAAAGAACAAGGCAAGGCTGGTGGCTCAAGGTTACAGACAGGAGGAGGGGATTGACTTCGACCAGACCTTCGCACCAGTAGCAAGGCTCGAGGCAATCAGATTGTTCCTGGCGTATGCTTCACACAAAGGATTCACAGTCTATCAAATGGATGTGAAATCAACATTCTTGAACGGAGACCTGAAAGAGGAAGTATACGTCGCTCAACCACCAGGTTTTGTCAATCTTACTTATCCTAATCATGTTTATTTTCTTTAAAGCCTTATATGTGTTGAAACAAGCTCCACGAGCTTGGTATGAGACTTTATCTAGTTTTCTTCTTGAGAACAAGTTCTCTAGAGGTAAAATAGATAAAACATTGTTTCTCAGGAAAGTCAAAGGCAAGATTTTGCTGGTGCAAATCTATGTTGATGACATAATATTCGGTTCAACGGACAACAATCTTTGCAAAAAGTTTTCTAAACTTATGCAAGGAAAGTTTGAAATGAGCAGTATGGGAGAGCTCAAGTATTTCTTAGGACTTCAAGTGAAACAATCTGAGGATGGAATCTTCATCTCTCAGACGAAGTTCACAAATGAACTCCTTAAGAAATTCGGTATGGAGAGTGCAACCTCTATGAGGACTCCAATGGGATCCACCATGTCTCTGGATAAGGATGAGAAAGGTAAACCTTTCGATGAAACCAAATACAGAAGCATCATTGGATCCCTGCTCTACCTTACTGCCAGTAGACCGGATATCATGTTCTCCACATGTGTCTGTGCCAGATATCAGGTGAACACTAAGGAATCTCACTATGTCGCTGCAAAGCGAATTCTAAGATACCTTAAAGGTACTCCCAATCTTGGCTTGTGGTACCCGAGAAACAGTGATGTCGAGCTAATAGGTTTTTCAGATGCTGATTTTGCAGGAAGTAGGGATGACAGGAAAAGCACCTCCGGGACGTGTCAATTCCTCGGTAGGAGACCTATCTCTTGGAACAGCAAAGAAACAGAATTGTGTAGCTACCTCCACAGCAGAGTCTGAGTACATTTCAGCAGGAAGCTGTTGCGCACAACTACTATGGATCAGAAACCAGTTAGCCGACTACGACCTTCAGTTCAAGGAAGTTCCAATGTACTGCGACTCCTCCAGTGCAATTGCAATTGCCAACAATCCTGTATCGCACAGCAGAACGAAGCATATTGAAGTGCGCTACCACTTCATTCGGGAGCACGTGGAGAACAAGGACATCTCTCTCTGTTATGTCCCCACGGACAAGCAGATTGCTGATATATTCACAAAGCCCTTAGACGAGGCCAAGTTCAATCTTTTCAAAACTGAGTTGGGGATGCTCAATTATGAGGAATGAAGACTACAGAAGCTCCAGGCTCGTGCACGATCTGAGGGGGAGCAAGGAACTCAAGTGTGAGCACAGACGCAAGAACTAAGGGGGAGCAAGGGGTCAAATGCTACCGACCCCGATTTGCAGAAGCCGAAAAGGGGGAGATTACCCTCTCGGCTAAGGCTAAGGTGGCTCCAAGCCGAAAATTCGTCTAAGTGTAAATCGACGAGAATCACCAAGTGTTTCTCGCCGATTCGGCGAGAATCACCAAGTGATTCTCGCCGATTCGTCGAGAATCAGTGGTTGATTCTCGCCGAACTCGTTCCAGCCTCTTATAAGCGAGCACCTCTGCTTCTAAGTAAGAATTGATTCGATTCGGAGATCACCAAGTGATTCTCGCCGATTCGGCGAGAATCACTAGTGATTCTCGTCGAATCGTCGAGAATCACTGGTTGATTCTCACCATCTCGACCTGGCCTAAAGCAGTGCGTGCAACCAAGGAAAATTCGACGAGAATCATCTTTGATTCTCGCCGAATCGTCGAGAATCACCTTTGATTCTCGGCGATTCGGCGAGAATCACTTTCGATTCTCACCGATTTTGACTTGGGCATTTTTCTGGAACTTCCTGAACCGGATTCTGCTGCTGTTAAGATTCTGGACCGGGACTTAGGGATTCTGCTTGTGGGTCCCACAACGGTCATTTTTGAAAGCATCTACAGTATATATATACGGGTATTTTGAACGGAATACCTGGACAGAAAGAAGCAGAGCTAGAGAATACCCTAAAATCGCGAAATCGCTCCTCCGCCGCCGTCGCCGCTCGCGCTATTTGGACGCCGCTGTTGATCGCGTTTCCTCTGGATCTCCGGCGACAGAAGCTTAGCAAAGCTTTGAGTCTCACGTGTCTATCCAGAGATCTCTTGTCTCTCGATTTGTTGATCGGGAATAACTTCCTCGTCCGAATCGATCGAGACGACCGATCCTCGTGTGACCGTTGGAAGACCAAGCTAGCTTCGCTACGAAGATTGGATCTCTAAGTTTAGCAGCCGCTCATCATCATAGCCGCCGATCCCGAAGCAAGCCGCCGCTCGTCTTGCCGCCGCCGGTTCCGGGGAGATCCTTTCCAAGAGAGACCAAGGTTGTAGATTCTTCGTTGACTTCACGAACACGTCGTCGAACGAAGAGGAACACCATAGTCTCCCAACGAAGTTTGTATCTCGTGTACATTCTATTTTACTTGTGTTGTAAAGGAACGATTGTTCCGTGTTGTAAGGGTTGAGTGCAACCCGGTTTGTGGGAGTGTTGACTCCTACGTGTGGAAGGGTTCCTTCCGATAGTGCAAGGATTGGATTTCAATCCTGTTGGAGAAGTGACCGAGTCGTCCCTTGTTGGGAGATAGGTCGAAGGGGGAAAGTGGATGTACCCAAGTCGGGGAACCACTATAAATTGCCTGTGTATTCTGTGTGCTGTGCTTTTATTTTTATTGTGCAGGTACCGTCGTAAATTCCGCAAAAGCGTTGCATGTCACCAATTCCCCCCCCCCCCCATAGGTGAACTTTGTTGACACTAGGTGGACTTTCAGCTTATGCTGTTGACTACCTGAGGAGGATGGCCTCTGCTGGCTACTTCCAGAAGATCTCCCTGACTGTCTCTGACAAGTTTGCATTGGCGCAGATCTCTGGCAGCTAGAGCCACTGGCACTAGCTGCTGGAGGAGGAGGATCCTTCCTGTATCTGTGTACTGGAGGAGGGGAGTATCTCCTGCTTCTCTTTCTATGTTTCTACTGGTTTTTGGAGAGCCACATCCATGCTGGCATTCTCTTATATGGAGTCACATTGTGCAGAATATAGTAGGGAGTGTCTGCAGTGGGATTTGGCTTGGGAGGAGGAGCAGCCTTTCTCTTCTTTGCCAACAATCTCTTTTTCTTACTAGCTGCATCCTCATCAGAATCAATATCATCATCATCAGATTCTGAATCCTGAGGGGTATCATACAATGCATCCAAAGCTTTTAAAGCTTTATCAGAAACAACAGCCTTTGCTGGAGGAGGGGCAGAAGGTTCAGGAATAAGAGTTTCAGCAACAAGAGAAGAATTATCTGTACAAGATTCAGAAACAAAAGAGACAGAGCTATCAGCTACTGCCTTATTCTCTTCTTCAATGTCTGCCTGAATAAGCTCATTTAGAGTAGACATTGGAGAGTCATCCATAATAAAATCTGGTGCTGAAACTGGCACTGGAGTATCTTCTGGAATGACCTCTGGGATGGAAGCTGAGAGAGAGGCTGAAGCTGAGAGAGCAAAATTGTCACAGAGTTGCTTAGCAACTGCTGGACTAGCTGGAGAGGTATATGGTACCATAGCCAAATAAGGCTTAGAGAAATCTGCTGGATGGAATTTCATATGTACAATGTCAAAACTTCTCAACAAAGTTGATAAAGTCACTGTGGGATTTAAATAGAAATCACCAACAGGAGTTATTGGAGTAACTGACTCATCCAAATCAATGTCAGTATTCATAAATTGAATTAACTCAGACATCTCAGCATCAAAGTCTGTCAAAATTGGTGTATCCTTATCTGAATCTGAATCTATTGGAGAGGGAACTTCTGTGACTGCTGCTGCTGTATCTGCATCTACTGCAACTTCATCACAAAGCATCTCCCCCTGCCTGGGTGCAGGAATACCTGGAGCCAGGGCCCTAGATGAAGAGGGGACAGCAGATAGAAGAGAGATCTGGGCAGATAAGGAATGAATGGAGGTCACAAGAGGTGTAATGGCCTCTTGGATCAAGGATTTGATGAGAGGTGTGAGCAAAGGAATGAGGGTAGATGGATCAAATGGGGAAGGGGAAGGGGATGGAATGGGAGGAGGAATAACAGATGGAGGGGGGCATCTTGCATGATTGCATCTGATGGTATATTATAAGATGGGATGGTGGATAAGTGTGGGGGAAGACGAGACTGAGGAGGTGTAGGAATAGGAATGTCCTGAGGGGAATCTGGAGGAGTGGGTTGATGATCAACTTGCAAGGAGGAAGATGGAGGTGGAGAGGGAATGTTTGTCAGGTCAAGTGGTGGAGATGAAGGAGGGTAGGTACATGAGGAGGCTTCATTGGAGGAAGAGGTGCTGGAATAGATGGTTGAGATGGAGGAACCTCTTCAACAGGGTGGGGAGCGGCCTTTATAGCCCTTGTACTCTTAGAAGTTTGGATGGAGGAGGAAGAAGCCTTTGAGGGCTTAGAGATGGTCCTCTCCCACCTGCCAAACAGAGCGCAAGTGAGGCGCTTGCTGGCGTTTATGAAGATGGTTGGGGAGACCATACATTCAGCAGCCTTCTCTTTAAGAAATATGCCCAAAATTCTGCCAAAGCAGACTTCCTTCTTGCTGTTCTTCTTTTTAATCAATTCAAAGAACACCTTACTCCAATCAACCTGTCGCTTATTCACTACTGCACACATTATCAGAAATTGGTGACGGGTGATATAGTCATGAGCAGAGTGCTTGGCCATCAGAATCTTTCCCGTAATATCTGCCAGAAATTGGTAGGCGGCGGATAATTGCTTTTTCAACAACTTATTAGGGTTGTTCCCAGAGAAACCCATTAGTTTCAGCATATCATTGAATTCCTCAGAATCCATTTCCAGATTGTCTTCTCCATGCACTAATCCAAATATTTCAGTGAGAACTGCGGAGAGAGGGAAACATCATTGTTCCCTATATTGCCGGTCAAAACATCTTCTTCAGAAACTGTAGATGTATATACCCATTCTCGTATTTCCGTTCCATGAAGTTTAATGCGCCTGGTCATGAAGTCCTTTAAACTTAGTTCTTCCAGTAGTTCTAAGATGTATAGAAAGATGGGGACAGAATGTTGAAATGAGTCAAAGTCCATGTCGAATCCAGTGTCAAACTTCATTGCAACCAAAGCACCTGAGGGAATCGCCATTGATGTCCTGCAAGAAAAACGCAGAGAGAAACGGCGATCAAGAGCAAGGGAACTGAAAGCGCGGGACGGAGGTTGAAGAAAACCTAGATATAAGATTTTCAGAATATGAATCGACAAACTCCGTTCCACGAAAAAGAAAAATTCTTCGAACTGAGCTCGACGAAATAAATTATAGACAGATAATTCGTCGATCTCATCCAGAAGAATCGAAAACAGTTCATCGAACTCCGTTCAATGAAATGTCTTCTTGAAGCAAAGTTCGTCGATCTCTGGTCGATGAAAATTGTTTCCTCACCCAGAGAATTCGTCGATCTCCGTTCGACGAGAATCTCTCAAACTTTCCCTAATTCGTCAAACTTCGTTCGACAAACTCTGAAACTTCGTCGAATGCAGAAAGAAACTAGGGTAACTCTTCTCCATCAATCATTCCCAGTTGATTTATAAAGAACAGATGGATTTTCTCATCCAATGGTTTGGTGAAAATATCTGCTCTCTATAGATCAGTAGGAATGTGGATCAAGTTAATTTTCTTTTTGCCACATTATCTCTAATGAAATGATGTCTTATTTCAATATGTTTAGTCCTAGAATGGTGAACTGGATTTTGTGCTATAGCAATAACACTAGTATTATCACAAAATAATGTTGAATTATTTAAGTTGACACCATAATCTAAGAGTTGGTTTTGTATCCATAGCATTTGTTAACATCAACTACCAGCAGCCATGTATTCTGCTTCTGCAGTTGATGTACACATAGATGTCTGCTTTTTACAAAATGAGGAGACAAGTCTCATACTAAGGAACTGGCATGTTCCAGAGGTACTTTTCCTGTCCACTCTACATCCAGCATAGTCAGCATCTGAGTATCCAGTTAACTTAAACTCTGACTCTGCAGGATACCAGAGTCCTAGACTAGGGCAACTCTTTATATATCTCAAAATTCTTTTTAGGAAAATAAGGTGAGATTCTTTAGGGTTCACTTGGAACCTAGGACAAAGGCATGTGGCAAACATTATATCAGGTCTGCTAGCTGTTAGGTATAATAGAGATCCAACAATTGCCCTATAATTTTTCTGATCCACTGGTTTCCCTGCTGCATCAGAATCCACAATAGCATTTGTAGCCATAGGGGTTTTCATCCCTAAAGCATCACCCATCCCAAACTTTTTGATAAGCTCTTTAGCTTACTTAGCTTGGGAGAGGAAGATACCATCTGGGAGCTGCTTCACTTGGAGACCAAGGAAGTAGGAAAGCTCACCCATGCTACTCATCTCAAATTTTGAATGCATGAGGTCAGCAAACCTCTTGCACAATTTGGGATCAGTAGACCCAAAAATAATGTCATCCACATATATTTGTACTAACAGTGTTTGGTCCTTATGATGTCAAGTGAACAGTGTTTTATCTATGGTTCCTCTTGTAAATTTATGTTCTAAAAGAAAGCTTGCTAGGGTCTCATACCAAGCTCTTGGAGCTTGCTTTAAACCATAGAGAGCTTTATGCAATTTAAAAACAAAAGAGGGTTGAGTTGGTGTTGGGTACATTGGTTTAAATGTATCTGATTTGAAGAAGCCTCACCCTACTCAATGATATACATCAAAATGTATTTGATGTGTTTTGAGTTTAGTTGTGCAGGTTAAGTATTTGCAGGGAAAGCTGAAAAGATTCTAAGTCCATGTGTCGACACCCAGAAGGAAGGTGTCGACACTTAAGAAGACTTGTGTCGACACTTGGAGTAATTGTGTCGACACCAGGGATGCAGAGTCGACACCAGACAGAAAGTGTCGACACATGAAGGCTGTGTCGACACTCAATGAAGAAAAGTCCAGTGAAGCGGTGTCGACACTTAGAAGCAGTGTCGACACCCAGAGGAACTGTGTCTACATCAGAAAGTGTCGACACTTGGAGGCTGTGTCGACACTCAGCAAATTTCAGCAGAGTCTAAGTATAAGTGTCGACATAATGAGGAATGTGTCGACACACAGCAGAAGACTCAGCACTTGAAGAAAGTGTCGACACAAGAAAGAATCTGTCGACACTCAGCAGAAGACTCAATACATGAAGAAAGTGTCGACACTAGGAGGCTGTGTCGACACTTAGCAAAGTTCAACAAAATTTTAAGTACAAGTGTCGACACAAAGGAGATGTGTCGACACTCAGCAAAAGTCTCAACATAAGAAGATGTGTCGACACTAAGAATATATGTCGACACTCAGCAAGTATCAACACAGAAGACAAGTGTCGACACCAAGAAGATGTGTCGACACTGAACAAGTATCAACACAAGAAGATTTGTCAACACAAAGGAGTTGTGTCGACACTTACAAGAATTCAACAAAGTATGGAAGAACGAGGATTGTGTCGACACACAATATCAGTGTCGACATATGATGAAGAAGCTGTGTCGAGAAGTAAAATCTACAACACAAGGAGTTGTGTCGACACCTTGAAGGCTAGTGTCGACACTTAGTCTACTTGTGTCGACACTTGGTCTATAAGTGTCGACACTTAAAGACAGACTGTCTCGACACTTTCAGACAGTTACAGATATTTCAAGAAGTGATTGGATGACATGACATCTGCCATTCCAGCCGGTCTACTGCAACTGTCAGAGTTGTCAGAAAGCTGTTAGGAACCGATCAGCCGTCACCATGAAGAAGGCCTATAAATAGGCTTATTCTGTCAACAGAAAGGAATAATCACAAGATCAATAGATTGAGATTTACAACAAGAGATAAACAATCAAAGAAGAAGATCTAGCTATTCATTGAAGAATCAAGTGAAGATCTAAGAAGTTGGAGAGAGAGAGCTCCTTCCAAGAAGACAGCTGTTGGAACCAGGCTGTAAGAAGGGTTCAGACCTAGTTCTGAATCTTAAGTTGCAGTGATTGAAGATCAGCTGCAGAGAATCAATCCTATTGTGTTCTACATTCAAGAAGCTTTGAAGAAAGCCAAGTGAGGTTGATCTCAGTAGAGTTCTTCCAAGAACTCATCAAGAACTTGTCAACTCATCTCTCTTTTTCTGAGTTGTAGGTATATTCTTTGTATTTTAAATTTCTTGTAGGATCCTTAGGGATCTGAGTTGTAAGCCTGCAATTATAAAGGCTGAGTGGTAGGGTCTGTGTGCCTGAGTGTAGGAGATCCATATCTCTGAGTGTAGGCCTTGTGGCTGAGTGTAGGCCTTGTGGCTGAGTGTAGGCCTTGTGGCTGAGTGTAGGCCTTATGGCTGAGTGTAGGTCTTTGGAGAAGACTGAGTTGTAGGGCCTTGGGCCTGAGCTATAGCAACCATTTGGGGTTCTGAGTGTAAGATCTGAGGATCTGAGATAGTGGAGAAGTTTGGCTGAATCTAGTACACTACTAGATAGGCGAAGGGGAAAGTAGATGTACCCAAACCTTGGGGAACCACTATAAATCTGTGTGTTCACTGTGTGCTTGTTTATTCTGTGATTGCTGATTGATTGCTGTGAAGAATTGATTATAACTCTGTGGTATTATCTGCCAAAAAGTTTAAAAAGATTAAGTCACCTATTCACCCCCCCTCTAGGTGATTATATACAATTTCTTTCAAGTGGTATCAGAGCCAGGTTACTCAAAAAAAGGACTTAACTGTCTAAGTAGATCCTGTTGGCAGATTCAGTATAAGTAAAGTGCAGAATCAAGAAAATCAAGAAACATGAGTTCAACAGAGAATCATAAGGAACTTGGATCCATGAAGTTGCCCATTTGTAGAAAAGAGATTTTTGGCATTTGGAAAGAAAGGGTGAGACTGTTTATGGAAGCTTCAGACCCTAGAATTTATATCACAGTTAAAGAAGGGCCATATGTGCCTATGAAGGTTTCAGTCCTAGATGCAAATCAGAGAACACCTAAGGACTTTTCTGAAATGACAAAAGATGAGATTATTCTGGCCACCATGGACAAGAGGGCTCAGAATATAATTGTGAGTGCCATAGATGATGCTACATTTCAGAACTTGATACACTGTAAGACATCAAAGGAGATGTGGGATACTCTTATAGTGTATATGGAGGGTTCAGAAGAAGTTAGACAGGACAGAAAGTCTTTGTTAAACCAAGAATATGAAAGTTTCAGGCAAGGTAGGTCTGATAGCATAACAGAATACTATAAGAAATTCTATAGGATTGCCAATGAGTTGATGTCCTATGGTAGAGAATTCAGCAATTATGAGCTGAATGATAAGTTCTTGAGGTCCCTAACAAAGGACTGGGACACCAAGATCTATGCCATTAGGGAAATGGCCAAGTTGGCAGATATTCCACCTCCAACATTGTTTGGAAAACTGCTATCCTATGAGATGCAGTTGATGGTAAGGAAGGAGGAGGAGAAGACTACAAGAAGTGATCATAAAGAAAGAGCAGTGGCATTCAAGACTGAAGCCACCAAGAAATACAAAAGTAAGTCTCCATCTCCACCTCCAAGGGTAGCTGAGACTGGGTCAGATGATTCAGAAAGCAGAAAGTCTGAAAGCAGTGAGAGTGATGAGGATTTTGCAGCTTTCACAAGACACTTTCAGAAGTTTCTAAAGAAGAAACAGTGGAGGACAAAGACATCCACATCACAGGGAAAAGATGACTATTATCAGAACATGAAGTCATAAAAGAAAGACAGGAGAAAGTCCAAGTCAAGCAAAGCAACTTTATCAAAAATTGTTTGTTATTGCTGTAACAGACAAGGACATGTTATTGCTGACTGTCCAGAGAAGAGGAAAGAATCTACTGATAAGAAAAAGACTCAATTCAAGGGCAAGAAGGAAAGGTCCTTTGTTGCCAAGAAGGACAAGAGCCTGTCAGACATATCTTCTTCAGAAACTGAGTCAGAAGCTGAAGCATACATAGGACTGTTTGCTGAACAAGAGGAAGAGGAGTTCATCCAGATAATGAACTCTATATATGAGCAAGAGGACAATCAGTGCCAAGGACTGATGGCCTTAACAGAAGGTGACAAAATCCAGGATCAGCCTGGACTTAGTCAGGTACAAAATTGTTCTTTAAGTTCAATTTCTAGTGCTAGTTCAGATTCAGTTACATCAGCATCAAGTGATGCCGGTGGATCTGAATCTGAAGGGGATATTCATCAGTTGATTGATGAATATAGAGTTCTGTTGCAAGCATTTAAGAAAAGCAAATCCTTGGCCAAGAGTCAGGCTAAGGAGATTGCAAGTCTCAAAGTGGCTGCAACTGATTGTGAGAAGTTGTTTGATCAAAAATTAAATGAAATAGCCAGACTGAAAAACATAACTGTTATTCAGATGGGGACTATAACATTTAAGAATGATCAAATCAGAAATCTGGAGATTAATCTTCAGAAGGAGAGAGAAATTGTTGCAAGGTTTTCAAAACCTAAGTCTGTTCTACCTTTGATAGAAGAATTTGTACATCAAAAAGGTAAAACTGGATTAGGGTTTACAAAACCTGCTAGGACTGTTCAGTCCAAGTCTAAGGGCAAAGCCCCAACACTCAACAAGCCTACTGTAGATAAAATAGCTAGGGTTGTACCTAAGCAAAGGTACAATAGATTTGAGTGCTGGTGCTGTGGCAAGGTAGGCCACTTTGCCATAGACTGTTGACACAATTCTAGTGCCAAGTTGAGTAGCAAACTGCCTGTTGGAAGGTCTACAGGTAGCTTTGTTAAGAGGCAAACTAACCAGCACCAAGGACCCAAGAATTCGTTGGGTTCTAAGGTCAACTAATCTGTTTTGCAGGTGAGTCCAAGTGGCCATGCCCCAATATGGTACTTGGACAGTGGATGTTCCAGACATATGACTGGAACTAGGGGATTGCTAATGGACTACACACCAATCAAGGATGGTCCTAAAGTGACTTTTGGTGGTTCTGAAAAAGGAATCATCAAAAGTTTTGGTAACATTTCTAGCACCCATATTACAATTACTCAAGTGGCTTATGTTAAAGGTTTGAAACATAACCTTATTAATATAAGTCAATTGAGTGATTTAGGATATGACATCTCATTTGTCAAAGATGGTTGTCATATCAGGAGGTCAAATGATCAAGAGATCATTTTGACAGGTTATAGAAAGAGGAATGTCTATTGCCTACACATTATGTGTGAGACCAATGGTTCTCCAGTATGTCTTGTAGCTGATGAGAAAGTCTCTCATCGTGTCAAATGGCACAAGAGGCTAGCCCATCTCAACTACAAGACAATTGGACAACTCTATAGCAAAGAGTTAGTGAGGAATGGTCCTCAAGTTAAGTGTATTAAAGATGGAATATGCTCATCTTGTCAAAAGGGCAAGCAGACTAGATCCACCTTTAATAGCATTGAGAACAAAGATGATGTGAGGTGTTTATACCTCTTGCATATGGATCTCTTTGGTCCTATGCCAGTTCACAGCCTAGGTAGGAAGGTCTACACATTTGTGGTTGTAGATGACTACTCAAGGTTTTCCTGGGTGTTCTTCCTTAAACAGAAATCTGAAACACCTAGTATCTTCTATAGTTTTGTCAAACAAATTCAGAATGAGTTAGACAGTACAGTGGTCAAAATAAGAAGTGACCATGGTACTAAATTCCAGTCTGATAGCATGACAAAACTATGTGAAGAATTTGGGATATTTCGGGAATTTTCTTCACCAAGAACACATCAGCAAAATGGCATTGCTGAAAGGAAAACAGAACCTTGATTGAGGCTGGTAGAACCCTATTAAGTGACACATCTCTCCCAGAATATTTCTGGGCTGAGGCAGTTAACACTGCATGCCATGTAATTAATAGGGCTACTATCACCAAGAGCCACAATAAGACCCCCCTATGAGATTGTGAAAGGCAGAAAACCAAACCTATCCTATTTCAGGATCTTTGGTTGTACATGATATATACTTAACAATGGTAAGTCTTACTTGACCAAGTTTGCTGCCAAATCCCAAGAGGGGATTTTTGTTGGGTACAGCAACAATAGTAAGGCTTATAGGGTCTACAACATGACTACTCAAGTTGTAGAGGAGTCAGTACATGTAGTATTTGATTAAGCTAGACTTATTAACAATGAGTTGTCTAGAAGTATTTGAAGCTCCACATGTGTGACTAAGAAGATGGACAAGCTCACTATTGAAGAAGAATCTACTGCAAGTCAGCATGTGGATGATAGTGGCTGTTGTCCAGGGGGAGTACTACATGTACCTAATGTAGAAGAAGACCAAGGAGTGAAGCAAGTTGAAGAAGCTGAAGGAGTTCAACCTGAAGTCAGGCTGGCTCCAGCTAATAGGCATCTAAGAGATCATCCAGCAGATCAAATCATTGGTGATCTAAGACAAGGGGTACAAACAAGGAGCAAAATCTGAGTGCTGTACTCTACTCCAGTTTTCTATCCCAAGTAGAGCCAAAGAAGTTTGAAGAAGCCATCCTAGACCCTCATTGGATTGAGGTAATGCAAGAGGAGCTGAATTAGTTCAAGAGATGCAAAGTCTGGGAGCTTGTTCCTAAACCAAAAGACCACAACATAATTGGAACCAAGTGGATCTTTAGGAACAAGATGGATGAACATGGAGTGATTATCAATAACAAAGCAAGACTGGTTGCTAAGGGATATAGGCAGGAAGAAGGTATTGACTTTGATCAAACCTTTGCTCCAGTAGCCAGACTGGAAGCCATAAGGATGTTCCTGGCCTATGCAACATATCAAGGATTTAAAGCATACCGAATGGATGTTAAGTCAGCCTTTCTGAATGGTAATCTGAAAGAAGAGGTCTATGTGGAACAGCCATCAGGTTTTGTTGATTCAACTCAACCTAATCATGTCTATAGACTTAGGAAGGCTTTGTATGGGTTAAAACAAGCCCCTAGGGCTTGGTATGAAACCCTGTCTAGTTTCCTCATTGAGAATAAATTCACAAGGGGGAAAATAGACAAGACTCTATTCCTTACGGAATCCAGAGGCAAGATCATACTAGTCCAAATATATGTAGATGACATAATATTTGGGTCTACTGAAAGTAGTCTTTGCAAAAAGTTTGCAAAACTTATGCAAGGATAATTTGAGATGAGCAGTATGGGGGAACTTAAGTTCTTCTTGGGTCTCCAAGTTAGACAGACTGAGAATGGTTTATCCATATGCCAGTCTAAGTTCACCCTAGAACTGATAAGGAAGTATGATATGGATTCATCCAGTACCATGAAAACTCCTATGGGGTCAAGTATGTCTCTTAGCAAAGATGATGCAGGGAAACCTGTAGATGAGACTTTGTATAGAGGGATAGTTGGCTCCCTTCTATATTTAACTGCAAGTAGACCAGATATCATGTATGCTACATGTGTCTGTGCTAGGTACCAAGCATGCCCTAAAGAGTCTCATTTGACAGCAGTCAAAAGGATACTGAGATATCTAAAGGGCACTCCTTATCTAGGCCTTTGGTACCCTAGGAATGGAGACTTTGAACTGACAGGTTATTCAGATGCAGATTTTGCAGGCTGCAAGGAAGATAAAAAAAGTACAACTGGAACCTGTCAATTCCTAGGTGGAAGACTGATATCATGGAGTAGCAAGAAACAAACAAGTGTGGCTATCTCCACAGCAGAATCATAATATGTGGCTGCAGGAAGTTGTTGTGCTCAACTTCTATGGATACAACATCAGCTTGAGGATTATGGTATTCAAGTAAGTAGAACACCACTGTTTTGTGATTCTACTAGTGCTATATCTATTACAAACAATCATGTTTCCCATAGTAGAACTAAAGACATTGAAATAAAATATCATTTTCTAAGGGAACATGTAGAAAAAGAAGATATTTCACTAGAATATGTAAATACAGATAATCAACTAGCTGACATGTATACTAAGCCTTTAGAAGAAACCAAGTTAAATAGGTTTAAAATTGAATTAGGTATGATAAACTTAGAATAAGTTTACAGAAATGGCTAAGTAAAATAGTGTCGACACACAGAGTTGTCTGTGTTGAGACAGAAAAGTGGTGTCGACACTTCAGGGAAAATGTGTCGACACATCTAGGAAGTTGGTGTCGACACTTCAGCGAATTAGTGTCGACACATACAGGGTAGGTGTCGACACATCCAAGATGGTGTTGACACTTAGACTTTATGCAGAATTAGTGAAGTAAAGTCTCGACTAAGTGTCAAGCTAAGTGGTGTCGACACATAAACAAGTGTCGACACATATATTCTGTCGACTATACTTGGGTCGACATATAGTTGTCGAGACATTATAAGTCTGTGTCGACACTTTCCAACAGTGTCGACACAATTTAAGTATTTTGACGCGCCCTTTCATCTTCAATCCTAGAAAGGTATAAATAGGATTTCGCCATTGTTTGTTGACACACTCACCAAAGTTTCGAGAACAAACTTGTGTGTCGACACCTCTCTTCTCTCAATTCAAATTCTTCAAACCCTAATGGCGCCCAAGCTCGAGGAGAACGTGAACGAAGGATATGAACTGGTGTGTCATGCGTTTGATGACGCAGAACCAGAGATCAAGGATGTGGTAACCCTAGTTGCAAACTCAGGGTTAGATTTTCTTGTTTCAGAGCCAACCAAGATATGGAAGAAAGAAGTTCTAGAAGTTCTGAATGGAGCAACCCTAGACAAATCTGGACTCAAGATAAAGTCAAGGGTTCATGGAGAAAAGGTGAAGGTCTCATCTAAGAGTTTGAGAAAGGTACTTCAGTTACCAAGGACTAAGGAAGAAGATGAAGTTTCTGCTTCTAAGACCAGAGAAGCTTTAACATGGTGTGGACTGGATTCCAAGATGAAAATTGGATCAGTATTCAACAGAAAGGGAATGAATAACCAAGGAAAATTTCTCTCTGAAATTGTTGGCAAGGTGATCCTGTGCAAGTCTGGAGGACATGACAGGATTTCAGCTTATATGTTCAATCTGATGACAAGATTAATCTTCCAGCTACATACTGATTGGTCTGGAGTAGTGTTTGAGAAGATCAAGGAGAGCCTGAAGAAACCCAATTTGGGTAGGATACTAAGTCTTTACTTGGCTAGTAGTATATCAGAAGTAATGAGCCAAGCTGCAGGATCAAAGATCAATCACATGAGGAAGATGGACATAAGAATCTTCTCTAGATGGGATAGGGTCTTGACCAAGGAATTGCCAACTCCTGAGAAAGTAACACCCCAAAAGAAGAAGAAGAAGATTGCTCCAGTGGCTCAAGAATCATCTAGTAGCTCTGAAGAGCATGTTGTCTTTACACCAGATGATGAACAAGAAACTGGAACTGTTGGAAACTCTCCAGATAGACAAGGAGCTGCAGACAGGCAGGGGGAGCTACCTCAAGCAAGCCCTCTTCACCAGGATTCCATCCAGGGGGAGCCTCTACTGGTTGAAGAGCCAACACCTCTAGAAAGTGAACAAGCAACCCACACCATACTTGAGGTAATCACTGACATCAATAAATTCAACTTCCCTATTGAGGATGATGTTTTGTCTGATTCATTACATAATGTTAATCAGCAAACTCCAACACATAGCCAACACCAAGATGTTGTCATGGAGGACACATCTGTTACAAATCAAGTAGTATCTGATCAAGTAGTTGATGAGATCAGGAATTCTCCACCCCTTCATCAACAAGAGTTTACTTTGGAAGAACTATTCCCTGATCTCCTCCAAACAGACCTTGAGAAGGAAAGTGCTACTGCTGAGGGGGAGAATGCTCATGTTGAGGGGGAGCAAGTAGTTATTGTTGAGGAAACTGCAAGGAAGGACCCTGAAGTGCAGAAGGAGTTACCTCCAAGCCCTAAGGACAGGGTTGATATTGCAAGCACATCTGCTTTTGAAGATGAGGAGGCTGGCAGAGCTAAAAAGAGAAAGTTTCAAGTCTTCAAGAGGAGAAGCCAAAATTATAAGAAAGCTCTGCAAACCATTACACCCCAGACTACACCACAGCCAACACCATCTGTAGATTACAGTTCTCTGATGGTTGCTATGCAGATAAAGCTTAATGAGCAAAGGAAAGCAATAGAAACATATATGGATGAGGGGCATAAGTCTCTACAGTTTGATCTGGCCCAGGACATTAAGTCTATTAGATTTGAGATGAATCTAAATAAGAAGGAGATGACTGACTGCTTCCATAAGGGAGGGAATGCAGTAGTTTATCTAGCCACTCATCAGGAGAAAAACAAAGCTCAAGTGGATGACATTGCACTGAAGCAAGGATATGTTCTGGAGAATCAAATAAGAATGAATGATAATTTGACAGCTTCCCACAATGCTATTGTAACTGAATTAAAGAATATAGCAACTGCCCAGAATGCAGCCTTGACCACTGCCAAAGAAGAATTTGACAAAGCATTGCAAAAGAGTTTAACTGATGTTACTTCTGCAATTCAAGATTCTCAGAAGCTGATCACTAAAAAACTCCAAAGGTTGAAACCTTTTTACAAGGATGGAGTCAATTACCTAAATGCACAAATCAGATTTCAGAAAGATGATCTAAGAGATCACATAGAAAGTGAAGTCATAAAGGGGGAGAGGGTGTTAGTCAAAGCCAGCTCTGATCATGCAAAATGGATTTCCAATTCCATCAGAGCCACCCTTGGATATCCTCCATTGTGCGATGATGACAATGTAGCAGAGTCTGGGATTAATCCTGCCTATCTTGGAGGTGAGCAAGCTGAAGTAGCTCAGGTGATCTATCCTCCACCAGACTTTGATATGGTACAAGCAGATATACAGTCCATGTATAGCCCACCTGAGGGAAAGCAAAATGTCATCATAGAAAAAGTGGTTCAGCTTGTGTCAGAGGCCATACTGAAAGCACAAGAAGCCTTGTTGCTGAAGGAACAAGAGACTCAGTTGTCTAAGAAGAGGTTCAGAGAGCAAGCTGAACAAAGGCCTGATTTTGAACAGTGGAGCCCCACTTCAAGGAATATTATCTTAACTGCATGGAAGGCTGCCAAAGACAATATTCAAGATAGAAACAAGTGGTTTTCTGAACTGGAGTGGAGGAAGCATGAGACCATACAAAAAGCCATTGTGCAGTATAGAAGAAAGGCCAAGATGGGAAAGCTACCTCCTACTGCCCAGGAGCCTAGCAAGTACTTTCCCAAGCCTTATCATTACTTTGAGAGGCAGAAGATTAAGACTGAAGAGCAGAAGAAAAAGGATCTTAAAGGCAAGATGCCTGCTGCTACTGAAGATGTTGAAGCCCCTGTACAAGCAAAGATACAATCTGGAAAGGGCATAGTGATTAAGGAGGCTGAGCAGAAATAGGATAGAATTTATCCTTAGTTTACAGTTGTAATCTTTTGATTTTAAACACTCTGTAAACTTTTGTATAATGAATATGAAAAAGTTGTTAGAACAATGTGATGTGTGATAAATCTATTTCATAATTGTTCTGAGATGATATCTGTGTATACATGTTTTGTTTAATACATGTTTATGTTTCCCTGTTATATAATCCTGCTTTACATCATGCTATGATTTTATTCTGTATGGTGTATATCATTGACTAAGGGTTATGACTTCTCCAAATAGGGGGAGATTGTTGGGTACATTGGTTTAGATGTATCTGATTTGAAGAAGCCTCAACATACTCAATGATATACATCAAAATATATTTGATGTGTTTTGAGTTTAGTTGTGCAGGTTAAGTATTTGCAGGGAAAGCTGAAAAGATTCTAAGTCCATGTGTCGACACCCAGAAGGAAGGTGTCGACACTTAAGAAGACTTGTGTTGACACCCAGGCAAGCAGTGTCGACACTTGGAGTAATTGTGTCGACACCAGGGATGCAGAGTCGACACCAGACAGAAAGTGTCGACACATGAAGGCTGTGTCGACACTCAATGAAGAAAAGTCCAGTGAAGCAGTGTCGACACTTAGAAGCAGTGTCGACACCCAGAGGAACTGTGTCTATATCAGAAAGTGTCGACACTTGGAGGCTGTGTCGACACTCAGCAAATTTCAGCAGAGTCTAAGTATAAGTGTCGACATAATGAGGAATGTGTCGACACACAATAGAAGACTCAGCACTTGAAGAAAGTGTCGACATAAGAAAGAATGTGTCGACACTTAGCAGAAGACTCAATACATGAAGAAAGTGTCGACACTAGGAGGTTGTGTCGACACTTAGCAAAGTTCAACAAAATTCTAAGTATAAGTGTCGGCACAAAGGAGATGTGTCGACACTCAGCAAAAGTCTCAACATAAGAAGATGTGTCGACACTAAGAATATATGTCGACACTCGGCAAGTATCAACACAGAAGACAAGTGTCGACACCAAGAAGATGTGTCGACACTGAACAAGTATCAACACAAGAAGATGTGTCGACACAAAGGAGTTGTGTCGACACTTATAAGAATTCAACAAAGTACGGAAGAACAAGGAGTTGTGTCGACACACAATATCAGTGTCGACACATGATGAAGAAGCTGTGTCGAGAAGTAAAATCTACAACACAAGGAGTTGTGTCGACACCTTGAAGGCTAGTGTCGACACTTAGTCTACTTGTGTCGACACTTGCTCTATAAGTGTCGACACTTAAAGACAGACTGTCTCGACACTTTCAGACAGTTACAGATATTTCAAGAAGTGACTGGATGACATGACAGCTGCCATTCCAGCCGGTCTACTGCAACTGTCAGAGTTGTCAGAAATCTGTTAGGAACCGGATCAGCCGGTCACCATGAAGAAGGCCTATAAATAGGCTTATTCTGTCAACAGAAAGGAATAATCACAAGATCAATAGATTGAGATTTACAACAAGAGATCAACAATCAAAGAAGATCTAGTTATTCATTGAAGAATCAAGTGAAGATCTAAGAAGTTGGAGAGAGAGAGCTCCTTCCAAAAAGACAGATGTTGGAACCAGGCTGTGAAGAAGGGTTCAGACCTAGTTCTGAATCTTAAGTTGCAGTGATTGAAGATCAGCTGCAGAGAATCAATCCTATTGTGTTCTACTTTCAAGAAGCTTTGAAGAAAGCCAAGTGAGGTTGATCTCAGCAGAGTTCTTCCAAGAACTCATCAAGAACCTGTCAACTCATCTCTCTTTTTCTGAGTTGTAGGTATATTCTTTGTATTCTAAATTTCTTGTAGGATTCTTAGGGATCTGAGTTGTAAGCCTGCAATTATAAAGGCTGAGTGGTAGGGCATGTGTGCCTGAGTGTAGGAGATCCGTATCTCTGAGTGTAAGCCTTGTGGCTGAGTGTAGGCCTTGTGGCTGAGTGTAGGTCTTTGGAGAAGACTGAGTTGTAGGGCCTTGGGCCTGAGCTATAGGAACCATTTGGGGTTCTGAGTGTAAGATCTGAGGATCTGAGATAGTGGAGAAGTTTGGCCGAATCTAGTACACTACTAGATAGGCGAAGGGGGAAAGTGGATGTACCCAAACCTTGGGGAACCACTATAAATCTGTGTGTTCACTGTGTACTTGTTTATTCTGTGATTGCTGATTGATTATTGTGAAGAATTGATTATAACTCTGTGGTATTATCTGCCAAAAAGTTTAAAAAGATTAAGTCACCTATTCACCCCACCTCTAGGTGATTAGGTACAATTTCTTTCAGTTGGAGAGATAAAACCTGGAGGGTTTTCTACATAAACCTCTTCTTGAAGTATTCCATTCAGAAATGCACTTTTGACATCCATCTGGTAGACCTTGAATCTCTTGTAAGCTGCATAGGCAAGGAATATCCTAATGGCCTCTAACCATGCAACAGGGGCAAAGGTTTGGTCATAGTCTATTCCTTCCTCTTGTCTGTAGCCTTGAGCAACAAGCCTAGCCTTGTTTCTCACTATGTTGCCTTGAGCATCCAACTTATTCCTGTAGACCCATCTGGTTCCAATAACTGGGTACTTATGGGGTCTTGGAACCAAATCGCAAACTTTACATCTCTCAAACTAATTGAGTTCCTCTTGCATTGCAATGATCCAGTGGGGATCTTGCTCTGCCTCATGTATGGTGAGAGGTTCAATTTAAGAGAGAAAACAGGCATGCATCAAGTCTTGGTTGAGTTGATGCCTTGTCTGTACACCTACTGAGATGTCTCCAATCACCTGAGATCTGAGGTGATCTCTAAGTATGAGAAGATCAGTTGGTGGAGTTGGTTGAGCAACAGCTTCAGTATTTAATTCCTCTTGGGGAATGATACTAACTGTTGGGGGAAGTTCAACCACTTCCTCTTGACTTTCCTCATCACTATCTTCAGCATCATGTGGAGTGGGATGGTTTGATACCTCTTGGGTAAGGTTCAATCCATCCATAGACTCACACAGTGGTGGAACCTGCAAAGAGCTTATCATAGAAATTTCTTTCTCCTTGTATGACATGTTAGTCTCATCAAAAGATACATGAACAGATTCTTCAATTTTAAGAGTTGATTTATTATACACCCTATAAGCTTTACTGATCATGGAGTATCCCAGAAACACTCCTTCATCAGCTTTAGCTTAAAATTTTGCTATGTATTTCTTGTCATTATTATGAATGTAGCAAATACAACCAAAGATTTTGAAGTAATCTACTTTAGGTTTCTTCCCTTTGAGTAATTCATAGGGATTCTTGCCCTTCAGCTTATGTATCAAACTTCTATTCAACATATAGTTGGAGGTGTTCACTGCCTTTTCCAAAAGGATAGAGTAAGGTGAGCATCTGACAACAATGTAGTAGCAGATTCAATAAGGGTTCTATTTTTCCTTTCAGCTACCCCATTTTGTTGAGGAGTTCTAGGAGCTGAGAAAGTATGCATGATCCCTTCACTTTGACAGAACTCTTGCATGAGAAGAGAATCAAACTCTGTCCCATGATCACTTCTGATCAGGGCAATGTGAGTGTTGAACTCAATCTGTATGCATTTGAGAAACTCTGTCAAACACTTAAAGTTATAAGACTTCTTCCTCAGAAAGAACACTCATGTGAATCTAGAGAAGTCATCTACAACTACTAAGGTATAAGATTTCCCTCCTAAGCTTTGTACTGTAATGAGTCCAAAGAGATCCATGTGTAACAGATACAAAATCCTAGGTGAATCACTCTTATTAAGTGACTTGAAGCTATTTTTGGTTTGCTTGCCTAATTGACAAGCCCTACAGAGTCCTTCCTTCTTGTAGGGGCCAGAAGGTAGTCCTCTAACAAGGTTGTCCTTGGATAGCATAGCAATGGTTCTAAGGTTTACATGTCCTAATATCTTATGCCATAATTCATTAGGTCTACAAATAGAGTTGAATAACCATATGTCTACTTTAGTTGAAAGAAAATCTACTAAATAGATGTTACCTTTCCTTTTACCTGTCAACACAGTGGTGTTGTCCTCTGATTTGATCTTGCATGAGGATTTGCTGAAAGTCACTTGATAGCCTTTATCACACAGTTGACTGATACTGATTAAGTTGTGCTTCAGTCCTTCCACATAGGCTACCTTCTTGAATGTGACTGTGCCAATCTGGACTGCACCATATCCTTTTGTTCGTCCAAAATTTGAATCACCAAATATTACTTTGGGTCCAAGCTTGGCTTCAAAGTATGTGAAATTGTTCTTGTTTCCTGTCATGTGCTTTGAGTACCCACTATCCAGATACCATTGCTGGTTTGATGTTGGATAGGTCTTCACCTGCACATAAGGCAATTTACTTGTTTTTGACCCAATTTACCTTGGGCCTAGGTTGATAACCTTTGAATTCAGAAATAAAAGATATCTCTGGTTGACTCTTATAGCTTTCAGGATGATATCTCCTTGGAGGTATTATCCATTCAGTATAGGGGTTAAACCATTGAGATGTAGAACCTCTAGGATTGAACTTTGATTTGCCTTTGAAAGAGTTTTCAAAACTCTGAGCTCTGTTCGACGATCTCTGAGCTGAGTTCGACGATCTTGGGTCAGATCGTCGAGCTCCGTTCGAAGATCGACTGTGCCAGAGTTCAGGGTTCAGAGATCGTCGACCTGAGTTCGACGATTTAGCCTGCGATCGTTGATCTTCATTCGACGATCGTCTAGCTCCGTTCGACGATTTCTGTTGAACTCTTGTTTTCTTAGGTAAGTCAGAATTCTTCCTAGCTACCTCTACAACTCCCTTACCTTTATCAGAGATAAATTTGATTGGGGTTGTTAATACTATAGGTTGGCTAGATGAAGCACCCAAGCCTAGTGTACTATTGAATCTTGAGTTCACTGTGCTTGTGATGTCCATAGTTTGATACTTCTCCCATTGAGGGATTCTTCAAACTTCTTGGTCTTTGATAGTTCACTTTTCAGTGAGGCTATCTGCTCCCTACAACATTCCAACTCCTCAGAGAGTTTGAGGTTATCTGATTTTAAAGTACTGTGTTCAGATAACTGATTTTTGAGAGAAATGATTTCCTTCTCAGATTTTAATAAATCTAAACATAGTGCTTTAAACTCACACTTGAAGTCCTCAGAATTGAAATCAAAAGAACTTATTACCTGGTCCTCTTCAGATTGAGTCTCTGAATCTGACTCTTCTGCATCAGAATTTTGTTGTGTGGCATTGATAGCCATCATGCAGAATTCTTTTTCATCAGCATCATCTTCATCATCACTAGAGCTAGATGAAGCTTCAGATTCTTCTTCTGTCTCACTCCAAGTTTCAGCTACAAACCCCTTCCTGGTGTGTTTGTTCTTGCTGGAGGAGGGTTTGGCATTGCTGTTCTTCCTGAAGTCTTTGTCTTTTCTTCTTTCCTTCCTATCATTTTTGTCCTTATACTGATTTTCTGGACAGTCAGACACCATGTGGCCAGGTTTCCTGCATCCAAAATAAATAATCTCTTTGTCATTTGATTTGTCATACCTTGGCTTGTCATGCCCTCTGGCAGACTTTTTCTTGAAATCTTTCCTGGCCATTTTGTAAAATATTTTGGCCAGTAGGCTTAGCAGCTCTTCATTGCCTGTGACCTTGTCTTCAGGCTGATCTTCAATGGCTTTGAAAGCTATTGATTTTTTCCTTTCTGATAGCTGCTGAGGCAGCCTTCTGCTCTTTTTCTCTATTTTTGATGAGCAGCTCATAAGACTTGAGCTTGCCCAAGAGAGCTTCAGTGGTGATCTCATTTAGGCTTCTGGCATCCTTGATTGGCCAGATCCTTGAGTCCCAAGTGTAACACCCCCTATCCGTCGCATAGCATATAGCAGTAGGTCCGGCCGGGGCCCGACGCCATATACCACAGACAGACCGGGTGGTTACGTATGGAAACCATCCAACCAATCTCAACGTCCTACACAGAGCATTCTAGCGGAAGCAATTTATTAAAGTTGCAAAACAAGAACCCAGCACAAGCATGAATGTCCACTAGCAAGATAATAGGAATGTTATTACAAAATACTCAAAAGTCGGCCTTAAGGCCTTACAAAATGTTTCACTTGTCTTTTACATGATTTCCAAACCTCGGCACGCAGGCCGGCCATACATGAACAAAACATAAAACATTTCCATTCGGGCCTTCGAGGGCCAGCTTCGCAAAATGGGCTTTAGCCCGCTATTGACCGCTTGGTCCAGCTGCACCTGCAAGCAAACAAACCACCGCACGGTGGCAAACAAAGCAACGGTCAGCAATGCTGACCAAATTATAACGATCCCGCCCCCAACTCGGGGCGGCGATGCTCCTTCCCTGCATTTCATTAGCACAAGCGAGCAATGCATATAATCATAGCCATTTCATCACAGACGTTGGCTCGTACGGCCACACGTCCCGTGCACTCAGGGCACATTCTCGGTGAACCGGTCGATGTTACGTCAAATAAAGCCATGAACATTCCGGACTCACCACCGCCTCTTGGACGGCCATTCCTATGAGCAATTTGTCTTCATGGTATTGGTCACGTCAAATTAAGCCATGGACCACCGAAGACCCCCATTTATGCCAACGGCGAGTCCCATGTAACCTTAGGTCGCTCTAACCGGACGACATAAAGCGGGTACGGCTCCATCTAACCCGTGCTCACATCGCAACGACAATTTAAGCCATATGCGCGGGTCAAACTTTCACCGAGTCCCATTCTACCGCAAGTCACATAACCTTGTTATGTTCAAGTTGGCTTCCAAGCCACCAAGTTGGCAAGACCTCGTGTCCGCCCAGTTTTCCGGGTGCACCTTTGGGTTAGTCCCCAAGGCTCCCTGCTGCAATCTACCGCGTAGAAAACCCGAAAACACCAAATAGCACGGAGTCTTCTCCGGCCTTATGCAATGCAACATCACCGATCCGGACTAACATGTCCGGGTAGGCTTCAACCAAAATGCCTATATCCGTTCTCGCATACGGACGCTAAACAACGGGGACTTTACATATCTACCCGAAGGAACGCCTCCAACTCTTCGCAAACTCGCGAGAGGGGGCTTCCTATGCTAAGAAAGAGAGCTATCATGCTCAAAAGTGAGGATCGTTACCCTTGCGTTCCTCTTCGGCGCCATCGAAAAGTAATCGGATGGAATTGACCGCACTAGCGTTGCCTCCGCGGATCCGGAGTCGGCTTGCGATTCGGAGCTCCGAAGCTCCTCCAATGGCGGATCTAGCTCCTCTTCTTCTTGCCTTAGCTTTTCTTTCTCCAAGGGTTTGGAGAGAGATCAAGTGGAAAAAGTGAGGGTTTTCTAAGTCAAAACCCGGGTATATCCCTTCAGGAACAACCCCCAGCCATTGGATCCTCAGTCAAAGAAATGAACGGCTTCGATTCGGGACTGAAATGCCCAATCTGGGTCGAACACGGCCTGGCACACGCCCGTGTCCAGGGCCGTGTGCCTCATTTGCCGTCAAAATCGAATCACCTGGAACCTCACACGGGCATCGAACACGCCCGTGTTCGATCTGACACGCCCGTGTTCCAACTGACACGGCCGTGTATCTGGCCGTGTACCCCATCAATTTCTCCCGTTTCCAACCCGAGCGCTGACACGGGTTCGGACACGCCCGTGTCCTTGCCCGTGTCACCTTGACACGCCTGGGCTCCAGGCCGTGTACAAGGTCTCGGCACTTCACGGCTAAGTGTCGACACGGGTCGACACGCCCTGCGACACGCCCGTGTCGCAGGCCGTGTGCCATGTCTCGACACACTGTCGACACCAAAGTGTCGACTTCGCGGGACGAGTGTCGACACGGGTTGACACGCCCTGCGACACGCCCGTGTCGCAGGCCGTGTGCCGTGTCTCGACACAACGTCGAAGCACTGTGTCGACTTCACGGCTAAGTGTCGACACGGGTCGACACGCCCTGCGACACGCCCGTGTCGCAGGCCGTGTGCCCAGTCTCGACACAATGTCGAGACCAAAGTGTCGACTTCACGCCTTAGTGTCGACACAGGCTTGACACGCCCTGGGACACGCCCGTGTCCCATGCCGTGTGCCTGCAGCCAGAACTCAAACTGGCCCAAATTATTCCCCTTTTGCTCCTTTGAGTTTCGGGGCGTTACAACTCTACCCCTCTTAAAAGAATTTCGCCCACGAAATTACATAAAGGGAAAAACATGTACAAAACTAAAATTTGTACCTGAGCGGAACAACCCCGGATATTCGTCAAGCATCGTCTGCTCTCGCTCCCAAGAGAGCTCCTCACGACCGCAATTGTCCACCGGACTTTGACCATCCTGATCTCTTTATTGCGTAGCCGCTTGACCTCCGAGTCCTCAATCCGCACGGGCTTGACTTTTGTCGTTAGCCCACTATCCACCGGCACTTGATTGGCCGTGATCACTTGCGTAGGCTCTTGCACCGCCTTCCGAAGCACCGAAATATGGAATACATCATGTAAACCACTTAGCTCCACTGAAAGCTTCAGCCGATAGGCCGCTTCTCCTACTCGCTCTAGAACCTCGAACGGTCCAAGGTACCTCGGGCTTAGCTTTTTCAACCGTCGCACCCGCGAGACACCCTTGAACGGCTTGATCTTCAAGTATACATAATCGCCCACAGCGAACTCCACGTTCCTGTGCTTGGCATTATAGTACTTTGCTTGCCGGTCCTGAGCGATAAGCAACCTCTCCCGAATGGTTCTTACCAAGGAAGTAGCATCCTCCACTTCCGATCGCTTATACAACTTTGACTCGCCCGTTTCTAACCAAGACAACGACGTGCGACATCTTCTACCGTATAGGGCCTCGAAAGGCGCCATCTGAATACTTGCTTGGTAGCTGTTGTTGTATGCGAACTCCACCAAATAAAGGTGGTCCTCCCACTGCTTTCCGAAGTCCAAGACACACATGCGAAGCATGTCTTCCATCGTTCTATTGACCCTCTCGGTCTGCCCATCCGTTTGCGGATGGAAGGCTGTGCTAAACTTCAGCTTTGTTCCCAACATTTGCTGCACCAGCCTCCAATCATTGGACGTGAACCGCCCATCTCGGTCACTCACGATGCTGCGGGGCACACCATGAAGCCGCACTATGTTATCCACATAAAGCTTCGCCAGCTTCTCCACCGGATCATCCTTCCTATGCGGAATAAAATGCGACACCTTTGTTAATCGATCGACCACCACCCAAATGGCGTCGTTCCCCTTTTGCGACCTTGGCAAACCATGCACAAAATCCATAGAGATGTCGTCGAATTTCCACTCCGGAATAGGCAAGGACTTAAGAAATCCTCCCGGCTTTTGGCACTCCGCCTTTACCAAGGCGCAGGTTTGGCACTTCGCTACATATAGCGCCACATCCTTTTTCAAACCCGGCCACCAAAATAGTTTCTTGACGTCGCGGTACATCTTCGTGCTCCCCGGGTGAATCGAGTACTTGGTATGATGCGCCTCGTACAACAACTCCACCCGTAAATTGCCCACACTTGGGACGCACAAACGACCGTCCTTCCACAGCAATCCGTCCTCCACAACGAATTGGGAATTTGACCCATCCAGAGCCTCTATCATGAACTGCTTCATATGAGCATCCATATCCAAAGCCTGCCGAATCCGATCAGCCAGGTCATATTGGACTTCAGTCCAATTCAGCACTGCTTCAGCACTAGATTGCCTATCCACACAAACAATCTCCAACGCCTCCAGCTCCTGCACCAACCGCTCATCATGCACTGATAGCCAATTCGCTTGAGCTGGGGCTCGGCGACTCAACGCTTCCGCAACCGCATTCCCTTTGCCAGGCACGTAGTGGATCTTGAAAGTATAGTCCCCCAGGAACTCCATCCACCTACGCTGCCGCATATTCAGATCTTTCTGATCAATCAAATACTTTAGGCTCTTGTGATCGGTGTAGATATCAATCTTCACACCGTACAAATAGTGTCTCCACAGCTTCAAGGCAAAAATCACGGCCGCCAACTCCAAGTCGTGGACCGGATAATTCCTCTCGTGCACTTTTAGCTGTCTCGAGCCATAAGCTATCACGCTGCCGTGCTGCAGTAGCACGCAACCCAAACCACTGCCCGAAGCATCGCTATATATCTCATAGCCTTCGGTCCCAACCGGCGAACTCAACACAGGCGCCGTGGTCAACCGACACTTCAATTCCTCAAAAGCTCGCGCGCACTCCGGCGTCCAAACGAACTTATGCTCCTTCCTCGTCAAAGTAGTGAGAGGTAGCGCTATCCGCGAGAAGTTCTCTACGAAGCGCCTATAATAACCGGCAAGCCCCAAAAAGCTCCGGACTTCTGCTACCGTAGCAAGCTCAGGCCACTCCCGTATCGCAACAATCTTCGCCGGATCCACCGCAATACCCTCTCCACTCACTATATGCCCAAGGAACGCTACTGAGGATAGCCAAAACTCGCACTTCGAGAACTTGGCATACAACTGGTTTCTCCTGAGTGTCTCCAACACCAAATGGAGATGCTTGAAGTGATCCTCCTCACTTTGCGAGTACACCAAAATATCGTCGATGAAGACGATCACAAAATGGTCTAGGTACTCCCTGAACGTCCTGTTCATCAAATCCATAAATACTGACGGCGCATTAGTCAGCCCAAACGGCATGACCGTAAACTCATAATGCCCGTATCTCGTACTAAACGCTGTCTTTGGGATATCACTCTCCCTTATCCGCAGCTGATAGTACCCAGACTTGAGATCTAACTTCGAGTACACCGTCGACCCGACTAACTGATCAAAGAGATCATCAATCCGGGGATCGGGTACTTGTTCTTCTCAGTCAGCTTGTTTAGCTCCCGATAATCAATACACAACCTCAAGCTTCCGTCCTTCTTCTTAACAAAGAGGACCGGTGCGCTCCAAGGCGAAGAACTCGGGCGCACATAACCTTGCTCCAACAACTCTTGCAGTTGAACTTTCAGCTCCGCCATTTCCTTAGGCGCTAGCCGATACGGAGATCGTGACACAGGCTTTGCACCTGGCACTAGCTCGATCGTAAAATCTATCTCCCGCTGAGGCGGGGCTCCAGGAAGATCTGCGGGGAACACATCAGGGTATTCCGATACCACTGAAATACAATCCATCGCGGGCTTCGGCTTTGCAACCTCCACTAGTGTAAAGAACAGTTCTGCTCCAGCACGAACCGCCTTCACCACCTGAAGAGCAGACATCAACGTCTTGCTCGACCCCTTTAAGCCCGTAAACGTCGTCTCACGACTTGCTCCCAGCTTTACTTCCTTGCTACCGCAATCTATATGGGCCTGCTGCTCTGAGAGCCAGTCCATTCCAAATATGACGTCGAACTCCGCCAACGGAAGTAAAGACGCCTGCAGGTCGAACTCCTGCTCCCCAATACGAACTTTAACGTCGCAGATCCTAACCGCTCGCATCGAACACCCATTGGGCAACAACACATCCAACTTATCCTTCGCCATCGAAGAAGGGACTCCGATGCGTGATATAAATCCTTCGGACAAGAAGGAGTGTGAAGCTCCCGTATCAAAGAGTGCTCGTGCCGGGTTTTCACAAATCAACACAAATCCTAACAAGCAGTGGTAAGGTAACATATACATAACAAGCATATAAAGGAATTGACTTGCTATAAATTAAACCGTACCTGTCACCACGTCAGCTTGTTTAATGGCCTCCTGTTGGCCAAGATTGTAGACCCTGGGTTGGGCCGGAGCATAGTGGGATGCGGTCGACTCCACCGCCTTTCCCTTCTCTTCATAAGTGGCTCCCGGCCTCCTCTCGGACTTAGGACGTCCGCTCCAACAATCACGGGCGAAATGCCTCGTCTTGCCACAAGTAAAGCACGCGCCCGGGGTCCGACTCGTAGTCGCCCCAGAAGCACCAGAAGGAGCTGGACCCGAAGTCCTATGCTTCTTGAGAGCCCTTCGATAGCCGGACTTTGAATTAGTCGGCACTCTGAACTCAGATTTCTTTTCACCCAAGCCTTTCTTCGCTTGTACATTCTTCATGTCCTTTTCCAAGGACCGGGCCGTATTGACCAAGGTTAAGAAACCCTGCGTCATTGGCCCCGACAGTAACAACCTCAGCTCATCCCTTAAGCCTTCATAAAAATGATTAGTCTTGCGCTCCTCATCCATGATGGTGGAGCTAGCATAACGACTCAACCGCGTAAACTCGTGGAGATATTCATCCACGTTCCTCTCACCCTGTACCAACCTCAGGAACTCATTCTCCATTGAAATCCTCTGAGTAGAAGGGAGGTATCTTGCTAAGAACAATTCCGAGAACTCTTCCATCGGAACGTCTATCAGTTGTCTACCTCGCAGATGATGCAGCTCCAAACCTTCCCACCACATCCTCGCTTCACCGTCCAGCAGGAACGTAGCAATGGTGGTCATCTGCCACTCCTCCGTCTCCGTCGCTGTCATGACTCTCTTCACCCTAGAGAGCCAGTCTTCAGCCTGAGATGGGGTTCCCAACCCCGAGAATAACGGAGGGTTAAAGCTCATTACATGCTTCAACTGCCTCTCAGTCGCCCTCCTTGGCACTATTGGTTCTACAACCACTTGCTCCATCCTCCTCGGCTCCGCCTCTTGAAGAGGTACTTGCTCCATCACAGGAGCTGGCTGCTGCGCTTGCCTCCCAGGCTGCGCATTTATCACGGCCAACACCGCTTCAGCAACCAATCGTATATTTTCCGCCGACAAAGGTGTTGCGGGAGCAACTTCTGGTGCACTACTAGCCTCAGAACCTCGGCGTTCTGACGGCCCAACACCACTTCGGGTCACCTATAGTGGTACAAAACACCGTTAAGCGACCAAATAACATTGCAAACAGCAATTATAGGAACACGCAGGTTCCTCAAACACGAGTATTTTCATTCCTAAGTGGACATTCATGGGTTCTTTTTACTGTTATTACGATGACGCACACAATGTGCTCACCACCCCTTAAAAAGAATTCGCCCACGAATTCACTTTAAGCACGACCAAAACCAGTAGTCTGATACCAAATTGTAATACCCCATATCCGTCGCATAGCATATAGCAGTAGGTCCGGCCGGGGCCCGACGCCATATACCACAGACAGACCGGGTGGTTACGTATGGAAACCATCCAACCAATCTCAACGTCCTACACAGAGCATTCTAGCGGAAGCAATTTATTAAAGTTGCAAAACAAGAACCCAGCACAAGCATGAATGTCCACTAGCAAGATAATAGGAATGTTATTACAAAATACTCAAAAGTCGGCCTTAAGGCCTTACAAAATGTTTCACTTGTCTTTTACATGATTTCCAAACCTCGGCACGCAGGCCGGCCATACATGAACAAAACATAAAACATTTCCATTCGGGCCTTCGAGGGCCAGCTTCGCAAAATGGGCTTTAGCCCGCTATTGACCGCATGGTCCAGCTGCACCTGCAAGCAAACAAACCACCGCACGGTGGCAAACAAAGCAACGGTCAGCAATGCTGACCAAATTATAACGATCCCGCCCCCAACTCGGGGCGGCGATGCTCCTTCCCTGCATTTCATTAGCACAAGCGAGCAATGCATATAATCATAGCCATTTCATCACAGACGTTGGCTCGTACGGCCACACGTCCCGTGCACTCAGGGCACATTCTCGGTGAACCGGTCGATGTTACGTCAAATAAATCCATGAACATTCCGGACTCACCACCGCCTCTTGGACGGCCATTCCTATGAGCAATTTGTCTTCATGGTATTGGTCACGTCAAATTAAGCCATGGACCACCGAAGACCCCCATTTATGCCAACGGCGAGTCCCATGTAACCTTAGGTCGCTCTAACCGGACGACATAAAGCGGGTACGGCTCCATCTAACCCGTGCTCACATCGCAACGACAATTTAAGCCATATGCGCGGGTCAAACTTTCACCGAGTCCCATTCTACCGCAAGTCACATAACCTTGTTATGTTCAAGTTGGCTTCCAAGCCACCAAGTTGGCAAGACCTCGTGTCCGCCCAGTTTTCCGGGTGCACCTTTGGGTTAGTCCCCAAGGCTCCCTGCTGCAATCTACCGCGTAGAAAACCCGAAAACACCAAATAGCACGGAGTCTTCTCCGGCCTTATGCAATACAACATCACCGATCCGGACTAACATGTCCGGGTAGGCTTCAACCAAAATGCCTATATCCGTTCTCGCATACGGACGCTAAACAACGGGGACTTTACATATCTACCCGAAGGAACGCCTCCAACTCTTCGCAAACTCGCGAGAGGGGGGCTTCCTATGCTAAGAAAGAGAGCTATCATGCTCAAAAGTGAGGATCGTTACCCTTGCGTTCCTCTTCGGCGCCATCGAAAAGTAATCGGATGGAATTGACCGCACTAGCGTTGCCTCCGCGGATCCGGAGTCGGCTTGCGATTCGGAGCTCCGAAGCTCCTCCAATGGCGGATCTAGCTCCTCTTCTTCTTGCCTTAGCTTTTCTTTCTCCAAGGGTTTGGAGAGAGATCAAGTGGAAAAAGTGAGGGTTTTCTAAGTCAAAACCCGGGTATATCCCTTCAGGAACAACCCCCAGCCATTGGATCCTCAGTCAAAGAAATGAACGGCTTCGATTCGGGACTGAAATGCCCAATCTGGGTCGAACACGGCCTGGCACACGCCCGTGTCCAGGGCCGTGTGCCTCATTCGCCGTCAAAATCGAATCACCTGGAACCTCACACGGGCATCGAACACGCCCGTGTTCGATCTGACACGCCCGTGTTCCAACTGACACGGCCGTGTATCTGGCCGTGTACCCCATCAATTTCTCCCGTTTCCAACCCGAGCGCTGACACGGGTTCGGACACGCCCGTGTCCTTGCCCGTGTCACCTTGACACGCCTGGGCTCCAGGCCGTGTACAAGGTCTCGGCACTTCACGGCTAAGTGTCGACACGGGTCGACATGCCCTGCGACACGCCCGTGTCGCAGGCCGTGTGCCATGTCTCGACACACTGTCGACACCAAAGTGTCGACTTCGCGGGACGAGTGTCGACACAGGTTGACACGCCCTGCGACACGCCCGTGTCGCAGGCCATGTGCCGTGTCTCGACACAACGTCGAAGCACTGTGTCGACTTCACGGCTAAGTGTCGACACGGGTCGACACGCCCTGCGACACGCCCGTGTCGCAGGCCGTGTGCCCAGTCTCGACACAATGTCGAGACCAAAGTGTCGACTTCACGCCTTAGTGTCGACACAGGCTTGACACGCCCTGGGACACGCCCGTGTCCCATGCCGTGTGCCTGCAGCCAGAACTCAAACTGGCCCAAATTATTCCCCTTTTGCTCCTTTGAGTTTCGGGGCGTTACACCAAGTACTTGGGTAGCACATTAGGATTTTATCATTGAGCTCAGTCAATGAGATCTCTTTGTCCAATGTTCTCAGCTCATTGACTATGAGACTGAGTCTATTATATATATCTACTACTGACTTAGCTTCTCCTTTCTTGAAGTTCTCATACTGGGTTATGAGATGAGATCTTCTATCTTTTCTCTCATCAGCAGATCCTGAGAATATCTCAGATAGCTTGTCCTAGATGTCCTTTGTTGAGTTGCATTCAGCTACCTTTTGGAATATTTCATCAGACATAGTCTGGGCTAGAATGTTCATAGCCTTAGCATCTGCCACTTTCCATTTCTTGATTTCTGCATCTGTTCCTGATGGAGGTGGAACAACACTTATACTTGTATTTTCTGGGGGTCTTGGACACACTGTCAAAATAGAATTGAAAATGTCTTCATCAATAGAGTTCATGTACAATCTAATCCCTGCCTTCCAAAGTGCAAACTTAGATAGATTGCACACTGGAGGTCTGGTGCTGGCATAATCTTTGTTTTGGGCCATGTTCTGTGAAGAAATAAATCTAACAACAAACTTAAAACAAGCAGATCTAACTAGAGGGATCTTTGTGGTTCAGGTGTTAGCCTGTGCAACCACTAAGGTGTGGTATTTTAACCAACCTCCCTCTGATACCAATTGAAAGTGCAGGTTAGATCTGATATACTCTAGAGGGGGGGTGAATAGAGTATGGTGCTTACTAAAAACTTTTTACAACTGTTGTTGTATACCTAAGTGAACAGGGAAGCAAATAACATAAAGTAAACATAACAACTAACTAAACACAGAGCAATCACAGACCACAGCCAGAAAACAAAAGAAAATAAGCAACCAGAAGACACAAGGAGCTATAGTGGTTCCCCAATCAATCTGGGTACATCCACTCTTCTACCACCCTAGGTAGGAATCCACTGCAGGATGAGTTGATCAGGTGTCCTGGGCACCAATGGGTTTTGATCAGGTCCCCAAAAACCAAACTCTCAAGTCTTTTGGAAGGAGACTTGCAACCAGAATAATTTTGAAGGGATTTAAAATCCTGTATAGGAATTAGAGAGAGGGTGATAGTGTCTTCTCTGTCAACAGTTAGAGAGAAGACTTGTGGATTGATGTAGCAGCTCTTGCTCCCCCTGAGGTCTTGAATTGGTCAGGAATGTTGGAGCACTGCTTCAGGGTGATAGGCCTTCAATGACCTAGAATGCCTGGACCAGAACTGCTTCAGGAACTTCTTTGACAGATTGATTGATTGTTGTCCTTTGAAGTTATCCTGTGAATAGAGAGAAGAAGACTCTTGATTGAATTTAGTTGTTCTTCTTCTTCTTCTTCTTGAGAGAGTTCTCTGGTCAAGGCTGATTGCAGTCAAGAACTTTAGATTTGAGAATGTTTTGTTCTTCTGCAGCTTCAGAGTGTCTGTCAGATTGTTTTCTGTACTGTGATTCTTGAACTCTGGTTGATTCTATTTTCTCTTACTGTTTTCACTATTTTTTGTGTATCTATTGTATCTTTTTCTGACTGAGGAATAATCAAACTTTTGAATGTCGAGCAGTAATTACAGTCGGCCTTGGAAAGAATCAGCAATCAATGACTTTCCTAACTGTCCCATGGAAAAACGGCATGTGATCGTCCATAGTCAATGCACGTTCTAACGGTAACATTCCGAGAAGATCTGGCATTAAATGTTCAGGAATCAGCGCCAAGAAACGGGACGGGAACCTTGAAGAAAACCTAATCTGGATTCGTCGAACACAGAACACAATTCGTCGAACTTCACTTGTGTTCGTCGAGCTGAGCTTGAGTTCGTCGAGCTGAGCTTGAGAGAGTTCGTCGACCAGACAGTCTTCATTCATCTAACATACATTCTTCATTCGTCGAGCTGAGAATCAAATTCGTCGAGCTGAGAAAGGTTCTGGACTTAGACAAAATACTCTGCATCTACTGAAATGCTGTGTCGACATAAATTGGTGTCGACAGATTGATCTTGGTGTCGACACAAATCCTCTGGTGTTGACATAAGCTGGTGTCGACTGAAATCCTGGTGTCGACACAAGTTGGTGTCGACTGAAATCCTGGTGTCGACACAAGTTGACTGGTGTCGACACAAACCCTAAGTGTCGACACAGATTCTCTGAGTCCAGAAATCGTCGAGTAGAGAATAACATTCATCAACCTGAGAAGCTGACTTCGTCGACTTGAGAAGCTGTGAACTTGAGGTCCAAGTTCGTCGAGCTCAGAATATAATTCGTCGACCGAAGCATGAAGCTGGACTTAGAAAAATTTGAAGTCCTCCTGACTTTGGCTTGATGTAGAAACTTAATTTTCGTCGAACAGAGAACATATATCGTCGAGCTTCGCACTAAGAATTGTCTCACGATCGTCGAGCACAGAACTCCTTTCGTCGAGCTGAGTTCGACGAACGTCAAACTTACTTTACTTAGTCTTGAAAACTTGTGAGTCTGGAGTCTCTGAGGGTCTTGTTGAAAGCTGGTCCATCTGGAGTTGAGCCTAAGGACTTAACCTAGACTCTAGGACACAAATTGACCCTGGCTATTCAAGATGGGTCACATCCTAAGTCAGTGAACCTAGCCTAAATCAACTAGGGATCCAACAGTCTGATTGACTCTCTCTTGTTCTTAAAAAAGCAATCAGAAAGAACTAACTTACTCCGAGTGCGCCCCTTTAGATTTTGCGATTGATGGCAACTCTTGGGTGGGATGTTGGGTTCTGTTCCATCGTCCTTGCATATCTTCTTTTATACCTTTGACTTCTGCAACAGTCCTGAAATATGTCTTGTCATCGGCATGGACATGAATAAAATAGTATATCCATAGTTTATGCACCACCTCCAATTTTGAATCTTGTCACTCTATACGGGCTCAACGATAATATTTATCTCGTCTTCAATGATAACGTTGAGTATAATCTTTTTTCTTAGCGGTATCGGCATTGCACTGAGAACTACTTCATTCAGCTTCTTCTCCATGATATCATTGAGTAGATCCTTCATTCTCAATGGTATGTCAATGATACAGTGGACACTGCTATACCTACTTAGTGGTATAGTCCTTCTTTGCTTTAAACCTGTTTTAGATTCAACAGTAAATATGTTTCAACAGTAAATATGTCATGCATAAACATGAAATAGATATGCCATCAAATATGTCAAAACATAAGGAGTCTCAGCAGTCAGGCAGACAGTATTGGAGGATAGATCTTGGTGGTCTAGCAGACATCATTGGCGGATAGATCTCGGCGGTCTGGCAGACAGTATTGGCAGATAGATCTTGGCGGTCTGGCGGACAACATTGGCGGATAGATCTTGGCGGTCTGGCAAACATATCTGGTGGACAATACTGACGGACAGACAGTCTGTAGTAGTTGTCTGTCCTTGGCAGCTTGGTAGTGTTGGAGCCTGCCAGAACCTGTGCTGTTAGGCGGTCTACCGGCTAGCACTGGCGGACAGGATTAGCGGTCTGAATAGACAAACCGATCTGGCGATGTTTTTAAGGTAGCTGTGCGGACTTCTGAGGTCAGATCCAGTTGAAGGTCAAGTGATTAGCTCCTATCTAGCCTCATGAGGTGCTTCTATATTCTTCCCGCAGTTGTGCCCTTGGTTGATCAGCAGAGGCTTGACCGCAGTTGGTGTTCGCAGTTCTCAAGCAACATCTCTTGTGTGATCTGGAGGATAGACTTTGTCTAACCGCAACTTTATCTGGTGGTTAGGTTGTGCTAACTGTCGTTATAGTCTTGGAAGCGGGCAACTTCATATTGGAGACAGATAGACGGCAAAGCTAGAATTATAGTTTTGTAGTTGTACAGCTAGTCTTTTCTAACGTATGTACTGAGTGAATAAATTTTTGTGTAACCGCCTAGTCGCTTGTGACAGATGTTAATTATTCTTTCTCTTCTCCCTTTTTCGATAAATAGGGGCGTACTCTAGTATTATGTAATTTTTTGAAGCTATAAAGTTCTGTTATTTAACTATTTTATCACGAAATACATTATTCTCTAGCATTGTAGATGTTGCTTCATCAAATCTAGGAATATTGAGGGCAATATTCCCAACATTGTGTGACTGCGACGTGCGACCGCAAGGCCCTTACGCCTGGCCTCCCTCGGACGTGCACTTGGGGCGCGACCCTCTACGGCCGGCCTCGTCACCAGCCGGTCCTCGCTGGTCGGGTCTTGCCGCCATTTGGCTTCCTCGCCACCGGCCGGCCCTCTGGCCGCCACCTAACTGCCACAGTCTGATAATCCCCACGCGATCTCCACCATCCAAAGTACATATAACCACCCACGTAACCACCGATATAACCACCCATTTTGGGAGGGTGCAAATAGTCAGAATAATACCAGCCTGCGCATAATTAATCAGTATAAAAATATGCATCGCAAACTTTACTAAAATGAGCTGCAAATATTTAATTGGGTGGTTGCGGTATGTGGGTTGTTGTGTAACCACCGTAATCATTTATGGGGCCTATAAATACGACCACAATCTCTCCTTCATTCTCACCATTTTTCTCCTCGCCTCCTCCTACACACTCGAGCTCCCTAGAAATTTCCATCACCTCCTACGAATATCTTTGAACATCTAGAAGATCCCTTGAAGTCCACCGCGCTACTACGTAGGCCTATAAGCCAAAACCAATCGAACCGCAAAACCTAACCGAACCAAACCAAACCACATGGTTCGGTTTGGTTTTTGGTTTTGTGTGGCAAACTGAACCGAGCGAACCAAACCAAACTGTTGTATATAAAAACATTTAATTTATTAATTAAATTTTATTAAATCATACGGTTAATCATACATCAGTTATTTCCCTTTTATTTTTTATTTTTTTGTTTTTGGTTTTGATTAAACATCTAAGTTGTAGTTGATCTCCAGTCTAGATATTTTTATAATCTAGATTTTTCTCCAAAAAAACAATGCTGATGAATGTTTTATTTTTCATTCATTTGATTTTGGAGTCCTGAAATGATTAGGTTATAGGAATTGTGTTCAGACAACACTTTCATGTTGGGTGGTTGAGCCTCATTCATTGCACCATCTATGATTTCTATCTACAAATCTTTAGACTTATCATATTATTTAAACCAACAAAACCGAACCGAACCGAATCAAACCATTCGGTTCGGTTTCAATGTTTGAGCGGTTCGGTTCAGTTTGGTTCGGTTTGCGGTTTTGCTTGCAAACCGAACCAAACTGAACTGTCATAGCCCTACTGCTACGTGCGAAGCATCTCGATGAACTCCACCCTCCGTCAAGCTTCCTTCGACAAAACTTCTACGTTCAGCGCTCGAGGACTATGCGCCCGTCCTTTGGTCTCAAGCATTCTCTGCTCTAGCCACAGAGAGCTGGAAAAAATAAACCAAGTCTCCGGAACGCATGCTCCACACCATGAAGAAAGACAAAATACTTAACTTTGTGAATGGTGTCATGTCACCCTCCGAACGAGTATCTCTCCCATCAAGAAGTAATGAGGAGCATACTATCGCCCGCGCATTCTCTTCAAAGCCCTGTAACACAATAGCAAATAGTGATGTTCGGTTGGCAGAACCCCGACCGCGTGATTTTTCACCCCTTCCCGGGGTTTTCCATGTGAAAAAACCTTCTAGCGTATCTTCTCTACCGCTCAGGAGCTAAGACAGTCCAATATAGAGCGTGTTAGGTTTATTCAATAATATGTCCGCATGTGTCAAAGCCGACTCGGAATAGGTTAACGGGTTTGTGTCATACTAGGGTCTTGCTTTATGCTGGAAGTACTATAAATACCCATTCCATACATAGATGCGGTATTGTAGAATACTTTGAGCGGAGTACCCTTCTTCATTCTCAAAGTAACGCGCTGCTAGGGTTTCTGCTCTCGGCGATTTCCCGATTCCACCGTCGTGAGTTTCCTGTTGCCGTCGTCGTCGTTCGTCGTCCGCTTGAGTGTAGATCGGGAACAACAGATATTTTCTGCCGCAGATCTGGAAGAGGGTTGGTTCCCTTGTTCGTCTTCCCCGGCGTTTTCCCGACCGGCATCGCCCAGGTCGAAGCCCGCCGCTCCAGTTCGGCGAGTTCCCGATTCCTCCGTTTATTGTTTCCGCATTCAGCGTCTTCGCCGGCGCACCAAGAGGCATCGCGATCGATTTCCGATCTGCCGCTCCCGCCGTTCGCGAGTTCTTTCATCTCCAGATCGGGATTTGGCCGCCGCTCTCTGCGATTTTCTCCGGCGGTCCGCTCCTGTCACGTTCGCAATTCTGTCGCCCTCCCGATCGAGAAGGAGCAGATTGTAGATCTACGATAAATCAAAGATCGTCGCCATTGCAGTTTTCGCTCTCGTCGCAGGCTGAAATCTTTGCTGCTCAGATTCATTTTTCCTTCTCCTATTCCTGTGCTGCTCAGCCATTTGCAGGCCTAGGAAGAAATCCTTCCATTCTGCTATTGAAGGAAGAGATCCGAGAAGAGTTTATCCTTGTGGCTGTTAAGGGAAATTTGTTGTTCTCCTAAGATCTGCACCTTCTGGATCTGGCCTAAGAATTCTATTATTGGAGAACAAGGGTTAAACATCTGCAAGTTTCTGATCCAGTGGACTGTTCCATTTTTTTTATTGGGAGGAGAAAACCAAAACAGATCTGTTGATCTTCCTTCCAGAGAAGGTGCACTTCAGTTGAAAGTGCCGATATGGCCTAGACTTTGGCGACTGTGTTCAGCCGAAGAGGTGCAAGCAAATTTTTCTGGATTGGATCCGAAGACCTGCGTTTAGTCTGCGTGCGATTCAGGTGACTTCTTTCTGGTTTTTTTACTGTTCTAGCTTTAGCGAGATGTCGAAGGTTTCCTCCTACGACATCGTCAAGTTACAGTCGTTCGATCTCTCCGACTTCCACGCTTGGAAGCTGCACGTCCAACTTGGTATGAAGGAACGTGAGATTTTCTACACGATCCTGAGTGACTTTGCCACTACCGAAGAGGATGTGAACGAACTTCAGTGGAGAAAAGACGAAGACTTCTGTAGGGACTACCTCTTAAATTCACTGAACCCTAGACTCGCCCTGACCTACAGCAGTCTGATGACTCCACTTTATATACCTATTTTCGGACGCATCTGGGCTAGTTTTCACATGTTTGCACTTCACTTTTAATTCTTTATCGTTCCTATTTCATATTATCTTTATTTCCATAGGAAGTGCACATTTATGCCCGTGGTTGTGTATTTTGTTACTTTTATTGTTTGTACTCCTTTTTGTGATTGCCTGGAATGTCTGCACATATCAGTAATTGGTTTTTCCTTTCGGTACAGGGGTCGTGTGCGTGTTCCGGGATGGTTGTGAAACAGGAATACTGCACACGATCATGGGATATAATGTGCACGACCACTGGTCGTGCGCCCCTGATCGTGCACACTACTCTACGTTTTTCAGAATCAGCCTGGGGTAAGCGCACGACCACTGGACATATTGCGCACGACCACCGGTCGTGCGCCACTGATCATGCGCATTGATTCCTCTTTTCTGGAGTCCTGTCTGGGGTAATCGCACGACCATTGAACTTAGTGTGCACGACCACTGGTCGTGCGCCACTACTCGTGCGCGTTATCCCAGTTCTTCTTCCTGATCTTTCATGCCAGTGCGCACGAGCATAGGACATATTGCGCACGACCACTGGTCGTGCGCCTGTGATCATGCGCATTGTTCATTTCTGCTTTGTATAAATAGTGCAGGTCTCACCCTAATTCAAGGGAGGATCCGGAGCTCGACATTTCTCTGCCGTTTTTCGCCTTCTCCGCCATTCCCCTTCATCTTCCACCCTAGGGAGGTGCTCCGGGCAAGCTTTCATCGTCAAATCCAAGCCGGAGCTTTCTCTCGGCCTTCTCCTTCATCCGTGAGCTTCAAGTAGGGTTTGACGCCATAGCCATGAAGCGAAGGAAAGCTAGCAAACTTCGTCTGCTATCGTGAGACGAAGAAGACAGGCCATTGGAAGGTGGTGATAGCCCTTCTCTACCCCGGAAGCAGTTGAGGACCGAGCTTGGACGCGGAATGACAACCCGACGATTCCAACCGTGAATCCTCATCAAAACTTCGGATTCGGTCGATCTCTTGACTTGTTCTTGCTTTATTGTTGAATATTGGTGTTTAACTATATTTATATTGATGAAGTATGCTTAGTTTGTAAAACATTTTTATACAATTATGTCTATGTGATTGTATGTTTTCGTTATTTACTTGAGTTGCGCCATATTCCATCCACTATCCATCCACCCTTGCCGCACTAGCAATTGCTAGTGGCGTGTGTAGCGAAGAGGTGCTCACGACCCTCATTCCGCCGTTCTAACCACCTCATCCGCTAGCCTTCTCGTCCATCAGCCTAGTGATTCGGTGCATAGCGGCCCGACTAGTCTTCCATCCCGCCTGGCAAAGCATCGCATAGCGGCGTTGCATAGGAGTAGTTGTTAGTGTTTTATTTTCTTTTTCTGCAAACATCAAAACCCCCCTTAGTTAGCTCCGACCTGAGGACTTCAATCGCAAGTCCTCCTCGAAATTAACTCCACCTTACTGTGTTCCTTGTGAGATCGATACTTGGGAAAACCCCCATTTTATATTACTTGTGCGACCGGTTCACTGTCGTGATCTTAAGCATCAAGTTTTTGGCGCCGATGCCGGGGAACACAGTCGTGTGAGTTTTTGGAGAGGGAGATAATAGATTGAAGCCCTTTTCCATTTGTGCATATCATTTTTTTTATTTATTTGCTTTGGTTATTAGAATTTTTTATTTTGCTTATTTCTTTTTGCCCTTTTCTGATTTTTGATTTAGATAGCAGATCCGTGTTATTTTCATTTCAGCTGTGTAGCACTTTTTCAGCAATTAATTTTGTTCGTGATGGATCCTGATGCTGAGTGTCGTATCCTTGACACTTTGCACCAATCCATCGATGTCATTGCTGTTATGAATGCCGAGAATTGTATTCAGTGTTTATTATGTCAAGGTGTGGGCCACATGTTGAAGGATTGCCCTCGTTTGTGCAAGCCTTCTCCCTCTGAGGGCGCGTGCACAACAACCTCTCATTCGCGGAAGACTGTTGTGGACAGGCCTACCAGGATGTTGCCTGGTCCATACACTGATATAACGCACTTTGCTCATTCTTTACCCGTTGAGATTACTGAAGAATCTCTGGCTGCATACAGCTCTTTCATGGGTCCCTCGATCCCTTTTTACGAGCTTCCCTTGAGTGATGATAATCACTCTGGTGTTAGCCAACAAAAAGAGGAGCAGGAACTCATGGACACTCCTGTATGGGACGATGAGATTGTTCCGGTCATTGACGGGGTGGCGTCTGCGAATGATTTTGCGATGGATCCTGCTCATTCAGTGCTTGATTTTGAGAGCAGCCTTGCCCCTCCGCAATTTTTGCCGGATTGGGCTACTCCATTTTTGTGTGAGTCGGTTGATGATGCCGTATTTGTGGATGATTCGGTGCCCGATGTTGCGCCGAAGTGGGATGATGATTCCTCTATCTCCGACGAAGAAGGTGGATCTTTGGAACACTTTTATACACACCGGTGGGATGAGGAATATCCCCTTTCCGATGCGGAGGTTTGCACCTCCTTATTGGATGAGGTCATTCCTCTTACCACCGCGGACCTCGAGTTCTCGGATTCCCCTCGGTACGACTCATATGACACCGACAGTGATCTCTGCTTGGATCCTGCTGAGAGTGAGACCGGGATCACTCTCCCATTTTCGGATTCTTTTAGTTCTTCTTCTCTTTTATTACTTGATCCCCCTTCCTTATCTGAGCCTTTGCAGGATGAGTCTCCACAGGTATGTTGGGATGACGATGAGCTTTGTGCTCATGCCGTTGTCATCGCCTCCTATGGGCCTGTGATAGATGATACCTTGCTAGGCAAGGATTTGTTTTGTGGTGAGATGAGTGAGGACCAGGCCTCCTCCTCATCCTACTTCCTATTTCCTCTGCCTGCGAGGAGCAGGTATTATTATTTAGGCAGAGGGGTAACTGCTCTATCACCATATTGGTACCCGTTACCGAAACGGATATTAGGCCAGTTACCTGTGCACTTTTTATTTCATAGGCCCATTAGCTAGAACCTTTTCGTAGCCGAATAAGTCGAGCTGGGATGACAATAACCCCAGTACTAATATTATATTTCCTGCATTTTTATTTTTCATGTCTATTTTAGTTTTAGCATTTCTTTTTGTATATTTTTCTTTTGTTTTTGCGGAGCTCACCCCTGCAGGTATTCATAGCAAATCGCATTGGCGGGGTTGTGATTCTTCGTATGACGGGCCTGCTTCAGGTTTCCACGCGTCTTCTGGTATGCTCACTGGCTGAGCATTGGGTAACCTCTTCCCCTAGCTCTTTATGATTTTAATTTCTCTATCATATGCTGTGTAGTTTAGTTTAAGTCTGGGGGAGAGCCAGTTTTGTTACCTTTTGCACGTGCACATCTCATGTGCATACTAGAAGTCTTTATAGTTTTATTTTGATTAGTTCATTGCACTGCACACCACTGCACCCACATGAGCGCGTGCTTAGCTTTTTGCGTGCTGCGAGTTAAACTCATTTCTTCGTTAGATTTGAGAAAATTATGGTGCTGGCTTAGGATTGTGAGACGGAGTAAAATGTTGGCCTTGTTGTGTTTCTAGTCAACTGCTCTCGTCTCGTGTAGAAATTAGAGTAGATTTAATTTTTCTGTATGCTTTTAGTTTTATATTTTTCTAATTGCGTAAATACTTTTTATTCTACTCAAAAGTTGGTGAATCCGGTGTGAATCCGACGGTAGCTTAGGGATGTGTGTAGACGGCCGTTAGGTTCGTATTGCTCGAGTCGGGAGGATGGATAGTCTTTCTCGTTGGCTAAGAACTTGCCCCAAACTATTCTTGAAGCATGGGTATAGGTTATTCATGCATGAGTGTGATGTAGGCCATCATTTTGGCCCGGTTGAGCTTTGTACCATTCCTAACGTCTTATCCTCGCTAGCCCTGTTGTGCCTACCCCTCCTTTTGATTCAACTCCACCATGATTTCACCAAAGCCTCATAGCCAATCCTAGTCACACACCCAAGTCGAGTTTAGTGTTTTATATTTTCATGTTGGGATGTGATGTGGTGTTATTACATGTGAAAATGTGGATGTCCTCCAAAGCTTATTTTTGCTGAATTTGTGAAAATAAAAGTAATTTGAAAAAGAAAAAAGAAAAGTTGAAAAAAAAAATTGATGTTAAAGTGAAAAAGTGAAAAGAAAAAGTTTTAATTGAAAATCATTTTGGAAATGAGATTGTATTTGGCGTAGGCGGTACACACACCCATATTTAAATATGGGGGTACACCACAATTTGTGGTGTACCCACGTATATTTTGCTTAGTAGAGGGATTCCTTTTATTCTAGCTCATTTGTGTTAGGTGCATAGCCTTCGTGTTTATCCTTATTTACCTCACCGAAACCCAAGCCCCATCTCTTCACCTAAAGTCCTACTGATTCGTGTGTGAACCCAAACCAGTGCCGTGGAGAGAATGCGAAAGGGCAAGCATATGGTCACCGACATTGGTGGATTCCTTTGGAGGTTATCCGGAGCCCTGATCTTTGGCAATGCTCGCCTAGCGATTAGTCTACTTTCTCCCTACGTGTGACCGGATGATTCACCGTGATTCCATTTTTGAGTAATAATAAAATTTTGATACGCATTGTGAAAAGTATAAACTATTTTGTATACTTAGAAATTTCTTCTATTATATTTTTACGCGTGCGAGCATGCGACTTCGCATGGTACTCCGTATCGCAATTTCTTTGTTAACTAGTATTTTTCCCTATCTGCTTAGATTTTGTTTGCTCGGGACGCGCAAACAGTTAAGTCTGGGGGTGTGATGAGTCCACATTATATACCTATTTTCGGACTCATCTGGGCTAGTTTTCACACGTTTGCACTTCACTTTTAGTTTTTTATCGTTCCTATTTCATATTATCTTTATTTCCATAGGAAGTGCACATTTATGCCCGTGGTTGTGTATTTTGTTACTTTTATTGTTTGTACTCCTTTTTGTGATTGCCTGGAATGTCTGCACATATCAGTAATTGGTTTTTCCTTTCGGTACAGGGGTCGTGTGCGTGTTCCGGGATGGTTGTGAAACAGGAATACTGCGTACGATCATAGGATATAATGCGCACGACCACTGGTCGTGCACCCCTGATCGTGCGCACTACTCTACGTTTTCCAGAATCAGCCTGGGGTAAGCGCACGACCACTGGACATATTGCGCACGACCACCGGTCATGCGCCACTGATCGTGTGCATTGATTCCTCTTTTCTGGAGTCCTGTCTGGGGTAATCGCACGACCATTGAACTTAGTGCGCACGACCACTGGTCGTGCGCCACTACTCGTGCGCGTTATCCCAGTTCTTCTTCCTGATATTTCATGCCAGTCCGCACGAGCATAGGACATAGTGCGCACGACCACTGGTCGTGCGCCTGTGATTGTGCGCATTGTTCATTTCTGCTTTGTATAAATAGTGCAGGTCTCGCCCTAATTCAAGGGAGGATCCGGAGCTCGACATTTCTCCGTCGTTTTCCGCCTTCTCCGTCGTTCCCCTTCATCTTCCACCCTAGGGAGGTGCTCCGGGCAAGCTTTCACCGTCAAATCCAAGCCGGAGCTTTCTCTCGGCCTTCTCCTTCATCCGTGAGCTTCAAGTAGGGTTTGACGCCATAACCATCAAGCAAAGGAAAGCTAGCAAACTTCGTCCGCTATCTTGAGACGAAGAAGACGGGCCATTAGAAGGTGGTGAAAGCCCTTCTCTATCCCGGAAGCAGTTGAGGACCGAGTTTGGACGCGAAATGACAACCCGACGATTCCAACCGTGAATCCTCAGCAAGACTTTGGATTCGGTCGATGTCTTGACTTGTTCTTGCTTTATTGTTGAATATTGGTGTTTAACTCTATTTATATTGATGAAGTATGCTTAGTTTGTAAAATGTTTTTATACAATTATGTCTATGTGATTGTATGTTTTCGTTATTTACTTTAGTTGCGCCATATTCCATCCACCATCCATCCACCATCCATCCACCATCCATCCACCCTTGCTGCACTAGCAATTGCTAGTGGCATGCGTAGCGAAGAGGTGCTCACGACCCTCATTCCGCCGTTCTAACCACCTCATCCGCTAGCCTTCTCGTCCATCCGCTTAGTGATTCGGTGCATAGCGGCCCGACTAGTCTTCCATCCCGCCTGGCGAAGCATCGCATAGCGGCGTTGCATAAGAGTAGTTGTTAGTGTTTTATTTTCTTTTTCCGCAAACATCAAAACCCCCCTTAGTTAGCTCCGACCTGAGGACTTCAATCTCAAGTCCTCCTCGAAATTAACTCCACCTTACTGTATTCCTTGTGAGATCAATACTTGGGAAAACCCTCATTTTATATTACTTGTGCGACCGGTTCACTGTCGTGATCTTAAGCATCAAAAACACGGCCCGACTAGTCTTCCATCCCGCCTGGCGAAGCATCGCATAGCGGCGTTGCATAGGAGTAGTTGTTAGTGTTTTATTTTCTTTTTCCGCAAACATCAACCCCCCTTAGTTAGCTCCGACCTGAGGACTTCAATCTCAAGTCCTCCTCGAAATTAACTCCACCTTACTGTGTTCCTTGTGAGATCGATACTTGGGAAAACCCCCATTTTATATTACTTGTGCGACCGGTTCACTGTCGTGATCTTAAGCATCACAGTCATAAGACTGCAAAGGAGATTTGGGATCGCTTGAATGCGCACTTTCAGAAGGAAGAGGGGTTGTCGAGGACTCTCCTTGGGGAGAGACTCTTCACTTCAAAATTCAATTTGAACTCGTCAATCACCTCTCAAATAATTGAACTAGAGAGTCTGCGTCTCAAGTTTGCGGATGATATGTCCGACATCTCTGATAATCTCTTTGTGTGTCTGATACTTAGCAAGCTACCTCCTGAGTGGTTGACCTTCAAGACTGAAATGCACAGACTGAAGGAAAAGGTTGCATTGGATGAATTCAAAAGGTTCATTCATATCGAGGATCAAAACATCGCTGATAAGAGCTTGGAACAAGTTAGTCAGTCCTCACAGGCTGTTAACTTCGTTTCTCGACCCAGCAAGCCTCGAAGGAAGCCACCAGCACCCAAAGGTGAAGCCTCTGCACAGTTGGTACCTAAAAAGCCCTCTTTCAAAAAGAAGAGGGGCAAGTGCCACAACTGCGGCAAGTGGGGACACTGGGCGGCTGAGTGCAAGGCTCTTAAGAAGAAAAAGGAGGATGCCCCGCAAAATGTGGCGAACATGTTGGCTGATGCCTCAGATCCCAAGTCCTTCGTGGCTATGATCGGGAACAGTCACCGCAGTTCATCCTCTGAGTGGTGGCTTGATAGCGGTGCTACCTGTCATGTGACGAATGACAGAGGGTTACTTGCTGAGGTCAAGGCGGTCCAGAAGAAGGTGGAGAACTACAATGGAGAAGAGACCGAGGTGACCCTTGCTGGGATAGCCAAGCTGGTCCTCTCATCAGGTAAAACTCTTTTTCTGCATAATGTTAAAGTTGTGCCATCTTTAACTAAAAATTTGATTTCTATGAGTCTGTTAGATAAGGATGGGATGCCCTTCACAACTCAAAATGGTAGAATGACCTTAACGGTAAATTCACATTATTTTGGGTGTGCGTATTTGAACAACGGAATCTATAGACTTAGCTTAAACAACGATAGCATTAACCAAATAAGTTCGAAACTTATTGATCCTAAGTTGTTACATAACAGACTTGGACACGTGAACTATAGGAAAATGCTAGATCTAGCGAATAGTCATTACATTCCCTTAGATCTGTCGATTCGATTTGATAAGTGCGAGGTGTGTGCTCAAACTAAAATCACTAGAAAGCCATTCAAATCGGTTTCTAGGAGCACGAAAGTTTTTGAGTTGATACATTCAGACCTCTGTGATTTTTGTAGCCACGTCACTAGAGGGGGAAGGAAGTATCTGATTACATTCATAGACGATTTTTCAAGATATTGTCATATGTTTCTGTTAAAATCGAAAGACGAAGCCTTTGAGACGTTTAGGACCTTTAAATCTCGTGTAGAAAATCAGTTGAACCTGAAAATTAAGAGATTTAGAAGTGATCAATGAGGAGAATATACTGTTACTGGGTTCAAGGAATTCTGTGCCTCTGAGGGAATAATTCTTGAAACCATAGCTCCTTACTCACCCCAGTATAATGGTGTTGCCGAGCGTAAGAATAAAACTTTGACAGAAATGTTGAACTCTATGCTCCTAACAGCTGACATCCCTAATTCCTTTTGGGGAGAAGCAGTTCATGCTGCAAATCACATTCTGAATAGAGTGCCTCATTCTCAGCTCACCGCTACCCCGTATGAGCTGTGGCACGGTCATCCTTGTAGATATGATACTCTAAAGACTTGGGGATGGATCGCATATGTGCGATTACAAGACCTTAAGAGGCCTAAGATGGGACCTAGGACGACCACATGCGTCTATTTAGGTAGTGCAGAAGATAGTGCAGCCGACAGAATTCTCGATCTATCCACGAATATCGTGATAGAGTCTAGAGATGCCATATTCTTTGAAGATAAATTTGTCAAGGATCATGGTTTGTCTGTTTCTGGGTCTAATGATATGATTTCAGAATCTATTGTAGAACCTGTAGCTGGCCCTTCTGGCACTGCTCCCCAACCTATAGAGGTGGAAACTGTTCCACTTAGAGCATCTACAAGAGAGAGAATCCCTAAGAACTTTGGTGAGAATTTAGTCACCTACCACTTAGATGATAATCCATTCTCCTACCAGGAGGTGATTAGTAGTTATTTATAAACATTTTAGTATACATTTTAGTTTATTTTCTAAATATAATTTGTAAAATTTTATGTAAATTATTGAATAAATGGTTTGTTTTTTTTATTCTCTAAATAAATATTTTTAGAAATTAAATAATCTATTATAACAAATATACGTTGTTTAGATATAAGTTAAATAAAATATATAATTGTTGTATTTATATACTATTTATATATAAAATAAAAATAAAAGTAGATTATAACTATTATAATAAGTATTAAATATAATAGTAAAGTTATGATAATAATATAAATATTTATACTACTTTCATATAATATATAATATATATAATAATAATAAAATAATTATAGTATTTAGTATATAATAATAAATAATAATGATAATCATAGCTTATAGTAATAATAGTATATATATAATTAATATATCATTATATGTATATATATATAAAGTTAAAATTAAACAATTATATTAAATAACTAAATTTAGGTATATATAAAAATATATATAAATCTATGTAAATAAAAATAATAATAATAATAAATAAAACCTATCACAAAATAATTTTATCATATCAATATATATATTATATGTATAATTATATATATAAAGTATTTTTATAACAAAATAAATAGAAACTTAAGATTACTATTCTATATGTATAAATCTGGAAATACATAATATAAGTAATAGGTTTCTATGTTTGACAGAAATGATCAATTGGCTTGGTGGAATGGTATCTAGTTATTCTCTCTGGTTGCTTGGGGTCGAGACCAGGCCAACAAATTTTTTTTGGATTTATTCCAGCCCGCCAACTCTCCTGGACCCGCAACCCGCCAGCCCGCAACCTGCTACCCGGACCCGCAACCTGCTACCCGCAACCCGCCAACCTGCCAGGACCATGCTTATCCAGCCAGCCAACTCAGCTACCAAGTCAGCTCCATCCATATCCAAAATGCCACGTGTCAAGCTATCCAATAGCCAGCTGTCCTATAAGCAGATTTTTAGCTTTTGCAAAAGCTGTTTGGCAGCTTTTCCATAAGCTGTTTGGCAACTTTTCCAAAAGTGCTTTTCCAAAAGCATTTATTTTTTTCCTATAAATAGAGGGGCAGGGCTGAGTAGAATTATTCGGACACTAGCAGCTTCCTTAAGAACTGTTAGGACTCCCCAGCTCTCTGACAAGGAACTGGTAGTAGCTTTCAAGTATTCAAAAGTTTTGTAAGTTGTAATATTTTAGCTTTCTTTTCAGTTTTTTAGAAAGTTGTAATAATTTTTGAACTTTATAAAATAAACTCTTTCAAATTCAAATTCAAAAAAAAAAGATAGACTTATATACGTAAAAGATTATATAAAACCAAATCTATCTTCTTTAAAACAAACTTTACTTATCAAGCTTTTTGGCGCCATTGCCGGGGAATAGTTTATATGTGTTAATATTTGAAAATAAAAGAACGCTATTAATTTTATCTTTTATTTTTCTTGTTACTTAAAAACCTTAGGTTTTATAAAATTAAAACAAACATAAAATTCCCTGAATTTAGAACTTTGTTTTTATAAAACCTAACTTTTTTTAACAAGTTTATTAACCACTAACGAAGTCTAAAAAAAAACCTAACCTACTATTTTAATTTTATAAAATTTTTCGTCTTAAAAAAATAGTTTATAATAAAAACTGCTTTTTAGTATAAAACCTCTTTTATAGAAAACCTGTTTTATATAAAAAACCTATTTTTAGTTATTTTCCGTTTTAAGTTTTTTCGTGTGTTTGTATTTGTGTGTTTAGATATATTTTAAAAACTAGTTTATATAAAACCTGTGTTTATATAAAACCTACTTTTTAAGTTTTTTTTTGTTTTGCTCAAAAAGTCTTTTTTAGTGTATGACCCGCAGAACTCCATCTAATTTAACTCTTGAACTTGATCCTGAAATCGATCGCACCTTTCGCAGGCGCCTCCGATCTCTGAATCAAGAGCTTGTATTAAATCTGGAAGAGTCCGTAGGCACCGCACACGTACAAGAAATGGCAGCAGAACAACAACAAATGCCAGAGGTGGTCCCCCAAAGGACCATGTCTTATTATGCACGACCCAATTTAGATGACACCGGGTCTAGTATCGTTCGTCCAACAATTGCTAATAATAACTTCGAGATTAAATCGAGTATAATCCAAATGATTCAAAATTCCGTTCAATTCGATGGATTGTCCGACGAAGATCCAAACACACACTTGTCCAACTTCTTAGAAATATGCGACACATTTAAGATAAATGGCATCACTGATGATGCCATCCGTCTTCGCTTATTTCCTTTTTCGCTACGAACGAAAGCCAAACAGTGGCTAGGTTCTCTCCCTAGAGGATCTATTACCACTTGGGCTGAAATGACCGAAAAATTCCTTACAAAGTATTTTCCACCTGCAAAAACCGCACGTCTGCGTGCAGATATTTCTTCCTTTGTGCAAGGCGAGTCCGAGTCTCTTTATGAGACTTGGGAACATTTTAAGGAATATCTACGTCGGTGTCCACATCACGCACTGCCAACTTGGCTCCAGGTACAAATATTTTATAATGGTTTGAATATTCAAACCAGGCAAGCCATTGATGCTGCCGCTGGGGGCACGCTCAATAACAAAACCCCCGAGGCCGCTCAAACCCTCTTTGAGGATATGGCCATGAACGCGTACCAGTGGAACGTGCCAAGGTCACGCCCTAAACAAGCTGGGATTTATGAGCTCGACACTTCTTCTACTTTAGCACTCCAAGTAGAAAATTTAACGAAACAATTGGCAGGAATATCTGCTTCCTCCGCCTCTACATCTTGGAATCCGCCTAATTCAACTAATAATAATGAAGAAGTCTACTATATGGGGAACTCATATAGACCTTCCTATAATCCAAATAATAATAATAATAATAATAATTCTTATAATCCAGGATATAGGAACCATCCTAATTTTTCATGGAGCAACCCCAATAATGCTCAACGCCCTCCGATTGCAAATCCAAGTGGATTTGCACCGCAACCCCCACAACCACAAATACCACCACCACAACCGCACCAATTTAGGCCAATCCCGATAGAAGACATATTTACGAAATATGTCAGTATTAATGAGTCCAATATACGGAACCTGACCGGATCAATTAAAAACTTAGAAACACAAATTAGACAAATTTCAAAAATGCTATCGGAACGCCAACCTGGTAATTTGCCAGGAAATACGGAACCAAATCCGCGGGATACTGGCCATTCCAGTAATCCATCAAGTTGACAAGCCGTTAAACTACGAAGTGGCAGGGAGCTACCACCACCCGTTAGGGTAGAAAAAGAAGTTAAGGTTAGCCTTCCTACACCACTTCCTGTTACGTCTCTGCCTCCTCAACCCCCGCGAATTTCATCCCCACATGTTGTTTTACCTTATCCATCTAAATTAAAAGAAGAACGAGAAGATGAACAATATAAAAACTTTCTAAAAATGCTAAAACAAATTCAAATCAATATACCTTTCTGCGAGGCAATTGCACAGATGCCTAAATACGCAAAATATTTAAAAGCGTTACTTTCAAATAAAAAGAAACTCGAAGATATTTCGAAAGTTTTCCTTAACGTCGAATGTTCAATCGTTTTATTACATAAATTACCCCCAAAATTAAACGATCCGGGACGATTTTTCATCCCGTGTCTCCTCGGTAATCTATTAATAAAAGATGCGTTAGCAGATTTAGGTGCTAGCATAAATTTAATGTCCTACTCGCTCTTTCAAAAATTAGGATTAGGTAACCCCAGCCCAACTAAAATGAGCATCCAGTTAGCAGATCGTTATATTAAATATCCAATAGGGATAGTAGAGGATGTTCTGGTCAAAATAAACAAGTTTATCTTCCCGGTAGACTTTGTTATACTTGACATAGAGGAAGACGCCGATGTTCCCATAATTCTCGGTCGTCCTTTTCTCGCAACCTTTCGCGCGATAATAGACGTAATTAACGGTAGACTTCTCTTACGAGTAGGAGATGACGAGGTTACTATCGATATAGATCCCTCTATGAAAAATTCTTTAATAAACGACGATTCATGCTATCTTGCAGAAGCCTCTTTTGAGGAAAATGGTTTTCCCTATTCTGATTTACTTTCAATAACTGTAGAAGAATCGGACTTGGCAGACTTACCCCTTTCACAAGAAATGCCTATCGATGACCCTTTAGAACCTTTTATATCCTTAACTTCTACAACTCTAAAAACCCCAACTTCATATGAAAAACCACCAACCCTCGAGCTGAAAACACTTCCCGCACATTTAAAATACGTTTTCCTTGAAGCCGAATCTAAACTCCCTATTATCATTTCTGCCGAATTAAATGATAAGAAAACGTCTGAATTAATAGAAGTGTTAAAACAACATCGCCATGCATTAGCATGGCAAATTTCTGATATCCAAGGACTCAACCCATCTTTTTGTACGCATAAAATATTTTTGGAAGATAACCCTCGTAAATCTATCCAGCCCCAACGACGTTTAAATCCTAATATGAAGGATGTCGTAAAAGCTGAAGTAATGAAATTATTAGACGCAGGAATTATTTATCCAATCTCAGATAGCACATGGGTTAGTCCCGTACAAGTCGTCCCTAAGAAGGGCGGTATAATGGTAGTGCCAAACGCTAATAATGAACTAATTCCAACACGTACTGTTACGGGTTGGAGGATGTGCATCGACTATCGAAAATTAAATGATGCCACCCGTAAAGATCACTTTCCACTGCCGTTTATAGATCAAATATTAGAGCGACTCTCGGGTCACTCATATTATTGTTTTCTCGATGGTTATTCAGGGTATTTACAAATTCCTATAGCCCATGAAGACCAAGAGAAAACTACGTTCACTTGCCCCTTTGGTACTTTCGCCTATAGGTGAATGCCGTTTGGACTTTGTAATGCGCCAGCTACATTTCAAAGATGTATGCTAGCTATCTTTGGCAAGTTAGTAGAGGACGTTATGGAAGTATTTATGGATGATTTCTCCGTATTTGGAGACTCATTCCATACGTGTTTAGATAACCTCGCTCGTGTTCTTCAACGCTGTGAAGATACGAATTTAGTGTTGAACTGGGAGAAATGCAACTTTATGGTCCGCGAAGGTTTAGTTCTCGGTCATAAAATTTCTTCCCAGGGAATTGAGGTCGATAAGGCCAAAATAGAAATAATTGAAAAACTTCCTCCTCCAACAAATGTAAAATCTATTCGAAGTTTCTTAGGCCATGCAGGTTTCTATAGACGGTTTATTCAAAATTTCTCTAAAATAACAAAACCGTTAACTCATTTATTAGAAAAAGAAGCCCCATTTATATTCGATAGTGAATGCTTAGTAGCATTCAATATTATTAAAGTCAAACTTATCACTCTCCTATTTTAGTAGCCCCAGACTGGTCCTTTCCTTTTGAGATCTTATGTGATGCGAGTGATTATGCAGTACGAGCTGTCTTAGGACAACGAGTAGACAAATATTTTCATCCTATCTATTATGCAAGTAAAACTCTCACATCCACACAAACCAATTACACGACCACGGAAAAGGAACTACTGGCAATTGTATTTGCATTTGATAAGTTTAGATCTTATATAACGCTATCAAAAGTTATAGTTTTTACGGATCATTCTGCTTTAAAATATTTACTAACTAAGGCAGATGCAAAACCCCGTTTATTATGTTGGATTCTCTTATTACAAGAATTTGATTTAGAGATCCGAGATAAGAAAGGTGCAGAGAATTTGGCAGCCGATCATCTTTCTCGACTAGAGAATGCTGCAACAGATACACTCGTGGAAGCTGACATCGAAGATAAATTCCCTGAAGAAAGTCTCCTCACCCTCGAAAAGGTAACAAACTCTTCTATTCCTTGGTTCGCAGACTTGGCTAACTATTTAGTAGCCCGAGTCCTTCCAAAAGCTTTTGCACTTCAAGAAAAAAGGAAATTCTTTTCTGACTTGAAAAACTACTTTTGGGAAGACCCGTATTTATTCCGAGTCTGTGCCGACCAAGTAATTAGAAGATGTATTTCGAACGAGGAAGGACTAAAAGTACTACGGCACTGCCATGAAGGACCAACCGGCGGACATTATCAATCCAACCGGACTGCACGTAAAGTCCTTGAAGCAGGATTCTTTTGGCCTACTTTATTCAAGGACGCTCAAAAATTGGTAAGCGTTTGCAACCGCTGCCAACGGTCAGGTAACATTTCCCGTCGGGATGAAATGCCCCAAAACTTTTACTTAGAATGTGAAATTTTTGATCTGTGGGGCATAGATTTTGTAGGCCCTTTACCTACTTCTTTTAAAAATCGTTATATCTTAGTAGCGGTCGACTATGTTTCACGATGGGCTGAAGCACAAGCTTTTCCCACCGCTGACGCGAGAGTCGTTGTTAAATTTCTGAAAACCTTGTTTTCACGTTTTGGCACGCCTAGGGCTATAGTTAGCGATCGAGGTACTCATTTTTGTAACACCCAGATGGCTAAAGTGTTAGCCAAATATGGAGTTACTCATAAACTCGCTACCGCTTATCACCCCCAAACAAGCGGCCAAGTGGAGGTAGTCAATAGAGAACTAAAGCGCATATTAGAAAAATCTGTAGATACCAATCGAAAAGATTGGTCCCTCAAATTAGATGATGCACTTTGGGCCTACCGTACAGCATTCAAAACTGCGATCGGTTGTACACCTTATCGTTTAGTATATGGAAAGGCATGCCACCTACCTGTAGAATTAGAACATCGCGCATACTGGGCGCTAAAATTCCTTAACTTAGATACAAACTTAGCCGCCGAACAACGTAAATTTCAACTCAATGAACTTGAGGAATGGCGTGCAAACGCCTATAAAAGTAATAAATTTTATAAAGAGCGATCTAAGTTTTATCATGATAGGAAAATTAAATTTCCAAAATCTTTTTCACCAGGTGAGCTTGTCCTACTATATAACTCACGCCTTAAATTATTTCCAGAAAAATTAAAATCCCGATGGACCGGACCCTATACTGTTAAACAAATCTGGCCATATGGGACCGTTCTTATTTCTAACCCTGAACTAGGAACTTTCAAAGTAAACGGGCACCGTTTAAAACTATATTTTTCTGGGGACCCTTTTAAAAAAGAACCTGAAACCCTAACACTACTCCATAACCTCGAAATATAAATTCACTTGTATATTTCCATCTTTTATGCTTTTGTATATTCTGTACATATTTTTCACTTCATACATATGCCTAACATAAGTATGGGGGTGCTTTTAGCTGCAATTTTTTATCACTTTTATGTTATATCTTTTCTTTTAAAATAAAAACATTGTTTATTTTATTACTCATCCAAAACAAGTCAAAATTTTCAAAACCATACTATGTAAATATATTCCAAAAATCTGAGTTGATAAAAATGCAACTTATTCAATTTTCAAATTTACTACTCCTTCTCATAACTAGATAGATATAAATATCCGGAATAAACTTGTAAAACCTTCCTTATAAAATTTCATTACAATCGGAGTTAGTTTTTTAGCAAGCCTGCTTTAATATATCAAAAGAAATACATATATATACAATAGAAGCTATCATATTATGTTCACCAAACAATTTTAGAATGTAATTATCATTACTTCAATCTTGTTAAAATATAGAAAATATCAAGCTATTACCATTGCTCTCAAAATCTTTTATCAAAATTATTTTTACAACCCCTACCTACTATTTCGCTTGGCATGTTTCTTTACGCACGCAAGCATCTAAGAGTATGTGTTCCTAGAAAAAAAAGATCTTATGTCCATGTGAATAAAAAAAAATTCCGTAAACATAGACATCCAATAAATATTAAAAGACCATATGACATGGAGTATGTGCTCCTAAACATATGCATTGGATTAATTCAAAGTTCAATTCTGCAAAGTTTTTTTTTGCTATTTTGGAAAATATTTTCCTAAAATAGTTGTAACAATGCATGAATATGAAAAAAAGGTGAGATGATAAAATTCATCACCTCATACATGGGCAAAACCACCAAGTTGATATCCCATAAAACCACTACAAAATTAAATTAATTTTGCTTAAAATTTTGAGAGAGCATAATTAATAGGTTGTAATTTTTCAACATATCTCATACAAGATATAGTAGTCATAAAGCCACTCTATCCTTGTTATATCTGATTTTAATATGTGCTTACTATTTATTTTCAAAAACTTTTTATGGCTATAAATTCTAACTCTGGTATCAATGATATATATATATACGAAAGCATTTAACTCTTTATTCACCGGATGTTTATACCTGTTTTATCTTGAAGAATTAAATTGATAGTAAATAGAAAATTTCATAACTTGTAAATATACTCAACTCTACATTTGCTCTGGAATAGCAAAAATTAAGTATGGGGGTATTTGATGAGTAGTTATTGTAGGATCTTGTGGCGCCCTTAGAGGGGGGTGAATAAGGGCTCTTTAATTTTTTTTTACTTTTTATAAAATAAAAGACTAGCTACTATGAATGAGACAGATCAATGAAATGAATAACAATATTATACTTCTTCAAAACGAATATGTAAAATGATTCCAATAAAGCTTGAAATCGAGGCTTACAACGATAATAGTTTTTAGCTTTGTTTTTCACCGATCCTTCTCCCAAGAACCGGTAGGCTATAGTCAATATCTCCCTAGATATGCCTACTAGCCTCCCCCTAGATCAAACCTATGATCTAGACGCTGCACAACTCGCTGCGATTTACTCCTAAGCCTCACACGGACCTAGACACCACATACAAGGTGGTGATTTTCCCCTAAGCCACACACGGACTTAGACACCACACACAAGGTGATGATTTTCCCTACCCAATTACAAAGATAAAAGATGAAAATGAAAGTACAATAGTGAAACTTAAAAACTCCCTCAAAATCACGAGCTCTAAAGATGATGATGGACCAACGAGAAGATCTCCAATCTTGAACACACGGTCGTATCTCCTTCGCTCTTGAGATTTCAACGGACCAAGGGAGTTCGTCTGGAAACGGAGATGAAGGCTCTGAAAATTCTCTGGGAAAACAAAGCTCTGCACGATCCAACTCTTCCCTGAAATTTTTGGCCGTATATATCATTTCACGCTATCGCCGGCGTTAGCGTTACCGCCCCGCGATAGTGATAACTCTCCGTTGCTTGACACGTGGCACACGTCGCGCTGATTTTCAGATCTGAGCGGAGAACGTGACGATCGTGGGATATCGCTCGGCGACATCGGTATCGCCCCGCGATAGCGCTGATCGTGACTGACTTCGGATTAAGGCTGACGTCAGCAGGAACTGACTATGCTATCGCCCGCGGTATCGTTATCGCCAGTGATAGCGTGTTTTTCCTTTTCATCAATGCCATGCTCAGCCTTTCTTTTGTACATAAAAATGCTATTGTCCCTGCACATTTAAAACACATACCAAGATCAAATACATCCGGGATTTGTTATTCTCAAACTAAGAAGCGCGGAACGCATGCTCCAACAATCTCCCCCTTTTGATAATAACAAATCCACTAAGAAAGAAATTGCATGAGATCAGGAGAATGTGAAACAATTGGAATAATCAATATGAATTAAACTCCTCATTTAAGAAATGTGGCTCCCCCTATATTGTCCCCCTATTCAAAAAAAAATAGGTACTCCCCCTAAATGTACCAATCAATTTATTTCGTACTGAATCTCCCCCTTTTGGTATTAGCAAAAGATGGTGGAAAGAAAACGAGGCGGAGATGCGGAAGCTGAAAGAAGCTGAGTGAGTAGAAATAGAATGGAGAAACACGAGTAGTATGATAGAGACTGGAAAAAACCATGGAATAGTGTTACCTGAAGATTTGGAAGGTTATCAAAAAAAATAGGCTATGGAAAAAATTAATTTAAGAGTTGAAGTGAAACATTGAAAAATTGTCAGGTGAAGATATCGAAAACAGGAAAATTGATGAAATGGAAGAGAAGAACTATGACCGGTCCAATTCTCATGAGAAGAAATTTTATAAGTGATAATGTTGTGTACATGTGAAGAGTGATTTAGTATACATATTCCTTAAGAAATAATGTTACAGGAAGGTTTGCAAGATATGGATACAAGAAACTAACACCGTTACATAGATAAGCGCATGTCATAAAGATTTTTCTTTTTAAAACAATGGCCAAGTGGGTTTGCACAAGACACTTTACAATCCTTGTCAAGGTGCTCAACCTCACAATGCTCATTAAGACTTATCAGGAGGGTGACTAGAGCTTGATTGGAGTATCCTAGTCATGGAATAGTGTTTTTTTTTTCTTAAATATTTTGCATTCATGTTTTAAGAAACTTTGACTTAGGACTCCGAATTCACTTGTATTGCAAACCCCAAAAAAAAGGTTTTTCAGAATGGCCATCAGTTTGGAAAATCAATGTGAATGACTCATAAATGAAAATGTTAGCGTTGTATGCGAATCTTTGAAACAAACCAATAGCATGTAAGAAGAAACTTAAGGATGTGTAAATATCAGCTCGTGTCAGTGTGAGCACATTATCAAGCATAAAATATTACTCATACTTAGAGGCATGCGGAAACAAGTCTATTCAAGTTCCAGTCATCAATGATACAGGTAGATATCAAGAGTACGACAAGTTAAAAACAATGTTCAAACAACTGATAAACTAATAATCACATAGGTACTATGTATTGTATTCTGATAAGCATCCAAAACTTTACGATAATACTAGAAACAGGGTTTTAAAAAATTGGTAGAATTTGTTTTTGGAAAATGGCTAAAAGAAATCACTATCGCCCGCGGTAGCGCTACCGCGCGGCGATAGCGGTTTTTGATATTAAAGGCGAAAAAACCGAAGGGGGCTGACTCATTTCCTGCTTTGACCGACCCTGGGCTGTTTGGCATTGTCTTCTTCAGCGGAAACCCTCAAAACTCCAAAAGGTAAGGCCTAGATCCCTCTTTATGGTGATGTTTTTCTTCAAAAAAAATATAGATCTGCAATCTATAGCATGAAAGGAGATAGATCTAGGAAAAAAAATTCGATTTTGGTCATAGATTTTGTTAAGAGAAAAATTTTTGAAGAACATACCATTTTGATGCAAAATCCTTTCAAAAAAACGAGTTATAGGTTATAGATCTTTGAGATGTATGGAAGTTTAGTAATTTTTCTGAACCTAAGAGAAAAAATATACCGGTTATTTCAAAAACGAAGATTTTCTACTATCGCCCGGCGTTAGTGCTGTCGCCGGCGACAGTAGAAAACTTGGAAAATTTAATTTTTTGAGTTAACACGATATTTTAATTATGGTTTCAGGAAATGGCATCATCATCCCACGCAAGAAAGAGTACCAGCCGCAATCCTCATGCATCATATCAAACATACCCGGGAATTGAGAATGCGTCAGTTGGGATCGCGAAACTTTTGGATGAATCACTGCCACCACATATCTATGAACTACTTGTTGAGTCAGGTATAATGTCTCTCATTGTACCGAACACTTTTAGCTCCATCTTCGTAAGGGATTTTTATAATAATTTGGAAGACCCTAAATATACTAGGTTGAATGGAGGAGTAAGGTCTCGAATCCAAGGAGCGCAAATAGATATTACTCATGCTGATTTGAGACGAGAATATAGTCTTGCCACTTGTGAGGATCATGTTATTGATATAGTAGAGAATTACCGTAAGGATCGTGATTGGAGTATTCTGAACCAAGTCCTTCATGGAAAAGAAAATAGGAGTTTGATTCAAGACGTCTCATCACTCTCTCGCGATGCATTTGTGATTCAAGACATACTAAGGAACACGGTTATGTTGAAATCCGGTGACACAAAGAAGATCACGACTCAATTGAGCTTAGTGACGTATTATGTATTAGAGAGAGTCAAGTTTGACGTGGCCGATTTTGTGTTATCCATCATACGATATACATATAAAATGAAGCATCCCCTTAGGAGGAAACTGAATACACTTCCATTAGGAAGTGTTATTCAAAGGATAGTATATCAGAAATATGATTGGATAGATCAGGAGTTCTACATTGATGATTGTATCCCGGCGATACATACCGTAGAACCAGCTAGAGGTCCATCTCCTAGGGCTGCCTCGTCATCAAGACAACCACTCCAAAGGGGAGGTTCTTTGCGTGAATCTATTGAGGATCTAAGAGAGACTGTGGAGCAGATGAAAGAGGAACAAAGGCGTAGTCATTCCGGTTTTCACAAATTCATGAAATTTCTGGTAAAGGGGCTGAAATTAAAGCCAACTCCGGAAGAAGAACGAGAATGGGGGAGTCCAGTCGAGGATCCTCCACGACATTCAATAAGGCGGACGCGAAGGCCTAGAGAACCAACTCCGACTTCCAGTGAAGATGTGAATGTGTCTGCTGAAGAGAACATGGATGAGTGATTGTTTATGATCAGTGATGTAATATCTTATGGTGTATGTATTTGTGATATCGCCGGCGATAGTGCTGTCGCCTGGCGATAGTGAAACTCTTTTAATTTGTGGTTCTGTTGTTTGTACTTTCTGTTTCAGTGTTATCCTATGTACTGCCCAGTTTTATGTTATGTTTTCTGTTATTTATATGTGTTGGCTAGTTCTTAAATTTTATTTATAATTCTAAGATTCCAAGTTCTAGTCGTAACATTGAAAAGCGTGAATCATTAAGTGGTTTGGTGAAAATATCTGCTATTTGAGAATCGGTTCCAATAAAATTTATTTTAATTTGGCCCTTCTTTATGTGATCCCTAATAAAATGATGACGAACATCTATGTGTTTGGATCTAGAATGTAATACGGGATTGTTTGTTAAATCGATAGCACTTTTGCTATCACATTTTAATTCAACATTATTTTGGTATACGCCAAAATCTTCTAGTGTTTGTGTCATCCAAAGTGCTTGAGCACAACAACTACCAAGTGCAATATATTCGGCCTCAGTAGTGGAGAGGGCAACAGAGTTCTGTTTCCTACTCGACCAAGAAATAAGTGTTGGGCCGATAAAGTGACAAGTGCCACTTGTGCTCTTTCGATCTAATGAACACCCCGCATAATCAGAATCAGAATAGCCATGTAAAATAAAGGAGTCATTATGAGGATACCATAAGCCTAGTTTAGATGTTCCTATAAGGTACCTAAAAATACGTTTCACCGCTTTTAAATGTGATTCTTTTGGATTAGCTTGAAACCTAGCACATAAACAAACGGCGAACATAATATCGGGTCTAGAAGAAGTTAAATATAATAAAGACCCAATCATACTTCTATAAAGGGTTTGGTCAATTGAAATACCACTTTCATCTTTTCCCAATTTCAATGAAGCGCTCATAGGAGTATTTGCATATTTAAGGTTGTCAAATCCAAATCTTTTTAACATATCATGAATATACATGGATTGACAAATAAAAATACCATCATGTTTTTGCGTAATTTGAAAACCTAGAAAATATGAAAGTTCTCCTACCATGCTCATTTCGAATTCATTTTTCATAATTTGAACTACTTCATTACATAACTCTTCATTAGTGGCTCCAAAAATTATATCATCAACATAAATTTGCAAAATAACTAAATCATGATCAATTTGCTTAATGAAGAGTGTAGAATCGGCACTTCCCATTTTATAATCGTGCTTCAATAAGTATTGAGTTAAACGATCGTACCAAGCACGAGGCGCTTGTTTCAACCCATAAAGTGCTTTATCTAATTTATAAACATAATTTGGATATTTTTCATTAATAAAGCCAGGGGGTTGTTCTACATAAACCTCTTCTTTTATATACCCGTTTAAAAATGCAGTTTTGACATCCATTTGATATAATTTAAATCTTTTAAAGCAAGCAAATGCAAGAAATATCCTAACCGCTTCTAGTCTAGCAACGGGTGCAAAAGTTTCATCATAGTCTACCCCTTCAATTTGTGCATAACCTTTGGCAACTAATCTGGCTTTATTTCTAACAATTCTAGAATCGCTATCCAATTTATTTTTAAAAATCCACTTTACTCCAACTACAGGATGATTTTTGGGTCGTTCTACAAGATTCCAAACCTTATTACGTTCAAATTGATTAAGTTCTTCGTTCATAGCTAAAAACCAAAATTCATCATTTAAAGCAGTGGAAACATCTTTTGGTTCTATTTCAGAGACAAAGCAAAGATTTGAAAATAAAACGTGTAAAGAAGAACGAGTACTTACCCCTTTTTGTGGATCTCCAATAATAAGCTCCTTCGGATGATCCTTTGAAAATATCAATTCCCTTGGAGGGACATGTTGTTCTCTTTCTTCTTCTTCTTTTCCTTCTTCATTCCTTTCATGTTCTTCATCATCATTCTCCACCAAAAGAAGGGGTGTATCTTCTTTTCCTGTAGTTTTCTTATCTACACATGGAACAAACTCATCAAACCTACCATGAATAGATTCTTCAACTATTTTCGTTCGTTTATTAAAAACTCTATAAGCTTTACTAGTTGAAGAATACCCAATGAAAACTCCTTCATCACATTTTTCATCAAATTTTCCTAAGGAATCTTTAGAATTTAAAATAAAACATTTACACCCAAAAACTTTGAAATAAGAAACATTTGGTTTTTTATTAAAAATTAATTCATAAGGAGTTACTTTTAAAATAGGGCGAAGCATTACTCTATTAATTACATAACATGCAGTACTCACCGCTTCAGCCCAAAAAGATTTTGGTAAAGAAAATTCAGATAACATTGTACGGGCTAGCTCTTGAAGAGTCCTATTTTTCCTCTCCACTACACCATTTTGCTGTGGTGTGCGTGGAGTGGAAAATTCATGTTTAATTCCTAACTCCGTACAAAAAGAAATAAACTTTTCATTTTCAAATTCTCCTCCATGATCCGAACGTATGCGTTTAATTTTTAATTCAAATTCATTTTGAATACGCAAACACAATTTAGAAAATTCTGAAAACGCATCGGATTTTGAGGTTAGAAACAAAGTCCAACAAAAACGTGAATAATCATCAATCAATACAAATGTATACTTTCTACCTCCTAAGCTAGAAATAGTGATTGGCCCAAATAAATCCATATGAATTAATTGGAGTGGCCTAGTTGTAGAAATAATATTTTTACTTTTAAAAGATGATTTTGTAAATTTTCCTTTTTGACAAGGCTCACATAATGAAGGCAAATTTCCATCTAGCAGTGGTAAACCTTTTATTAATTTATCTTTTGAAAGTTTTTTAATTAACTTTGCACTAGTATGTCCAAGTCGCCTATGCCATAATTCTAACTCATCATTTTTTGATAAAAAACATTTTAAAGTAGAATTTGAAAAATCATAAAATTTAATCATATATACGTTATGACATCTAGGGGCGGTAAAAACAATTTCATTTGTTTTGGAATCAATGATTTTGCATAAATTTGTAGAAGATTCAAACAGAACATTTAAACCCTTATCACATAGTTGACTAATAGAAATCAAATTATGTTTTAAACCTTCTACTAACAAAACATTTGAAATTGAGAAACTGTCATTACCCACAACACCGATGCCGATGATTTTTCCTTTTCCATTATCTCCAAATGTAACGAATCCTCCATTCTTCATCTCCAGGCTAAGAAACTTCTCTTTATTGCCCGTCATGTGCTTTGAACAACCTGAGTCCAAGTACCACACGTCTTCTTTGTCCTTAGCCTGCCAACACACCTAGAAAGAGGATGTGAGTAAAGATCTGGCTACCCAAGTGGTTCCACCCATAGTATAGGTAGAGGCCTTAGGCATCCAGATTTGCTTAATTTTACTTTTTCCTTTCTTCCAGCACGAGTCCGTGGTGTGACCAAATCTATTACATTTGGCACATGTAATGTAGCAAGAAGAATATAACTTCTCTGGACTTTTACTGTGAGAAAAGGTAGTATCATTTAATTTACCATTATCATAATTTTTAAAATTTGACTTTCTGGATTTCTCGCTATCGCCGGCGGTAGTATCTATCGCCGGGCGATAGCTTCCAGTCGTGTATCCGAGTCCAAACCTTCCAGATCCGTGACATTGGTAACCTAAGATCATATTCAGTGATCTTTGGCCCAATCCAAATTTTTTCATGGCTAGTGTTAGGTCATGAATCTGCTTTCTCATTTCATTGTTCTCGGATACTAGATTTACACATCTACGTTCAAAAGCTTTCTTTCCTTCATGGACTTTGGAAATAGAAGATTTCAGATCTCTCTCTAAAATCTCATTCTTTTTATTGAGAATTTTTATTTCTGAATGAGATTTGGAAAGAGATTCTTCAAGTTCTTTTATTCTTCCCATAGAGTGATCACACTCTTGGCAAGAGACTTTTTCTTTTCCAATAGTCTTATTTTCATTTAACAATTTTTTGTTTTCTTTAACCAAAACTTTATTTTCAGTTTTAAGAATATCATTATCTTTTAAGCTTTTTTCAAGATATTTGCAAGTATTTAAAAATTCAGAAAATAATTCATCATAAGTTGGAGGAGTTACCTCAGTGTCGCTTTGGACACTGCACTCGTCATCAGATGTGATGCTTTTTCCCATTAGGCACATATTGGCCTCTTCCTCCTCGCTTGAGCTTGAACTGCTTGCACCATCAGAAGTAGTATCATCCCATGTTTCAGCCTTCAGGACCTTCTTCTTCCCTTTGTGCTTCTTTTCCTTAAGTTCTTTCAAGTACTTTGGACACTTGCTTCGAATGTGTCCTAACTTCCTGCAATGATAGCACTCCGGCGGGGGTCTCTCTTCCTCCTCATCGTCGTCATCCTTTTGTTTTTTCTTTCTAAACGTCTCCTTCTTAAAGTACTTTTTAAAAGCATTTCTCCTCTCCGGATTTCTCATAAATTTTTTAAACTTTCTTACAAAAAGACTCTCCTCATCATCTTCTTCATCCTCAGAATTACTGCATTCTTCTTTCTTAGATCTTAGAGCAAACCCCTTCTTCTTAGGCTCCATGTACTCTTGTTGTTGAATTTTTAATTCAACTTCATGAGTTTTCAAGTTCCCAATCAGGCTTTCAATATTCAGAGATTTAAGATCATGAGATTCAGAAATAGCCGTCACTTTGGGATTAAACTTAAGGGGGAGAGATCTAAGAAGTTTTCTCACCAAATCACCATTTGAAAAAAATTTTCCAAGTACTTTTGAGTCATTCACTATCTTGGTGAATCTGGTGTACATTGAGTCTACGTCCTCATCCACTTCCATCCTAAACTTTTCAAATTCCGATTCAAGTTGAAACAGCTTCGAGTCCTTCACCTGCGAGGTACCTTCATGAGTTACTTCAAGTAAATTCCAAATCTCATAAGCATTACTACAAGCACACGTTCTATTAAATTCAGTCCTATCTAATGCACAAAATAATGCATTCATAGCTTTTGCATTATTTTTGCATCTTAGTTTATCTTGATCATCCCATTTATCTTTTGGTTTTTCCATTTCTACATTGCCTACTGTATAAGTGGGATGAACATAATTAGTCTCTACCATATTCCAAACCTCAATATCAAGGGAAATAAGAAAACACTTCATCCTAATTTTCCAGTAATTATAGTCAGATCCAGTGAATAATGGAGGTCTGCTAATTCCTTGCCCCTCAGAGAAAGCATGGTCATGCTGCGCCATAATTCCTGGTGGTGAAACCGTATTAGGAATAACCTGCCTCTGATACCACTTGTAGGATCTTGTGGCGCCCTTAGAGGGGGGGTGAATAAGGGCTCTTTAATTTTTTTTTTACTTTTTATAAAATAAAAGACTAGCTACTATGAATGAGACAGATCAATGAAATGAATAACAATATTATACTTCTTCAAAATGAATATGTAAAATGATTCCAATAAAGCTTGAAATCGAGGCTTACAACGATAATAGTTTTTAGCTTTGTTTTTCACTGATCCTTCTCCCAAGAACCGGTAGGCTATAGTCAATATCTCCCTAGATATGCCTACTAGCCTCCCCCTAGATCAAACCTATGATCTAGACGCTGCACAACTCGCTGCGATTTACTCCTAAGCCTCACACGGACCTAGACACCACACACAAGGTGGTGATTTTCCCCTAAGCCACACACGGACTTAGACACCACACACAAGGTGATGATTTTCCCTACCCAATTACAAAGATAAAAGATGATAATGAAAGTACAATAGTGAAACTTAAAAACTCCCTCAAAATCACGAGCTCTGAAGATGATGATGGACCAACGAGAAGATCTCCAATCTTGAACACACGGTCGTATCTCCTTCGCTCTTGAGATTTCAACGGACCAAGGGAGTTCGTCTGGAAACGGAGATGAAGGCTCTGAAAATTCTCTGGGAAAACAAAGCTCTGCACGATCCAACTCTTCCCTGAAATTTTTGGCCGTATATATCATTTCACGCTATCGCCGGCGTTAGCGTTACCGCCCCGCGATAGTGATAACTCTCCGTTGCTTGACACGTGGCACACGTCGCGCTGATTTTCAGATCTGAGCGGAGAACGTGACGATCGTGGGATATCGCTCGGCGACATCGGTATCGCCCCGCGATAGCGCTGATCGTGACTGACTTCGGATTAAGGCTGACGTCAGCAGGAACTGACTATGCTATCGCCCGCGGTATCGTTATCGCCAGTGATAGCGCGTTTTTCCTTTTCATCAATGCCATGCTCAGCCTTTCTTTTGTACATAAAAATGCTATTGTCCCTGCACATTTAAAACACATACCAAGATCAAATACATCCGGGATTTGTTATTCTCAAACTAAGAAGCGCGGAACGCATGCTCCAACAGTTATTTATAAATATTTTAGTATACATTTTAGTTTAATTTCTAAATATAATTTGTAAAATTTTATGTAAATTATTGAATAAATGGTTTGTTTTTTTTATTCTCTAAATAAATATTTTTAGAAATTAAATAATCTATTATAACAAATATATGTTGTTTAGATATAAGTTAAATAAAATATATAATTGTTGTATTTATATACTATTTATATATAAAATAAAAATAAAAGTAGATTATAACTATTATAATAAATATTAAATATAATAGTAAAGTTATGATTATAATATAAATATTTATACTACTTTCATATAGTATGTAATATATATAATAATAATAAAATAATTATAGTATTTAGTATATAATAATAAATAATAATGATAATCATAGCTTATAATAATAATAGTATATATATAATTAATATATCATTATATGTATATATATATATAGTTAAAATTAAACAATTATATTAAATAATTAAATTTATGTATATATAAAAATATATATACATCTATGTAAATAAAAATAATAATAATAATAAATAAAACCTATCACAAAATAATTTTATCATATCAATATATATATTATATGTATAATTATATATATAAAGTATTTTTATAACAAAATAAATAGAAACTTAAGATTACTATTCTATATGTATAAATATGAAAATACATAATATAAGTAATATGTTTCTGTGTTTGATAGAAATGATCAATTGACTTGGTGGAATGGTATCTAGTTATTCTCTCTGGTTGCTTGGGATCAAGATCAGGCCAACGAATTTTTTTTTGGATTTATTCCAGCACGCCAACTCTCCAGGACCCGCAACCCACCAGCCCGCAACCCGCCAGCCCGCAACCTGCTACCCGGACCCGCAACCTGCTACCCGCAACCCGCCAACCCGCCAGGACCATGCTTATCCAGCCAGCCAACTCAGCTACCAAGTCAGCTCCATCCATATCCAAACCGCCACGTGTCAAGCTGTCCAATAGCCAGCTGTCCTATAAGCAGGTTTTTAGCTTTTGCAAAAGCTGTTTGGCAGCTTTTCCATAAGCTGTTTGGCAACTTTTTCAAAAGTGCTTTTCCAAAAGCATTTATTTTTTTCCTATAAATAGAGGGGCAGGGCTGAGTAGAATTATTCGAACACTAGCAGCTTCCTTAAGAACTGTTAGGACTCCCCAGCTCTCTTACAAGGAACTGGTAGTAGCGTTCAAGTATTCAAAAGTTCTGTAAGTTGTAATATTTTAGCTTTTTTTTCAGTTTTTTAGAAAGTTGTAATAATTTTTGAACTTTATAAAATAAACTCTTTCAAATTCAAAAAAAAAAGAGATAGACTTATATACGTAAAAGATTATATAAAACCAAATCTATCTTCTTTGTTTGCAATGAAATATAGAGATTTGTTGATGTGGGCAGAAGCCATTGATGTTGAGATGGACTCGCTGTTACATAACAATACATGGCATATAGTCGACTTGCTGAAAGGCGCTAAAGTCCTAGGATGCAAGTGGGTGTTGAAGAAGAAACTACATAGTGATGAGTTTATACCTAGGTATAAAGCGCGTCTCGTAGCTAAAGGTTATAAACAACAGCGTGGAATAGACTACTTTGATGTTTATTCACCTGTGTGTCACCTGTCGACTATCAGGATTCTTCTGTCCTTAGCGTCTATCGAGAACTTTATAGTTCATCAGATGGATGTGAAAACAGCCTTCTTAAACAGAGAGCTTGATGAAGAGATCTACATGACATAACCTGAAGGTTATGTGCAGGAAGATCTGAAAGATAAAGTGTGCAAATTGGATAAATCAATCTATGGGCTTAAACACACGCCTAAGATGTGACACATGAAGTTTGACCAGGTGGTAAAGAGCCTCGGATTTCTGACCAGTCTCTCAGATAAATGCTTTTATCACCGCTCATTGTCGAATCAGACAGTCATCATATGTTTATATGTAGATGACATATTGATTTTGGGGTCTAATCTTGCTGCAGTTAGGGATATTAAATCCACTCTGGCAGAAGTTTTTGACATGAAGGACCTTGGTCCTGTGGATACCCTGTTAGGTATGAAGGTTAGAGTTGACAAGGGTCGAGTTACTCTTAGTCAGGCTCATTATATTGAGCAACTTCTTTCTACCTGGGGATATGATAACTGTAGGCCGATTGAGACGTCATTTGATCATAATGTGAAGTTGAGTCCTAACGTAGAGACCAGCATTGATCAAGTCAAATATTCCAAAATAATTGGTAGTCTCATGTACGCCACAAGTTGTACTAGACCAGACATTGCTTTTTCGGTTAGCATGCTGAGTCATTTTACCAGTAATCCAGGCAAAGAGCATTGAGAAGCCCTAGATAGGCTGTTGAGGTACCTGAAAGGTACTAAAGATCATGCTTTGTGCTACACTGGTTACCCACTTTCTGTGGAGGGACATTCTGATGCGTCATGGTGTTCAGAAGTCGGGAACAGCAAGTCCACCAGTGGATATATATTCACTTTGGGTGGAGCTGCTATCATTTAGAAATCCAAAAGGCAGACCTGTATAGCATTGTCGTCTATGGAAGCCGAGTTGTTTGCCTTAGCCTTGGCCGGTGAAGAGGCAGATTGGATCAGGAATTTGAATCTAGACATTCCCTTGTCTAAGTTACAAGTCAACTCGTTGAGCTTGTACGACTGAGGCATGCCTTGTTGAATTATCTGAAAGAACAAGGAATTATCACTTTGATCGAGGTACGTTCAAAGGATAACCTAGCTGATCCATTGACGAAAGGAATGCCAAAAGACCGTCTAATCAAAACTGTGGGGGAAATGGGACTAAAGGCGATTTAGTTAGGCCTTAGTTCAGCAATAGGTGATTCAGTTCAGCCTTTGTCCGAAAGTTTTGATTATTCTGATTTCCTTTGTCAAGCAAGCATGTTGTGTTCCGTTGATGCTCTTGGTTGCTGAGCTCGGATCTGGTAAGTTATTTCATTCCAAACTTGATGCTAACAACTTCACCTGGATTCGGCCTTTGCCTTGGAGGAGAGTGTTATTCCAAACTTGATAACACAATCTGACTTGGTTTTGTCTCTTCTTCTGGAGATTGGTTCCATTCCAAACTTGATGAGTTTTAATTAACTTTAGAAGGGCAGTAACTGTAACGCCCCGAAACTCAAAGGAGCAAAGGGGGACGTTTTGAGCCAGTTTGGGTTCTGGCTGCAGGCACACGGCCTGGGACACGGGCGTGTCCCAGGGCGTGTCAAGCGGGTGCCGACACTTAGCCGCGAAGTCGTCGAGATTTTCTCGACGATTCGCTGAGAATGGGCACACGGCCTGCGACACGAGCGTGTCGCAGGGCGTGTCGACCCGTGTCGACACTTAGCCGCGGAGTCGTCGAGTTATACTCGACGAATCGTCGAGAATGGGCACATGGCCCGCGACACGGGCGTGTTGCCGGGCGTGTCGACCCGTGTCGACGATCGTCCCGGGAAAGTCGTCGAGATTCGCTCGACGATCGTCGAGACAAGGCACACGGCCTACGACACGGGCGTGTCCAAGGCCGTGTCATCAAGTCGTCGAACTGCACGCGACGAAATGTCGAGACCATGTACACGACCTGGGGCCCAGGCGTGTCAAGGTGACACGGGCAAGGGCACGGGCGTGTCCTAGAACCCGTGCAGTGCTCGGGTTGAAAATGGGGAAAAATCATGGGGTACACGGCCGGCCTCACGGCCGTGTCAGCTGGAACACGGGCGTGTCAGCTCGAACACGGGCGTGTTCGATACCCGTGTGTTGTTCCAGGAGATTCGATTTTGACGGCGAATGCAGCACACGGCCCTGGACACGGGCGTGTGCCAGGCCGTGTTCGGTGCAGATTGTGCATTTCAGCCCCGAATCAAAGCCGTTCGTTTTCTTAGGTTGAGATCCAACGGCTGGGGGTTGTTCCTGAAGGGATATACCCGGGTTTTGACTTAGAAAATCCATCACTTTCTTACCTTATCATCTCTCCAAGCCCTTGGAGAAAGAGGAGAGCCATTGGAGGAAGAAGAACTAGATCCCACCATTGGAGGAGCTTCGGAGCTCCGAATCGCGAGCCGACTCCGGATCCACGGAGGCAACACAAGTGCGGTGATTTCCATCCGATTACTTTTCAATGGCGCCAAAGAGGAACTCAAGGGTAACGATCCTCATATTGAGCATGAGTCGCTCTCTTTCTTTGCATAGGAAGCCCGCTCTCGCGAGTTTGCGGAGAGTTGGAGGCGTTCCTTCGGTAGATATGTAAAGTCCCCGTTGTTTAGAGTCCGTATGCGAGAACGGACATAGGCATGATGTGTGAAGCCTACCCGGACATGTTTGTCTGGATCGGTGATGTTGCATTGCATAAGGCCGGAGAAGATTCCGTGCTATTGGTTGTTTTTCGGGTTTTCTACGCGGTAGATTGCAGCAGGGAGCCTTGGGGACTAACCTAAAGGTGCACCCGGAAAACTGGGCGGATACGAGATCTTGCCAACTTGGTGGCCTGAGAGCCAACTCGAACATAATTGAGTTATGTGATTTGCGGTAGAATGGGACTCGGAGGAAGTTTGACCCGCGCAAATGGCTTAAATTGTCGTTGCGATGTGAGCACGGGTTAGATGGAATCATACCCGCTTTATGTCGTTCGGTTAGAGAGACCTAAGGTTACGTGGCACTCGCCGTTGGCATAGATGTGAGTCTTCGGCGGTCAATGACTTAAATTGACGTGACCCATGCCAGGAAGACAAATTGCTCATAGGAATGGTCGTCTAAGTGGCGGTGGTGAGTCCGGAATGTTAATGGCTTTAATTGACGTGACATCGACCGGTTCACCGAGAATGTGCCCTGAGTGCACGAGGCGTGTGGCCGTGCGAGCCAACGTCTGTGATGAAATGGCTATGGTTATATGCATTGCTCGCTTATGCTAATGAAATGCAGGGAAGGAGCATCGCCGCCCCGAGTTGGGGGCGGGATCATTATAATTTGGTCAGCATTGCTGACCGTTGCCTTGTTTGCCACCGTGCGGTGGTTTCTTGCTTGCAGGTGCAGCTGGACCAAGCGGTCAATAGCGGGCTAAAGCCCTTTTTGCGAAGCTGGCCCTCGAAGGCCCAAGTGGCAATGTTTTCTGTTTTATTCATGTATGACCGGCCTGCGTGCCGAGGTTTGTAAATCATGTATTATTCAAGTGAAACATTCTGTAAGGCCTTAAGGCCGATTTTGGGTATTTTGTATAACATTCCTAATTATGTAATAGTGGACATTCGTGCTCTAATGCTGGGTTCTTGTTTACAACTTATATAAACTGCTTCCGCTAGAATGCTCTGTGTAGGACGTTGAGATTGGTTGGATGGTTTCCATACGTAACCACCCGGTTTGTCTGTGGTATATGGCGTCGGGCCCCGACCGGACCTACTGCTATATACTATGCGACGGATAGGCGGTGTTCCAATTTGGTATCAGACTACTGGTTTTGGTCGGGCTTAAACTGAATTCGTGGGCGAATTCTTTTTAAGGGGTGGTGAGCACATTGTGTGCGTCATCGTTATAATGGTAAAAGAACCCATGAATGTCCACTTAGGAATGAAAATACTCGTGTTTGAGGAACCTGCGTGTTCCTATAATTGCTGTTTGCAATTTTATGTGGTCGCTTAACGGTGTTTTGTACCACTATAGGTGACCAGAAGTGGTGTTGGGCCATCAGAACGCCGAGTTTCTGAGGCTAGTAGTGCACCGGATGTTGCTCCTGCAACACCTCTATCGGCTGAAAATATACGATTGGTGGCTGAAGCGGTGTTGGCCGTGATCAATGCGTAGCCTGGAAGGCAAGCGCAGCAGCCCGCTCCTGTGATGGAGCAAGTACCTCTTCAAGAGGCTGAGCCGAGGAGGGTGGAGCAAGTGGTTGTGGAACCAATAGTGCCAAGGAGGGCAACTGAGAGGCAGTTGAAGCATGTAATGAGCTTTAACCCTCCGTTATTCTCGGGGTTGGGAACCCCATCTCAGGCTGAAGACTGGCTCTCTAGGGTGAAGAGAGTCATGACAGCGACGGAGACGGAGGAGTGGCAAATGACCACCATCGCTACGTTCCTTCTGGACGGGGAAGCGAGGATGTGGTGGGAAGGATTGGAGCTGCATCATTTGAGAGGTAGACAACTGATAGACGTTCCGATGGAAGAGTTCTCGGGATTGTTCTTAGCAAGATACCTCCCTTCTACTCAGAGGATTTCAATGGAGAATGAGTTCCTGAAGTTGGTGCAGGGTGAGAGGAGCGTGGATGAATATCTCCACGAGTTTACGCGTTTGAGTCGTTATGCTAGCTCCACCATCATGGATGAGGAGTGCAAGACTAATCGCTTCTACGAAGGCCTGAGGGATGAGTTGAGATTACTACTCTCGGGGCCGATGACGCAGGGTTTCTTAACCTTGGTCAATACTGCCCGGTCCTTGGAGAAGGACATGAAGAGCGTGCAAGCGAAGAAAAGCTTGAGTGAAAAGAAATCTGAGTTCAGAGTGCCGACTACTTCAAAGTCCGGCTATCGGAGGGCTTTCAAGAAGCATAGGACTTCGGGTCCAGCTCCTTCTGGCGCTTCTGGGGCGACTACGGGTCGGACCCCGGGTGCGTGTTTTACATGTGGAAAGACGGGGCATTTCGCCCGTGATTGTTGGAGCGGACGTCCTAAGTCCGAGAGGAGGCCGGGAGCTACCTATGAAGAGAAAGGAAAGGCGGTGGAATCGACCGCATCCCATTATGCTTCGGCCCAACCAAGGGTCTACAATCTTGGCCAATAGGAGGCCATTAAACAAGCTGATGTGGTGACAGGTACGATTTAATTTATAGCAAGTCAATTTCCTTTATATGCTTGTTATGCACATGTTACCTTACCACTACTTGTTTAGGATTTGTATTGATTTGTGAAAATCCGGCACGAGCACTCTTCGATACGGGAGCTTCACACTCCTTCTTGTCCGAAGGATTTATATCACGCATCGGAGTCCCTTCTTCGATGGCGAAGGATAAGTTGGATGTGTTGTTGCCCAATGGGTGTTCGATGCGAGCGGTTAGGATCTGCGATGTTAAGATTCATATTGGGGAGCAGGAGTTCGACCTGCGGGCGTCTTTACTTCCGTTAGTGGAGTTCGACGTCATATTTGGCATGGACTGGCTCTCGGAGCAGCAGGCCCATATAGATTGCGGTAGCAAGGAAGTCATGCTGGGGGCAAGTCGTGAGATGACTTTTACGGGCTTAAAGGGGTCGAGCAAGACGTTGATGTCTGCTCTTCAAGTGGTGAAGGCGGTTCGTGCCGGAGCAGAACTGTTCTTTACACTGGTGGAGGTTGCAAAGCTGAAGCCCGCTTTGGATTGTATTTCAGTGGTATCAGAATACCCTGATGTGTTCCCCGCAGATCTTCCTGGAGCCCCGCCTCAACGGGAGATAGATTTTACGATCGAGCTAGTGCCAGGTGCAAAGCCTGTGTCACGATCTCCGTATCGGCTAGCGCCTAAGGAAATGGCGGAGCTGAAAGTTCAACTGCAAGAGTTGTTGGAGCAAGGGTATGTGCGCCCGAGTTCTTCGCCTTGGAGCGCGCCGGTCCTCTTTGTTAAGAAGAAGGACGGAAGCTTGAGGTTATGTATTGATTATCGGGAGCTAAACAAGCTGACTGAGAATAATAAGTACCCGATCCCCCGGATTGATGATCTCTTTGATTAGTTAGTCGGGTCGACGGTGTACTCGAAGTTAGATCTCAAGTCTGGGTACTATCAGCTGCGGATAAGGGAGAGTGATATCCCGAAGACAGCGTTTAGTACGAGATACGGGCATTATGAGTTTACGGTCATGCCGTTTGGGCTGACTAATGCGCCGTCAGTATTCATGGATTTGATGAACAGGACGTTCAGGGAGTACTTGGACCATTTCGTGATCGTCTTCATCGACGATATTTTGGTGTACTCGCAAAGTGAGGAAGATCACTTCAAGCATCTCCATTTGGTGTTGGAGACACTCAGGAGAAACCAGTTGTATGCCAAGTTCTCGAAGTGCGAGTTTTGGCTATCCTCAGTGGCGTTCCTCGGGCATATAGTGAGTGGAGAGGGTATTGCTGTGGATCCGGCGAAGATTGTTGCGATACGGGAGTGGCCTGAGCTTGCTACGGTAGCAGAAGTCCGGAGCTTTTTGGGGCTTGCCGGCTATTATAGGCGCTTCGTAGAGAACTTCTCGCGGATAGCGTTACCTCTCACTACTTTGACGAGGAAGGATCATAAGTTCGTTTGGACGCCGGAGTGCGCGCGAGCTTTTGAGGAGTTGAAGTGTCGGTTGACCACGGCGCCTGTGCTGAGTTCGCCGGTTGGGACCGAAGGCTGTGAGATATATAGCGATGCTTCGGGCAGCGGTTTGGGTTGTGTGCTACTGCAGCACGGAAGCGTGATAGCTTATGGCTCGAGACAGTTAAAAGTGCACGAGAGGAATTATCCGGTCCATGACTTGGAGTTAGCGGTCGTGATTTTTGCCTTGAAGCTGTGGAGACACTATTTGTACGGTGTGAAGATTGATATCTACACCGATCACAAGAGCCTAAAGTACCTGATAGATCAGAAAGATCTGAATATGCGGCAGCGTAGATGGATGGAGTTCCTGGGGGACTATACTTTCAAGATCCACTACGTGCCTGGCAAAGGGAATGCGGTTGCGGACGCGTTGAGTCGCCGAGCCCCAGCTCAAGCAAATTGGCTATCAGTGCATGATGAGCGGTTGGTGCAGGAGCTGGAGGCGTTGGAGATTGTTTGTGTGGACAGGCAATCTAGTGCTGAAGCAGTTCTGAATTGGACTGAAGTCCAATATGACCTGGCTGATCGGATTCGGCAGGCTTTGGATATGGATGCTCATATGAAGCAGTTCATGATAGAGGCTCTGGATGGGTCAAATTCCCAATTCGTCGTGGAGGACGGATTGCTTTGGAAAGACGGTCGTCTGTGCGTCCCAAGTGTGGGCAATTTATGGGTGGAGTTGTTGTACGAGGCGCACCATACCAAGTACTCGATTCACCCGGGGAGCACGAAGATGTACCGTGATGTAAAGAAACTATTTTGGTGGCCGGGTTTGAAAAAGGATGTGGCGCTATACGTAGCGAAGTGCCAAACCTGTGCCTTGGTAAAGGCGGAGTGCCAAAAGCCGGGAGAATTTCTTAAGTCCTTGCCTATTCCGGAGTGGAAATTTGACGACATCTCTATGGACTTTGTGCACGGTTTGCCAAGGTCGCAAAAGGGGAACGACGCCATTTGGGTGGTCGTGGATCGTTTAACGAAGGTGTCGCATTTTATTCCGCATAGGAAGGATGATCCGGTGGAGAAGCTGGCAAAGCTTTATGTGGATAACATAGTACGGCTTCATGGTGTGCCCCGCAGCATCATGAGTGACCGAGATGGGCGGTTCACGTCCAATGATTGGAGGCTGGTGCAGCAAATGTTGGGAACAAAGCTGAAGTTTAGCACAGCCTTCCATCCGCAAACGGATGGGCAGACCGAGAGGGTCAATAGAACCATGGAAGACATGCTTCACATTTGTGTCTTGGATTTTGGAAAGCAATGGGAAAACCACCTTTATTTGGTGGAGTTCGCATACAACAATAGCTACCAAGCAAGTATTCAGATGGCGCCTTTCGAGGCCCTATATGGTAGAAGATGTCGCACGCCGTTGTCTTGGTTAGAAACGGGCGAGTCAAAGTTGTATAAGCGATCGGAAGTGGAGGATGCTACTTCTTTGGTGAGAACCATTCGGGAGAGGTTGCTTATCGCTCAGGACCGGCAAGCAAAATACTATAATGCCAAGCACAGGAACGTGGAGTTCGCTGTGGGTGATTATGTGTACCTAAAGATCAAGCCGTTCAAGGGTGTCTCGCGGGTGCGACGATTGAAAAAGCTAAGCCCGAGGTACCTTGGACCGTTCGAGGTTCTGGAGCGAGTTGGAGAAGCAGCCTATAGGTTGAAGCTTTCAGTGGAGCTAAGTTGTTTACACGATGTATTCCACATTTTGGTGCTTCGGAAGGCGGTGCAAGAGCCTACGCAAGTGATCGCGGTCGATCAAGTGTCGGTGGATAGTGGGCTAACGACAAAGGTCAAGCCCGTGCGGATTGAGGACTCGGAGGTCAAGCGACTACGCAATAAAAAGATCAGGATGGTCAAGGTCCGGTGGGACAATTGCGGTCGTGAGGAGCTCTCTTGGGAGCGAGAGCAGACCATGCTTGACGAGTATCCGGAGTTGTTCCGCTCAGGTACAAATGTTATTTTGTATGTCTCTCCTTTATGTAATTTCGTGGGCGAAATTCTTTTAAGAGGGGGAGAGTTGTAACGCCCCGAAACTCAAAGGAGCAAAGGGGGACGTTTTGAGCCAGTTTGGGTTCTGGCTGCAGGCACACGGCCTGGGACACGGGCGTGTCCCAGGGCGTGTCAAGCGGGTGCCGACACTTAGCCGCGAAGTCGTCGAGATTTTCTCGACGATTCGCTGAGAATGGGCACACGGCCTGCGACACGGGCGTGTCGCAGGGCGTGTCAACCCGTGTCGACACTTAGCCGCGGAGTCGTCGAGTTATACTCGACGAATCGTCGAGAATGGGCACACGGCCCGCGACACGGGCGTGTCGCCGGGCGTGTCGACCCGTGTCGACGATCGTCCCGGGAAAGTCGTCGAGATTCGCTCGACGATCGTCGAGACAAGGCACACGGCCTAGGACACGGGCTTGTCCAAGGCCGTGTCATCAAGTCGTCGAACTGCACGCGACGAAATGTCGAGACCATGTACACGGCCTGGGGCCCAGGCGTGTCAAGGTGACACGGGCAAGGACACGGGCGTGTCCTAGAACCCGTGCAGTGCTCGGGTTGAAAATGGAGAAAAATCATGGGGTACACGGCCGACCTCACGGCCGTATCAGCTGGAACACGGGCGTGTCAGCTCGAACACGGGCATGTTCGATACCCGTGTGTGGTTCCAGGAGATTCAATTTTGACGGCGAATGCGGCACACGGCCCTGGACACGGGCGTGTGCCAGGCCGTGTTCGGTCCAGATTGGGCATTTCAGCCCCGAATCAAAGCCGTTCGTTTTCTTAGGTTGAGATCCAATGGCTGGGGGTTGTTCCTGAAGGGATATACCCGGGTTTTGACTTAGAAAATCCATCACTTTCTTACCTTATCATCTCTCCAAGCCCTTGGAGAAAGAGGAGAGCCATTGGAGGAAGAAGAACTAGATCCCACCATTGGAGGAGCTTCGGAGCTCCGAATCGCGAGCCGACTCCGGATCCACGGAGGCAACGCAAGTGCGGTGATTTCCATCTGATTACTTTTCAATGGCGCCAAAGAGGAACTCAAGGGTAACGATCCTCATCTTGAGCATGAGTCGCTCTCTTTCTTTGCATAGGAAGCCCGCTCTCGCGAGTTTGCGGAGAGTTGGAGGCGTTCCTTCGGGTAGATATGTAAAGTCCCCGTTGTTTAGAGTCCGTATGCGAGAACGGACATAGGCATGATGTGTGAAGCCTACCCGGACATGTTTGTCTGGATCGGTGATGTTGCATTGCATAAGGCCGGAGAAGATTCCGTGCTATTGGTTGTTTTTCGTGTTTTCTACGCAGTAGATTGCAGCAGGGAGCCTTGGGGACTAACCCAAAGGTGCACCCGGAAAACTGGGCGGATACGAGATCTTGCCAACTTGGTGGCCTGAGAGCCAACTCGAACATAACTGAGTTATGTGATTTGCGGTAGAATGGGACTCGGAGGAAGTTTGACCCGCGCAAATGGCTTAAATTGTCGTTGCGATGTGAGCACGGGTTAGATGGAACCGTACCCGCTTTATGTCGTTCGGTTAGAGAGACCTAAGGTTACGTGGCACTCGCCGTTGGCATAGATGTGAGTCTTCGGCGGTCAATGACTTAAATTGACGTGACCCATGCCAGGAAGACAAATTGCTCATAGGAATGGCCGTCTAAGTGGCGGTGGTGAGTCCGGAATGTTAATGGCTTTAATTCACGTGACATCGACCGGTTCACCGAGAATGTGCCCTGAGTGCACGGGGCGTGTGGCCGTGCGAGCCAACGTCTGTGATGAAATGGCTATGGTTATATGCATTGCTCGCTTATGCTAATGAAATGCAGGGAAGGAGCATCGCCGCCCCGAGTTGGGGGCGGGATCGTTATAATTTGGTCAGCATTGCTGACCGTTGCCTTGTTTGCCACCGTGCGGTGGTTTGTTGCTTGCAGGTGCTGCTGGACCAAGCGGTCAATAGCGGGCTAAAGCCCTTTTTGCGAAGCTGGCCCTCGAAGGCCCAAGTGGCAATGTTTTCTGTTTTATTCATGTATTGCCGGCCTGCGTGCCGAGGTTTGTAAATCATGTATTATTCAAGTGAAACATTCTGTAAGGCCTTAAGGCCGATTTTGGGTATTTTGTATAACATTCCTAATTATGTAATAGTGGACATTCGTGCTCTAATGCTGGGTTCTTGTTTACAACTTATATAAACTGCTTCCGCTAGAATGCTCTGTGTAGGACGTTGAGATTGGTTGGATGGTTTCCATACGTAACCACCCGGTTTGTCTGTGGTATATGGCGTCGGGCCCCGGCCGGACCTACTGCTATATACTATGCGACGGATAGGGGGTGTTCCAGTAACCGTGACATTCCATATAGGATCACAGATATAGCTGCGGTGTCCAGAAGTCTGAAATCGTTTCAGTTGAAACAGATATCAGGTTCTGAGGTAAACTATAATACTCTGTGAACGTGTCCTCCCAGTCAAATTAAAAAGTTTAATACTAAGTTTTTTTTTTTGTAAGAACTAGATATTTGCAAATTTGCAAAGGATAGAATTCATTCTGAAATGAAATTCTCTGTTGAAATTGCAGGGGTTGCTGGGATAGGAGGAGCACTGGTTGACTGGGATCCAGATCAGGATGATCTTCTGGATGATGAGTTTTAGAGTGTTTTAGTTTATCTTTTGCTACTTCTGTTCAGAGCATTGTTTAGCTCTTCTTTTATGCACTGTTTGATTGTAATATTAGCTCTCTGTTTGTTTGCGACACTAGGCGTTTTGGGTCTGTGTCTTGTTGTACCTGAGACTATTCTGTGTTGCAGCTGAGTTTCGTTTTACTTATGCGTGCATACTATTTTGTGCTTAAGTCTAATTTTGTTGGAAACATGTGCTGGATATGGTTGTGTTTGATTCACAGTTGGTTGAACTTTGCACAAACCACCCTCTATCCGAAGTCTGGGTTCACGGCGGACATAGAAAAAGATTGTTAGTTTTATTCCATAATATGTCTGCACGTGTCGAGGCTGACTCGGAATAGGTTAACGGGTTTGTGTCATACTAGGGTCTTGCTCTACGCTGGAAGTACTATAAATACTCATTCCATACATAGATGTGGTATTGTAGAATACTTTGAGTGGAGTACCCTTCTTCAGAGCGGTCTACCGAGAGTCTCGAGTGGCCTGCATCAATACTTGCTACATCTAAATTTAAAGTATTTATTTATCTTCTAGTAAGATAGTGATAATTTGCAGTACTTGATATGATCAACTAATTTAATGCACTCTTTAAAAAAATTATTCTCAAGTTTTATGCTTAACTGGTTAAAAGATTCTCACTGATTAGAATTATGTCATCTCCCAAAGCATTCACCTTATTTAGATATATTTTATGAGCATAATCATAATCATTGCATTACAAGACGGGGGAGCATTGGCGCCCATTGAGGTGTTTTCGTCATGTCGTGTGATCTTGAGGTCACAAATTCAAGTTCTGAATGTAGCTTGTTGCAAAAATGCAGTGTAAGATATGAATACAATTCACCTTGGGAGCTTTCCCCGGACCCTTGCTGGCCAGGATGCTTTGTTCACCGGGCAGCCCATTCATAATCATTACAAAAATATATAAATGTAATGATGATCAGTGATGCTCCAATGTTCTGTTTGGTCGATCAAATTGAGGTTTTGGAATTGGAATTTGATGTTTAATTTCAATAAAATTGATTCAATTTTAAAAATGAGAGGATCTTAATTGTTCTCTAATTATTCCACAATCTTAAACCTCAGGTTCATCATAAATCTCTTTAATAATTTCTGCATATTAAATTAATTCATGTTGCACTTGTCATATGTTTCACTGCTGATCATATGAATATTTATTTTAATACTCTTATAGTTGTCAATTAATTTTCAAAGAATGAATGCTATGAATTTCCTCGGCCACTCTTCTTAAAGTCAACTATATGCGGGGAACTTGGAAGTTTTGGCGAGTCGGCAAATATTAATGAATAGTTATTGATATGATCGGCCTCAATTTACACAAAAACTGGGCTGTAAATAGCTGGGTTCCGCTCGCACCACACTCACAAAATGGGGAGTTACTGGCGTAACCACCGCACGCGTGATCTGCCCGATCCGCGCAATGACCACTGCGCACGAGATCCCAACTTGGGCAATCTTGTGCGTCGGCCGCTCCTCCACCACCCGACGGCCTCGGCCGGCCATGGGAGGGCCGCACCCCCCCCCCCCCCCCCCCTTCGTTTGAGCACCCACGGGCGGCCTCGACCACGGTCGACTCCGCGAGGGCCGGCCGACCGGATACTGGCAGCCTCAGTAGCGGCCGACCTCGGGCGCGACCAGCCTCGCAAAGGCCGACCACCTCATTTTCACCGCCCGACATGGGCGACCTCGACCGCGGCCGGCCCCACAAGGGGTGGCCGCCCCTTTGGCCTCTCGAACACGGGTCGCCTCGGACGCGACCAGCCCCACAATGGTTGGCCGCCCCATTGGGTCGCCCTAACACGGGAGGCCTCGTTTGTGGCCTGCCACGCAAGGGCCGGCCACCCCCTTTTGCCGCCCGGCATGGGGGGCCTCGGCCGTGACCCACCGCTTATGGGTCGGCCGCCTGGGCGCAAGCGGCCCTAGCCATGACCGGCCCCGCAAGGGCGGCTGCCCCCAGGCCCCTCAACAAGGGGAGGTCTCGGCCACAGCCGGCCCCGCGAGGGCCGACCCCCCTTTGCTCGCTTGATAACGGGCGGCCTTGGTTGTGGCCACCCTCGAGGGGGCTTGCCACCCTTGTCCTCCCGCGCCAAGGGAAGCCTTGGCTGGCCACTCCAAGGTCGGTCGCCCCTCCCACCCACTCGACGTGTAGTGAACGGTGCGACCGCTGCCTTGTCTGCCGACCTTTGGCCACATGCCGTCCTGGGCGGGTCTTTTTACAGCCAAAGGGTAGAGTTGTCATTTCTATAATAATGGCGATCCATGTACTCAAATCTGGGTGTTCCTATTGACCCATCCGGAAGTTATTGAGCGAAATTACGGGACCTCCCTCTTAACATACGATAAATCTCCTCATTCTCTTCTTCATTGGGATCCTTTATCCAAACTCTGAACTTTCTCTCTCTATTTCATGTCTCTTACTCCCTTCTATCCTCTATCTGTAGGATTTGCATCAAGGATTGTCTCCAAGGAACTTTGCCAAGCCCCATCTTGACGGACAAAGTTTCCTCGAGATCCGTCAAGCACTTGGGGGTGGACAGGCTCGCAGTAGTCGCTCACAATCCTCGGTTGTTCGCAAAGCGTGAAAGCAAGCGACAAGCCCTCTCAGTGACGCCGAGGAGATCTCGTCAAGACGGTCAAGATCGCACGTTCCCCCTCGTGTGAAGGCTCAAGACCGTCAAAAAAGTACAGAGCCTTGTCACGCTCAGTATTCTCTCTCATCTCTTCAAGTGTAACGAGGAGTGGCCTGTTTCCTTTGCCTTCACCCGAACAGCTTTGTAGCAAACTCTGAATATTGGAAGTTAGGTTGACACTGAATCAATCACGTGATTTTTCACTAAGATTGTGGGTTTTTCACATAATCAAGTCTCCCCTCACAACACTGTGATACTCAAACTATTTGCGCGCTCGACCGCTAAGCGCAGAAAGACAGTTCAACAGGTCTGATCTACCAGGAGGCTCGAGCAAACCGTAAAAGTTCTTTAGTGGGCAATTTGCTTGGATTAGATTAAAATTACTATTTCCCTCTCTCTCTCTCACACACACACACACACATACATGGTTGAGCCAGGGTCATCATGAGAGCTTGAATAAAAAAGAAAGTGGTTAAGATAAAAAAAATAACTATGTAAAATATCGATTGCATCGACTGGATGAATATCGACTGCATCGTCTGGATGTTAAGTAAAATATCGACTGCATCGACTGGATGAATTAATATCGATTGCATCTTCTGTATGCTAAGTAAAATATCGACTGCATCGACTGGATGAATATTGACTGCATCGTCTGGATGCTAAGTAAAATATCGAGTGCATCGATATGATGAATATCGACTGCATCGTCTGGATGGTAAGTTAAATATTGACTGCATCGTTTGGATGACTAAGCAAAATATCGACTGCATCGACTTGATGAAATATCAGTTGCATTGACTGCATGAATATCGATTGCATCACCTGGATGCTTCAGTAAAATATCGACTGCATCGTCTTGATGACTAAGTAAAATATTGATTGCATCTACTAGAAGAAATATTGACTGCATTGACTACATGAAAACATTGACTGCATAAAATATCAACTGCATGAAATATCGACGAGACAGACTCAAAATTCGACTAGAAGACACAGCAGTCTTTCTAAGCACCCTCCATTTGGCTTGGAGCCTCTGCCTCAACATGAAAGTTCTAGCCCTTATAAATACCTTTACAACATGAAAATTGTAGTTCTATAGCTCCTAGTAATCTATTTTTAGTAAATAGTGTTGGCAAACGAGGGAATCTCAGTTTTTGTGTATCCCTCTCCAAATATTACATGGATGGAGATGAAATTTTGTATGTGTATAAGGCATATGATGACAAAATATCCCTGAAGAATTGAAAAATTTTAGGAAACATTTCCCTATAGTTTTCATATAATTATTTGAAGGGTTATTTATTGAATTAAAGTTCCATGTGTTCCTTTGTTCTCTTTTGTTGTGCCAAGCAGCATGGCCCTCTTTTTGTGCCCATAATTGTACCATGACTGTGCTCATACATGTACTCATGCCTTATCTTCCTTATTTCAAGGCTAGTGTTGACATATTAGTCCTATAGGAAGGTGACACATGGCTTGAGTTGTCCAATCCAAAACATCAGAAGTATTCTCCCATTAATTTCTAGTAAAATTAGGCACCATTTTCTCTCACCTCAATCCCTTTGGCATTGAGCTCCATTCCCTCATCCGATGGTGGTACTTTTTCACCCTCTCACTACTCAAGCTGCCGAGCAAACCATTCCTTGGGAAGAATCAAGCTTTAAATAGGATCGTCGGAAGCCGCCACCATCATGCCATCATGAAGTTTGTTGAAAATTGTGAAGTGAGGTGGGTGAATGGAGGATTTGGGCAACCTATTCGTGCGGACTACGCGGACAGGGTTGGCGGACAGCCAGGTCGGCGGGGCTGGTGCAGACGACTTGTTCTGTGGCGGCCTGGTCGATCTGTTCGCGCGGACTACACGGACAGCGTCGGCAGTTAGCCAGACCGGATTTTGCTCTGCAAGCAGTTGGATCCTAGAAGGTAACCGGGTGGATAGCGACTCTATCCGCAGAGTCCGGCAAGAAGCAGACTGAAGAACTGAAGCTCGGCAGACCGGCTTGGTAGAATCTTTGTTCTTGCACTGGTGAAGCGGCAAGTGGAAGCCGTGGAGGTCGCCAGTCAGTGCGGACAGGTGCTGGAGGTCGCTAGGGTTTGGCGGACTGGATCCAGTGTCCGCCAGTAAGTGCGGACTGGCCCTTGTGGCCAGTGGTGTGGACTTAGTTCTGAACCAAGTCCATGTTTGGCACAGTCCGGGAAGATCGCGCAGTGGAGTGCGAACTGTGTCTCAGTCCGCCAAGCTCGACAGAAGTGTTGTATGCCTTTGTTGCGAGTTTGGGAGAAGCGGACTGGAGATTGTGTCTGCAACTGCGTGTGGGCTGGAGTTGGGTCCGCAACTTGGTATCAAAGCTGGATTGGAGTGGATAAGCAGTGATCAAATGAAGTGGTTGTTGCACTTGTGAAGAGGGAACCAGTGGTAGAACCATGGCAGTGGAAGATGCATGTGGTCTTGAAATTGAACTCCTTACAGAGACGAACTTTGATAGGTGAAAGTCTTGTATGGAAAGCTTTCTTCTTGGCGAGGACCTTTGGGAGGTAGTATGGGGAGCAGAAAGACAAGAGGCTACTGTTGGCAATGCTGAAGAGATGAGAGCATGGAAGGAGACAAATGGGAAAGCGGAGTCTATTCTCAAGCAAGTGATCTCATCGGAGCTCTTGGACCACATCAATGGATGTCGGTCAGCTGCGGAGGTTTGGACTTCCCTTGTTGGGTTGTTCAGGAAGGAGGTGAAGGTTGCTGCAGAGGATGGTCCTGCTACTTCATATCAGCAAGAGATGAGTGTTTCTCTTAGGCGTGATGGGAAGTGGAAGGAGGGACCAAGGTTCTATATATGCAAGCAGCATGGTCACATCAAGAAAGAGTGTAAGATTCTCTTGCTCTCGGCGAGCATAGCTCATGTTGGGAATAAGGAGAAGAACATAGTTGGGACATCAACAAGTTCAGGTTCTGATCGGATGAAGGCCATTGATAGTGCAGCTATCTGGCATTAAAGACTGGGGCATGAAGGGATGAACAAGTTGAAAGCAATGGCGGTAAGAAGACTCGTAAGAGGCTTGCCTAGATTTTCATCCTATTTCAATGGTCAGTGATGTGCGGGATGTCAGCATGGTGAAGCTTATCGCTTTATGGTTGATAAGGCACAATCCAGATGTAAAGCACCTTTGGAGGTTGTCCATTGTGTTCTGGTTGGACCGACCGTCACCTCCAGTCTTGGAGGCAGCAGGTACATGCTGATATTGGTTGATGACTATTCAAGGTATACTTGGGTATACTTCATGAAGGAGAAGTTGAACATGATACTCTTGTTTGTGGAGTTCAAGAAGCTTGTGGAAGGCTAGTTTGGCCTGCGGATCAAGAAGTTGAGGACAAGCATCGGTGGTGAGTTCGTCTCAACCGAGTTCTCGAACTTTTGTAGGAAGCATGGAATCCGAAGGGAGCTTTCTTGTGGACATACTTCACAGCAAGGTGGTATTGTAGCTCGGATGATCCGTTGGTTGACAGAGACCTGCAAGTATTGGCTTCGGTGCAAAGGCGCTCCTAAGGCTCTTTGGGCGGAAGGAACGGCCTGTGCAGCACATGTCATCAATCAGATGCCTCTTAGTCCGATCAATGTGAAGACTCCTTATGAGTTGATGTTCGAGGTGAAGCCCAGTATGAAGCACCTATGGGTGTTTGGATCTACCTGGTACGTAAACGCTCCGGATGCTCTCAAACCGAAGCAACTCTTTGTTGGGTATGATGAGCAGAGGAGAAGATGGAGGTGTATTGATCCTGCGACGAAGAGGCTCATCGTGAAGAGAGACGTTATCTTCAATGAGTTGACGTCGTATTGGGATAGCTCATATGTGGAGCTAGAGATAAGCAGGTCTGATGGTGGGCTGAAGGAGTCTGCTACTGAGGAGAAGATGGAGCTTCCTGAGTCACCAGGAGCTCCAGGTTGTTCTAGCTCCGGGGCAAAGTCGTCAGGGTCAGAAAGCAGGGGGAGCGATGCTCCGAGTACTTCTGCCTCGAAGGCAGAGGCTTCCGGTTCAGGAAGCAGGGGGAGCGATGTTCCAGGTAGTTCTTGCTCGAGAGCGGATGCTTCTTGTTCAGGTAGCAGGGGGAGCGTTTCTCCAGGTGGTTCTGGTTCCAGTGAGGTGGCATCTTATTCAGGAAGCAGAGGTGGTTAGCCGTGATCAGGTTCTTCGGAGATCGAAGAGGATCAGTAACCCAACAACTCGATATTCCGACGGGAACACGACGAGCTTGGTCTCATGTTTCCCTGCAAGCCCTCAGGTCGAGCGAGTACTTTCTAGATGTGATGACCCCACTAGAATCAAGGAGATGGTTGACACCAAAGCCGAGGAGGTGACTACTCTCAAAGGTGACAAGGCTTGGGCTCTTATGCCCAAGGTTATTGGTGATACTCCTATGATGCATGAGTGGAGGTTGAAGCTGAAGAAGAAGGCAGAGGGAAGCATGACTCCTTTTGGGAGATGCTGGAGGGCTCCCTCATGGTCCATGATATGCGGGGCGATAACTATGTCTTGGACATCACTTTGTATATGCTATCAGAGGGACCGGGTGTAAGGTTACAGAAGCTGCTGGAGTTATTCACACTTCTCACTTCAAGGGAGAGTGTTGAAAATTGTGAAGTGAAAGTGGGTGAATGGAGGACTTGGGTAACCTATCCGCGCGAACTATGCGGACAGGGTTGGCGGACAGCCAGGTCGGCGGGGTTGGTGTAGATGGCTTATTCTGTGGCGGCCTGGGCGGTCTGTTCGCGCGGACTACGCGGATAGCATAGACGGTTAGCCAGGCTGGCTTTTGCTCTGCAAGCAGTTGGATCCCAGAAGGTAACTAGGCGGATAGCGACTCTATCCACGGAGTTCGAAAAGAAGCGGACTGAATAACTGGAGCTCGGCAGACCGGCTTGGCAGAAGCCTTGGTCTTTCTCTGGTGAAGTGGCAAGTGGAAGCCGCGGAGGTCGCCCGTCAGTGCGAACAGGTGTTGGAGGTCGCCGGGTTTGGCAGACTGGATCCAGTGTTCGCCAGTAAGTGCGGACTGGCCCTTGTGGCCAGTGGTGTGGACTTGGTTCTGAACCAAGTCCGTGTTTGGCTCAGTCCGGGGATATCGTGCAGTGGAGTGCAGACTGTATCTCAATCCGCCAAGTTCTGTATAAGTGTTGTATGCCTTTGTTGCGAGGTTGGGAGAAGCGGACTAGAGATTGTGTCCGCAACTGCATGTGGGCTGGAGCTGGGTCTGCAACATGGTATCAAAGCTGGATTATAGTGGATAAGCAGTGATCAACTGAAGTGGTTGTTGCTCTTGTGAAGAGGGAATCAGTGGTAGAAACATGGTAGTGGAAGATGCAAGTCGTCTTGGACTTGAACTCCTTACAGAGACGAACTTTGATAGGTGGAAGTCTTGTATGGAGAGCTTTCTTCATGGCAAGGACCTTTGGGAGGTAGTACGCGGAGTAGAAAGACAAGAGCCTACTGCTGGCAATGCTGAAGATATGAGAGCTTGGAAGGAGACAAATACGAAAGCGGAGTCTATTCTTAAGCAGGTGATCTCATCAGAGCTCTTGGACCACATCAGTGGAAGTCGGTCAGCTGCGGAGGTTTGGACTTCCCTTGTTGGGTTATTTAGGAAGGAGGTGAAGGCTGCTGCAGAGGATGGTCCTTCTACTTCATATCAGCAAGAGATGAGTGTTTCTCCTAGGCGTGATGGGAAGAGGAAGGAGGGACCAAGGTGCTATAGATGCAAGCAGCATGGACATCTCAGGAAAGAGTGCAAGGTGTCTTGCTCTCGTTGAATGTATCTCATGTTGGGAGTAAGGAGAAGAACTTAGTTGGGACATCAACAAGTTCAAGTTCTGATCGGATGAAGGCCAGTGATAGTGCAGCTATTTGACATTAAAGACTGAGGCATGTAGGGATGGACAAGCTGAAAGCAATGGCGGTAAGAAGACTCGTAAGAGGCTTGCCTAGATTGTCATCCTATGGCGATGGTAAGGGGTGTGCGGGATATCAGCATAGTGAAGCTTATCGCTTTATGGTTGATAAGGCACAATCTAGATGTAAAGCACTTTGGAGGTTGTCCATTGTGCTCTGGTTGGACCGACCGTCACCTCCAATCTCGAAGGCAGCAGGTACATGCTGATATTGGTTGATGACTATTCAAGGTATACTTGGGTATACTTCATGAAGGAGAAGTCGAACATAATGCGCTTGTTTGTAGAGTTCAAGAAGCTTATGGAAGTCCATCTTGGCCTGCGGATCAAGAGGTTGAGGACAAGAATCGGTGTTGAGTTCGGCTCAACCGAGTTCTCGAACGTTTACAGGAAGCATGGGATCCGAAGGGAGCTTTCTTGTTGACATACTTCACAGCAATGTGGTATTGTAGCTTGGATGATCCGTTGGTTGACGGAGACCTGTAAGTGTTGGCTTCGGTGCAAAGGTGTTCCTAAGGCTCTTTGCGTGGAAGGAATGGCCTGTGCGGCACATGTCATCAATAGGATGCCTCTTAGTCCGATCAAGGTGAAGACTCCTTATGAGCTGATGTTTGAGGTGAAGCCCAGTGTGAAGCACCTACGAGTGTTTGGATCTACCTGCTACGTACATGCTCAAGATTCTCTCAAAATGATGCTAGTCTTTGTTGGGTATGATGAGCAAAGGAGAAGATGGAGGTGTGTGGATCCTGCGACGAAGATGCTCATCATGTCGAGAGACGTTGTCTTCGATGAGTTGACGTCGTATTGGGATAACACATATGTGGAGCTAGAGATGAGCAGGTCAGATGGTGGGCTGAAGGAGGCTACTGCTGAGGAGAAGATGGAGCTGCCTGAGTCACCAGGAGCTCCAGGTTATTATAGCTCCGGGGCAAAGGCGTCAGGGTCAGGAAGAAGGGGGAGCGATGCTCCAAGTACTTCTGGCTTGAAGGCGGAGGCTTCCGGTTCATGAAGTAGGGGGAGCAATGTTCCAAGTAGTTCTTGTTCGAGAGCGGAGGCTTCTGGTTCAGGTAGCAGGGAGAGCGTTGCTCCAGGTGCTTCTGGTTCCAGTGAGGTGGCGTCTTGTTCAGAAAGTAAGGGTAGCATTGTTCCGGGATTGCCCTGGAACGGAGTTGGTTCAGGAGGAGCAACGGAGGTGGTTAGCCGTGATCAGGTTCTTCGGAGATCGAAGAGGATCAGTAACCCACCAGCTCTATATTGCGACGGGAACACGACGAGCTTGGTATCATGTTTCCTTGCAAGCCCTCAGGTCGAGCGAGTACTTTCTAGCTGTGATGACCCCACTAGAATCAAGGAGGTGGTTGACACTAAATCTGAGGAGGTGACTACTCTCAGAGGTGACAAAGCTTGTGCTCCTGCGCCCAAGGTTGTTGGTGATACTCCTGTAATGCATTAGTGGAGGTTGACACCGAAGAAGAAGGCAGAGGGAAGCATGGATCCTTTTGGTAGATGTTGAGGGTTCGCTCATGGTCCATGATATGATGGGCGAGGACAATGTATTGGACATCTCTTCGTACATGCTATCAGAGGGACCAAGTGCAAGGTTATAGGAGCTACTGGAGTTATTCACCACTTCTCACTTCAAGGGAGAGTGTTGAAAATTTTGAAGTGCAAGTGGGTGAATGGAGGACATGGGCAACCTATCTGCATGGACTACGCGGATAGGGTTGGCGGACAGCCAGGTCGGTGGGGTTGGTGCAGACGGCTTATTATGTGGCAGCCAGGGCAGTCTATTCGCTTGGACTACGCGGACAGCATCAGCGGTTAGCCAGGCCGGCTTTTGCTCTGCAAGTAGTTGGATTGTTAAGTACATTGGAAAATGTGTACCAGATTTGAAGAAGCTTCACCTTACTCAATGATATGCATCAAGGTGTATTTGATGTTATTTTGAGTTTATATGTGCAGGTTAAGAAAATGCAGGAATGCAGGAAAAGTTTCTAAGTCCATGAGTCGACACCAGAAGAAGCTGTGTCGACACTTATGAAGGCTTGTTTCGACACTAGAGAAAAGCTGTGTCGACACCTGTAGTAAATTGTGTCAACACTTGGAAAGGCTGTGTCGACATCAGAAGAAACTGTGTCGACACATAGAGGCAGTGTCGACACACAGAAAAGCTTAGTCGACATCAACTATGTCGACACACAGAGGCAGTGTTGACATACATAAGACTTTGTCGACATCAACTGTGTCGACACATAGCAGAGTTTCAACAAAGTTATTTTTTGTGAAGAGAAGAAGTAACTGTGTCTACACACAGAACTAGTGTCGACACATTCTATAGAAGCTGTGTCGAGAAGGAGTGTCAACACCAAGGGAGCTGTGTCGACACCACCAAGACTTGTGTCAACACTTAGTCTACTTGTGTCGACACATGATGAAGTTCAGTCTCGACACTTTGCGGACAGAGACAGAGTTTCAAGAAGTGACTGAAGACTTGACAGCTGTGATATTCAACAAGTCTACTGGAGCTGTCAGAGCTGTCAGAAGTTCGTTAGAAACCGGATCAGCCGGTTACCATGGAGGAAGTCTATATAAAGACATTCTCTATCAACAGATGAATATATATGATAGATGAGATAAAAAAACACGAAAAACAGAAGAAGATTTTCAACAGAAGATCTAAGAAGACATTCTCAAATGGTGATCTACTCAGAGTTTGTCAAGAGAATTCAAAGAAGAATTCAGAAGAATCTTCAGAAGAATTTGGAGAGAGAGAGAGCTCCATCTATTCAAGTGAAGAAAGGGACTTACATCAACAAGTCTCTTAAGTGCAGATTCTGAACCCGTCTGCCAAGAAGAATTCAGATTGATTTCTGAATTTCAAGAAAGAAGCTAATTGAAGATTAACTTCAAAGGAGATCAACCCTACTGTGTTCAGATTCAAGAAGCTTTGAAGAAAGCTAAGACAGGTTGATCTCTAACATCAGACTCTTTCAAGAACTGATCAAGAAACCTTCCATCCTTTCTCTCTCAACCAGAGTGGTGGTAAATTTCAAATTTAAATTTTTTTCAGTAGGATCTTTTTAAGATCTGAGTTGTAAGCCTGATTTATAAAGACTGAGTTGTAGTAGATTAAGTTCTCTGAGTGGTAGGCCTTATTGAAGGCTGAGGTAGGGCTGAGAGCCTGAGTTATAGGAGATTTTCATCTCTGAGTTGTAGGCCTTGTTGAAGGCTGAGGTTGGGAAGATTTTCTGAGATGTAGGAGTGTGGACTCACTCTGAGTTGTAGGAGCCTTGTTTGGGTTCTGAGCTGTAAGATCTGCAGATCTGAGGAGAAGGAAAGAGGGTAGGCCGAATCTAGCACACTGCTAGATAGGCAAAGGGGGAAAGTGAATGTACCCAGACCTTGGGGAACCACTATAAATCATGTCATCTGTGATTGTGTGTGGTATTGTTATTCCTGTGCTGTGATAGCTGTAGAACTATAAGTTTTTATTAATTAACTGAATTAATATTCTGTCTTAGAAGGCAAAAGAATTAAACCTATTCACCCCCCTCTAAGTGTTTAGGAACCAATTATTTCAAGTGGTATCAGAGGGAGGTTCCTCAAAGGAAGTCTTAATAGTCTGAGTAAGATCTGTAAGGCAGAAGTAAGTTAAAGAAGATGGGTTCAGGAGAAAACCATAAAAAACTTGGTTCAATGAAGTTGCCTATCTGCAGGAAGGAAATCTTTGGAATATGGAAGGAAAGGGTCAGACTATTTATGGAGACATCTGATCCTAGAATTTATATAACAGTTAAGGAAGGACCATATATTCCAATGAAGGTTTCTGTTCTTGATGCTAATCAAAGGATTCCTAAGAATTTTTCAGAAATGACTAAGGATGAGATCATCTTGGCTACAATGGTTAAAAGAGATAGAATATTATAGTGAGTGTCATAGATGACTCAATATTCCAGAATCTGATTCACTGCAAAACCTCCAAGGAGATGTGGGACACATTGGTTGTCTACATGGAGGGTTCTGAAGAGGTTAGGCAAAGAAAGTTTATGCTTAATCAAGAATATGAGAGTTTCAGACAAGCCAAGTCTGATAGCATAACTGAATGTTATAAGAAGTTCTACAGAATTATAAATGAACTAATGTCCTTTGGAAGAATCTTCAGTACATATGAGTTGAATGACAAATTCCTTAGGTCTTTGACTAAGGATTGGGATACAAAGATCTGTGTCATAAGGGAAGTGGCCAGACTGGTAGAAATTTCACCTCCAACACTATTTGACAAATTGTTGTCTTATGAGATGCAGCTGTTGGCTAGAAAGGAGGAAGAGAAAAATACAAAGGTTGTCTATAGAGAAAAGTTAGTGGCCTTCAAGGTAGAAGCCACAAGGAAGAATAGGAGGATGTCTCCATCTTCTCCTAAGAAAGCTGCAGAAGTGATCTCAGAAAATTCTGATAATCACAGTTCAGACAGCAGTAATTCTGATGAAGACTTTGCTGCTTTTACAAGGCAGTTTCAGAGATTCTTAAAGAAGAAGCAGTGGAAATCTAAGCCATCCTCATCTCAGTCCAATGATGACTATTATCAGAAGAGGAAATCATCCAGGAAGGACAGGAGTGGGACAAAGCCTAGCAAGTCAACTACATCAAAGGTTATTTGTTATTGATACAATAGACCTGGACATGTTGTGGCTGACTGTCCAGATAAAAGGAAGGAGTCTGCTGATAAAATGAAGTCTCAGCACAAGAGCAAGACGGAGAAATCCTTGGTAGCTAAGAAAGATAAAAGTTGGACAGATCAATAAACTTCAGAGTCTGAATCTGAGGCTGAGGCCTATATTGGTTTGTTTGCAACAGAAGAAGAGGATAAGTTCTTGAAATTACTGGACTCTATCAATGAGCAAGAAGACCATCAGTGCAAAGGACTAATGGCTATGTCTGAAGAAGACCCGTGTCAGGATCAACCTGGTCCCAGTAAGGTAAAAAGTTTATTTGGAGATTCTGATTACTACACTAGGTTAGAATCAGATGCATCTGCATCAAAAGATGTGGATGAGTCTGAATCTGAAGAAGATATTCATCAGCTTATAGATGAATATGGGGATTTGTTGTAGGCACTCAAGAGAAGCAAAAACCTGGCCAAAAATCAGGCTAAGGAAATTGCAGCTCTTAAGTTGGCTGCATCTGATTCAAAAAAGCTGCTGGATCAGAAGATGAATGAGATTGCCATGCTGAAAAACATAACTGTTATTCAGTTGGGTGCAATCACATTCAAAAATGATCAGATCAAAAGTCTAGAAGACAGACTTCAGAAAGAGAAGGAAATGGTGGCTAGTTTCTCTAAGCCAAAATCTGTCCTACCCTTAATTGATGACTTTGTGTCTCAAAAGTGTAAGGCAGGATTAGGCTTTAACGGAACTGCATGTGCTGCCCAGTCCAATAATAAAGGCAAAGCCCAACACAAAACAAAAGATCCACTGCCAACAATACAGTTAAAATTATACCTAAAAAGGGGTATAATAAGTATGAGTGCTTGTGCTGTGACAAGATAGGCCATTATACCTTAGATTGTTGGCACAACACCAGTGTCAGGAAGGATAGCAGTCTACCTGTTAGAAGAGCTGCATGCAGATTTGTCAAGTTTCAGGTTAACTTGAACCAAGGACCCAAAAGTTATTTGGGTTCTAAGGTTAAGTAATCTTTGTTGCAAGTGAGTCCAAGTTATCATGCCCCTATATGGTACTTGGACAGTGGATGTTTCAGGCACATGACTGGAACAAGAGAATTTTTGAAGGACTACTCGCCAATATTGAATGGGCCTAAAGTAATCTTTGGTGGTTCTGAAAAAGGAGTCATCAAAGGGGTTGGTAACATTTCTAAGAACTTAATCACTATCAATAAAGTGGCTTATGTGAAGGGTTTGAAATACAACCTAATAAGCATAAGCCAGCTGAGTGATCTTGGATATGACATTTCATTTATCAAGAATGAGTGTCATATCAAGAGATCAAGTGATCAAAAAGTTATATTGACTGACTATAGAAAAAGAAATGTGTATTGCCTAAACTTTAAGAGTGAGAATAAAAATTCTCCTATATATCTTGTGGCTGATGAGAAAGCCTCTCATTGTGTCAAATGGCATAAGAGGTTAGCTCATCTTAACTACAAGACTATTGACCAACTCTTTAGTAAATAGTTAGTGAGGAATGGTCCTCAAGTTAAGTGCTTTAAGGATGGAATATCCTCAGCTTGTCAAAAGGCAAGCAGACCAGATCCTCCTTTCATAGCTAGAAACCAAAGACTCAGTGAGGTGCTTATAGCTCTTGCATATGGATTTATTTGGTCCTATGCCAGTTCATAGTCTAGGTAGGAAGGTCTAAACTTTTGTGGTTGTAGATGACTATTCTAGATTTTCATGGGTATTCTTTCTGAGGCAGAAATCTGAAACCCCAAATATCTTCTACAATTTTTTCAAACAAAGTCAGAATGAATTAGATAGTTCAGTGGTCAAAATCAGAAGTGACCATGGAACTGAATTCCAATCTGAAAGTATGACAAGGTTGTGTGAAGAATTTGGGATTCATCATGAATTCTCCTCACCTAGAACACCTCAGTAAAATGGCATTGCTGAAAGAAAGAATAGGACATTGATTGAGGCTAGAAGAACACTATTGAGTGAAACTACTCTCCCAGAATATTTTTGGGCTGAGGCAGTAAACACTGCATGGCATGTGCTCAATAGGGCTTCCATCACCAAAAGCCACAAAAAAACACCCTATGAGGTTATGAAAGGCAAAAAACCAAACTTATCCTATTTTAGGATCTTTGGTTCATGTGCTATGTGCTTAACAATGGCAAGTCTCACCTAACTAAGTTTGCTGCCAAATCCCAAGATGGGATATTTGTTGGGTATAGCAATAATAGTAAGGCTTATAGGATCTACAATTTGGCAACTCAAGTTGTAGAAGAGTCTGTTCATGTCATATTTGATGAATCTAGACTTATTAATAGTGAGTTGCCTAGTAGTTCTTATAGCTCTACAGGTATACAACAGAAGATAAACCAGCTTACTATCAGAGAAGATCCAACTGCAAAGCAGGACGAGGAAAATGGTAGTTGCTGTCCAGGGGGAGTACAAGACACTCAAGAGGCTAATGAAGACCATGAGGTGCAGCATAATGAAGAGATTGAAGAAGGTCAAACTATTGATAGATTACCTCCAGCAGTTAGACATTTAAAGGATCATCCTGCACACCAGATCATTGGTGATCCAAGACATGGAGTACAAACAAGAAGCAGGAACTTAAATACAGTTCTTTGCTCAAGCTTCTTATCTCAACTGGAACCCAAGAGATTTGAAGAAGTTATTCAAGACCCATACTGGATTGATGCTATGCAGGAGGAGTTAAATCAATTCAGAAGGTGTGCAAGGTCTGGGAGTTGGTTCCAAAACCAAAGGGTCACAATGTCATAGAGACAAAATGGATTTATAAAAACAAGCTTGATGAGAGTGGGATCATAGTGAATAACAAGGCAAGACTAGTTGCCAAAGGATACAGGCAGGAAGAAGGCATAGACTTTGATTAGACTTTTTCTCCAGTGGCAAGGTTGGAAGTAATAAGGCTATTCCTTGCCTATGCAGCATATCAAGGCTTCAAAGTGTTCCAAATGGATGTTAAGTCAGCATTCTTAAATGGTGACTTAAAAGAGGAGATCTACGTAGAACAACCCTCAGTTTTTGTTGATCTACTCAATCCTAATTATGTTTATAAACTTAGGAAATCTTTATATGGGTTGAAACAAGCCCCAAGGGCTTGGTATGAAACCCTGTCTACTTTCCTCATTGAGAACAAATTCTCAAGGGGGAAAATATGCAAGACTCTATTCCTTAGAGAATCCAAAGGAAAGATCATCCTAGTCTAAATATATGTTGATGACATAATATTTGATTTTACTAAAGACAAAATGTGTAGAAAGTTTGCAAAACTTATGCAAGGGAAGTTTGAGATGAGTAGTATGAGAGAACTTAAGTTCTTCTTGGGACTCCAAGTAAGACAGACTGATGATGGCTTGTCCATATCCCAGTATAAGTTCACCTAGGAGTTAATTAAGAAATATGGTATGTAGTCATCCACTACCATGAGAACTCCAATGGGGACAAGTATGTCTCTAAGCAAAGATGATGCAGGGAAACCTGTAGATGAGTCTTTGTATAGAGGGATAGTTGGCTCACTCCTTTATCTGACTGCTAGTAGACCTGACATCTTGTATGCTACATGTGGTTATGCTAGGTACCAATCCTGCCCTAAAGAGTCTCATTATACTGCTTTCAAAAGGATTTTGAGATATCTTAAGGGCACACCTAATCTAGGCCTTTGGTATCCTAGGAATAGAGATTTTGTAGTAATAGGCTATTCAGATGCAGACTTTGAAGGATGCAAAGTAGATAGGAAAAGCACAACAGACACCTGTCAATTTCTAGGAGGAAGATTGGTGTCATGGAGCTATAAAAAGTAGACTAGTGTTGCAATTTCCACAGCTGAGTCTGAGTATGTTGCTGCAGGAATTTGTTGTGCACAACTGTTGTGGATACAGCATCAGTTAGAAGATTATGGTATTCAGGTAAGTAGAACTCCATTATTATGTGATTCTACTAGTGTTATTTCTATTGCTCATAATCCTGTTTCTCATAGTAGAACAAAGCATATAGAAATAAGATACCATTTTCTTAGAGATCACGTAGAAAAGGAAGATATTTCTTTAGAATTTGTTAATACAGATTTACAAATTGCTGACATGTTTACTAAGCCATTAGATGAAACTAAATTCAATAATTTCAAAATTGAATTCGGAATGTTGAACATGAATTAGTTTAACAAATTTGGCTAAGTAAAATTGTGTCGACACAAAAAGTTGTCTGTGTCGACACATAGTAGTTGTTGTCGACACTATAGGAAAGTGGTGTCGACACATCTAGAAAAATGGTGTCGACACTTCAGAGCAGTTGTGTCGACACATCCAGAAGTTGTGTCGACACTTAGAATTAGAGTCGACAAAGAATTTCTGTCAAATTGATAAGAATGTCTGTGTCGACACATCATCAATTGGTGTCAACACATAGAAGTCAACACTTCTGTCGAGACATTAGGAGTCTGTGTCGACACATTTCAACTCTGTCGACATATTAAGAGAATTTTGACGTGCCTTTTGATCTTCATTATTTAGAAGGGTATAAATAGGTCAACAACATACTCTGTCGACACACTTTTCATATTTTCGAGAACAAAACCTTGTGTCGACAAATTCTCTCTACTCAATCCAAGATTTCTCTCAACCCCAATGGCGCCAAAGCTTGAAGATAACATCAACAACGGATATGAGCTGGTTCACAGTGTTTTTGATAATGCGGAACCAGAGATTACAATAGTAATTACCCTAATTACTGCGAATGGTTTGGAATTTCTGGTATCCGAACCTACTAAGATATGGAAGAAGGAAATCCTTGAGTTCTATGGAGCTGCAACTCAGGATTCTACTGGATTAAAGATTAGGTCTTCAATCCAGGGTAATAAAATCAAGCTCACCATGAAGAGCATACGAAAAACTCTTAATCTGCCCAAAACTCAAGAAGATGAAGAAGTTACCTCTACCAATACCAGGGAAGCACTCCAGTGGTGTGGATTGGATATCACCATGAAGATTGGATCTGCAATAAACAGGAAAGGGATGGATCTGCAAGGAAACTTCCTATCTGAAGTGGTTGGAAAGGTCATTCTCTACAAGCCAGGGGGACATGATAGGGTTTCAGCCTATATGTTCAGCCTGATGACCAGGATTATCTTCAGACTGAACACAGATTAGTCTGCAGTAATCTTTGAAATGATTAAGGAAGGTATCAAGAAGCCAAATCTGGGTAGAATCATGAGTCTATACTTGGCTGGAATAATTCCAGAAGTAATGGAATAGACTACTGGTTCTAAGATCAACCACATAAGAAGAATGGATATAAGGATAATCTCTAGATGGGATAGAGTACTAACAAAGGACATGCCTGATGAAAAGAGGCCAGAGATTGCTGAAAAATCTCCTGCAGAAGACATTACAGATGGTGCTCAGATGCAGGAGGAGCCTCATCTTGAGGAAGATCCAACACACTTAGAAAGTGAAATGACTACTCAAACTATTCTTGAGGTAATCCAAGAAGTTAATTAATCAATTTTCAATAATAAGGATGAAACACTAACTGTGCCTTTGGTTGATGTTGACCAGACCACACAACTCAACAATCAAGAACAGGATGTTATCATGGAGGATACATCTACAGCTGTTGATGCTCCAGAGTTAAGAGTGCCTCCAGTCCAACCTCAACAAGAGTTTACCCTTGAAGAGTTGTTCCCTGATATAGAACAAGTAAGAACTGAGGGGGAGCAAGTCAGAACATAGGGGGAGCAAGCTGAAATTGAGCGGGAGCAAGTCAGGACTGAGGGGGAGGAGCAAGGGACTAAGGGGGAGTTACCTAGATCTAATAAATAGCTGCACACAAGTCCAAAGTACACTGTGAATCTAGAAAGTACTTCTGATTCTGATGATGGAGAAGCTCTAAGAGCAAAGAAGAGAAAGCTGATGGTTTTCAAAAGAAGAAGACAAAGCTATAAAAGGGCATTGCAAACTACTCCACAACCTGCCCCAGCCACTGATTATAGCTCCTTACTGGTATCTTTGTGTAACGCCCCCGGTTTTTCTGTGTTTTGTTTGATCTTTGGCTGGCGTTACGATGACGTATTTCCGGCTTTTTACCATTGTAGAGCGTGGTCTTAGCTCTTAGGGTTCCTTGTGTAGCCTGGTTGTAGCCTGTTAGCAAGATTCCCTAGCAAGCCAAAGTCTGTTTGGTGACTCGGTTGGGCCTCTTAGGGAATGCTTGTGTTTTTGATTCGGGTGGTGATATCCCGAGTTTTGTTCGTCGAATGCTAATTTCGACTTCGCAGTTGTGTTCGTAGAGTGGGTTTTTAGCTGCGATGTGAATTTCATATTTTTCCGAGATGTTTCGGTTCTCGCGTTGTTTTGATATTGCAAGTAATTAATATGTATTGAATATTAAAACTGATGCTTATAAATAGCCTTAGGTTAGAAATTAGGGCTCGGTTCATTGTCTCTTTTCATTGTCTCTTTTTGGAAGAAGCTGTCACCTGTATAAGAGGAAGAGAACCGCCGGACTACCCTAGCCTTTGTACGCCGATTCCTGGAGAATTAGCGGTCGAAATTCGATTTCGAGAGTGAATCTGGATTGCTCTCGCTTGGATCTGCATTCCTTCAGTTCCTCGGCTTGGTGCTCTGCGGCTAGATCCGAGAGTGAGGGAAGTGGCCGACCAAGCTTTGCTGGTATTGAGGCAAGTGATGCTCCCTCCTCCTTGCCAAGGCTGATCCTTGTTTTCTTCTTGATTAAATTTTATATCTCTCCTGCTTAGATCCTAGGTGTACTCTAGGTTTCGTCCCCGATTATACTGTTGTTAGTGTAGAGAAGTTCCAGTTAAATCTCAGTTTCTCCTGAGAGAATGTGTCTAATAGGGATGGATTTGGTATGGTTCGGGTTGAGTAGTTAGCAATTGCCGATAGATGATGAAATTTTAGAGAGGCGTTTTGTTCTTGTTTTGGTTGGTTGCTGGGTCTGGCGCTAGTGTCGAGTGGGACTCGGTACCGGCCAGTCAGGGTGTCGACACTTTGTGTCGACACCGGCCAGTCGAGGTGTCGACACTTTGTGTCGACATCGGCCAGTCAGTGTGTCGACACTTTGTGTCGACACCGGGCAGTCGAGGTGTCGACACTTTGTGTCGACACCGACCAGTCGGGGTGTCGACACTTTGTGTCGACACCGGCCAGTCTGGGGATCGACACTTTGTGCCGACACCGGCCATAGTAGTGTCGACACTTTGTGTCGACACTGGCCGCAGTAGTGTCGACACTTTATGTCGACACCGACCGCAGTAGTATCGACACTTTGTGTCAACACCGGCCGCAGTAGTGTCGACACCGGCTGTTATGGTGTCGACACCTTGTGTCGACACCGGCCTGTTGTGGTGTCGACACATTGTGTCGACACCGGCTGTTGTGGTGTCGACACCTTGTGTTGACACCGGCCTGTTGTGTTGTCGACACATTGTGTCGACACCGGCTATTGTGGTGTCGACACCTTGTGTCGACACCGGCCTGTTGTGGTGTCGACACATTGTGTAGACACCGGTTGCTGTGCCGGTTTTGGGCCAGGTAAGACTCAGAGTTAGTTCGGGTTAGGCGTGCAAGGCCGCGTCGGTTGAACCCGACGTTTTTGCCTTGGATTCGTGTGTTTCCTTAGGATTGTTAGTGTGACTTTTCCCTAGGGGGGTATTGGGTGTTCGGCTAATTTTTGCATGCCGACTCTTGGGTTGTGGCAGGTGATGGAGTTTTGGTGGCCTCTGGAGGGATGATTTTATATGGAGAGCTGTGGCCACCGCCTTTTGCCCCGGTTTGGGTTGGCGTGTGTGGGACCCTAGTGCTGCCACTGTTTGACCCCTTAGCCCTTTTTGGATCTGGTTTTGGTTATATATTCAGATCCATGTTTTGATCACTGTCATTAACACACATGTTAGGACTGTTAGTACCTTTCCTATTCTTTGGCTTCTTCTTTTGGCATATATGTATATGTCTTGATGTTTTTGCAGGCTCTCTTGGTAGGGTATATTGCTTTTATTGCTCGCACTTGGTGTGCTCTGCTGTGCTTTAGACAGTGCTCTTTTCTTACTGTCATCCCCTTTCTTTTGCTTATAGCAATTGTTGCCGGGTTGGTAAACCCTTCTTATTTGCTCATAAATCTAATGCTTTATTTACCTTTTTGATTTTTTTCTTGCTGAGGTGTTCTTTTCTTGAATTCCTCAGGTCTAGGTTGTAGCCAGTTCAGCGGCTAGGTCTTTTGGAAGGGCTTGTTGGTGGCATCTTGGGTAGCTGAGATAGCTGATCCCCGATTTTTGTGAGGTAGTTCTTTACCTTTCTATATAGACATACATACTCACCAGTGGGTTCGTGTCAGGTTGTTGACGCCCATTGGTGGCTTCTTGTGATGCTGGGTATGAATTTAAACTGCTATTTTTTGCCTATTTATGGTTGTTTACTTGCTTCTGGGAAGGATTTATGCTAGGTTGCATGTTAGATATTTTAAACCCTAAAGGCATTACCATATGTATCTCATGCATAGCATATTTATAAAACCAAGACACTATTTTTTCCTTAGCATAAAAGACTATCTTTCATATATACTATATTCACTTTAGAGTCGTGCATACCATGAGTCGTCCCTCGGGGACACTTATGCTCATTTAGGGTGTCAGCTTAATTGAACCAAAGTATTTTCTGCTGCGTATAAATATACTTTTAATTATGGACTAGCTGATCCACCGTGCCGAGGGATACGACCATTCAACATAACTGGTTTTCTTTCATATTAATCTATGGTTTTCCTTAAAAATATAAAGTCTGGAGTTTTGCCTGAACGTCTGCAGTTATACCCTGCATGACGTGGCATCACGGCACGTGTTTTCCCTTGCTCTGATACGATTTTATCGTTGAGAAAATGTGGGTTGTGACAGTTAGTATCAGAGGGAGGTTGCTTGACAAATGGTCGGGCAACCTTTCCCTTGTTTGCATTAGTGGTTAGCGTCATACCATACACACACTAATATGTCATCAGCACGTCTTGGCTGAAGCACGAACACTGCACTCATGAGCATGAAGAAGTATACGGGGCATATTATGTAGTATGGGATGAATAATATGTGTTTGTATATGGATCCACCATAGGAGGCAACATGTGAGGGCTATGTAGTATGGGATGCATAACCTCACCACATGAATGCGGCTAGCACGTTTTCTTTTTTCGTTGCATGGGAATGTTATGTAGTATGGGATTCATAACATTCTCATGTGTATGCCGCCCATGGCATGCATTAAGGCCTTTTTAGAATGCATAGCACATCATGCATAACATAACATTTCATAAGCACAATGTGCCAAGCTAAAGATTTGCATGATGACATATGTACACGCATGGTTTTGAGTCAAGCAGAATAAAAATACATGCATTCATGGTTTAGGCACATGAGTTAGCATGATGGTGGTGAACCATCTTAGATTAAGCATAACATCATCATGGTAAAAACAAATCCCAGAGCAAGTTTTGTAGTTGAAGTTCATATTTAAGCGTGTTTGTCTGTACCGGGTAGTTTTGTTCTTGCTGTTGGGCTAGGTTTTGTCTAAACCTTGTGCGATTATAGGATGGCGAGACGTCCTGCGACGAGATCGACCCCCCAATCCGAGGGTGAGACGTCAGGAGCGCAGAGCGAGGCATTGGTAGAAAACTTGCGGCAGAGTAACGAGACCTTATCGAGGCAAGTAGTGGCTATGCAGGTTCAGATTCAGTCTTTTGTAGCAGTGGTGGCGGGACAGACTCCGAGAGTTCAGGACCCCGCTGAGGGGGTAGCTGTTCCTGCCCCTCCTGCTCCTCCCGTGCCTTTGGTTGTGGTGCCCCCGGAGATGACGTTCATATCCCAGTTTCAGTGGCTTAGGCCCCCTACCTATGATCGGCAAGCAGATTTCGTGATTTTGGATGAATGGCTGATTTCCATTGAAGCGATGTTCTCTTACTCTGGGATTGCGGACGATCAGGGAGTGATGCTTGCTGCCTATCAGCTCAAGGGCTTAGCAAAGAGTTGGTGGATGAGGGAGAAAGAGAGCTTGGTGGCAGGATGCACTTGGGAGTCATATAAGGTGATGTTGTTAAGTAAGTTTCTTCCTTCAGTCGAGCGGGACCGGCTAATGAATGTCTTTCTTCATTTAAAGCAGAGGAAACTCACGGTTAGTGAGTATGAGATTGAGTTTAGTAAGTTGAGTCGGTTTTCTCCTGGTCTGGTGAGTGTTGAGGCAGACCGAGTTAAGCGATTTCTGGGTGGACTAAGAAGCGACATTCAGCAGTTAGCGAATGCCTATGGAGCAGTCAGTTATGCCAGCATGGTTGAAGCTGCCTTGAGGGTTGAGGCCATTGAGAATGCCAAGAATAGAGGCCAGCAGTTAAGGAATGATAAGCGAAAGTCCGGTGGAGGAAAGAGCCCTCAGGAACCTGATGCTGTCTCGAGAAAGAAGATCAAAGAGGTTTGTAGTTTTTGTGACCGGCCAGGCCACCCCTTTGAGAAGTGTTTCAAAAGGTTGGGAGCGCAGAAGAAGGAACAGGTGCACGCGATTCAGGGTGCTTCCAGAGGAGACTTGGTGTGTGCCTTGTGTGGGAGGAAGGGGCATGATGTTGCCCGATGCTGGTTAAAAGATAAAGTCTGTTTTCAGTGTGGGCAGAAGGGTCATCTCAAGACAAGGTGCCCACAGCTCCAGCCTATTCTGCAGCCAGTTCCCCTCCAGGCTTTACCACCGCCTCATCAAATGGATAAAGGAAAGGGGAAGCTGAATGTGCTTTCGGCAGACGAAGCGCAGACCTCGACCCAGGTTATCTCAGGTTCGACTCCTCCCCAGTCATTTCGTTATGTTCCTTTTTGGTTGTAGTTTTTGTTTTGGCGTTTGTTGCCTTAGATGCGTGCGCTATTTATAGGACGATTTAAGGTAAACAACCATTGGGCGTGCGTTCTCTTCGATTCATGCGCTACCTACTCGTTTGTGGCTAGAGCTTTTGTGGAGAGGTTCAATTTGGGCCTAGATCGTGTTGGTGGTGCCTTCTGCATTAAGTTCCCCTCCGGTGACTCTGTAGTTACGGACCTGGGTGTCCTTGATTGTCCAATTTTGTTTGGGGATTTTCTAGCAAAGGCAGATCTGAAGGTGATTGACCTGGAGTACTTCGATGTTATTTTGGGCATGGACTGGTTGTCAAGGTATGATGCAGTTATCCAGTGCAATGGTAAGTGCTTGGACTTCGTCAAGGACAACGGTCAGCCAGGGAGCGTTTATGGGTATTCTCTCTAGGAGTCTCCAGTCATTTCTGCGGTGCGTTCTCGGAAGTTGCTTGATTCTGGCTGTTTTGCCTGTATGGTCTCTCTGGTAGGGACGGTTGTTAGTGTGCCACGTTTGGAAGAGATTCCTGTAGTGTGTGACTTTTCTAATGTGTTTCCTGACGATCTTCCCGATCTTCCACCCGATCGAGATGTCGAGTTTGTTATAGATTTGGAGCCCGGCATGCGTCCTATTATAAAGTCGCCGTACCGGATGGCCCCGCGAGAGCTGGAAGAGTTGCGAATTCAGCTGGATGAGATGTTGGCAAAAGGTTTCATAAGGCCGAGTTCTTCGCCTTGGGGTGCACCAGTGCTGTTCGTTAAAAAGAAAGATGGGTCGATGAGGTTATGCATCGACTATAGAGAGCTGAACAAGGTTACTGTTAAGAACATGTAACCCTTGTCGTGAATCGACAATTTGTTTGACCAACTGCGTGGTAGTGCTGTGTTTTCCAAGATTGATCTTCGATCAGGCTATCACCAGTTGAGGATTCGGTAGTCAGATGTTCCGCAGACGACGTTCCGCTCTCGTCATGGGCATTTTGAGTTTTTGGTTATGTCATTTGGTTTGACTAATTCGCCCTCAGCTTTTATGGATTTGATGAACAGAGTTTTCAAGGATTTTCTAGATAAGTTTGTGATTGTCTCTATAGACGATGTTTTGGTGTACTCTAAAGATGCAGAGGAGCATGATCGACATTTGCATCTGGTCTTGGCGACTCTGAGAGACCATAAGCTATATGCCAAGCTGAGCAAATGCGAATTTTGGTTGCCTCAAGTTTCTTTTCTAGGCCACGTGGTTAATAAGGAGGGAATATCGGTGGACCTAGAAAAGATCGCTGTTGTTATGGAATGAGCGAGGCCTGTTACTCCCAAAGAGATCTGAAGCTTCTTGGGTTTGGCTGGCTATTATAGAAGATTTGTAGAGGGATTCTCTACCTTGTCCGCGCCGTTGACCAGGTTGACGCAGAAGAATGTAGCCTTCATATGTGATGACAAGTGTGAGGAGGCTTTTAAGGAACTAAAAAAAAGGTTATGTTCGGCTCCAATTTTGTCTTTGCCTACGGAGGGTAGTGAGTATGATATATATGTGGATGCATCGCATGTCGGACTGGGCTGCGTATTGATGCACGGCAGGAAGGTGATTGCGGACGGGTCGAGGCAGCTAAAGACTCATGAGAGGAATTACCCTACGCATGACCTGGAGTTTGCAGCTGAGATTTATGCGCTGGAATTGTGGAGGCATTTGCTATATGGCGAGTAGTGCAAGATTTTCACGGATCATAAGAGTTTAAAGTATGTCTTCACCCAGAAAGAATTGAATCTGCGCCAGCGGCGATGGTTGGAGTATGTGGCCGACTATGATGTTGAAATCCAGTACCATCCGGTTAAGGCTAATGTGGTGGCCGACGCCCTGCGTCGGAAGTCAGGAAAGATTTTCAATCTCTCCGCCTAGCGTCTAGTGGAAGAGGTCCTTTTGATGGACATTTCTGTGGGAAGCTGCGATACGCAGAGTAGTTTGGCAGTGACAGAACCTTTGTGGATTGCGCTTACAAGACTGCATCAGAAGGATGATCCTGATCTTCTGCATTTGTATCTTCGAGCTGAAAAAGGTGAATTACAAGATTTCTCTATAGATGATGCGGGTACCTTGAAGTATCGTGGCAGGTTTTGTATCCCCGCTGTTGGAGATATCCGGGATATGGTGTGCAGAGAAGCCCACGGATCTAGTGTTGCCTACCATCCAGGGTCTACCAAGATGTATCATGATTTAAAGCAGATTGCCTGGTGGTATGGTATGAAGAGAGGTATAGCCAGATTTGTTTCTGAGTGTCACACTTGCAGGAGTGTGAAAGCCGATCATGGGATGCCTGGTGGCAAGCTGACTCCCTTGGAGATTCCGACGTGGAAGTGGGAGAGTATCTCGATGGATTTCATTACAGGATTACCGAGATCTCCTAAGGGGCATGATTCAGTTTGGGTAACCGTAGACAGATTGACGAAGAGTGCTCATTTCGTACCATTTAAGATCGATTATCCGATGAGGAAGATAGCCGAGCTGTATCTGGAAGAGGTTGTCAGATTGCATGGTGTACTCCTAAGTATAATATCGGATCGAGACTCCAAGTTCACGTCTCGTTTTTGGAAGAGCCTCCAAGAGAGGTTGGGTACAGATTTGAGATATTCCAAAGCTTATCATCCGCAGTCCAACGGTCAGACGGAGCGAGTAAATCAGATTGTGGAAGATATGATCTGATGCTATATTCTGGACCACAGAGGAGCGTGGAACGAGCGCTTGCGGCTTATGAAATTCGCATATAACAACAGTTATCAAGAAAGCTTGCAAATGGCTCCTTTTGAAGCTTTGTATGGGAGGCGCTGCAGGACTCCCTTGTTTTGGGCTGAGCTTGGCGAGAGACCTTTGTTGGGTCCAGAAGCGCTCGAGGAGATGGAAAACACTGTGAAGCTTATTCGGGAAAAGCTTCGGTTAGCCCATGAGATATATGAGAAGAACGCCAACCAGCGTAGATCAGACTTGGAATTTGTTGCGGGGGACTCGGTGTTCTTAAAGGTCTCCCCATTGATCGGAGTCAAGCAGTTTGGGAAGAACAGGAAGTTGGACCCGAGGTACGTGGGGCCGTTTCTGATTATTGAGCGGATTGGGTTATCAGATTATAGGCTGGCTTTGCCCGCAAATTTTCCATAGCGTGCATGATGTCTTCCACGTCAGTCAGCTACGGAAATGTGTGATAAGTGGCAGGCAGGTTTTGGATTCTGTGCCTCAGCTGGAGCCGAATCTTTCTTATGTGGAGGTGCCTGTCCGCATTTTGGATTCTCAAGTTCGTGCGTTGCGGAAGAAGACTATTCCTATGGTTAAAGTTTTATGGAGGAATCAGGATGTGGAAAGCGCGACTTGGGAATTGGAGTTGGCTACGAGGGAGGCTCACCCTCATCTGTTTCCCTGATCTTGTGCCTGGTATGTTCTATTTTATTTATATATATAACCCTTTCCTGGCTCTTTCTTTCTCCTTCTTTATAAGAGTGTTGTGAGTAAAGTTTTGAGGCAAAACTTTCTTTTAGGGGGAGTGGCTGTAACGCCCCCGGTTTTTCTGTGTTTTGTTTGATCTTTGGTTGGCGTTACGATGACGTATTTCCGGCTTTTTATCATTGTAGAGCGTGGTCTTAGCTCTTAGGGTTCCTTGTGTAGCCTGGTTGTAGCCTGTTAGCAAGATTCCCCAGCTAGCCGGAGTCTGTTTGGTGACTCGGTTGGGCCTCTTAGGGAATACTTGTGTTTTGGCTTCGGGTGGTGATATCCCGAGTTTTGTTCGTCGAATGCTAATTTCGACTTCAAAATTGTGTTCGTAGCATGGGTTTTTAGCTGCGATGTGAATTTCATCTTTTTCCGAGATTTTTCGGTTCTCGCGTCATTTTGATATTGCAAGTAATTAATATGTATTGATTATTAAAACTGATGCTTATAAATAGCCTTAGGTTATAAATTAGGGCTCGGTTCATTGTCTCTTTTCATTGTCTCTTTTTGGAAGAAGTCGCCTCCTGTACGAGAGGAAGAGAACCGCCGGACTACCTTAGCCTTTGGACGCCGATTCCTGGAGATTTAGTGGTCGAAATTCGATTTCGAGAGTGGATCTGGATTGCTCTCGCTTGGATCTTCATTCCTTCAGTTCCTCGGCTGTTGTGGTGTCGACACCGGCCTATTGTGGTGTCGACACATTGTGTCGACACTGGCTGTTGTTGTGTTAACACCTTGTGTCGACACCGGCCTGTTGTGGTGTCGACACCGGCTGTTGTGGTGTCGACACTTTGTGTCGGCACCGTCCTGTTGTGGTGTCGACACATTGTGTCGACACCGGTTACTGTGTCGGTTTTGGGCCAGGTAAGACTCGGAGTTAGTTCGGGTTAGCCGTGCATGGCCGCGTCGGTTGAACCCGACGTTTTTGCCTTGGGTTTGTGTGTTTCTTTAGGATTGTTAGTGTGACTTTTCCCTAGGGGGTATTGGGTGTTCGGCTAATTTTTGCATGCCGACTCTTGGGTTGTGGCAGGTGGTGGAGTTTTGGTGGCCTATGGATGGGTGGTTTTATGTGGAGAGCTGTGGCCACCGCCTTTTGCCCCGGTTTGGGTTGGCGTGTGTGGGACCCTAGTGCTGCCACTATTTGACCCCTTAGCCCTTTTTGGATCTGGTTTGGTTATGTATTCAGATCCATGTTTTGATCACTGCCATTAACCCACGTGTTAGGACTGTTAGTACCTTTCCTATTTTTTGGCTTCTTCTTTTAGCATATATGTATATGTTTTGATGTTGTTGCAGGCTCTTTTGGTAGGGCATATTGCTTTTATTGCTCGCACTTGGTATGCTCTGCTGTGCTTTAGACAGTGCTCTTTTCTTACTGTCATCCCCTTTCTTTTGCTTATAGCAATTGTTGTCGGGTTGGTAAACCCTTCTTATTTGCTCATAAATCTAATGCTCTATTTACCTTTTTGATTATTTTCTTGCTGAGGTGTTCTTTTCTTGAATACCTCAGGTCCAGATTGTAGCCAGTTCAGCGGCTAGTTCTTTTGGAAGGGCTTGTTGGTGGCCTCTTGGGTAGCTGGGATAGCTGATCCCCGATTTTTGTGAGGTAGTTATTTACCTTTCTGTATAGACATACATACTCACCAGTGGGTTCGTGTCAGGTTGTTGACACCCACTGGTGGCTTCTTGCGATGCTGGGTATGAATTTAAACTGCTATTTTTTGCCTATTTGTGGTTGTTTACTTGCTTCTGGGAAGGATTTATGCTAGGTTGCATGTTAGATATTTTAAACCCTAAAGGCATTACTATATGTATCTCATGCATAACATATTTATAAAACCAAGACACTATTTTTTCCTTAGCGTAAAAGACTATCTTTCATATATACTATATTCACTTTAGAGTCGTGCATACCATGAGTCGTCCCTCGGGGACACTTATGATCATTTAGGGTGTCAGCTTAATTGAACAAAAGTAATTTCTGCTACGTATAAATATACTTTTAATTATGGACTAGCTGATCCACCGTGCCGAGGGATACGACCATTCAACATAACTGGTTTTGTTTTATATTAATCTATGGTTTTCCTTAAAAATCTAAAGTCTGGAGTTTTGTCTGAACGTGTGCAGTTATCCCCTGCACGACGTGGCATCACGACACGTGTTTTCTCTTGCTCTGATACGATTTTATCGTTGAGAAAATGCGGGTTGTGACACTTTGCAAGTCAAATTAGATGGCCAAAGAATAACCATGGAAAAGTATATGGATGAGAGACATAATGAATTACAGTTATCATTATCTCAAGATATTAAATCCATAAGATTTAAAGTAAATCGGAACAAGAAGGAAATGACAGATTTCTTCCACAAAGGTGGCAATGTTGTAGTCTATCTTGCAAAGCAACAACAAGCAACAAAGACTCAAGTTGATGATATTGTTGTTAAACAAGGTTATGTCCTTGAGAATCAGATAAGGATGAATGACAATCTGACAGAATCTCACAATATAATTGTCACAGAAGTTCACAAACAAGCTCCCATTGGGACTGAACATTTTGTTCAATTGAAGTCAGATTTTGATAAACAATTACAGGAAGAACTAGCAGCTATACAAACAACTATTAAGAATTCTCCAAAGATCATTTCTGATCAGCTACTGAAACTAAGGTCATTTTATAAAGATGGTGTTAATTATCTAGATGAACAAGTAAGATTTCAGAAAGATGATATCAGAGCTCATATTGAGAGAGAAGTCATAAAGGGGGAGAGAGTGTTAGTCAAAGCAGGCTCAGATCATGCTAAATGGATATCTAATAGCATCAGAGCCACCCTCGGATATCCACCCCTATGTGATGATGATAATGTAGCTGAGTCAGGTGTGCAACCTGCTTATTTTGAAGGTGATCAACCTGAAGTTGCTCAGGTCATTTACCCTCCAGCAGATTTTCATATGATTCAGCAAGAAGTACAGTCAATGTACAGTCCTCCACAGGAGGTTGACAATATTATTATTGAGAAAGTGGAAATGTCAGAGGCTGCCAAGGAAGCTCCGAAGGAAGCTCTATTGTATAAGAAAAGGTTCAGAGAACAGGCAGAGTTGAAGCCTGATTTTGAGCAATGGAGCCCAACTTCCAGGAATATTATATTGACTGCCTGGAAGGCTGTGAAGGACAAGACCCATGATAGGGGCAAATGGTACACTGATCAAGAATGGAACAAGCATGAAGCTAGGCAGGAAGCCATTCTACAATATAGAAGAAAGGCAAAAGCTGGGAAGCTACCTCCTAATGCTCAGGAGCCTAGCAAGTACTTCCCAAATCCTTTTCATTATTTTGAAAAGCAAAGGATAAGGGCTGAGGAACAAAAGAAGAAAGATCTGAAGGGCAAGAAGCCAGCTGAAGATACTGAAGCTCCAGTATAAGTCAAGATCCAGTCAGGCAAAGGTATAGTCATCAAGGAGCCTGATCAGCGTTAGAATAGATTAACTAGATTTTACAACATTGTAATCTTTAGTTGTTAAAAATCTATGTAAACTATTGTTAAGAAACTATTGAAAGTTTAAACAAAATAATGATTAATGCTCATTATGTTTGCATCATTATTCCGTGATGACATTTTATACATGTTTTGTTTATAAGTTACCCTGTCATGTAATTTTTTTATACATCATAATATGTGTTTATTATGAATAGTGTACATCATTGACTAAGGGCTATGACTTCTCCAAATAAGGGGAGATTGTTGGGTACATTAGAAAATATGTACCAGATTTGAAGAAGCCTCACCTTATTCAATGATATGCATCAAGGTGTATTTGATGTTGTTTTGAGTTTATATGTGCAGGTTAAGAAAATGCAGGAATGCAGGAAAAGTTTCTAAGTCCACGAGTCAACACCAGAAGAAGCTGTGTCGATACTTATGAAGGCTTGTGTCCACACTGGAGAAAAGCTGTGTTGACACCTGAAGTCAATTGTGTCGACACTTGGAAAGGCTTTGTCGATACCAGAAGAAACTATGTCGACACATAGAGGAAGTGTCGACACACAGAAAAGCTTAGTCGACATCAACTGTGTCGACACACAGAGGCAGTGTCGACACACAGAAGACTTTGTCGACATAAACTGTGTCGACATACAGGACTTGTGTCGACACATAGCAGAGTTTCAACAAAGTTATTTTTTGTGAAGAGAAGAAGTAACTATGTCGACACACAGACCTAGTGTCGACACATTCTACAGAAGCTGTGTCGAGAAGCAGTGTCAACACCAAGGGAGCTGTCTCGACACCACCAAGGCTTGTGTCGACACTTAGTCTACTTGTGTCGACACATGATGAAGTTCAGTCTCGACATTTTGCTGACAGAGACAGAGTTTCAAGAAGTGATGAAGACTTGACAGCTGTGATATTCAACAAGTCTACCGAAGCTGTTAGACCTGTCAGAAGTTTGTTAGAAACCAGATCAGCCGGTTACCATGGAGGAAGTCAATATAAAGACATTCTCTATCAACAGATGAATATATATGATAGATGAGATAAAAAAACACGAAAAACAGAAGAAGATTTTCAACAGAAGATCTAAGAAGACATTCTCAAGTGGTGATCTACTCAGAGTTTGTCAAGAGAATTCAAAGAAGAATTCAGAAGAATCTTCAGAAGAATTTGGAGAGAGAGAGCTTCATCTATTCAAGTGAAGAAAGGGACTTACATTAACAAGTCTCTTAAGTGCAGATTCTGAACCAGTCTGCCAAGAAGAATTCAGATTGATTTCTGAATTTCAAGAAAGAAGCTGATTGAAGATCAACTTCAAAGGAGATCAACCCTACTGTGTTCAGATTCAAGAAGCTTTGAAGAAAGCTAAGACAAGTTGATCTCTAACATTTCAAGAACTGATCAAGAAACCTTCCATCCTTTCTCTCTCAACCAGGGTGGTTGTAAATTTCAAATTTACGTCTATTTTCAGTGGGATCTTTTTAAGATCTGAGTTTTAGGCCTGATTTATAAAGGCTGAGTTGTTGGAGATTAAGTTCTCTGAGTGGTAGGCCTTGTTGAAGGCTGAGGTAGAGCTAAGAGCCTGAGTTGTAGGATATTTTCATCTTTGAGTTGTAGGCCTTATTGAAGGCTGAGGTAGGGCAGATTGCCTGAGCTGTAGGAGTGTGGAATCACTCTGAGTTGTAGGAGCATTGTTTGGGCTCTGAGCTGTAAGATCTGCAAATCTGAGGAGAAGGAAAGAAGTTAGGCCGAATCTAGCACAGTGCTAGATAGGCGAATGGGGAAAGTGGATGTACCCAGACCCTGGGGAACCACTATAAATCATTGTGTCATCAGTGATTGTGTGTGATATTGTTATTTCTGTGCTGTGATAGCTGTAGAACTATATGTTTCTATTAATTAACTGAATTTATATTCTGCCTTAGATGGAAAAAGAATTAAACCTATTCACCCCCCTAGGTATTTAGGATCCAATTCTTTCATGGATCCTAGAAGGTAACCGGGCGGATAGCGACTCTATCCGCGGAGTCCGGCAAGAAGCGGACTGAAGAACTGGATCTCGGCAGACCGGCTTGGCAGAAGCCTTGGTCTTACTCTGGTGAAAAGGTAAGTGGAAGCCGCGGAGGTCGCTAGTCAGTGCGGACAGGTGCTGGAGGTCACCTGGTTTGTCGGACTGGATCCAGTGTCCGCCAGTCAGTGTGGACTGGCACTTATGGGAAGTGGTGTGGACTTGGTTCTGAACCAAGTCCATGTTTGGCTCAGTCCGGGGAGATCGCACAGTAGATTGCGGACTGTGTCTCAGTCCGCCAAGCTCGACAGAAGTGTTGTATTCCTTTATTACGAGTTTGGGAGAAGCGGACTAGAGATTGTGTCTGCAACTGCGTGTGGGCTGGAGCTGAGTCCGCTGAGTCCGACAGCTACCTTACTAGACTGGTCGTGGACTCGGGATATGCGAACTGGAGCAGTCTGCGGGATATGCAGACTAGAGTAGTCTGCGGGATATACAGGCTGGAGCAGTCTGCGGAAGATGCGGACAGGAGGTGTCTTCTTGTAAGCAGACTAGAGCAGTGTCTGCTTAGTCCGGTAGGTGTCTTGGTGACAAGGCTATGGACTTAGTGTATGTAGACTGGAGTTGTCTGCAGGGATATGCGGACTAGTGTTGTCCGTAGTATGAGCGGACTGGAGCGGTGTGTCCGCTGAGTCTGGCATTTGCCTTGTGGCGAGGTTGTGGGCTCGGGATAAGTGGGCTGGAGCTGTGTCCGTAGATTGGCAGACAATGTTGCTACAGAGTTCGGCTATGAAAGCCTTGGCGTTGGCTTGTTCTTTAGTGACAAGGCGGACTGGTGTTGCTGTCCGGCCTTGGTGAAGCTTTGACGTTGGCTTGGCCTTTGGCGACAAGGCAGACTGGTGTTGCTGTTCGGCCTTGGTGAAGCATTGGAGTTGGCTTGGCCTTTGGCGACAAGGCAGACTAGCGTTGTGTCTTACCTTGGAGAATCATTGGCGGACTGGCTATCCTGCACAGGTAGCGGCGGACTGGAGTGTATCCGCGAGTCTTGCTGATACACGTGTTCTTACTGCGGGATGTGGCGCTAATCCTATCTGCAACAGAGGTGACCACACTCCTCATCGTGCCTATAAATAGGACCCATGTCACATCAGGAATAGAACCTCACCGAAGTAAGTGAACAGTAAATTGAGCCCGCAACAGTTGCTGCGGACTGGACTTTTGTGTCCGCGTGGTTTGATTGAGTTGACTGGGTTGTGCTGTGCAGGTTGTGCAGATAGAACTGGAAAGCTAGGACTTGGCGTTGATTACGGTCAGGGACAGTACGGACTCTGCGGTTAAGCAACATGTAACACCCCCATCCATCGCATGACATATATTAGAAGGTCCAGCTGGAACCCGACACCATATACCACGGACAGTCGGAAGGGTTACGTAATAATAACTAAACTATCCAATTAAGACTACTCGTCCTAACACAGAGCATTCTAGCAGAAGCTTTTAAAAGTAGAAAGAAGCCAAACTGAATAATCAATTTACATGAATGTCCACAATCACTATCACTGGAATGAAATAACAATACATTGAAACAAACATGGCCTTATGGCCTTACAAGAGTTCACTTAACAAATAGTGCCTTACATACATCGGCTCGCAGGCCGGCCACACGTGACAAAATAAAACAACTATACACTAAGGCCTTCGAGGGCTAGCACGGCAACATGGGCTCCAACCCGCTATTTTGCACTCGGCTCCGCAGCACCTGCAAGCAACATCCCACCGCACGGTGGAAAACAGGCAACGGTCAGCTAAAGCCGACCAAATTATAACGACCCCGTCCCTTTCTCGGGACGGCGGTGCTCCTTCCCTGCATATCATTAGGACAGCTAAACAATTATGTATAAATATACTTCGCCACAGGTGTAGGCTCGCACGGCCAAACACCCCGTGCACTCAGGGCACATTAACGGTGAATCCTGACACTTCAGCGTCTTCACCACCACCCCAAGGATGGCAACAACATGAGCATTTTAGCCTTCCTGACCACTGTCTAAGGCTCCCGACTATGCCAACGGCCAGTCCCCTTTTCTGGTCTCTCGCACCGAACCACATAGCACAGGTCCAATTCCACTTGCTCGCTGCTCAACCGCGTAGTTCACATTAAGACGTACGCACCGGCCAAGCTTCTCTCGGATCCTAATATTCCAATCAATCACATAACCCAGTTATGTTCATGGCCGGTTCCCAGACCGCCAAGTTAGCAGAACAACGATTCCGCTCAGTTTTCTGTGTGTGCCTTGGAGCTAACCTCCAAGGATCCCTGCTGCAATATACCGAGTAGAAACCCGAAAACCCAAAGCACGAAGTCTTCTCCGGCAAATCATAACAAATGCAATACCGCCGATCCAGACCAACATGTCCGGGTAGGCTTCACACACATTGTCTATGCCCGTACTTTGATTATGGACTCTAAATGCAACACAAGGGGGACTATTCCCGTTAACCCAAAGGAACACCGCACACTCGCCGCACACTCGCGGGAGCAGATTTTCCCTATGCAAAAGGAAGAGCTTCACATGCTCAAGAGAGAATCGTTACCCTTGTAGTACGCTTTGGCGCCATGGAAAAACTACACTAATGGAAATCTTCGCAACGAACTTTCCTCCACGGATCCGCTCTCAGATCTCAAAACGGTGCTCCGATGCTCCGCCGGCGGCCGGAATCCTCCTTCTTCTTCCTCCTCTCTCTAACTCCTTGGAAAGAGAATGGTTTGGAGAAAATGAAGAATTAACTCCCCCATTCCCGACCTTAACTGAGCAGGAAACCGTCTGAACCATTGGATCTCACTTAAAGAAAATGAACGGCTCAGATCTGCACAAAAATCCCCAGACCTAGGCCGAACACGGCCTCGCACACGGCCGTGTCCCAGGACGTGTGCCTTGATCAAGGCACGATCGTCGAACGCAGAACAACCACACGGGCAAAGACACGCCTGTGTCTTACGTGACACGCCCGTGTCGGGTCCTCGACACGCCCGTGTCCAGAGGTGTGTCACACATAACCGCCACGCCAACCGATATGACCCTGCTGAACACGGGTACTGACACGGGAAGGCACACGTCTATGTCCAATGACACGCCCGTGTCATTAAGCCGTGTTCCTTGCCGTGTCCTTCTTGGGATGAAAACGACCAAAACACCAGCCAGACACGGGCTTGGACACTCCTGTGTCCTAGGCCGTGTACCCCTATACACGCACCAAAATCCCTTTATACGCGACCAACACAAATACAATTTTCGGGGCGTTACAAATCTCCCCAACTTAAGGAATTTCGTCCCAAAATTAAGTAAAGGTACACAAAATTACAAGTTACCTGAATGGAATAACTCGGGGTATTCTTTCAACACAGTTTGCTCTCTCTCCCAAGAAAGTTCCTCACATCCGCAATTATCCCAACGGACTTTAACCATTCGAATATCCTTGTTGCGGAGTCGCTTGACTTCAACGTCTTTTATACGTATAGGCTTGACCTTTGCCCTAAACTCATAATCAACTGGCACCCGATAAACCGCAACTATCTGTGAAGGCTCTTGCACCGCCTTACGCAACACTGATACGTGGAACACATCATGTAGCCCACTCAACTCCATCGACAGCTTCAATCTATGCGCTGCTTCGCCAACACGCTCCAGGATCTCAAATGGTCCAAGGTATCTCGGACTCAGCTTCTTCAAGCGTCGAACCCGCGAGACACCCTTGAACGGCTTGATTTTCAAGTACACCCAGTCGCCAACACTGAACTCCACGTTCCTATGTTTGGCGTTATAGTACTTTGACTGTCTATCCTGAGCGATCTTCAACCGTTCCTGAATTGTCCGTATCACTGAAGTGACATCTTCCACAGCTTGACATTTGTAAAGCTTCGACTTGCCCGTCTCCAACCAAGACAACAGCGTGCGACACTTTCTCCCGTACAAGGCCTCAAAAGGCGCCATTCCAATACTCGCCTGAAAGCTATTGTTATACGCAAACTCCACCATGTACAGGTGATCTTCCCACTGCTTTCCAAAATCTAGGACGCACATGCGAAGCATGTCCTCCAACATCCGGTTGACCCTCTCGGTTTGGCCATCCGTATGCGGATGAAAGGCTGTGCTAAACTTTAGCTTAGTACCCAACAGACTATGTACCAACCTCCAGTCATTTGACGTGAAGCGTCCATCTCGATCACTAACAATACTGCGAGGCACACCATGCAACCGTACAATATTCTCCACATAGAGTTTGGCCAACCTTTCCACCGGATCTTCCCTCCTGATCGGGATGAAGTGCGACACCTATATCAACCAATCTACGACCACCCAGATGGCGTTGTTTCCCCTCTGCGACTTCGACAAACCATGCACAAAATCCATAGATATGTCGTCAAATTTCGATTCCGGGATAGGCAAGTACTTTACGAAACCTCTGGGCTTCTAGCACTCTGCCTTCACCAAGGCACAAGTTTGGCACCTGGCCACATAAAGTGCTACATCCTTCTTCAATCCTGGCCACCAAAATAATTTCTTCATGTCTCTATACATCTTCGTGCTACCCGGGTGGATTGAGTACTTGGTATGATGAGCCTCATACATCAACTCCTCCCGAAGATTATCCGCACTAGGAACGCATAAGCGACCTTCCTTCCTTAGCAACCCATCCTCGACAACAAACTGGGAATTTGACCCATCCAATGATTCATCCAAGATCTGCTTCATGCTGTTATCCTGAATCAAAGCCCGCCGAACTCTATCAGCTGGGTCACACTGCACCTCGGTCCAAAACAGTTTCTCCTCAGTACTGGACTATTTGTCGACGCCAGATATCTCCAAAGAATCCAACTCACGGACCAATCTCTCATCATGTACCGACAACCAGTTGGCTTGTGCAGGAACCTTACGACTCAACGCATCCGCCACTACATTAACTTTCCCTGACACATAATGTATCTTGATGGTATAGTCCCCTAGGAACTCCATCCATCTCCGCTACCTCATGTTCAGATCCTTTTGATCTAACAGTACTTCAAGCTCTTATGATCGGTGTATATATCGACTTACACACCATACAGATAGTGCCTCCACAGCTTTAGAGCAAATATCACGGCCGCTAACTCCAAGTCATGGACCAGATAATTTCTCTCATGAGCCTTCAATTGTCATGAACTGTAGGCTATCACACTCTCATGCTGTAGCAGAACACAGCCCAAACCACTGCCCGAAGCATCACTATAGATTTCGAACCCTTCGATTCCACTTGGGGAACATAAAATAGGCGTTGTGGTCAACCGCCTCTTCAACTCTTCAAAAGCCTGTTCGCACTCCGAAGACCATACAAACTTCTGATTCTTCCTAGTCAAAGTCGTGAGTGGTAGCGCTATCCGCGAGAAGTTCTCTACGAAGCGCCTGTAGTAGCCAGCAAGCCCCAGAAAGCTCCGGACCTCCGCCACTGTAGTCAAAGCAGGCCACTCCCGTATCGCCACTATCTTCGCCGGATCCACAGCTATCCCTTCTCCACTAACAACATGACCAAGGAACGCTATCGAGGATAACCAGAACTCACAATTGGAGATCTTAGCATACAACTGGTTTCTCCTCAACGTCTCCAACACCATGTACAGGTGATTGTAGTGATCCTCTTCACACTGCGAGTACACCAGGATATCGTCGATAAATTCTATCACAAAACGTTCCAGGTACTCTCTGAAAGTCCTGTTCATCAGATCCATAAACACGGATGGCGCATTGGTCAAACCAAACGGCATGACCGTGAACTCGTAATGCCCAAACCGCATACTGAATGTTGTGTTTGGGATGTCGCTCTCCCTTATCCTCAATTGGTAGTAACTGGACTTCAGATCTAACTTCGAATATATCGTTGACCCAACCAACTGATCAAATAGATCGTCAATTCTCTGGATCAGATACTTATTCTTTTCCGTAAGCTTGTTCAATTCTCGGTAGTCGATATAAAGCCGCAAGCTCCCATCTTTCTTCTTAATGAAAGAACCGGTGCGCTCTAAGGCGACGAACTGGGACGCAAATAACCTTGCTCTAACAACTCTTGCAGTTGCACCTTCAACTCCGCCATCTCTTTTGGCGTTATCCGATACGGAGAGCGTGACACCGGTTTGGCACCCGGTAGCAGCTCAATAATAAAATCAATCTCCCACTGAGGAGGGGCTCCTTGGAGATCATCCAGAAACACATCAGGATACTCAGACACAACTGGGATACTGTCCAGACTAGGCCTAGGCGTTGAAGCCTGCACTAATGTGACAAACAGCTCTGCCCCAGACCCAACTGCCTTAATCACCTGAAAGCTGTCACGACCCGTATTTTCTCCGTATTCAAACATACGTTAGAGTAGGGAAAATACGTGCTGTGATGCCACGTCGTGCAGGGGACAGCTGCAGAAGCTCAGGCAACCCATCCTCACATTTATTTCATGTAAAAGATTTATGAAATTAAGTTTAAAATAATGCATATAAGTTATTAGAGTTAATGACCGTGTCCCTCAGTCGGGTGGATCACTAGTCCTTAGGTGAGAAAATATATAAGTTTTACGCGGCGGAAAAATACTGATTTAGTTCATTTGTTAACCTATGTGAGAATGAAGGTTTAGTATCTTAAAATGATGTTGTGTCTTCTACATTTAATATATATAGAGGACTCTTATAGCGCTTAAAAATAGTAGGTTTGGTAGTTGAAAATCATGTCATGCCGATACTCCAGAATGCAGTTTTGTATATTTTAAAATAACTAAATGCATCCTAACATAAATCCTTCCTAGAGAGCAAGTACAAATAGGTAAAAAGTAACAGCAGTAAAAGTAGCAAGTAGTCTATCACAAAAAAGTCAAAGTCTATGGGCGTCAACAACTGACACGAACCCATAGTAAAATCTGACAAGTCTAAACAAGGTCAACTACCTCAAGATCAGAGGTGGAAGCAAAAGGCCGCAGCAACCAGCAGCACCAGAAGCACAACACGGACAACTAAACCTGCTACAACTCTGGTCCTGAGGCATTCAAAGGGAGAACACCTCAGAACAAGATACAAATGGTACAAAGAGTAAAGACAAACTACACAAACCTCAAAGTAAAGGAAATTGTGAAGCGGCTGCAACAAAAGGGTCAGTAGCAGAGTAAAAGTAAGAAACAGCAAAACTAGTCGAGCAAGAATGACTAATCACATCATCAGAAGTTCAAACCTTCATCTTTCATTATTATTCAAGTTATTCTTCAATAAAGAAAATGAGACTGATCAGTTCATTACAAAAAAAAGGTACTGTGCCGGGGAAAAAGGTCCACAACGCGCACAAACCCAGCCAACAGGCACCATGCCGAGGGAGAAACCCCAACGCGCACAGACCAAGCTAAGGTAATGTACCAGGGATGAAAGTTCACAACGCGCACAGAATCAAGCATAAGGCACTATGCCGATGGAGAAACTCCAACGCGCATAGACCATCTGTGTTTCTTTAGTTATATAATTATACATGCAAAGTTCCTTTTTATTCATCATAGACTCAAGATTAACCAACAAAGTGGACTGCAAAAGAGCATGTCAAGATCGAGCAAATGAAGTTTAATCAAAAATAACGGAACGCACAAGGGACGCAACGATAAAGATGACTCGATGGTTAAAATGGCACGACAACCGATTCGTTTACCAATTCTACGGACTAAAATTTTGGGGTTATGGTTTTAGGGACAACAAGTCGCAATCAAAGGGAAAGAGGAAGAAAATTATAATTTCAGTACAAGTTTCTAAATAATTGAAACATGATAATCTTAAACAATTGTAGCAAAAATTTAGAATATAGGAGCAAGAGGGAGAGCAAGAACACCACTTGCCTTGTTTTTATCGAAAAAATTCTCCGAATCACCCCACGTTGCAGATCGAGGCAAAAGAAGACGTTAGGAGTCGAAATCTGAACGAAAATGGACGAAATAGAGGTTAGGGACGAAAAACTCTAACGAGAAAACTCAAGGAATAAGAAAAAAAATTACCACAATTGCGCAGCTCTCGACGAGAGCTTTCCAGATCTACGATTGGTTGGAAATTTCGAGCACCGGAGCTCTGTCGGCGGCCACCGGAAGATTCCCGACTTAGAGCTCTTCGTCACGTCGCTCTGGTTCGGCCAGGAGAAGAAGAAGAAGTCCTTTCTTTTTTTTATAATCTTTCGTAAGTATAAGAATATATATATATATATATGTTTAAATATATATATAAATATATATATAATTATAAAATTTTTGTCTAAAACAGACGATATACGAGCGATTATGCAAAGCACAAAAATAAAGGTTAGGATGACTTCAAATCAAAACGTGTCCAACATTAAAGTTGTAGATCTCGTCGAGACGAACAAATTTCATGTTAACCATTTTTCATACGACCATGTTTTGACTTGCAAAACGGCACTCAAAGGCAAACTGCAACGGACAATTCGAGAAAGGCTACAGATCACTCGAATCATGAACAGTAAATATACACGAGAGGAGGATAATCACTCGAGTCATGAATAGTAAATATACACGAGAGGAGGAAAATCACTCGAGTCATGAACAGTAAATATACACGAGAGGAGAAAAATCACTCGAGTCATGAACAGTAAATATACACGAGAGGATGAAAATCACTCGAGTCATGAACAGTAAATATACACGAGAGGAGGAAAATCACTCGAGTCATGAACAATAAATTTACTCGAGTATGAAGAATGCACTCAAGTCATGAACAGGAAAAAGTACACTAGAGCTCAAATATTACTCGAGTATATCGAACAAGTCACTCGAGTATAAAGAACAATTCTTTGCATAAAAACAATTTTTTTGCAAAAAAAATCGTTTGATTAAACTATACAAATGAATATTACTTTTCATTTTTGAATAGAAGTTTAATATTAAAATATTCATATGTATATATTTTTAAATAAGAAAACTACGAGATCAAAACGGAGAGCCAAACGCATGCCGAATAAAATGAAATTCGCACCGTAGGCGAACACTGACGCTACGAACACAACGGCGAAGACGGAACCAAAACCCGATGAGCCGTTATTGAGATATAAATCCACAAAGTCTACGGCTAACCTAAATTCTACAAAACTTCGGAAATTCGTCGAGGCTCGAATATCGTTCGGATCGCGACGAAACTTGACGAGCATGTCAGAAATTAATCAATTAAATTTTCCATTTTCGGCAAGGATTCGCAAATTTGTCCGACTCGATCGAATAGACGCGGAAACGCACTAACGGCGACGCGCCGTCAACTCCACGTTACGTAACGCCCCTTGCGTCATTATGACGTTAACAAGAGAATTATATAATTGCCAGAAAATCATGGGCGTTACAGTCACCCCTCCAAAAAGGAAGTTTCATCCCGAAACTTGGAACACAAAATGAAACAAGAGGGCAGAGGAAGAGACACGACAGAGGAATTCTTTAAACAAGAATACTAACCGGGGAAGACTAGGAGAACAGCTGAGGATGAGATTCCCTCATTGCGGATTCCAATTCCCAAGTTACACCCTTAGCATCCTGATTTCGCCAGAGAACCTTAACCATCAGAATTATTTTCTTTCTTAGCACACGATCTTGCGTCTCCAAAATACGGACAGACTCTTCGATATACGAGAGATTAGGCTGCAACTGGGGCACTGAGTCAAGGACATGCCGATCACTATGAACATACTTTCGCAACTGGCTCACGTGAAATACGTCGTGAACATCAGGGAAAGAATCAGGCAATTCTAGTCTATAGGAAGAAACTCCAATGCGCTCCAGAATCTGAAAAGGTCCCACATACCTGGGATCTAGCTTATGGTTCCTTCCAAATCTTTTAACTCCTGACATCGGAGAGACCTTCAGAAACACCATGTCCCCAACTGCAAACTCCAGATCAACTCTGCGCTGATTAGCATACTTTTTGTATCGCTCCTGAGCCAATCTCAGCTTTTCACGAATATGCATTACTGAAGTACTCATATCCTCCAGCGCTTCCGGTCCGAGCAATGGCTTCTCACCAACTTCTGCCCAAAACAGGGGAGTTCGATAACGCCTTCCATATAAAGCTTCAAAGGGCGTCATCTGCAAACTCTCCTGATAACTGTTATTGTACGCGAACTCTATCAATCTGAGGCGTTTATCCCAAGCCCCACCATGGTCCATAATATAACATCTAATCATATCCTCCAAGATCTGATTCACTCTCTCCGTCTGACTATTTGTCTGAGGATGATAGCCAGTAGAATACCTAAGGTTAGTACCTAGAGCTCCTTGTAAGCTTTGCCAGAAACGAGACATGAATCTGGAGTCTAGGTCTGACACAATACTCGTAGGTACACCATGAAGTTTGATAACTTCATCCAAATAAAGCTCAGCTATCTTTTCCATGGAATAATTAATCTTGAAAGGCACAATGTGGGCACACTTGGTTAGTCTGTCCACAATAACCCACACTACATCATGCCCTCGGGGAGATCTTGGCAAACCAGTAATGAAATCCATGGATAAACTCTCCCATTTCCAAGTCGGTATATCTAAAGGCGTTAACTTACCACCCGACCTTCTATGATCAGCTTTGACACGCTGATAGGTATAACATTCAGATACAAATCTTGCGATGTCATTCTTCATCCCTGACCACCAAACAATCTGCTTCAAATCTCTGTACATTTTCGTGGAGCCAGGACGATAAGCAACATTTGAACCATGTGCTTCACTGCATATTCTTGATCGAATGCTCCCAACAGAGGGAATACAGTATCTCCCATGGTACTTTAGGGTGCCCACGTCATCAATCGAAAAGTCAGGCAACTCCCCTTTCTCAGTCCTACTACAGAGGTGTTTTAAATCAGGATCGTCTTTCTGATGTTGCCTAGTGAGAGTAATCCACGAAGGCTCAACCACCTCTAAGCTACTCGGCGAAGTGCTATTCCCTACGGTTATGTCCATGAGTAAAAACTCTTCAACAAGGGATTGCACCGAGAGGTTAAAGATATGTGCGGGCTTCCGGCTCAACGCATCTGCCACTACATTAGCCTTGCTGGGATGATAAAGGATATCGACTTCGTAGTCCGCAACATACTCTAACCATCGACGCTGGCGCAAATTCAACTCCTTCTGAGTGAAGACATATTTCAAACTTTTGTGGTACGAATAAATTTTGCACGACACTCCATACATAAGATGTCTCCACAACTTCAAGGCATAAATGACGGCAGCAAATTCTAGGTCATACGTAGGGTAATTTTTTTCATGCACCTTCAATTGTCTCGATCCATACGCAATCACTTTGCCGTTCTGCATCAACACGCAACTGTGTCCAACTCGCGAGACGTCCACATAAACAGTATACTCTACTCCTTCCACCGGCAATGCCAACACTTGAGCAGAACATAATCTCCTCTTGAGCTCTTGAAAAGCTTCCTCACAGGCATCACTCCAAACAAAAGCTTCGCTCTTTTGCGTAAGCCTGGTCAAAGGCGCAGAGAGAACAAGAATCCTTCCACAAATCTTCTATAGTAACCTGCCAACCCTAAGAAGCTCCTTATCTCCTTGGGAGATGTAGGTCTCTTCCAATCCAAGACTGCGGTTATCTTTGCGGGATCCACTGAGATTCCGTCCTTACTTACAATGTGTCCTAGGAATGACACCTGAGACAACCAGAACTCGCACTTAATAAGCTTTGCATACAGCTTGTGCTCCCTCAGAGTAGACAAAACCAAGAGCAAGTGCAAGGCGTGCTCATCTGCATTTCTGGAATATACTAGGACATCGTCAATGAATACCACCACAAACTTATCTAGAAAATCCTTGAACACTCTGTTCATCATGTCCATGAAAGCTGACGTTGTGTTTGTTAACCCAAACGACATCACCAGAAATTCAAAGTGACCATATCGAGAACGAAAAGCAGTTCGCGGAGTGTCAGACTCCCAGATTCTTAACTGATGGTAACCTGAACGGAGGCCAATCTTCGAGAACACAGAGCTACCTCGCAACTGATCGAACAAATCATCGATCCTAGGCAACGGATATCTGTTCTTAATTATCACCTTGTTTAGCTCTAGATAATCAATGCATAGCCTCATCGTTCCATCCTTTTTCTTCATGAAGAGCACTGATGCACCCCAGGGGTAAAACCGCACAGCAATAACTCATCCAGTTGAGTACGCAGCTCCTCTAACTCACGCGGCACCATGCGGTACGGTGCCTTTACAATAGGGCGAGTGCTTGGCTCGAGGTCTATAACAAACTCTACCTCTCTCTCAGGAGGAAGTCCAGGAAGACTAACAAGAAAAACATCTGGAAACTCACGCACCACAGAAACGTCCTCAACCTGAGGCTCAACCGGTGCAGCTCCCAGAATATAAACAGAGATAAGAAAAGAATCACATCCAGACTCTAGAAATTTGTGAGCACGTACCGCAGAAATGATCGGAGATTCCTGACGCGACAAACCATACATACTCATGGGTTGGCCATTGTCACCTTTAAAATCCAAGCGCTTGTGCTTACACTAAATGACAGCATCGTAGCTGGACAGCTAGTACATGCCCAAAATCACGTCGAAGTCTACTAAATCTAGCACCTTCAGATTCGCAAATGCTAGAAAACCACATAGGGAGATGGGGTATTTTTGGATACCCTGATTTGACCTCACCACTTCTCCTGAAGGAAATTTGACATTTATGGAGGTGTCTAGCTGGTCGAGAGCCCAGCAATGATGGTCTACAAAACTCCTCGCCACAAAGGAGTGAGTAGCACCCGAATCGAACAAAACGCGAGCCCACTTATTCTTCACCTTAAATTCACCTAAACACATAACGCACGCAACTAATATGAAGAAACTATAAATCTACAAAAGAGATTACTAGCCGAGTCAGAGACTAACCTGAGATCACTTGAGTCGAAGATTGGGCTTCCTCCTTGGTCAACACATTCAAATTTCCTTTTCCCTTGTCTACGAGAGGTGGGGGCGGCGATAGAGTCTACAACGGAATTGCATGCAGCGCAGGCTGGCTCTGCTAGCAATTAGCCTTCATGTGTCCTTTTTGGCTGCAGAGAAAACAGGCTCCAGCCTTCTTACGACAACGAGCCACATCATGCCCACTCCTCTGGCAGTAAGAACAGACCGGACCTCCCAATGGAGCATCCTGGATCGCGTGTACCTGAGAAAGCTTCTGCGCATCTAGTCTCTTAAAGCGCTTATCAAAAGGGTGTCCGGGCTTACCACAGAAGCTACACGCTTCCCTTCTATCCTTCTTCGTTATAGGGCCAGATGCCCTAACACTTCCTCCATCGTCAGGTTTCCTCTTGTCCTTCTTTGCATGCAATCCCTGATTCTTCACATTCTATATCGACTCAACCTTTAAGGCAGCTTCGACTACTTCTGCAAAGGTCTCGGACTTGTACACGCTAGCCAACTGCTGGATGTCATACCTCAGACCGCCTAAAAAATGCTTTACTCTGCTTTCTTCAGATGCTACTAGATCTGGGGCGAAATGACTGAGCTTGCTAAACTCGACCTCGTACTCACTAGCAGTGAGTTGCCTCTGCTTTAGGTGTAAAAAGTTGTTTATTAGACGGTCTCGCTCGACCGATGGTAAGAACTTCTTTAGTAACATACTCTTGAATGACTCCCACGAGCACCCATCATAAAGGTTCTCTTTTTCTCTGATCCACCAACTCTTCACAAGACCCTTAAGCTGATACGCCGCAATCATCACCTTCTAATCGGAGGATACACCAGAGTAGGAAAACATATCTTCCATGGCAATGATCCAGTCATCCAATGTCATAAAGTCTGCTTTACCATCAAACGGAGGAGGTCCTAGTCGCTGGAAGTGAGAAATGAAGTTCATCTCAGGCGGCAGTGCGACTGGGGGAACTAGAGCAGCAGGGGGAGTAGGAATAGTTTGGTCCACAGCAAGGTCCTGTGCTCTAGTCTGCTGCCCGGCGACGACAGCCAACAACGATTGTATCTGAGACTGCATGTCCACCATCTGCCTTATTAGGGCCTCATTACTTTGCCGCAGTGCATCGATCACTGCTTCGCTCTGGGCACTAGAAGACTCACCCTCTAACTGGGGAGTCGACCTCATCGCAACGTGTTTAGGTGGCATTCTACAGAATAAACGGATATCTAGTCAAACCTTGCCTAAGACATCACAAACTGGGAAGATATTGCCTTAACAAACTGTTTCAGGTTCATATTTTACCGATACGAACAAATGACTTATCAAGGTCCTGGCTTACGACACTGAAGCTAGAAAACTCGAATACCCTGACACATATCAGATCAGAAACGAACAGATACTTGCTCTTGCTGTTACCTTGCTCTGGGAAATCATAAAATGATGTTATGTTTCTAACTTGTGCCTATAATATGAATGGATGAATGTTTAAATTCATCTCAAATCATGGGTGTACATATGTCATCATGCAGATCTTTAACTTGGCACGTGTGCTTATGCGATGGTATCTTATATATGCAGTGCTATGCATTCTAAAAAGGCCTTAGTGCATGTTATGAGCGGCGTACACATATAATGTTATGCATCACATACTACATAATATTGTATGTAACGAAGAAAAGTAAACGTGCTAATGGGCATCCATGTGATGATGGTTATGCATCCCATACTACATAACTGTCACATGTTGCCACCTATGGTGGATCCATATACAGACACATATTATGCACCCCATACTACATAATATGCCATGTATACTTCTTATCATGTCATGAGTGTAGTGTTCGTGCTTCCATCAAGATCTACTGATGACATATCGGTGTGTGTATGCAATGAAATGATACGATTAAAGTTTTGCTTAAGGGAACGTTGTTCGACTAGCTTGCCAAACCAACCAACCCTCTTGCAAAACCTGGCTCTGATACCGACTGTCACGACCCGCATTTCCTCCGTATTCAAAAATACGTCAGAGTAGGGAAAATACGTGTCGTGATGCCACGTCGTGCAGGGGACATGTTGGGTACATTGGAAAATATGTACCTTATTTGAAGAAGCCTCACCCTACTCAATGATATACATCAAGGTGTATTTGATGTATTTTGAGTTACCTTGTGCAGGTTAAGTAATTGCAGGGAAAACATGAAAAGTTTCTAAGTCCATGTGTCGACGCCTAGAAGAAAAGTGTCGACACTTAAGAAGACTTGTGTCGACACCCAGAGAAGCTGTGTCGACACTTAGGAGTAATTGTGTCGACACCAGGAATGTAGAGTCGACACCAGAAGGAAAGTGTCGACACATACAGACTGTGTCGACACACAATGAAGAAATGTCCAGAGAAGCTGTGTCGACACTTAGAAGCAGTGTCGACACCCAGAGGAACTTTGTCGACATCAGAAAGTGTCGACACTAGGAGGCTGTGTCGACACTCAGCAAAACATCAACAAAGTTCAAGTACAAGTGTCGACACTAGGAGGCTGTGTCGACACTCAGCAAACTTCAACAGAGTTTAAGTACAAGTGTCGACATAATGAAGAATGTGTCGACACTCAGCAAATTTCAATGAAGTCTAAGTACAAGTGTCGACACCAGGAGAGCTGTGTCGACACTCAGCAAAAGTATCAACACAGAAGGCATGTGTCGACACCAAGCAGATGTGTCGACACTCCGCAAGTATCAACACAAGAAGATGTGTCGACACAAAGGAGTTGTGTCGACACTTACAAGAATTCAACTAAGCACTGAAGAACAAGGAGTTGTGTCGACACACAATATCAGTGTCGACACATTCTGAAGAAGTAGTGTCGAGAAGCAGATTCTACAACACAAGGAGTTGTGTCGACACCATGAAGGCTAGTGTCGACACTTAGTCTACTTGTGTCGACACTTGGTCTATTTGTGTCGACACTTAAAGACTGACTGTCTCGACACTTTCAGACAGTTACAGAAAATTCAAGAAGTGACTGGATGACTTGACAGCTGCCATTCCAGCCGGTCTACTGCAACTGTCAGAACTGTCAGAAGTCTGTTAGAAACCGGATCAGCCGGTCACCATGAAGAAAGCCTATTTAAAGGCTTATTGCTTCAATAGAAGTACTAATCAGAGGATGATCAACAACAATCAATTGAAGTGATCAGAAGATCTAAGAAGTTGGAGAGAGAGAGCTCCTTCTAAGAAGACAGCTATTGAACCAGGCTGTGAAGAAAAGTTTCAGATTGAGATCTGATTCTTAAGTCAGCAGTGATTGAAGATCATCTGCATAGAGACTCAACCCTACTGTGTTCTAAATTCAAGAAGCTTTGAAGGAAGCCAAGGGAGGTTGATCTCAGCAAAGTTCTTCCAAGAACTCTTCAAGAAACCAGACAACTCTTCTCTCTCATTCTGAGTTGTAGGTTTACACTTTGTAATTTTAATTTCTTGTAGGATCCTTAGGGATCTGAGTTGTAAGCCTGAAATTATAAAGGCTGAGTGGTAGGGCCTGTGTGCCTGAGTGTAGGAGATTCTTTTCTCTGAGTGTAGGCCTTGTTGAGGGCTGAGTGTAGGCCTTGTTGAAGGCTGAGTGTAGGTCTTGGTGAAGACTGAGTGGTAGGGCTTTGAGCCTGAGTTGTAGGAACCTGGTTGGGGTCTGAGTGTAAGATCTGAGGATCTGAGAAATAGTGGAGAAGTTTGGTCGAATCTAGTACACTACTAGATAGGCGAAGGGGGAAAGTGGATGTACCCAGACCTTGGGGAACCACTATAAAACTGTGTGTACTCTGTGTGTATCTGATTCTGTGTATGATGTTTATAGTTCTGTGAATTCTGTGATTTATTCTGCCAGTAAATTTTAAAAAGATTAAGGTCACCTATTCACCCCCCCCTCTAGGTGATTAGGTACAATTTCTTTCAAGTGGTATCAGAGCCAGGTTACTCAAAAAGGACATAACAGTCTGAGTAAAAGATCCTGTTGGCAGATTCAGTATAATCAAGAAAATCAAGAAAATGGGTTCAACAGAGAATCACAAAGAACTAGGATCCATGAAGTTGCCAATCTGCAGAAAGGAGATTTTTGGCATTTAGAAAGAAAGGGTTAGACTATTTATGGAAGCCTCTGACCCTAGAATCTATATCACAGTCAAAGAAGGGCCATATGTGCCTATGAAAGTATCTGTGTTAGATGCAAATCAAAGAACTCCAAAAGACTATTCTGAAATGACCAAGGATGAGATTATTCTGGCCACAATGGACAAGAGGGCCCAGAATATAATTGTAAGTGCAATAGATGATGCCACATTTCAGAATTTGATACACTGTAAAACATCAAAGGAAATGTGGGATACACTGATAGTCTATATGGAGGGCTCTGAAGAAGTTAGACAGGACAGAAAGTCTTTGTTAAACCAAGAGTATGAGAGCTTCAAACAAGGAAGGTCTGATAGCATAACTGAGTGCTACAAGAAATTCTATAGGATAGTTAATGAGTTAATGTCCTATGGAAGAGAATTCAGCAATTATGAGCTGAATGATAAGTTCTTGAGATCCCTAACTAAAGATTGGGATACAAAGATATGTGCCATAAGGGAAATGGCCAAATTAGCAGACATTCCTCCTCCAACATTGTTTGGAAAACTGTTATCATATGAGATGCAATTAATGGTAAGGAAGGAGGAGGAGAAGACTACCAGAGTTGAGCATAAATAAAGAGCTGTGGCTTTCAAGATAGAATCCACTAGGAAATATAAAAGTAAGTCTCCATCTCCATCTCCAAAAGTTGCTGAGACTGAGACAGATGAGTCAAAAAGCAAGAATTTTGAAAGCAGTGAGAGTGATGAAGATTTTGCAGCTTTCACTACACATTTTCAGAAGTTTCTAAAGAAGAAACAGTGGAGGTCTAAGACATCCACTTCACAGAAGTCGTCAAAGAATGACAGGAGAAAGCCCAAGTCAAGTAAAACTACATCTTCAAAGATAGTTTGTTATTGTTGTAACAGACAGGGACATGTTGTTGCTGACTGTCCAGAGAAAAGGAAAGAGTCAACTGATAAGAAGAAGACTCAAATCAAGGGCAAAAAGGAAAGATCCTTTGTTGCTAAGAAGGACAAAAGTCTATCTGATATGTCATCTTCAGAAAATGATTCAGAAGCTGAAGCTTATATTGGACAGTTTGCTGAAGAAGAGGAAGATGATTTCATCCAGTTAATAAACTCTATATATGAGCATGAGGACAATCAGTGCCAGGGACTGATGGCCTTATCAGAAGGAGACAAAATCCAGGATCAGCCTGAACCAAGTCAGGTACAAAATTGTTCTGATAGTTCAATTTCTAGTACTGCATCAGAATCAGATTCATCAGCATCTAGTGATGAGAGTGGATCTGAATATGAAGGAGACATTCATCAGTTGATTGATGAATATAGGGTAGTGTTGCAAGCTTTGAAGAAAAGCAAATCCTTGACCAAGAGTCAGGCTAAGGAGATTGCTAATCTCAAAGTGGCTGCAATAGATTTTGATAAGTTGATTGATCAGAAATTAAATGAAATAGCCAGACTGAAGCACATAACTGTTATTCAGATGGGGACTATAACATTTAAAAATGATCAAATCAGAAATCTGGAGATTAGTCTTCAAAAAGAGAGAGATATAGTAGCAAGGTTTTCTAAACCAAAGTCTGTTCTACCTTTGATAGATGAGTTCATTTCTCAAAAAGGTAAAACTGGATTGGGGTTTACTAAACCTGCCAGGACTGTTCAGTCCAAGTCTAAGGGCAAAGCCCCAGTACTCAACAAAAAGCCTGCTGAAGATAAAACAGCCAGGGTTGTACCTAAACAAAGGTACAACAGATTTGAGTGCTGGTGCTGTGGCAAGATAGGCCACTTTGCCATAGACTGTTGGCACAATTCTAGTGCCAAGGTGAGTAGCAATCTGCCTGCTAGAAAAGCTACAGGTAGTTTTGTTAAGAGTAAGACTAACTTGCACCAAGGACCCAAGAAGTTTTTGGGTTCTAAGGTAAAGTAATCTATTTTGCAGGTGAGTCCAAGTGGCCATGCCCCAATATGGTACTTGGACAGTGATGTTCCAGGCACATGACTGGAACTAGGGGATTGCTGAAGGACTATACACCAATCAAGGATGGTCCTAAAGTCACCTTTGGTGGTTCTGAAAAAGGAATCATCAAAGGCTTTGGTAACATTTCTAGCAACCTTATTACAATTACTCAAGTGGCTTATGTTAAAGGTTTGAAACACAACCTCATTAGTATAAGTCAGCTGAGTGATTTAGGATATGACATATCATTTGACAAAAATGGTTGTCATATCAGGAGGTCAAATGATCAAAAGATCATTCTGACAGGTTATAGGAAGAGAAATGTCTATTGTTTAGACATTATGTGTGAGAACAATGTTTCTCCTGTGTGTCTTGTAGCTGATGAGAAAGTCTCTCATTGTGTCAAATGTCACAAGAGGCTAGCCCATCTTAACTATAAGACAATTGGTCAAATCTATAGTAAAGAGTTAGTGAGGAATGGTCCTCAGGTTAAGTGTATTAAGGATGGGATATGTTCAGCTTGTCAAAAGGGCAAGCAGACCAAATCCACCTTTAATAGCATTGAGATCAAAGATGCTGTGAGGTGTTTATACCTCTTGCATATGGATCTATTTGGTCCTATGCCAGTTCACAGCCTAGGTAGGAAGGTCTACACTTTTGTGGTTGTAGATGACTACTCAAGGTTTTCCTGGGTGTTCTTCCTTAGACAAAAATCTGAAACACCTAATATCTTTTATAGTTTTGTCAAACAAATTCAGAATGAGTTAGACAGTACAGTGGTCAAAATAAGAAGTGACCATGGTACTGAATTCTAGTCTGATAGTATGACAAAGCTATGTGAAGAGTTTGGGATATTTCAGGAATTTTCTTCACCAAGAACACCTCAGCAAAATGACATTGCTGAAAGGAAAAATAGAACCTTGATAGAGGCTGGTAGAACCCTATTAAGTGACACATCTCTCCCTGAATATTTCTGGGCTGAGGCAGTAAACACTGCATGTCATGTAATTAATAGGGCTACTATCACCAAGAGCCACAATAAGACCCCCTATGAGATTGTGAAAGGCAGAAAACCAAATCTATCCTACTTCAGGATCTTTGGTTGTAAATGTTATATACTTAACAATGGTAAGTCTTACTTAACTAAGTTTGCTGCCAAATCCTAAGAGGGGATCTTTGTTGGGTACAGCAACAACAGTAAGGCTTATAAGGTCGACAACTTGACTACTCAAGTTGTAGAAGAGTCAGTACATGTAGTGTTTGATGAAGCTAGACTCATTAACAATGAATTGTCTAGAAGTGTATGCAGCTCTACAGGTGTGACTGAGAAGATGGACAAGCTTACTATTGGAGAAGACTCTACTGCAAGTCAGCAAGTGGATGATAGTGGCTGTTGTCCAGGGGGAGTACTAGATACACCTGATGTAGAAGAAGACCAAGGAGTGCAGCAAGTTGAAGAAGCTGAAGGTGTACAACCTGAAGACAGGATACCTCCAGCAAATAGACATCTAAAAGATCATCCAGCCAATCAAATTATTGGTGATCTCAGACAAGGGGTACAAATAAGGAGCAGAAATCTAAGTTCAGTACTCTACTCCAGTTTTCTATCCCAGGTAGAGCCAAAGAAATTTGAAGAATCCATCTTAGACCCTCATTGGATTGAGGCTATGCAAGAGGAGCTGAACCAGTTCAAAAGATGCAAAGTCTGGGAGCTAGTTCCTAAACCAAAAGATCACAACATAATTGGAACCAAGTGGATCTTTAGGAACAAGTTGGATGAACATGGAGTTATTGTAAAAAACAAAGCAAGACTGGTTGCAAAAGGATATAGGCAGGAAGAAGGTATTGACTTTGATCAGACCTTTGCTCCAGTAGCCAGACTGGAGGCAATAGGGATGTTCTTGGCCTATGCAACCTATCAAGGGTTTAAAGTATACCAAATGGATGTTAAGTCAGCCTTTCTGAATGGAAATCTGAAGGAAGAAGTCTATGTAGAACAGCCATCAGGTTTTGTTTATTCTATCAAACCTAATTATATTTATAGACTTAGGAAGGCTTTGTATGGGTTAAAACAAGCCCCTAGGGCTTGGTATGAAACCCTGTCTAGTTTCCTCATTGAGAATAAATTCACAAGGGTGAAAATAGACAAGACTCTATTCCTTAGGGAATCCAGAGGCAAGATCATTCTAGTCCAAATATATGTAGATGACATTATATTTGGGTCTACTGAAAGTGGTCTTTGCAGAAAGTTTGCAAAACTTATGCAAGGACAATTTGAAATGAGCAGTATGGGGGAACTTAAGTTCTTCTTGGGTCTCCAAGTTAGACAGACTGAGGATGGTTTATCCATATGCAAGTCTAAGATCACCCTAGAATTTATAAGGAAGTATGGTATGGAATCATCCACTACCATGAAAACTCCTATGGGGTCAACAATGTCTCTATGCAAAGATGATGCAGGGAAACCTGTAGATGAAACCTTGTATAGAGGGATAGTTGGCTCCCTACTATATTTGACTGCAAGTAGACCAGATATCATGTATGCTACATGTGTCTGTGCTAGGTACCAATCTTGTCCTAAAGAATCTCATTTGACAGCAGTCAAAAGAATTCTGAGATATCTTAAGGGCACTCCTTATCTAGGCCTTTGGTACCCTAGGAATGGAGACTTTGAACTGACAGGTTATTCAGATGCAGATTTTGCAGGCTGCAAGGAAAATAGGAAAAGTACTACTGGAACCTGTCAATTCCTAGGTGGAAGACTGATATCATGAAGTAGCAAGAAGCAAACAAGTGTGGCTATCTCCACAGCAGAATCAGAGTATGTGGCTGCAGGAAGTTGCTGTGCTCAACTTCTATGGATTCAACATCAACTAGAAGATTATGATGTACAAGTAAGTAGAACACCTCTATTTTGTGATTTTACTAGTGCTATTTCTATTGCAAACAATCCTATCTCTCATAGAAGGACTAAGCATATAGAAATAAAAAACCATTTTCTAAGAGAGCATGTGGAAAAAAGGAGATATTTCACTAGAGTATATTAATACAGATAATCAACTAGCTGACATGTATACTAAGCCCTTAGATGAAAACAAATTCAATAAGTTTAAAATTGAATTAGGTATGATAAACTTAGAATAAGTTTTCAAAATTGGCTAAGTAAAAAGGTGTCGACACACAGAGTTGTCTGTGTCGACACATAGAAGTGGTGTCGACATTTCAGAGAAATGATGTCAACACTTCTAGGAAATCAGTGTCGACACTTCAGAGAATTAGTGTCGACATATGCAGAGTTGGTGTCGACACATCCAAGGTGGTGTCGACACTTAGGCTTTACTCAGCATTAGTCTAGTAAAGTCTCGACTAAGTGTCGAGCTAAGCGGTGTCGACACATAAACAAGTGTCGACACATATATTCTGTCGACTATACTTGTGTCGACATATAGTTGTCGAGACATTATAAGTAAGTGTCGACACTTATCCACAGTGTCGACACAATTTAAGTATTTTGACGCGCCCTTTCATCTTCGATTCTAGAAAGGTATAAATAGGTTTTTGCCATTGTTCGTCGACACGCTCACCAAAGTTTCGAGACCAAACTTGTGTGTCGACATCTCTCTTCTCTAATTCAAATTTCTTCAAACCCTAATGGCACCCAAGCTAGAAGAGAATGTGAATGAAGGATATGAACTCGTGCGCCACGCATTTGATGACGCGGAACCAGAGATCAAAGGCGTGATAACCCTAATAGAAGAGACTGGGTTAGAGTTTCTTGTATCAGAACCGATCAAGATCTGGAAGATGGAAGTCCTGGAGTTTCTGAAGGCAGCATCACTAGATGAATCAGGCCTTAAGATTAAGTCAAGAGTTCATGGGGGCAGAGGTGAAGGTCTCTCCTAAGAGTCTGAGAAAGGTACTGCAACTACCCAGGACTAAGGAAGAAGAAGATATTTCTGCTTCTAACACTAGAGAAGCATTGACATGGTGTGGTTTGGACTCATCCCTGAAGATAGGATCTGTGTTCAATAGAAAGAGAATGAATATGCAAGGCAAGTTTCCATCTGAGATTGTGGGCAAGGTCATACTGAGCAAACCTGGTGGGCATGACAGAATTTCAGCTCACATGTTCAGTCTAATGACCAGGATTATCTTCAAACTTACTACTGATTGGTCTGCAGTTGTGTTTGAGAAGATAAAAGAGAGTATGAAGAAGCCCAATTTGGGTAGAATACTAAGTCTTTACCTAGCTGGTAGTATACCAGAGGTGATGAACCAAGCAGCTGGAAGTAAGATTAACCACATGAGGAGAATGGATTTGAGAATCTTCTCTAGGTGGGATACAGTATTGACCAAAGAACTGCCATCTCCTTTAAAGGACGCACCCCAGAAGAAGAAGAAGAAGATAGCCTCTGTGGCTCAAGAATCCTCAAGCAGTTCTGAAGAGCAAGTAGTGTTCACTCCTGATGAAGAAGAAACTGGAAATGCTGGACAATCTCTAGCAAGACACGAAGAAGTACAGAGGCAGGGGGAGCTACCCTCAGCAAGCCCTATTCACCAGGATTCAATCCAGGGGGAGACTCTACTTGTGGAAGAGCCAACTCCACTAGAGAGTGAACAAGCTACTCAAACTATACTTGAGGTAATAACTGAAATCAACCAATTAGATTTCCCTATTGAGAATGATGTTATGACTGACACATTATCTGATGTTAATCAGCAACCTCAGATTCTTAGTCAACCTCAGGATGTTGTCATGGAAGACACATTCGTTGCTGATCAAGTGGTTGAAGATATAAGAGATTCTCCAACCCTTCCTCAACAAGAATTTACTTTAGAAGAACTGTTCCCTGACCTTCCTCAAGCTGACATTAAAGTGGAAAAAGCTGCTGCTGAGGGGGAGAAAGTAATTATTGAGGGGGAGCATGTAGAGATTGAAGAAGAAACTGCAGGCACAGAAACTGAGAAGCCAAAGGATGCTGAGCAACCACCAAGGATTGAGAAGGATTCACATCCTAGCCCAAAGGAAAGAGTTGAAATAGCCAGCACATCTGAAGATGAAGAGGCTGTGAGAGCCAAGAAGAGGAAATTTCAAGTCTTCAAGAGGAGGAGCCAGACATACAAAAAGGCTTTGCAAACAATTACACCACAGCCTGCCCCATCTACTGACTACAGTTCATTGATGGTGGCAATGCAGATTAAGCTGGATGAGCAAAGGCAAGCTCTGGAAAAGTATGTAGATGAAGGGAATAAATCTCTGCAGTTTGATCTGGCCCAAGACATTAAGTCAATTAGATTTGAAATGAATCTGAATAAGAAAGAAATGACTGACTGCTTCCATAAGGGAGGAAATGCAGTAGTCTATCTGGCCACACATCAAGAAAAAATTAAGACACAACTTGATGAGCTAGAAGTGAAGCAAGGCTATGTTCTGGAAAATCATTTAAGGATGAATGATAATCTCACTGCTTCACATAATGCAATAGTAACAGAAATGAAGAATATAGCTACTGGTCAGACTACAGCCATGACTACAGCCAAGGCAGAATTTGATAAAGCCTTACAAGAAGGTACCACTTGAAATGATTCTGAATAAGAAAGAAATGACTGACTGCTTCCATAAGGGAGGAAATGCAGTAGTCTATCTGGCCACACATCAAGAAAAAATTAAGACACAACTTGATGAGCTAGAAGTGAAACAAGGCTATGTTCTGGAAAATCAGTTAAGGATTAATGATAATCTCACTGCTTCACATAATGCAGTAGTAACAGAAATGAAGAATATAGCTACTGGTCAGACTACAACCATGACTACAGCCAAGGCAGAATTTGATAAAGCCTTACAAGAAGGTATCACTGTTGTTACTTCTGCACTTCAGGATTCCCAGAAGCTAATAACTTAAAAGCTCCAAAGGTTGAAACCTTTCTACAAAGATGGAGTAAACTATCTGAATGCCCAGATAAGATTCCAGAAAGATGATCTTAGAGATCACATTGAAAGAGAAGCCATAAAGGGGGAGAGGGTGTTAGTCAAAGCAGACTCTGATCATGCAAAGTGGATTTCAAATTCCATCAGAGCCACCCTTGGATATCCTCCATTATGTGATGATGATAATGTGGCAGAGTCTGGAATTAATCCTGCATATCTTGGAGGGGAGCCAGCTGAAGTAGCTCAAGTGATATACCCTCCACCAGACTTTGATATGATACATCAAGATATACAGTCAATGTATAGTCCTCCTGAAGGAAATCAGAATGTCATCATTGAGAAAGTAGTTCAGCCAGTGCCAGAGGCAATACTGAAAGAACAAGAGGCTTTGCTGAAAGAACAAGAGACTCAATTGTCTAAGAAAAGGTTCAGAGAGCAAGCTGAACTTAGGCCTGATTTTGAACAATGGAGCCCCACTTCCAGGAATATCATTTTGACTGCATGGAAGGCTGCTAAGGACAATGTCCAGGATAGAGGCAAGTGGTATTCTGAACTGGAGTGGAGGAAGCATGAAAATAGGCAAGAAGCCATTGTGCAATACAGAAGAAAGGCTAAAATGGGAAAGCTACCTCCTACTGCACAGGAGCCTAGCAAGTACTTTCCCAAGCCTTTTCATTATTTTGAAAGGCAGTAGATCAAGGCTAAAGAATTGAAAAAGAAAGATCTTAAAGGGAAGAAGCCTGCTGCTGCTGAAGATACTGAAGCTCATGTCCAAGCAAAGATACAAACTGGAAACGGAATTGTGATCAAGGAGCCTGAGCAGCCTTAGGATAGAATTTTTCTTAAGTTTAATATGTGTAATCACTTGTATTAAAACTTTCTGTAAACTTTTGAATAATGACAATGTTGAAGTTGTTAGAACAATGTGATATATGTTCAACTATTACATTAATTGTTCTGAGATAATGGTATATACATGTTTTGTTCATGCATGTTCAAGTATTTTCCCTGTCATTTAATATTGTTTTACATCATACTGTGAATTTGTTATGTATGGTGTATATCATTGACTAAGGGTTATGACTTCTCCAAATAGGGGGAGGTTGTTGGGTACATTAGAAAATATGTACCTGATTTGAAGAAGCCTCACCCTACTCAATGATATACATCAAGGTGTATTTGATGTATTTTGAGTTACCTTATGCAGGTTAAGTAATTGCAGGGAAAGCATGAAAAGTTTCTAAGTCCATGTGTCGACACCTAGAAGAAAAGTGTCGACACTTAAGAAGACTTGTGTCGATACCCAGAGAAGCTGTGTCGACACTTGGAGTAATTGTGTCGACACCAGGAATGCAGAGTCGACACCAGAAGGAAAGTGTCGACACATACAGGCTGTGTCGACATACAATGAAGAAATGTCCAGAGAAGCTGTGTCGACACTTAGAAGCAGTGTCGACACCCAGAGGAACTTTGTCGACATCAGAAAGTGTCGACACTAGGAGGCTGTGTCGACACTCAGCATAACATCAACAAAGTTCAAGTACAAGTGTTGACACTAGGAGGCTATGTCGACACTCAGCAAACTTCAACAGTGTTTAAGTACAAGTGTCGACATAATGAAGAATGTGTCGACACACAGCAAAAGTCTCAACACATGAAGAAAGTGTCGACACTAGGAGGCTGTGTCGACACTCAGCAAATTTCAATGAAGTCTAAGTACAAGTGTCTACAACAGAAGAGCTGTGTCGACACTCAGCAAAAGTATCAACACAGAAGGCATGTGTCGACACCAAGTAGATGTGTTGACACTCCGCAAGTATCAACACAAGAAGATGTGTCGACACAAAGGAGTTGTGTCGACACTTACAAGAATTCAACTAAGCACTGAAGAACAAGGAGTTGTGTCGACACACAATATCAGTGTCGACACATTCTGAAGAAGCAGTGTCGAGAAGCAGATTCTACAACACAAGGAGTTATGTCGACACCATGAAGGCTAGTGTCGACACTTAGTCTACTTGTGTCGACACTTGGTCTATTTGTGTCGACACTTAAAGACTGACTGTCTCGACACTTTCAGACAGTTAGGGAAAATTCAAGAAGTGACTGGATGACTTGACAGCTGCCATTCCAGCCGGTCTACTGCAACTGTCAGAACTGTCAGAAGTCTGTTAGAAACCGGATCAGCCGGTCACCATGAAGAAAGCCTATTTAAAGGCTTATTGCTTCAACAGAAGTAGTAATCAGAGGATGATCAACAACAATCAATTGAAGTGATCAGAAGATCTAAGAATTTGGAGAGAGAGAGCTCCTTCTAAGAAGACAACTATTGAACCAGGCTGTGAAGAAAAGTTTAAGATTGAGATCTGATTCTTAAGTCAGTTGTGATTGAAGATCATCTGCATAGAGACTCAACCCTACTGTGTTCTAAATTCAAGAAGCTTTGAAGGAAGCCAAGGGAGGTTAATATCAGCAAATTTCTTCCAAGAACTCTTTAAGAAACCAGACAACTCTTCTCTCTCATTCTGAGTTGTAGGTTTACACTTTGTAATTTTAATTTCTTGTAGGATCCTTAGGGATCTGAGTTGTAAGCCTGAAATTATAAAGATTGAGTGGTAGGGCCTATGTGCTTGAGTGTACGAGATTCTTTTCTCTGAGTGTAGGCCTTGTTGAGGGCTGAGTGTAGGCCTTGTTGAAGGCTGAGTGTAGGTCTTGGTGAAGACTGAGTGGTAGGGATTTGAGCCTGAGTTGTAGGAACCTGGTTGGGGTTCTGAGTGTAGGATCTGAGGATCTGAGGAATAGTGGAGAAGTTTGGCCGAATCTAGTACACTACTAGATAGGAGAAGGGGGAAAGTGGATGTACCCAGACCTTGGGGAACCACTATAAAACTGTGTGTACTCTGTGTGTATCTGATTCTGTGTATGCTGTTTATAGTTCTGTGAATTCTGTGATTTATTCTGCTAGTAAATTTTAAAAATATTAAGGTCACCTATTCACCCCCCCTCTAGGTGATTAGGTACAATTTCTTTCAAGTGGTATCAGAGCTAGGTTACTCAAAAAGGACATAACAGTCTGAGTAAAAGATCATGTTGGCAAATTCAGTATAATCAAGAAAATCAAGAAAATGGGTTCAACAGAGAATCACAAAGAACTAGAATCCATGAAGTTGTCAATCTGCAGAAAGGAGATTTTTGGCATTTGAAAAGAAAGGGTTAGACTATTTATGGAAGCCTCTGACCCTAGAATCTATATCACAGTCAAAGAAGGGGCATATGTGCCTATGAAAGTATCTGTGTTAGATGCAAATCAAAGAACTCCAAAAGACTATTCTGAAATGACCAAGGATGAGATTATTCTAGCCACAATGGACAAGAGGGCCCAGAATATAATTGTAAGTGCAATAGATGATGCCACATTTCAGAATTTGATACACTGTAAAACATCAATGGAAATGTGAGATACACTGATAGTCTATATGGAGGGCTCTAAAGAAGTTAGACAGGACAGAAAGTCTTTGTTAAACCAAGAGTATGAGAGCTTCAGACAAGGGAGGTCTGATAGCATAATTGAGTGCTACAAGAAATTCTATAGGATAGTTATTGAGTTAATATCCTATGGAAGAGAATTCAGCAATTATGAGCTGAATGATAAGTTCTTGAGATCCCTAACTAAAGATTGGGATACTAAGATATGTGTCATAAGGGAAATGACCAAATTAGCAGACATTCCTCCTCCAACATTGTTTGGAAAACTGTTATCATATGAGATGCAGTTAATGGTAAGGAAGGAGGAGGAGAAGACTACTAGAGTTGAGCATAAAGAAATAGCTGTGGCTTTCAAGACAGAATCCACTAGGAAATATAAAAGTAAGTCTCCATCTCCACCTCCAAAAGTTACTGAGACTGAGACAGATGAATCAAAAAGTAAGAATTCTGAAAGCAGTGAGAGTGATGAAGATTTTGCAGCTTTCACTAGACATTTTCAGAAGTTTCTAAAGAAGAAACAGTGGAGGTCTAAGCCATCCACTTCACAGAAGTCATCAAAGAATGACAGGAGAAAACCCAAGTCAAGTAAAACTACATCTTCAAAGATAGTTTGTTATTTTTGTAATAGACAGGGACATGTTGTTGCTGACTGTCCAGAGAAGAGGAAAGAGTCAACTGATAAGAAGAAGATTCAAATCAAGGGCAAAAAGGAAAGGTCCTTTGTTGCTAAGAAGGACAAAAGTCTGTCTAATATGTCATCTTTAGAAACTGATTCAGAAGCTGAAGCTTATATTGGACTGTTTGCTGAAGAAGAGGAAGATGAGTTCATCCAGTTAATGAACTCTATATATGAGCATGAGGACAATCAGTGCCAGGGACTGATGGCCTTATCAGAAGGAGACAAAATCCAGGATCAGCCTGGACCAAGTCAGGTACAAAATTATTCTGATAGTTCAATTTCTAGTACTGCATCAGAATCAGATTCATCAGCATCTAGTGATGAGAGTGGATCTGAATCTGAAGGAGACATTCATCAGTTGATTGATGAATATAGGGTAGTGTTGCAAGCTTTGAAGAAAAGCAAATCCTTGACCAAGAGTCAGGCTAAGGAGATTGCTAATCTCAAAGTGACTGCAACAGATTTTGATAAGTTGATTGATCAGAAATTAAATGAAATAGCCAGACTGAAGCACATAACTGTTATTCAGATGGGGACTATAACATTTAAAAATGATCAAATCAGAAATCTGGAGATTAGTCTTCAGAAAGAGAGAGATATAGTAGCAAGGTTTTCTAAACCAAAGTCTGTTCTACCTTTGATAGATGAGTTCATTTCTCAAAAAGGTAAAACTGGATTGGGGTTTACTAAACCTGCAAGGACTGTTCAGTCCAAGTCTAAGGGCAAAGCCAAAGTACTCAACAAAAAGCCTACTGAAGATAAAACAGCCAGGGTTGTACCTAAACAAAGGTACAACAGATTTGAGTGCTAGTGCTGTGGCAAGATAGGCCACTTTGCCATAGACTGTTGGCACAATTCTAGTGCCAAGGTGAGTAGCAATCTACCTGCTAGAAAAGCTACAGGTAGTTTTGTTAAGAGTAAGACTAACTTGCACCAAGGACCCAAGAAGTTTTTGGGTTCTAAGGTAAAGTAATCTGTTTTGCAGGTGAGTCCAAGTGGCCATGCCCCAATATGGTACTTGGACAGTGGATGTTCCAGGCACATGACTGGAACTAGGGGATTGCTGAAGGACTATACACCAATCAAGGATGGTCCTAAAGTCACCTTTGGTGGTTCTGAAAAAGGAATCATCAAAGGCTTTGGTAACATTTCTAGCAACCTTATTACAATTACTCAAGTGGCTTATGTTAAAGGTTTGAAACACAACCTCATTAGTATAAGTCAGCTGAGTGATTTAGGATATGACATCTCATTTGTCAAAAATGGTTGTCATATCAGGAGGTCAAATGATCAAAATATCATTCTGACAGGTCATAGGAAGAGAAATGTCTATTGTTTAGACATTAACAATGTTTCTCCTGTATGTCTTGTAGCTGATGAGAAAGTCTCTCATTGTGTCAAATGGCACAAGAAGCTCGCCCATATTAACTATAAGATAATTGGTCAACTCTATAGTAAAGAGTTAGTGAGGAATGGTCCTCAGGTTAAGTGTATTAAGGATGTGATATGTTCAGCTTGTCAAAAGGGCAAGCAGACCAAATCCACCTTTAATAGCATTGAGATCAAAGATGCTGTGAGGTGTTTATACCTCTTGCATATGGATCTATTTGGTCCTATGCCAGTTCACAGCCTAGGTAGGAAGGTCTACACTTTTGTGGTTGTAGATGACTACTCAAGGTTTTCCTGGGTGTTCTTCCTTAGATAAAAATATGAAACACCTAATATCTTTTATAGTTTTGTCAAACAAATTCAGAATGAGTTAGACAGTACAGTGGTCAAAATAAGAAGTGACCATGGTACTGAATTCAAGTCTGATAGTATGACAAAGCTATGTGAAGAGTTTGGGATATTTCAGTAATTTTCTTCACCAAGAACACCTCAGCAAAATGGCATTGCTGAAAGGAAAAATAGAACCTTGATAGAGGTTGGTAGAAACCTATTAAGTGACACATCTCTCCCTGAATATTTCTGGGCTGAGGCAGTAAACACTGCATACCATGTAATTAATAGGGCTACTATCACCAAGAGCCACAATAAGACCCCCTGTGAGATTGTGAAAAGCAGAAAACCAAATCTATCCTACTTCAGGATCTTTGGTTGTAAATGTTATATACTTAACAATGGCAAGTCTTACTTAACTAAGTTTGCTGCCAAATCCCAAGAGGGGATCTTTGTTGGGTATAGCAACAACAGTAAGGCATATAGGGTCTATAACTTGACTACTCAAGTTGTAGAAGAGTCAGTACATGTAGTGTTTGATGAAGCTAGACTCATTAACAATGAATTGTATAGAAGTGTATGCAGCTCTACAGGTGTGACTGAGAAGATGGACAAGCTTACTATTGGAGAAGACTCTACTGCAAGTCAGCAAGTGGATGATAGTGGCTGTTGTCCAGGGGGAGTACTAGATACACCTGATGTAGAAGAAGACCAAGGAGTGCAGCAAGTTGAAGAAGCTGAAGGTGTACAACCTGAAGACAGGCTACCTCCAACAAATAGACATCTAAAAGATCATCCAGCCAATCAAATTATTGGTGATCTCAGACAAGGGGTACAAACAAGGAGCAGAAATCTAAGTTCAGTACTCTACTCCAGTTTTCTATCCCTGGTAGAGCCAAAGAAATTTGAAGAAGCCATCCTAGACCCTCATTGGATTGAGGCTATGCAAGAGGAGCTGAACCAGTTCAAAAGATGCAAAGTCTGGGAGCTAGTTCCTAAACCAAAAGATCACAACATAATTGGAACCAAGTGGATCTATAGGAACAAGTTGGATGAACATGGAGTTATTGTAAAAAACAAAGCAAGACTGGTTGCAAAAGGATATAGGCATGAAGAAGGTATTGACTTTGATCAGACCTTTGCTCCAGTAGCCAGACTGGAGGCAATAGGGATGTTCTTGGCCTATGTAACCTATCAAGGGTTTAAAGTATACCAAATGGATGTTAAGTCAGCCTTTCTGAATAAAATCTGAAGGAAGAAGTCTATGTAGAACAGCCATCAGGTTTTGTTGATTCTATCAAACCTAATTATGTTTATAGACTTAGGAAGGCTTTGTATGGGTTAAAACAAGCCCCTAGGGCTTGGTATGAAACCCTGTCTAATTTCCTCATTGAGAATAAATTCACAAGGGTGAAAATAGACAAGACTCTATTCCTTAGGGAATCCAGAGGCAAGATCATTCTAGTCCAAATATATGTAGATGACATTATATTTGGGTCTACTGAAAGTGGTCTTTGCAGAAAGTTTGCAAAACTTATGCAAGGACAATCTGAAATGAGTAGTATGGGGGAACTTAAGTTCTTCTTGGGTCTCCAAGTTAGACAGACTGAGGATGGTTTATCCATATGCTAGTCTAAGATCACCCTAGAATTAATAAGGAAGTATGGTATGGAATCATCCACTACCATGAAAACTCCTATGGGGTCAACAATGTCTCTATGCAAAGATGAGATGAAACCTTGTATAAAAGGATAGTTGGCTCCCTACTATATTTGACTGCAAGTAGACCAGATATCATGTATGCTACATGTGTCTGTGCTAGGTACCAAGCTTGTCCTAAAGAATCTCATTTGACAGCAGTCAGAAGAATTCTGAGATATCTTAAGGGAACTCCTTATCTAGGCCTTTGGTACCCTAGGAATGGAGACTTTGAACTGACAAGTTATTCAGATGTAGATTTTGCAGGCTGCAAGGAAGATAGGAAAAGTACTACTGGAACCTGTCAAATTCTAGGTGGAAGACTGATATCATGGAGTAGCAAGAAGCAAACAAGTGTGGCTTATCTCCACAGCAGAATCAGAGTATGTGGCTGCAGGAAGTTGCTGTGCTCAACTTCTATGGATTCAACATCAGCTAGAAGATTATGATATACAAGTAAGTAGAACACCTCTATTTTGTGATTTTACTAGTGCTATTTCTATTGCAAACAATCCTGTCTCCCATAGAAGGACTAAGCATATAGAAATAAAATACCATTTTCTAAGAGAGCATGTGGAAAAAGGAGATATTTCACTAGAGTATATTAATACAGATAATCAACTAGCTGACATGTATACTAAGCCCTTAGATGAAACCAAATTCAATAAGTTTAAAATTGAATTAGGTATGATAAACTTAAAATAAGTTTTCAAAATTGGCTAAGTAAAAAGGTGTCGACACACAGAGTTGTCTGTGTCGACACATAGAAGTGGTGTCGACATTTCAGAGAAATGATGTCGACACTTCTAGGAAATCAGTGTCGACACTTCAGAGAATTAGTGTCGACACATGCAGAGTAGGTGTCGACACATCCAAGGTGGTGTCGACACTTAGGCTTTACTCAGCATTAGTCTAGTAAAGTCTCGACTAAGTGTCGAGCTAAGCGGTGTCGACACATAAACAAGTGTCGACACATATATTCTGTCGACTATACTTGTATCGACATATAGTTGTCGAGACATTATAAGTAAGTGTCGACACTTATCCACAGTGTCGACAAATTTTAAGTATTTTGACGCGCCCTTTCATCTTCGATTCTAGAAAGGTATAAATAGGTTTTTGCCATTGTTCGTCGACACGCTCACCAAAGTTTCGAGACCAAACTTGTGTGTCGACATCTCTCTTCTCTAATTCAAATTTCTTCAAACCCTAATGGCACCCAAGCTAGAAGAGAATGTGAATGAAGGATATGAACTCGTGCGCCACGCATTTGATGACGCGGAACCAGAGATCAAAGGCGTGATAACCCTAATAGAAGAGACTGGGTTAGAATTTCTTGTATAAGAAACGATCAAGATCTGGAAGAAGGAAGTCCTGGAGTTTCTGAATGCAGCATCACTAGATGAATCAGGCCTTAAGATTAAGTCAAGAGTTCATGGGGCAAAGGTGAAGGTCTCTCCTAAGAGTCTGAGAAAGGTACTACAACTACCCAGGACTAAGGAAGAAGAAGATGTTTCTGCTTCTAAGACTAGAGAAGCATTGACATGGTGTGGTTTGGACTCATCCCTGAAGATAGGATCTGTGTTCAATAGAAAGGGAATGAATATGCAAGGCAAGTTTCTATCTGAGATTGTGGGCAAGGTCATACTGAGCAAACCTGGTGGGCATGACAGAATTTCAGCTCACATGTTCAGTCTAATGACCAGGATTATCTTCAAACTTACTACTGATTGGTCTGCAGTTGTGTTTGAGAAGATAAAAGAGAGTATGAAGAAGCCCAATTTGGGTAGAATACTAAGTCTTTACCTAGCTGGTAGTATACCAGAGGTGATGAACCAAGCAACTGGAACTAAGATTAACCACATAAGGAGAATGGATTTGAGAATCTTCTCTAGGTGGGATACAGTATTGACCAAAGAACTGCAATCTCCTGTAAAGGACACACCCCAGAAGAAGAAGAAGAAGACAGCCCCTGTGGCTCAAGAATCCTCAAGCAGTTCTGAAGAGCAAGTAGTGTTCACTCCTGATGAAGAAGAAACTGGAAATGCTGGACAATCTCCAGCAAGACAAGAAGAAGTACAGAGGCAGGGGGAGCTACCCTCAGCAAGCCCTATTCACCAGATTCAATCCAAGGGGAGCCTCTACTTGTGGAAGAGCCAACTCCACTAGAGAGTGAACAAGCTACTCAAACTATACTTGAGGTAATAACTGAAATCAACCAATTAGATTTCCCTGTTGAGAATGATGTTATGACTGACACATTATCTGATGTTAATCAGCAACCTCAGATTCTTAGTCAACCTCAGGATGTTGTCATGGAAGACACATCTGTTGCTGATCAAGTGGTTGAAGATATAAGAGATTCTCCAACCCTTCCTCAACAAGAATTTACTTTAGAAGAACTGTTCCCTGACCTTCCTCAAACTGACATTGAAGTGGAAAAAGCTGCTGCTGAGGGGGAGAAAGTAATTATTGAGGGGGAGCATGTAGAGATTGAAGAAGAAACTGCAGGCACAGAAACTGAGAAGCCAAAGGATGCTGAGCAACCACCAAGGATTGAGAAGGATTCACATCCTAGCCCAAAGGAAAGAGTTGAAATAGCCAGCACATCTGAAGATGAAGAGGCTGTGAGAGCCAAGAAGAGGAAATTTCAAGTCTTCAAGAGGAGGAGCCAGACATACAAAAAGGCTTTGCAAACAATTACACCACAGCCTGCCCCATCTACTGACTACAGTTCATTGATGGTGGCAATGCAGATTAAGCTGGATGAGCAAAGGCAAGCTCTGGAAAAGTATGTAGATGAAGGGAATAAATCTCTGCAGTTTGATCTGGCCCAAGACATTAAGTCAATTAGATTTGAAATGAATCTGAATAAGAAAGAAATGACTGACTGCTTCCATAAGGGAGGAAATGCAGTAGTCTATCTGGCCACACATCAAGAAAAAATTAAGACACAACTTGATGAGCTAGAAGTGAAGCGAGGCTATGTTCTGGAAAATAATTTAAGGATGAATGATAATCTCACCGCTTCACATAATGCAATAGTAACAGAAATGAAGAATATAACTACTGGTCAGACAACAACCATGACTACAGCCAAGGCAGAATTTGAAAAAGCCTTACAAGAAGGTACCACTTGAAATGATTCTGAATAAGAAAGAAATGACTGACTGCTTCCATAAGGGAGGAAATGCAGTAGTCTATCTGGCCACACATCAAGAAAAAATTAAGACACAACTTGATGAGCTAGAAGTGAAGCAAGGCTATGTTCTTGAAAATCAGTTAAGGATTAATGATAATCTCACTGCTTCACATAATGCAGTAGTAACAGAAATGAAGAATATTGCTACTGGTCAGACTACAGCCATGACTACAGCCAAGGCAGAATTTGATAAAGCCTTACAAGAAGGTATCACTGCTGTTACTTCTGCACTTCAGGATTCCCAGAAGCTAATAACTGAAAAGCTCCAAAGGTTGAAACCTTTCTACAAAGATGGAGTAAACTATCTGAATGCCCAGATAAGATTCCAGAAAGATGATCTTAGAGATCACATTGAAAGAGAAGTCATAAAGGGGGAGAGGGTGTTAGTCAAAGCAGGCTCTGATCATGCAAAGTGGATTTCAAATTCCATCAGAGCCACCCTTGGATATCCTCCATTATGTGATGATGATAATGTGGCAGAGTCTGGAATTAATCCTGCATATCTTGAAGGGGAGCCAGCTGAAGTAGCTCAAGTGATATACCCTCCACCAGACTTTGATATGATACATCAAGATATACAGTTAATGTATAGTCCTCCTGAAGGAAATCAGAATGTCATCATTGAGAAAGTAGTTCAGCCAGTGCCAGAGGCAATACTGAAAGAACAAGAGGCTTTGCTGAAAGAACAAGAGACTCAATTGTCTAAGAAAAGGTTTAGAGAGCAAGCTGAACTTAGGCCTGATTTTGAACAATGGAGCCCCACTTCCAGGAATATCATTTTGACTGCATGGAAGGCTTCTAAGGACAATGTCCAGGATATAGACAAGTGGTATTCTGAACTGGAGTGGAAGAAGCATGAAAATAGGCAAGAAGCCATTGTGCAATACAGAAGAAAGGCTAAAATGGGAAAGCTACCTCCTACTGCACAGGAGCCTAGCAAGTACTTTCCCAAGCCTTTTCATTATTTTGAAAGGCAGAAGATCAAGGCTGAAGAATTGAAAAAGAAAGATCTTAAAGGGAAGAAGCCTGCTGCTGCTGAAGATACTGAAGCTCCTGTCCAAGCAAAAATACAAACTGGAAAGAGCATTGTGATCAAGGAGCCTGAGCAGCCTTAGGATAGAATTTTTCTTAAGTTTACTATGTGTAGTCACTTGTATTAAAACTTTATGTAAACTTTTGAATAATGACAATGTTGAAGTTGTTAGAACAATGTGATATATGTTCAACTATTACATTAATTGTTCTGAGATAATGGTATATACATGTTTTGTTCATGCATGTTCAAGTATTTTCCCTGTCATTTAATATTGTTTTACATCATACTGTGAATTTGTTATGTATGGTGTATATCATTGACTAAGGGTTATGACTTCTCCAAATAGGGGGAGATTGTTGGGTACATTGGAAAATATGTACCTGATTTGAAGAAGCCTCACCCTACTCAATGATATACATCAAGGTGCATTTGATGTATTTTGAGTTACCTTGTGCAGGTTAAGTAATTGCAGGGAAAGCATGAAAAGTTTCTAAGTCCATGTGTCGACACCTAGAAGAAAAGTGTCGACACTTAAGAAGACTTGTGTCGACACCCAGAGAAGCTGTGTCGACACTTGGAGTAATTGTGTCGACACCAGGAATGCAGAGTCGACACCAGAAGAAAAGTGTCGACACATATAGGCTGTGTCGACACACAATGAAGAAATGTCCAGAGAAGCTGTGTCGACACTTAGAAGCAGTGTCGACACCCAGAGGAACTTTGTCGACATCAAAAAGTGTCGACACTAGGAGGCTGTGTCGACACTCAGCAAAACATCAACAAAGTTCAAGAGGCTGTGTCGACACTCAGCAAACTTCAACAGAGTTTAAGTACAAGTGTCGACATAATGAAGAATGTGTCGACACACAGCAAAAGTCTCAACACATGAAGAAAGTGTCGACACTAGGAGGCTGTGTCGACACTCAGCAAATTTCAATGAAGTCTAAGTACAAGTGTCGACACCAGGAGAGCTGTGTCGACACTCAGCAAAAGTATCAACACAGAAGGCATGTGTCGACACCAAGTAGATGTGTTGACACTCCGCAAGTATCAACACAAAAAGATGTGTCGACACAAAAGGAGTTGTGTCGACACTTACAAGAATTCAACTAAGCACTGAAGAATAAGGAGTTGTGTCGACACACAATATCAGTGTCGACACATTCTGAAGAAGCAGTGTCGAGAAGCAGATTCTACAACACAAGGAGTTATGTCGACACCATGAAGGCTAGTGTCGACACTTAGTCTACTTGTGTCGACACTTGGTCTATTTGTGTCGACACTTAAAGACTGACTGTCTCGACACTTTCAGACAGTTACAGAAAATTCAAGAAGTGACTGGATGACTTGACAGCTGCCATTCTACCCGGTCTACTGCAACTGTCAGAACTGTTAGAAGTCTGTTAGAAACTGGATCAGCCGATCACCATGAAGAAAGCCTATTTAAAGGCTTATTGCTTCAATAGAAGTAGTAATCAGAGGATGATCAACAACAATCAATTGAAGTGATCAGAAGATCTAAGAATTTGGAGAGAGAGAGCTCCTTCTAAGAAGACAGCTATTGAACCAGGCTGTGAAGAAAAGTTTCAGATTGAGATCTGATTCTTAAGTCAACAGTGATTGAAGATCATCTGCATAGAGACTCTACCCTACTGTGTTCTAAATTCAAGAAGCTTTGAAGGAAGCCAAGGGAGGTTGATCTCAGCAAAGTTCTTCCAAGAACTCTTTAAGAAACCAGACAACTCTTCTCTCTCATTCTGAGTTGTAGGTTTACACTTTGTAATTTTAATTTCTTGTAGGATCCTTAGGGATCTGAGTTGTAAGCCTGAAATTATAAAGGCTGAGTGGTAGGGCCTGTGTGCCTGAGTGTAGGAGATTCTTTTCTCTGAGTGTAGGCCTTGTTAAGGGCTGAGTGTTGGCCTTATTGAAGGCTGAGTGTAGGTCTTGGTGAAGACTGAGTGGTAGGGATTTGAGCTTGAGTTGTAGGAACCTGGTTGGGGTTCTAAGTGTAAGATCTGAGGATCTGAGGAATAGTGGAGAAGTTTGGTCGAATCTAGTACACTACTAGATAGGCGAAGGGGGAAAGTGGATGTACCCAGACCTTGGGGAACCACTATAAAACTGTGTGTACTCTATGTGTATCTGATTCTGTGTATGCTGTTTATAGTTCTGTGAATTCTGTGATTTATTCTGCCAGTAAATTTTAAAAAGATTAAGGTCACCTATTCACCCCCCCCCCCCTCTAGGTGATTAGGTACAATTTCTTTCAAGTGGTATCAGAGCCAGGTTACTCAAAAAGGTCATAACAGTCTGAGTAAAAGATCCTGTTGGCAGATTCAGTATAATCAAGAAAATCAGAAAATGGGTTCAACAGAGAATCACAAAGAACTAGGATCGATGAAGTTGTCAATCTGCAGAAAGGAGATTTTTGGCATTTGGAAAGAAAGGGTTAGACTATTTATGGAAGCCTCTGACCCTAGAATCTATATCACAGTCAAAGAAGGGGCATATGTGCCTATGAAAGTATCTGTGTTAGATGCAAATCAAAGAACTCCAAAAGACTATTCTGAAATGACCAAGGATGAGATTATTCTGGCCACAATGGACAAAAGGGCCCAGAATATAATTGTAAGTGCAATAGATGATGCCACATTTCAGAATTTGATATACTTTAAAACATCAAAGGAAATGTGGGATACACTGATAGTCTATATGGAGGGCTCTGAAGAAGTTAGACAGGACAGAAAGTCTTTGTTAAACCAAGAGTATGAGAGCTTCAGACAAGGAAGGTCTGATAGCATAACTGAGTGCTACAAGAAATTCTATAGGATAGTTAATGAGTTAATGTCCTATGGAAGAGAATTCAGCAATTATGAGCTGAATGATAAGTTCTTGAGATCCCTAACTAAAGACTGGGATACTAAGATATGTGTCATAAGGGAAATGGCCAAATTAGCAGACATTCCTCCTCCAACATTGTTTGGAAAACTGTTATCATATGAGATGCAGTTAATGGTAAGGAAGGAGGAGGAGAAGACTACCAGAGTTGAGCATAAAGAAAGAGCTGTGACTTTCAAGACAGAATCCACTAGGAAATATAAAAGTAAGTCTCCATCTCCACCTCCAAAAGTTGCTGAGACTGAGACAGATGAGTCAAAAAGCAAGAATTCTGAAAGCAGTGAGAGTGATGAAGATTTTGCAGCTTTCACTAGACATTTTCAGAAGTTTCTAAAGAAGAAACAGTGGAGGTCTAAGCCATCCACTTCACAGAAGTCATCAAAGAATGACAGGAGAAAGCCCAAGTCAAGTAAAACTACATCTTCAAAGATAGTTTGTTATTGTTGTAATAGACAGGGACATGTTGTTGCTGACTGTCCAGAGAAGAGGAAAGAGTCAACTGATAAGAAGAAGACTCAAATCAAGGGCAAAAAGGAAAGGTCCTTTGTTGCTAAGAAGGACAAAAGTCTGTCTGATATGTCATCTTCAGAAACTGATTCAGAAGCTGAAGCTTATATTGGACTGTTTGCTGAAGAAGAGGAAGATGAGTTCATCCAGTTAATGAACTCTATATATGAGCATGAGGACAATCAGTGCCAGAGACTGATGGCCTTATCAGAAGGAGACAAAATCCAGGATCAGCCTGGACCAAGTCAGGTACAAAATTATTCTGATAGTTCAATTTCTAGTACTACATCAGAATCATATTCATTAGCATCTAGTGATGAGAGTGGATCTGAATCTGAAGGAGACATTCATCAGTTGATTGATGAATATAGGGTAGTGTTGCAAGCTTTGAAGAAAAGCAAATCCTTGACCAAGAGTCAGGCTAAGGAGATTGCTAATCTCAAAGTGACTGCAACAGATTTTGATAAGTTGATTGATCAGAAATTAAATGAAATAGCCAGACTGAAGCACATAACTGTTATTCAGATGGGGACTATAACATTTAAAAATGATCAAATCAGAAATCTGGAGATTAGTCTTCAGAAAGAGAGAGATATAGTAGCAAGGTTTTCTAAACCAAAGTCTGTTCTACCTTTGATAGATGAGTTCATTTCTCAAAAAGGTAAAACTGGATTGGGGTTTACTAAACCTGCCAGGACTGTTCAGTCCAAGTCTAAGGGCAAAGCCCCAGTACTCAACAAAAAGCCTGCTGAAGATAAAACAGCCAGGGTTGTACCTAAACAAAGGTACAACAGATTTGAGTGCTGGTGCTGTGGCAAGATAGGCCACTTTGCCATAGACTGTTGGCACAATTCTAGTTCCAAGGTGAGTAGCAATCTACCTGCTAGAAAAGCTACAGGTAGTTTTGTTAAGAGTAAGACTAACTTGCACCAAGGACCCAAGAAGTTTTTGGGTTCTAAGGTAAAGTAATCTATTTTGCAGGTGAGTCCAAGCGGCCATACCCCAATATGGTACTTGGACAGTGGATGTTACAGGACAATGACTGGAAATAGGGGATTGCTGAAGGACTATACACCAATCAAGGATGGTCCTAAAGTCACCTTTGGTGGTTCTGAAAAAGAAATCATCAAAGGCTTTGGTAACATTTCTAGCAACCTTATTACAATTACTCAAGTGGCTTATGCTAAAGGTTTGAAACACAACCTCATTAGTATAAGTCAGCTGAGTGATTTAGGATATGACATCTCATTGGTCAAAAATGGTTGTCATATCAGGAGGTCAAATGATCAAAAGATCATTCTGACATGTTATAGGAAGAGAAATGTCTATTGTTTAGACATTATGTGTGAGAACAATGTTTCTCCTGTGTGTCTTGTAGCTGATGAGAAAGTCTCTCATTGTGTCAAATGGCACAAGAGGCTAGCACATCTTAACTATAAGACAATTGGACAACTTTATAGTAAAGAGTTAGTGAGGAATGGTCCTCAGGTTAAGTGTATTAAGGATGAGATATGTTCAGCTTGTCAAAAGGGCAAGCAGACCAAATCCACCTTTAATAGCATTGAGATCAAAGATGCAGTGAGGTGTTTATACCTCTTGCATATGGATCTATTTGGTCCTATGCCAGTTCACAGCCTAGGTAGGAAGGTCTACACTTTTGTGCTTGTAGATGACTACTCAAGGTTTTCCTGGGTGTTCTTCCTTAGACAAAAATATGAAACACCTAATATCTTTTATTGTTTTGTCAAACAAATTCAGAATGAGTTAGACAGTAAAGTGGTCAAAATAAGAAGTGACCATGGTACTGAATTCCAGTCTGATAGTATGACAAAGCTATGTGAAGAGTTTGGGATATTTCAGGAATTTTCTTCACCAAGAACACCTCAGCAAAATGGCATTGCTGAAAGGAAAAATAGAACCTTGATAGAGGCTGGTAGAAATCTATTAAGTGACACATCTCTCCCTGAATATTTCTGGGCTGAGGCAGTAAACACTGCATGTCATGTAATTAATAGGGCTACTATCACCAAGAGCCACAATAAGACCCCCTATGAGATTGTGAAAGGCAGAAAACCAAATCTATCCTACTTCAGGATCTTTGGTTGTAAATGTTATATACTTAACAATGGCAAGTCTTACTTAACTAAGTTTGCTGCCAAATCCTAAGAGGGGATCTTTGTTGGGTACAACAACAACAGTAAGGCTTATATGGTCTATAACATGACTACTCAAGTTGTAGAAGAGTCAGTACATATAGTGTTTGATGAAGCTAGACTCATTAACAATGAATTGTCTAGAAGTGTATGCAGCTCTACAGGTGTGACTGAGAAGATGGACAAGCTTACTATTGGAGAAGACTCTACTGCAAGTCAGCAAGTGGATGATAGTGGCTGTTGTCCAGGGGGAGTACTAGATACACCTGATGCAGAAGAAGACCAAGGAGTGCAGCAAGTTGAAGAAGCTGAAGGTGTACAACCTGAAGACAGGCTACCTCCAGCAAATAGACATCTAAAAGATCATCCAGCCAATCAAATTATTGGTGATCTCAGACAAGGGGTACAAACAAGGAGCAGAAATCTAAGTTCAGTACTCTACTCCAGTTTTCTATCCCAGGTAGAGCCAAAGAAATTTGAAGAAGCCATCCTAGACCCTCATTGGATTGAGGCTATGCAAGAGGAGCTGAACCAGTTCAAAAGATGCAAAGTCTGGGAGCTAGTTCCTAAACCAAAAGATCACAACATAATTGGAACCAAGTGGATCTTTAGGAACAAGTTGGATGAACATGGAGTTATTGTAAAAAACAAAGCAAGACTGGTTGCAAAAGGATATAGGCAGGAAGAAGGTATTGACTTTGATCAGACCTTTGCTCCAGTAGCCAGACTGGAGGCAATAAGGATGTTCTTGGCCTATGCAACCTATCAAGGGTTTAAAGTATACCAAATGGATGTTAAGTCAGCCTTTCTGAATGGAAATCTGAAGGAAGAAGTCTATGTAGAACAGCCATCAGGTTTTGTTGATTCTATCAAACCTAATTATGTCTATAGACTTAGGAAGGCTTTGTATGGGTTAAAACAAGCCCCTAGGGCTTGGTATGAAACCCTGTCTAGTTTCCTCATTGAGAATAAATTCACAAGGGGGAAAATAGACAAGACTCTATTCCTTAGGGAATCCAGAGGCAAGATCATTCTAGTCCAAATACATGTAGATGACATTATATTTGGGTCTACTGAAAGTGGACTTTGCAGAAAGTTTGCAAAACTTATGCAAGGACAATTTGAAATGAGCAGTATGGGGGAACTTAAGTTATTCTTGGGTCTCCAAGTTAGACAGACTGAGGATGGTTTATCCATATGCCAGTCTAAGTTCACCCTAGAATTAATAAGGAAGTATGGTATGGAATCATCCACTACCATGAAAACTCCTATGGGGTCAACAATGTCTCTATGCAAAGATGATGCAGGGAAACCTGTAGATGAAACCTTGTATAGAGGGATAGTTGGCTCCCTACTATATTTGACTGCAAGTAGACCAGATATCATGTATGCTACATGTGTCTGTGCTAGGTACCAAGCTTGCCCTAAAGAATCTCATTTGACAGCAGTCAAAAGAATTCTGAGATATCTTAAGGGCACTCCTTATCTAGGCCTTTGGTACCCTAGGAATGGAGACTTTGAACTGACAGGTTATTCAGATGCAGATTTTGCAGGCTACAAGGAAGATAGGAAAAGTACTACTGGAACCTGTCAATTCCTAGGTGGAAGACTGATATCATGGAGTAGCAAGAAGCAAACAAGTGTGGCTATCTCCACAGCAGAATCAGAGTATGTTGCTGCAGGAAGTTGCTGTGCTCAACTTCTATGGATTCAACATCAGCTAGAAGATTATGGTATACAAGTAAGTAGAACACCTCTATTTTGTGATTCTACTAGTGCTATTTCTATTGTAAACAATCCTGTCTCCCACAGTAGGACTAAGTATATAGAAATAAAATACCATTTTCTAAAAGAGCATGTGGAAAAAGGAGATATTTCACTAGAGTATATTAATACAGATAATCAACTAGCTGACATGTATACTAAGCCCTTAGATGAAACCAAATTCAATAAGTTTAAAATTGAATTAGGTATGATAAACTTAGAATAAGTTTTCAAAATTGGCTAAGTAAAAAGGTGTCGACACACAGAGTTGTCTGTGTCGACACATAGAAGTGGTGTCGACATTTCAGAGAAATGATGTCGACACTTCTAGGAAATCAGTGTCGACACTTCAGAGAATTAGTGTCGACACATGCAGAGTAGGTGTCGACACATCCAAGGTGGTGTCGACACTTAGGCTTTACTCAGCATTAGTCTAGTAAAGTCTCGACTAAGTGTCGAGCTAAGCGGTGTCGACACATAAACAAGTGTCGACACATATATTCTGTCGACTATACTTGTGTCGACACATAGTTGTTGAGACATTATAAGTAAGTGTCGACACTTATCCACAATGTCGACACAATTTAAGTATTTTGACGCGCCCTTTCATCTTCGATTCTAGAAAGGTATAAATAGGTTTTTGCCATTGTTCGTCGACACGCTCACCAAAGTTTCGAGACCAAACTTGTGTGTCGACATCTCTCTTCTCTAATTCAAATTTCTTCAAACCCTAATGGCGCCCAAGCTAGAAGAGAATGTGAATGAAGGATATGAACTCGTGCACCACGCATTTGATGACGCGGAACCAGAGATCAAAGGCGTGATAACCCTAATAGAAGAGACTGGGTTAGAATTTCTTGTATCAGAACCGATCAAGATCTGGAAGAAGGAAGTCCTGGAGTTTCTGAATGCAGCATCACTAGATGAATCAGGCCTTAAGATTAAGTCAAGAGTTCATGGGGCAAAGGTGAAGGTCTCTCCTAAGAGTCTGAGAAAGGTACTACAACTACCCAGGCCTAAGGAAGAAGAAGATGTTTCTGCTTCTAACACTAGAGAAGCATTGACATGGTGTGGTTTGGACTCATCCCTGAAGATAGGATCTGTGTTCAATAGAAAGGGAATGAATATGCAAGGCAAGTTTCTATCTGAGATTGTGGGCAAGGTCATACTGAGCAAACCTGGTGGGCATGACAGAATTTCAGCTCACATGTTCAGTCTAATGACCAGGATTATCTTCAAACTTACTACTGATTGGTCTGCAGTTGTGTTTGAGAAGATAAAAGAGAGTATGAAGAAGCCCAATTTGGGTAGAATACTAAGTCTTTACCTAGCTGGTAGTATACCAGAGGTGATGAACCAAGCAGCTGGAACTAAGATTAACCACATGAGGAGAATGGATTTGAGAATCTTCTCTAGGTGGGATAGAGTATTGACCAAAGAACTGCCATCTCCTGTAAAGGACACACCCCAGAAGAAGAAGAAGACAGCCCCTGTGGCTCAAGAATCCTCAAGCAGTTCTGAAGAGCAAGTAGTGTTCACTCCTGATGAAGAAGAAACTGGAAATGCTGGACAATCTCCAGCAAGACAAGAAGAAGTACAGAGGCAGGGGGAGCTACCCTCAGCAAGCCCTATTCACCAGGATTCAATCCAGGGGGAGCCTCTACTTGTGGAAGAGCCAACTCCACTAGAGAGTGAACAAGCTACTCAAACTATACTTGAGGTAATAACTGAAATCAACCAATTAGATTTCCCTGTTGAGAATGATGTTATGACTGACACATTATCTGATGTTAATCAGCAACCTCAGATTCTTAGTCAACCTCAGGATGTTGTCATGGAAGACACATCTGTTGCTGATCAAGTGGTTGAAGATATAAGAGATTCTCCAACCCTTCCTCAACAAGAATTTACTTTAGAAGAACTGTTCCCTGACCTTCCTCAAACTGACATTGAAGTGGAAAAAGCTGCTGCTGAGGGGGAGAAAGTAATTATTGAGGGGGAGCATGTAGAGATTGAAGAAGAAACTGCAGGCACAGAAACTGAGAAGCCAAAGGATGCTGAGCAACCACCAAGGATTGAGAAGGATTCATATCCTAGCCCAAAGGAAAGAGTTGAAATAGCCAGCACATCTGAAGATGAAGAGGCTGTGAGAGCTAAGAAGAGGAAATGTCAAGTCTTCAAGAGGAGGAGCCAGACATACAAAAAGGCTTTGCAAACAATTGCACCACAGCCTGCCCCATCTACTGACTACAGTTCATTGATGGTGGCAATGCAGATTAAGCTGGATGAGCAAAAGCAAGCTCTGGAAAAGTATGTAGTGAAGGGAATAAATCTCTGCAGTTTGATCTGGCCCAAGACATTAAGTCAATTAGATTTGAAATGAATCTGAATAAGAAAGAAATGACTGACTGCTTCCATAAGGGAGGAAATGCAGTAGTCTATCTGGCCACACATCAAGAAAAAATTAAGACACAACTTGATGAGCTAGAAGTGAATCAAGGCTATGTTCTAGAAAATCAGTTAAGGATGAATGATAATCTCACTGCTTCACATAATGCAATAGTAACAGAAATGAAGAATATAGCTACTAGTCAGACTACATCCATGACTACAGCCAAGACAGAATTTGATAAAGCCTTACAAGAAGGTACCACTTGAAATGATTCTGAATAAGAAAGAAATGACTGACTGCTTCCATAAGAGAGGAAAAGCAGTAGTTTATCTGACCACACATCAAGAAAAAATTAAGACACAACTTGATGAGCTAGAAGTGAAGCAAGGCTATGTGCTGGAAAATCAGTTAAGGATGAATGATAATCTCACTGCTTCACATAATGCAATAGTAACAGAAATGAAGAATATAGCTACTGGTCAGACTACAGCCATGACTACAGCCAAGGCAGAATTTGATAAAGCCTTACAAGAAGGTATCACTGCTGTTACTTCTGCACTTCAGGATTCCCAGAAGCTAATAACTGAAAAGCTCCAAAGGTTGAAACCTTTCTACAAAGATGGAGTAAACTATCTGAATGCCCAGATAAGATTCCAGAAAGATGATCTTAGAGATCACATTGAAAGAGAAGTCATAAAGTGGGAGAGGGTGTTAGTCAAAGCAGGCTCTGATCATGCAAAGTGGATTTCAAATTCCATCAGAGCCACCCTTGGATATCCTCCATTATGTGATGATGATAATGTGCCAGAGTCTGTAATTAATCTTTCATATCTTGGAGGGGAGCCAGCTGAAGTAGCTCAAGTGATATACCCTCCACCAGACTTTGATATGATACATCAAGATATACAGTCAATGTATAGTCCTCCTGAAGGAAATCAGAATGTCATCATTGAGAAAGTAGTTCAGCCAGTGCCAGAGGCAATACTGAAAGAACAAGAGGCTTTGCTGAAAGAACAAGAGACTCAATTGTCTAAGAAAAGGTTCAGAGAGCAAGCTGAACTTAGGCCTGATTTTGAACAATGGAGCCCCACATCCAGGAATATCATTTTGACTGCATGGAAGGCTGCTAAGGACAATGTCCAGGATAGAGGCAAGTGGTATTCTGAACTGGAGTGGAGGAAGCATGAAAATAGGCAAGAAGCCATTGTGCAATACAGAAGAAAGGCTAAAATGGGAAAGCTACCTCCTACTGCACAGGAGCCTAGCAAGTACTTTCCCAAGCCTTTTCATTATTTTGAAAGGCAGAAGATCAAGGCTGAAGAATTGAAAAAGAAAGATCTTAAAGGGAAGAAGCCTGCTGCTGCTGAAGATACTGAAGCTCCTGTCCAAGCAAAGATACAAACTGGAAAGGGCATTGTGATCAAGGAGCCTGAGCAGCCTTAGGATAGAATTTTTCTTAAGTTTACTATGTGTAATCACTTGTATTAAAACTTTCTGTAAACTTTTGAATAATTACAATGTTGAAGTTGTTAGAACAATGTGATATATGTTCAACTATTACATTAATTGTTCTGAGATAATGGTATATACATGTTTTGTTCATGCATGTTCAAGTATTTTCCCTGTCATTTAATATTGTTTTACATCATACTGTGAATTTGTTATGTATGGTGTATATCATTGACTAAGGGTTATGACTTCTCCAAATAGGGGGAGATTGTTGGGTACATTGGAAAATATGTACCTGATTTGAAGAAGCCTCACCCTACTCAATGATATACATCAAGGTGTATTTGATGTATTTTGAGTTACCTTGTGCAGGTTAAGTAATTGCTGGGAAAGCATGAAAAGTTTCTAAGTCCATGTGTCGACACCTAGAAGAAAAGTGTCGACACTTAAGAAGACTTGTGTCGACACCCAGAGAAGCTATGTAGACACTTGGAGTAATTGTGTCGACACCAGGAATGCAGAGTCGACACCAGAAGGAAAGTGTCGACACATACAGGCTGTGTCGACACACAATGAAGAAATGTCCAGAGAAGCTGTGTCGACACTTAGAAGCAGTGTCGATACCTAGAGGAACTTTGTCGACATCAGAAAGTTTCGACACTAGGAGGCTGTGTCGACACTCAGCAAAACATCAACAAAGTTAAAGTACAAGTGTCGACACTACGAGGCTGTGTCGACACTCAGCAAACTTCAACAGAGTTTAAGTACAAGTGTCGATATAATGAAGAATGTGTCGACACACAGCAAAAGTCTCAACACATGAAGAAAGTGTCGACACTAGGAGGATGTGTCGACACTCAGCAAATTTCAATGAAGACTAAGTACAAGTGTCGACACCAGGAGAGCTGTGTTGACACTCAGCAAAAGTATCAACACAGAAGGCATGTGTCGACACCAAGCAGATGTGTCCACTCCGTAAGTATCAACACAAGAAGATGTGTCGACACAAAGGAGTTGTGTCGACACTTACAAGAATTCAACTAAGCACTGAAGAACAAGGAGTTGTGTCGACACACAATATCAGTGTCGACACATTCTGAAGAAGCAGTGTCGAGAAGCAGATTCTACAACACAAGGAGTTGTGTCGACACCATGAAGGCTAGTGTCGACACTTAGTCTACTTGTGTCGACACTTGGTCTATTTGTGTCGACACTTAAAGACTGACTGTCTCGACACTTTCAGACAGTTACAGAAAATTCAAGAAGTGACTGGATGACTTGACAGCTGCCATTCCAGCCGGTCTACTGCAACTGTCAGAACTGTCAGAAGTCTGTTAGAAACCGGATCAGCCGGTCACCATGAAGAAAGCCTATTTAAAGGCTTATTGCTTCAACAGAAGTAGTAATCAGAGGATGATCAACAACAATCAATTGAAGTGATCAGAAGATCTAAGAAGTTGGAGAGAGAGAGCTCCTTCTAAGAAGACAGCTATTGAACCAGGCTGTGAAGAAAAGTTTCAGATTGAGATCTGATTCTTAAGTCAGCAGTGATTGAAGATCATCTGCATAGAGACTCAACCCTACTGTGTTCTAAATTCAAGAAGCTTTGAAGGAAGCCAAGGGAGGTTGATCTCAGCAAAGTTCTTCCAAGAACTCTTCAAGAAACCAGACAACTCTTCTCTCTCATTCTGAGTTGTAGGTTTACACTTTGTAATTTTAATTTCTTGTAGGATCCTTAGGGATCTGAGTTGTAAGCCTGAAATTATAAAGGCTGAGTGGTAGGGCCTGTGTGCCTGAGTGTAGGAGATTCTTTTCTCTGAGTGTAGGCCTTGTTGAGGGCTGAGTGTAGGCCTTGTTGAAGGCTGAGTGTAGGTCTTGGTGAAGACTGAGTGGTAGGGCTTTGAGCCTGAGTTGTAGGAACCTGGTTGGGGTTCTGAGTGTAAGATCTGAGGATCTGAGGAATAGTGGAGAAGTTTGGCCGAATCTAGTACACTACTAGATAGGCGAAGGGGGAAAGTGGATGTACCCAGACCTTGGGGAAGCACTATAAAACTGTGTGTACTCTGTGTGTATCTGATTCTGTGTATGCTGTTTATAGTTCTGTGAATTCTGTGATTTATTCTGCCAGTAAATTTTAAAAAGATTAAGGTCACCTATTCATCCCCTCCCTCTAGGTGATTAGGTATAATTTCTTTCAGGACAGCTGTAAACGCTCAGGCAACCCGCCCTCACATTTATTTCATGTAAAAGATTTATGAAATTAAGTTAAAAATAATGCATATAAGTTATTAGAGTTAATGCCCGTGTCCCTCGATCGGGTGGACCACTAGTCCATAGATGAGAAAATATATAAGTTTTACGCGGCGGAAAAATACTGAGTTAGTTCATTTGTTAACCTATGTGAGAATGAAGGTTTAGTATCTCAAAATGATGTCATGTCTTCTACATTTAATATATATAGATGACTTTTATAGCGCTTAAAAATAGTAGGTTTGGCAGTTGAAAATCATATCATGCCGATACTGCAGAATGCAGTTTTGTATATTTTAAAATAACTAAATGCATCCTAACATAAATCTTTCCCAGAGAGCAAGTTCAAACAGGTAAAAAGTAACAGCAGTAAAAGTAGCAAGTAGTCTATCACAAAAAAGTCAAAGTCTATGGGCGTCAACAACTGACACGAACCCATAGTAAAATCTGAAAAGTCTAAACAAGGTCAACTACCTCAATCTCAGAGGTGGAAGCAAAAGGCCGCAGCAACCAGCAGCACTAAAAGCACAACACGGACAATTAAACCTGCTACAGCTCTGGTCCTGAGGCATTCAAAGGGAGAACACCACAGAACAAGATACAAATGGTGCAAAGAGTAAAGACAAACTACACAAACCTCAAAGTAAAGGAAATTGTGAAGTGACTGCAACAAAAGGGTCAGTAGCAGAGTAAAAGTAAGCAACAACAAAACTAGTCGAGCAAGAATGGCTAATCACATCATCAGAAGTTCAAACCTTCATCTTTCATTATTATTCAAGTTATTCTTCAATAAAGAAAATGAGACTGATCAGCTCGTTACAAAAAAAAGGTACTGTGCCGGGGAAAAAAGTCCACAACGCGCACAAACCCAGCCAACAGGCACCATGCCGAGGGAGAAACCCCAACGTGCACAGACCAAGCTAAGGTAATGTGTCGGGGATGAAAGTCCACAACGCGCACAGAATCAAGCATAAGGCACTATGCCGAGGGAGAAACCCCAACGCCCACAGACCATCTGTGTTTCTTTAGTTATATAATTATACATGCAGAGTTCCTTTTTATTCATCACAGACACAAGATTAACCAACAAAGTGGACTGCAAAAGAGCATGCCAAGGTCGATCAAGTGAAGTTTAATCAAAAATAATGGAACGCACAAGGTGTCACAACGATAAAGATGACTCGATGGTTAAAACGACACGACAACCGATTCGTTTACCAATTCTACGGACTAAAATTTTGGGGTTATAGTTTTAGGGATAACAAGTCGCAATCCAAGGGAAAGAGGAAGAAAATTATAATTTCAGGACAAGTTTCTAAATAATTGAAACATGATAACGTTAAACAATTGTAGCAAAAATTTAAAATATAGGAGCAAGAGGGAGAGCAAGAACACCACTTGCCTCGTTTTTATCGGAAAAATTCTCCGAAAAAACCCACGTCGCAGATCGAGGCAAAAGAAGACGTTAGAAGTCGAAATCTGAACAAAAATGACCGAAATAGAGGTTAGGGCCGAAAAACCCTAATGAGAAAATTCAAGCAATGAGAAAAAAATTACCACGATAGCGCAGCTCTCGACGAGAGCTTTCCAGATCTACGATCGGTTGGAAATTTCGATCACCGGAGCTCTGCCGGCGGCCACCGGAAGATTCCCGACTTAGAGCTCTTCGTCACGTCGCTCTGGTTCGGCCAGGAGAAGAAGAAGTCCTTTCTTTTTTTTTTATAATCTTTCCTAAGTATATATATATATATATATATATATATATATATATATATATATATATATATATATATATTATATATATATATATATATATATATATATATATTACATATATATATATGTGTTAAATATATATATATAAATATATATATATATTATAAAATTTTCTGTCTAAAACAGATGATATACGAGTGATTGCGCGAAGTACAAAATAGAGATTAGGACGACTTCAAATCAAAAAGTGTACAACATGAAAGTTGTAGATCTCGTCGAGACGAACAAATTTCATGTTAACCATTTTTCCATATGACCATGTTTTGACTTGAAAAACGGCACTCAAACGCAAACTGTAACGGACAATTCGAGAAAGGCAACAGATCACTCGAGTCATGAACAGTAAATATACACGAGAGGAGGAAAATCACTCGAGTCATGAACAGTAAATATACACGAGAGGAGAAAAATCACTTGAGTCATGAACAGTAAATATACACGGGAGGAGGAAAATCACTTGAGTCATGAACAGTAAATATACACGAGAGGAGGAAAATCACTCGAGCCATGAACAGTAAATATACATAAGAGGAGGAAAATCACTCGAGGCATGAACAATAAATTTACTCGAGTATGAAGAATTCACTCAAGTCATGAACAGGAAAAAGTACACGAGAGCTCAAATATTACTCGAGTATATCAAACAGATCACTCGAGTATAAAGAACAATTCTTTGCATAAAAACAATTTTTTTTGCAAAAAAAAATCATTTGATCAAACTAAACAAATAAATAGTAATTTTCATTTTTGAATAATACTTTAATATTAAAATATTCATATGTATATATTTTTGAATAAGGAAACTACGAGATCAAAACGAATGCTCAAACGTATGCCGAATTAAATGAAATTCGCACCGTAGGCGAACACTGACAGTACGAACACAACGGCGAAGACAGAACCAAAATCCGATGAGCCGTTATTGAGATATAAATCCACAAAGTCTACGGCGAACCTAAATTCTAAAAAACTTCGGAAATTTGCCGAGCCTCGAATATCGCTCGGATCGCGACGAAACTTGACGAGCATGTCAGGAATTAATCAATTAAATTTTCCAATGTAAAATTTTCCATTTTTGGCAAGGATTCGCAAATTTGGCCGACTCGATCGAATAGATGCGGAAACGCACTAACGGCGACGCGCCGTCAACTCCACGTTACGTAACGCCCCTTACGTCATTATGACGTTAACAAGAGAATTATATAATTGCTAGAAAATCAGGGGTGTTACAAGGTCCGATATCAAACTTTCTCTGACCCCTTCATGCCCGCAAACGTAGTCTCCCGTTCAGAATTTAATCCCAACTTAACCTCCTTTCGGTTGCAATCAATGTAAGCACGCTTCTCCAAGAGTTAGTGCATACCAAAGATTACATCGAACTCTACTAACGGTAGAATCAACGCTCGCAAATCAAACTCCTGATCCCCAATCCAAAACTTGACTACACAGACCTTATCCGCGCGCATTGAGCACTCATTGGGCAACAACACATCCAACTTGTCTTTTGCCATCGAGGGAGGGACCCCGATGCGCGTCACAAATCGTTCGGATAAGAAGAAATGCGAAGCTCCCGTACAATTTTCGGGGCGTTACACAACAAGCGGTAAACAGCAGGTCGTGGACAGCGATCAGACGGTCTTCTCTTTGGCAACTTGGTTCAGGGTTCAATAAGTTTCCTGCTTCAGGCGGAATGTTCTATTCGGCATCACAGCTCGTGCGGTCTGGCGTCTAGGCAACCTCGCGGTTAGGCTGCATGCAAATCGGCGGCTAGAGCAAGCATTGGAATAAGGGGTAGTCCGCGCGGCTTGGGTTGCGGTCTGGCGACCTGGCGGATTGTGCGGACTCCACAGTAGTAGACCGGCGGCTTGGTGTTTGAGTCTGCGCGGCTTGTTTTGACTTGTCTTTGTAACTCTCTGTGTCTCCCTGTGGTGGTTTTGGTGAAGCATGTCTCGCCATGTATGTCTCGCATTGTAAAGAAGATTGCTGTTAATCAATAAAAACTCTTGTTGCTGCATGTGTTTCTGGTTGTGACTGACTTAAGTTGAGATAACCCCTGCTAACTCCAAGGTCCAGGAAATTCCACATGATCAAGGTGTGATCTTGATAGTTCTGAAATATTAATTTGGCGTCAGACAATCTTGTTGATCACCTGGAGAAAATTCAACAAAGTCAAACCCGATCCATGACCATGAATCAGGTGAGCTTCCTCCCCTCTTTATTGGTGCTAGATCTTTAGATTTGAAATTAGAGGAGACATTGGGCTCAAAAGAGCTTGATTTTGGTGAGTTTCATGGAGTTCCGTAGGATGAGAGCACACTAGAACTTCCATTCTAGGGCATCGCTCGCCGAGAAAATAACTTCAATCAACTCCTCTCTTCAATACAAAGTTGTAGGACTTAATCTCATGAATAATGGTGGTCTATTGAGGGAGTATTATAGGAGAGGAGGCTAGGTTCATCTTGTATGTTTGCTAGAGGAAGAAGATGAACAGCCGTTGTTCGATCTACTTTAAGATCCGTGGAGTTTTCTTATCTGCAAACCAACCTGAATCTGTTTTTGTGTGTGTAGTTGGATTCAAGCCACTTTTTAGACATAATCCAATCAGATTTAGGCTTCGGATTCAACATGAAAGTTGTAGCCCCGAAAAATCTTTTAAAAAAAGCTAGATGCACGATTTCTGGGGAGCACTGTGGATCCATAAATCTAATTCAAAAATACTGTGTCAAAGTTAGTTATGACTTAGGCGCTACACATGTTTTGTCTAGTTTTATACAGCCGGGTTCAAACTCCTTTTAAGGTATGATACACTTAGATCTGAACCTTGAGCTCAACATGGAAGTTATAGCCCTTTGAGATACCTTTTTAGAATGGGGTGGTACATACTTTTTGGTAGACTATAGCTCCTAGAAATCTCGTTTTCGTAAACTATGTCATAATCATAAAGGTTTTGATGGTTCGTGAATTCCTCTCAAAATAATTATTGAATGCTTATGAAATTTGGTATACATAAACTTGATGGCATTGTTCTCACCCTGTTGAGTTTCAAAAATTTTGGATAAGTATTTACTGAGATTTCATCAATAATATGTTATAAATTATTATGCTGGAAATAATTATTATATTGTCCAAATGGACCAAAATTTTGTATGATAGATTTGATTTATGGTTGGAATTTCCGAAAATTTGAATATGGTATGATCTCTCTAATAAGCGCTTGCAGGATTTGTTTATTATTCCTGATTCTGAGTACGTCCAAATATTTATCTTAAGTATAGATGATGATGAAGACAACTGATCGGATTGTTGGGCATGCTAAAATAATGGCTTATTAATGTTGCTAATCACACAAGAAGTCATGTATGATCATTAGAATTTATTCACATGACTTGCACGTTCATTGCACTAGAATTAGAATAATTCATTATTGGTAACAGTGGTGATGTGGTGTAGATCAAGGGATATGCTTATCATGGTGGGATATAATAAGGACCTGATTGATAGTCCTTGGGTGTTTGGTAGCACTGGATTAAACTTGGGAATTTACATGGGTGTGTATGATTGATACACGGTTACGTGATGATCATGTTTGGGGGATTACTTATGGTAGGTCTACAGGCTTGCCGGTTGCTGCACCGATGTAATATGATAGACTTTAGGTCGATTGGGCTGTGGCCTTTGGTGTTTCCCAATGACCCTTTCCTTATGCCAGAAGACTCTACTGGTTTAGTGAGTAAGAGTACATAGGTTCGATGTTACTTGGGCCTTAGCGTCGAGGCGTACGTAAGGACTAGGTCTGGTAGTATGAATGTCCACCTAGTAATGGAAAAGCCCATTCCACTGTCTCCGTCTAGACACGGCGAGAGGTGCCTAAGAGGTTAGCAACCCTCAAAAAACATGAACTAAGGTCTATATCGACATATCAAATCAGAGTGCTTGTGTAATCATGGGTGAGTCATCATATATTCATTGCATTGCACCACATAAGATCTTCATCATATAAATTAGTATGAGTTTTTTTATATGATGAGTTACTATTTAATGTACAAGACCCTTAACTTTTAAGCTTGTATGAACATCCTTATAAGTTATGCTCAATTCAGTACTTATGTTGTACTTTGCAAATGCACCGCTAGAATTTTGTGCTCTTACCCACTTGTTGGTTGTGCTAGTTCTTACTTATACTCTTAATAATATTGTTATCATATTTAACGGCTAGATTAGAAAATCACCACCTGTTTTATTTGTACTTACTGCTTATATTATAGCCTTTCACTTTCCCTCCTTCCGCCCGGTGCCTGAGAGTCGTCGGGGGAGAGTATGTGAAGTCACTTTATATTTATGACTAATGGTTGATATACCCATATTTTTTAGGAGGAAACCCCGCAAAGGGAGCAGCAGCAGTACCCGGTGTAGGAGGGAGGCTAGTCTAGGGAGATAGGGCCTAGTACTACGATACTGTCATTACCTTCCGCGACGAATATGAGCGAGAATTTTGAGATGTAGCCCTTGGGGCAATGTTGTACTCTGATATTTGCAGGAGCTCACTAAGCTTCCTATTTTATATTATATTGTGGACCTTTTATGCTTTTGTGGATATTAGACTTCTATGTTTTCTTTTATTTCTTAGTTGGCGGGTGATATTAGAAATAAGCGGCAAGATAGGCGTCTTGTGGTACAATTTATCTCATGTTCTAATGCTGCTGTAAGACAGCTATTCTAGGCATAAGGCTCCCCTCAGTCGTGTTCTGTATTTTCGGAGATGGGGGTCTTACAAATGGTATCTGCTTGCAACGATCATGAGATAAAGAAGTCTACTGAACTGTGATGCCCCCCCTGCTCGACTCTTCAGTTTATGGTCAAACTGAATTAGCGGAAGCAGTGGTGTGCCCATGGGTGATTCACATTAAGTTTGTTTACTAGTTTTTTCTACAAGTAGCCAATCTAACCCTAATTTTGTGTATTACGTGTAGATTCTGGTACATACTGAGCCAGTAATTTATACCGCCATTCCTACAGACTCTACTCCTTTTAAGTTATTTGAGCTGAGATAGACATTGACTACGATTTTAGATACCTTCGGCTCTTAGCAGGTCGTGGTGCAATATCAGTCCCCAAGCTCAAACTTGTTAAGCACCTTTCGAGCTCTCTCTCTCTACCTATATATCACAAGATAGAGTCGGCTATTCGTATGGAGGAGCGGTTGGACTCAGTGCAAGAGTTGATGGACTGGATCCATTATCCTACTAGCATGGTTGTCACCTTAGCAGTTTCGGACCTAGACTCTACACACCAAGAGGTGGTAGAAGTCTCTTATGGGTGATGCACTTACGAGAAGTGTAACGGTCATATAAGTAATAAAAAATGAGCGAATGTTTATCAAGTTTCAATCTCATAAGGAACATAGTAAGGTGGAGTAAATATTGAGGACTTGAGATTGAAGTCCACGAGGTCGGGGTTATGAAGGAGGTTGATTGGTTTGCGGAAACAAAATAAAATAAAACTACTTCAACTACTCCTATGTAGGTTGTTATGCACTACCTCGCTTGGCGAGATAGAGACTGCGCAGGTGCTATGCACTGCTTCGCAAGGCGGATGAACGAGTAGGCAAGCGGATTGAGGGTCGCAAGCACTTCATATGATGTAGCAAGCCCAGAGCCGACCCGCTCTGGTGAACCTCACGGCCTGGCTAGAGGCCCACGACTGGCGGCCCACTGTCGGGCTGCAGCCCAAGCACCCCACCCATGACTAGGTGCAGTCATGGGTAGGGTGCTTGGGCTGCAGCCCGGCATTGGGCCGCCAGTCTTGGGCCTCTGGCCAGGTCGTGCGGGTCACCAGAGCGGGTCGACTCTGGGCTTGCTGCATCAAAAAAGTGCACTTTTTGATGCAGCAAGCCTAGAGCCGACCCGCTCTGGTGACCCTCACGGCCTGGCCAGAGGCCCACGATTGGTGGCCCACTGCAGCTCAGTTGGTGATAGTCCATGTTAGGAAAGGGATTTATCAAGGGGGCTGGGTTCGAGACCTTGCCTCAACATCCCGCCACACTGAGAATAGGTGCGGTCATGGGTGGGGTGCTTGGGCTGCAGCCCGACAGTGGGCCACCAGTCGTGGGCCTCTGGCCAGGCCGTGAGGGTCACCAGAGTGGGTCGGCTCTGGGCTTGCTGCATCATCATCGCAAAGCACAAAACTAACAATTGCTAGTGCGACAAAACTGTTGGATTATATGGCGCCCTAGAGGGGGGTGAATGAGGGTTGACAATATTTATTTCTTAATCTTAATTTACTAGGTGAAATAAATAAAAAACTCAAAACTAATTTTTCATAGACAAACTAAACACTTAGAAACAAATAAGAACAGAAATGATAATCTTTTATTTCATAAGTGATAAAATATAATACAATATATCTTTATGAAGGTAGAGATTAAGGCTATGAAAAATATAGTCTACTTTTGATTTCACTGGTCCTTCTCCAAAAACTGGCAGGCTAAAGCGTATCTCTCCCTAGATCTTGTTACTAGCCTTCCCTTAGATCTAACCACAATCTAGACGCTGCACACAAGGCAGTGATTACTCCCTAAGCCGCACAAGCACTTGGACACCACTCACAAGGCGGCTATTCTCTCCTAAGCCACGCAAGGACCAAGACGACACGCACAAGGCGGCGATTTCCTCCTAAGCCACACACAGACCTAGACGCCAAACACAAGTCTGCGATTTTCTCCTAACAGTTTGTAACATCCCACTTTCAATTAGACCCCTCTACTTAGGTTGGGTTAGGACATGTGGTGGGGGCATGGGTTTAGGCTAGGTTTGAACCATGGGGTTAGGGTTTAGTCACATGGGGCCCACAATAGGGCCCAAGGTAACCTAAGTCAAACCAGCCCAAATTGGGGTCCTAGCCACAAATTGACTCTACCATGACACCTATAACCCTAACACCAACCTAAGGGAACCATAAGCCATATAACTAAGTCACTTATTGACACAAGTTGACCTAAGTCAACCCTTAACTTTAAATTGGTCAAACCCACATCCAAAAGCCTAATTGGTCCAAGTGGGCCACCACCATGGCCCAACCCAAGTTGGATTATGCCATAGGGTCCATGACCTTCAAATGGGGTCAGCCCACTCACCATGTTGACCAAGTCAACCCCAAAAGTCAACAAGTCAACAAAAAAGGGCTTAAAGGAAGAAAGAAGAAGCCAAACCCACTCCCCATGGTCTAAGACCATTAATCAAGGCTCATGACCAGCCCAAGAGGTCAAGGACTGCCCCTACCCCTCTGAATTAGGAGTGAGAACACATGCATGGGGGTAAAATGGTAATTTTGGGGGAAAGGAGGAGAGAGAAGAGGGGGATAAGGAAGATGAAGGCCATGTGGCCCTCCTTCCCTCTGTCCAAGCCTCTTGGCTGAGCTCCCAACCTCATTTCAGCAGAAATGAGGGGGCTGGTGGCCACTTGGCACCAAGGATGAAGCATCCAAACTGGTGGCCGAATCCACTTTGGTGATATCTCCCTATACAACCACTCTCAGTCGAATGCAAGCCCACCATCATCTTCAGTGAGCTCAGGCGAGTGGAGATCGACATCTGGAGCACTGCTTTTGCTGGAGAACCAAGGAATCAGGCTAGTTTGTCGGAGCAAGTGTCGGCCATGGAGCACCGCCACCGCACACGCCGCCAAACCCGGCTGCAGGTCTGTTTCACCTCACCTCACCCCATGCTAGCTTTCTAGCTCAAATAGGCGAGACATCGTGCTCAATCAAGCCCGATACCATGGGAGAAAGTGTGGATTTTTCAGAGTTTTTCTTCTTGCTCGGGATGGCCGGAGGAACCGCCTCCGGCAGCCTCACCGCCGGGAAATGCTAGCCACCACCTCAACGAAGGTGGTGGAGATAATCGTCGGTGGTGGCGCCGGCTCAGGTGGCTAGAATTAGCCAGCAAAAATGTCCCAGGAAAATCAATCACATTCGTTGGACACCTGGGGACGATGAACGGATGTCGTCCGTCTGATCTTGATTTGATTAATGATTTAATTAATATGAACACTAAATTTCTATCACATAATTTCAGAAAATTTACATGCTTAAATTAGGCCCCTTAGAGGCTATTTAAGAACTGGTAACCAACATAAAAACTGTAGATTTATGTCTTACCTTTATTTTTACAACATAAACTTGAAATGTGGATCTGTAGGGCTCCCTGTAGGGCCATTCTACCAACACTGGTCGTAGGCTAGGGCAGATGTTTAAATGAGTGCCCAAGCCAAACCATAAGTCCTCATGACCTGAGCTTTTGGTCATGCATGTGACTATGTCATACTTAGGCACTGACCAAAAATGGGATTTTTTGGAAAAGTATTTTCTATAGTATTTGGTAAAATACACATATTTAAATTAATTGAATAATTGGGGAAATATAACTCCAAATGACCCCAAATTTTGGTGGCATGTCCATTGGGTCAATATATGAACATGGTAGAAATTTCAGCCTCTGTTGACCCCTACATGATGGCTAATCCCACTTGCATGAGAAAGGTAGGTTTAGGTTTGGGGTGCTTATAGTAAAATTAGCAAAAATGAGAATTTAGCCAATTTAGAATATTGCATGACCATGAAACTTTGGATAGAGGTTTATAGGGGTGAAATATACCTCCCACGGGAAGAATGGGATTTTTGAGATCAAAAATCCGATTATTTGAATTTTTTTAAATTAGGCTATTTAAAAGTAAAATTTGAAATTAAGGCTAATGATGATATTAAATCCTCAAATTTTGCCACAAGCTTAAATAGATCATAGTTTCCCTCTGGAAACATTTATGGGGGTAGTTAGATAATTTTATCTTAGAATTTAAGTAGAATTATTATTTTTCCCATTATGTAAATTAATTAAAAATAAAGGAAATTATTGTTGGAATAATATGGAAAATTTTACAGTGGTTTATTTATATGATTTAACCCTTTTGAAATTATCTGAGAATTTTTTGAAGTTTCAGTATGATGAAAACCCTAAAATGGCATTTTAGTAATAATGATACTTTGGATATTTGTTAGGTCAAATGATTGTTTAGAACTTTGAAATTTTGTATTTAGTTTGATTTTTCAATTATGAATCTCTCATAATTTTCTCAAAATTTTTGGTGATAGACATACTATACTTCTTTTGGAAAGTAGGCAAATTGAGATTTATTTATTAAATGAAAATCAAATAGAAATTACATGGGAAAATTGGGGAGTCCGGTGGGCAGCCATACTTTACTTCTTAGAACACCTGATAAATTTCTTAAGTGGAATGAATCAATATAAGTAGTACTTCATGTGCAATGTGACATAGGTCACACAATTAAAGGAATTTAATTTAGGCTCTTAATTACTTAAAGAAATGGTGAAATCCTAAATGGTCAACATCATACACTATACGAACCCATGATAATTAACTATGGGCATTTGGCCTAAGGAACTAGAAGCTCTACTATATGGGTCAACATTAGGGCATGGGTGCGCTTAGCAAAATATAGCACAAATTACTGGGACCCATATGGGATACGATGGTAGGTTGAGTTGGGAACTATATTGGGAAGACAAACCCTTGTTGGTGTCCAATAGGTTGCTTCTTGATAACGAGTGGTAGAGTGCAAAAACCCAAGGATAGTGGCTTGAACAGAGATCGACGGAAGACCGCTGCTCTCCTGATAAAACTCTAAATTAATAGGTTTTTCTAGAGTAGTAATGAGAGTTGGTATGGATAAGGGGTAGACATTAATAAAAGTAAATATCCTTGAGAAATGGAGCTTTGGGAATCAGCACATTGTAGTTCCTAGTGCCCCTGAGAGCCCTTCACCGGGCATAACTTGGGCAGTCCTGGGATTAACCCTAAACTGCTAGGTGTAACGAACACTAGATAAGAGTAGTCTAATAGACTAAGATATTGTGGTTCATTCTCACCCGTAATGAGTTTGAGGGATTCTGAATAAGGGCACTAAATGTGCAATCTCAACCATGACGGGTTTGAGGGATTCTGAATAAGGGCTCTAATGTGTAATCTCACCCATGACGGGTTTGAGGGATTTTGAATAAAGGCATTAATATGCAATCTCACCCGTGATGGGTTGGAGGGATTCAGGATGGGTTGGTCCTGTGAGCTGGAGGCTCGGGTTGGAATACCTTGCATGTGCATAAACTTGTGGCGAGTCATGTGGTACTGGGTCAATCGTCACACCGATGGCAGTACGGTGATTCTGGCGAGGAGTGATGATTTGAGGGGCCAGTGAGTTGTTTTACACTGCAGTCTGGAGGACGATCCCCAAGAATGCACACTTGACCAAAAAGACTATTGGGTAGCCAGCAAATAGTACGCAAGACTCTAGAGTGCACCTAGGACGTGTACAGACGCATATGCGAGGTCTTGGCCCGGTAGTGTGTATACTAGCCTAGGAGTGGAGACGCCCTCTCCACTGCTATCGTAGCCACATCGGTGGTACTAGAGAGTGATGCTAGATATGAAAATTGGGAACTAAAGGTCTGTGATCACAGTATCGTGTGTGAGAGTTGCACTTGCATGAATCATAACCTGCATACATAATATACATACATATTTAGGTCATACACACCATGGATCCTTATCATATAAATTAGTATGTGCTCTTTTATATGATAAGTTATATTTCTGAAACCTTAACTTATAAGTTTGTATGGGCATTCATATAAGTTAAGGTACTCTTGTGATATTAGTGTAGCGGTAGATAGTTTACTTTCTGCTCTTTCTTTACTTTACTTACTGCACTCCACTTTCAGTACTGCTTACTTACTTTACATGTGCTATATATATAGAACTACTAATGTAATGACATAACTATTAGAATATATCCATGATAGAATAAATCCACTGTCACCTGCTTCCATTTTGATACTGCTTTGTTGTCCTCTGCTTCATTCTCCCGCCCGGTGCCTAGGAGTTGCGGGGGCGAGGTGTTGAGGAAACAACTTAGTCTTTTTGACTAACGGTCGGTGTGACCAATCATTTTAGGAGCTCGAGTAGAGGGAGTACCAGTAAGACGAGGTGGCAGGACGTGAGGAGCTGATTCCACCACCACTTACTACTACTACCGCAGCCCGATGTCAGGTGGGACGTGTCTTCTGATGATAGTGTAGCTTCCGCTTGTGGTCATTTATGAGAGAGAGATTTATCATTATGTACTGGTCATAAGCCATTTTCTTTATTTTTGATGAACTCATTATGGACTGGTGTACTTTATTTATTATGTGATAGTGCTGTAACTTGTGGACTAGTGGTTGCTTTATACTGCCTTTACTTCTTTCTCTCTTTTGGCCATACAGGTTATATGATCGTACAACCAGGCAGGATCAGAGTGTTGCGGTGTCGGCTAACCCGTGTGTTAGTACCACCGTAATACGGTGGTTCTGGGCATAAGACCGGGTAAACTCCTTGGTAATGGGAGGGGTCTTATAAAATGGTATCACTTGAACAAACGATCATAAGAGAAGAAGTCCACAACACAAAGCCACCCCGCTCGAGCATTAGTTTGCGGACAAACTATGCAGCGGAAGCAATGGTGTGCCCATGTGTTAAAGTCACATAAAACAGTCCATATAAGCAATGAGTTAGGCCAAATCTAATATAAACCTTACCTTTATGCAGTCTCCATAGATCGTCGTACCGCAGAATGTGGCTCCACCACCTCCGGATCCCACCTCTTTTCTACAGACAGAGATGGGCCAGACCCTGATGGCCATCCTTGAGGCCTTTAGAGCCCAATAGATTCCGGCACCGCTGCCAAATCCGGGATCAAACTGGCTGAGTGTATTCAAGAGTTTATCCCCACCTATGTACCACGGGAAGGAGAATGCGGTAAAAACAGAGGAATGGCTCGATGCTATGCATGAGATGCTGGCAGGAATCAGCTGCCCTGTCAGCCAGGAAGTCCATTTGGCAATTACTGCACTGGATGCCCATGCAAAGAGGTGGTGGAAGTCCATGATGGACTCCACCTATGCGGATAGGGATCCGTCAGATATATCTTGGGAGGAGTTCGGCGAGGTATTCTTGGACCATTTTGTGTCCACCATGGATAGGGATGAGTTAGAAGAGAGGTTCTTGAATCTCAAATAGGGGACCAGGTCGGTGATTGAGTACCAGAGGGAGTTTTCCCACCTTGCCAGGTTTGCGGGGATACATGATTCAGACGACAGGAGGTACGCCAAGAGATTCTATCGGGGACTTAGAGATGATTTGAGGCAGGCCCTACTGTTCAACTCTCATGGCACTTCAGCTCAGATCATCGAGATGGCCAAGAAGCTGGAGGCAGACCAGCTGATGGTGCAGAACAGTGGAAAGAGACGACTAGATGGATCGTTCTTTGGGGAGAATAGCTGGGGCTCATAGAGGGGCTGAGTCATGAGGCACAAGAGAGGTGGGGGACGTTATCGCCCTAACTACAGGTAGGAGCAGAGACCCCCTGCAGCACCAGCTCCTCCACCACCACAAACACATGCCCAGATGAGACAAGTTGATCGTGGCCAGCGACCGATAGTTTGTTTCGGGTGCCATCAACCGGGCCACATTAGATATGAGTGCCCGCATCAATTTTGTCAACTTCCTCCTCCACCTCCTCCAGCTCTGGTGGCCCCTCCGGTACAGCATGGCCGAGGTCGAGGACGAGGTCGAGGTCGAGGTCGGGGACCTTTTGGCAGAGACAGAGAGCTTGAGCAGATGTATGCATTGGACCTCACCGGGCCGAGGAACCCTGAAGACGTCATCACAGGTACACAAATAATGTTACTAAATTAAGACATTTTATTTTATGTATAGTACTTAACCATGAAGAATAACTATCCATTTGAAACTCAATCAACCTCAGGCATAGTCTTTATCAGTGGCAAGCCCGCTCATACACTATTCGATACAGGTGCTTAAAACTCATTCGTATCAGAAGCCTTTGTGGAAGGATTGGATGGCGTGGAATGATTCACGGGCTCGATGATGAGGGTGAGGCTACCTGATGCATCGGTACTGTTATCATCTGCCAAGTGCAATATGGAGGTAGAAATCGGCGGAAAGACATTTGAAGCGCCTGGAATGATCCGAAGGATGCCAGATTTCAACTTGATCCTGGGCATGACTTTGATACATTGGAACCATGCCCAGATCGACTGCCCGTCAAGGAGGATCACATTGAGGCACGGGGACTCCCACGTCATCGTCGAGGGTATTAGACTTGTCTCCCATCTATTATTATCATTTGTACAGGTTGTCAAAGCCCACAAGCAAGGAGAGGAAGTATATATTATCTGCTTTGAGATGGTGGGAGCAGAGGCTTCTATTGTGGACATCCCAGTGGTCCGGGATTTCTCTGACGTGTTTCCGGAGAAATTGCCTGGATTGCCACCGGCCAGGGACACGGACTTTTGCATTTAGTTGGTTCCAGAAGCGAGGCCCGTATCTCGGGCACCGTACAGGATGGCCCTGAAGGAGCTAGCAGAGTTCAGGACGCAGCTACAGGAGCTGGCAGAGTCAGGATTTGTCCGACCGAGCTCATCCACGTGGGGAACACCGGTGTTATTTGTCAAAAAGAAGGATGGCTCACTGCGCCCCTGCATAGACTATCGGGAGCTAAACCGGTTGACGGTCCGGAATACATACCCGCTAGCCTGGATCGACGAGCTTTTTTATCAGCTTCAGGGAGCTTTCTAGTTCTCCAAGTTGGATTTGAGATCCGGTTATTATCAGGTACGGATACAGGAGGAGGACATTCCAAAGACGGCTTTTAGTTCTTGCTATGGATTGTATGAGTTCACGGTGATGCCATTCGGACTCACGAATGTGCCTTATGCATTCATGAGCTTAATGAACCGCGTCTTCGAGCCCTACCTGGACAGATTCGTTATAGTCTTCATCGATGATATACTGATCTACTCCCGGACACAGGAAGACCATACTCAGCATTTGGCCTTGGTTTTGGGGAAGCTGAGAGAGCACCAATTGTATGCTAAGTTCTCCAAGTGCCAGTTTTGGCTGCAAGAAGTTGCATTTCTGGGGCATGCTATCAGTGGGGCAGGGTTGGCCGTGGACCCAGCCAAGGTGCAGGCAGTTAGATATTGGCCGCGGCCAAAGTCAGCATCGGACATACGCAAGTTTCTGGGAATCACATGATATTATCGCAAGTTCGTGGAGGGGTTCTCGAGGATAGCACTCCCCCTCACGTCCTTGACGAATAAGGAAGCAGCTTTTACATGGACAGAGAAGTGTGAGGCAGCGTTTTAGGAGCTGAAGGATAGGCTCACCTCTTCCCCCATCCTTGCACTTCCATCTGGGAAGGAAGGATTTCTCATATATACTGACGCCTCATATCAGGGGATGGGTGCGGTCTTGATGCAGCACGGGCACGTCATCGCTTATGCTTCAAGGAAGTTGAAGAAGCATGAACAGAATTACCCCGTACATGATTTAGGTCTCGGGGCAGTGGTATTTGCATTAAAGATCTGGAGACATTACTTATATGGGGATCATTGTGATATCTTCTCAGATCACAATAACCTCAAATATGTTGACACGCAGAAAGACTTGGACCTACGCTAGAGAAGGTGGCTTGAATTCTTATGCGATTATTATTACACCATGCATTATCATTCGGGGAAGGCGAACACCGTGGCAGATGCCCTGAGTAGGAGAGCGAGCACCTCAGTACCGGAGCCTCGGGTGATGTCTATGGAGCTGTTCCAGACGTTAGAGGATATGCACATTTCGGTCATTTCCGAGTACCAACCGGAGATCTACCGGGAGTATTTGAACTCCCTGATCGTGGAATGTGATATACGAGAGCGCATAAGGGTACCACAAAGGTTGGATGCATCTTTGGTTCCGGTGTTCAGGGCCCTGGAAGGGGCCAGGCCAGGTGATTATTCTTTGCTTGATGGCCTCATTCATTTCCGCGGTCGTGTTTATATACCCGCAGGAGGTGGTATCCGTGAGGATATACTCAGGGAGGCACACACTTCTCAGTACTCGGTGCACCCCGGTATCACCAAGATGATAGCGGATCTAAATAGGAGCATGTATTGGCCGGGAATGAAGAGGGAGATCATCTTCTATGTGACACACTGCGAGACATGCCAGCGAGTAAAGGCAGAATGCAAGAGCCCCAGAGGGTTGCTACAGTCACTGCCGGCCCCTGAGTGGAAGTTTGAGGATATTACTATGGATTTTGTGCACAGATTACCTCGCTCCCACTCAGGGCACGATTCTGTTTGGGTCATTGTCGACAGACTGACCAAGGTGGCCCGGTTTATACCTATTAGGAAGGACAACCCAGTTACTATTTTGGTGAGGTTGTTTGTGGAACAGTTCATCAGGTACCACGGGATCCGCAGGACGATTGTCTCGGATCATGACGGTCGATTCAATTCTAGGGAGTGGAGAGCGGTGCAGGCTTACTTGTGTTCTCAGCTTACTTTTAGCACCGCTTTACATCCACAGACCGACGGTCAGACAGAGAGGACCATCAAGACCATGGAGGATCTTCTACGATTGTGTATACTGGATACGGGGAGGCCCTGGGAGAGACTGTTGCCACTGGTCGAGTTCTCCTACAACAACAGTCACCAGACGAGCATTGGGATGGCACCTTATGATGCTCTTTATGGGAGGAAATGCCAGACACCGCTATCTTGGGTCCAGGATGAGGAACTCAGGGCACTTGTATCGGAATATATTGAGGATACGGACGCTCAGATACGATTGATTAGGGACCGGATGTTGGAGGCCCAGAGTAGGCAGGCTAAGTACTACGATGTGCGGCATCAGAAGGTGGAGTTCTAGGTGGGGGACAGAGTGTTCTTGAAGATACGTCCGGTGCATGGTGTTTCTTGGGTGCGGAGGCACAAGAAGCTCATCCCTCGATATATGGGGCCATATTTGATTCTGGAGCGGATCGGCCCCTTGTCCTGCAGGCTGGAGCTGCCGCTAGAGGTGGGGACCTTGCAAGACATCTTCTACGTCTCCTCGCTATGGAGAGTTCTTCTTCGGTCGGAGCAGCATATCACCACTACAGCAGGCACGCTAGCGTCAGACAGATCAGTTAATTTGGAGCCGCTCTGGATCGATGATACCGCGGTTCGAGTGCTGCGGAAGAAGAAGGTTCCCCTGGTGAAGGTGTTATGGTCCAACCATAGACGGGAGGAGCACACCTGGGAGCCGAGGGAACTGATGCTAGAGCAACACCCAGAGCTTTCTACATCAGGTAAAACTTTAATTATTGGCTAAAGTACTTAAATTTTTATGCTTGGAAACACCGTAGACCCGAATTTGAATTTCGGGGACGAAATTATTTCTTTTGTTTATTGGGGTTTGTAACATCCCACTTTCAATTAGATCCATCTCCTTAGGTTGGGTTAGGACATGTGGTGGGGGCATGAGTTTAGGCTAGGTTTGAACCATGGGGTTAGGGTTTAGTCACATGGGGCCCACAACAGGGCCCAAGGTAACCTAAGTCAAACCAACCCAAATTGGGGTCCTAGCCACACATTGACTCTAGCACTGCACCTATAACCCTAACACCAACCTAAGGGAACCATAAGCCATAACACTAAGTCACTTATTGACCCTAGTTGACCCAAGTCAACCCTTAACTTTAAATTGGTCAAACCCATATCCAAAAGCCCAATTGGTCCAAGTGGGGCACCACCATGACCCAAGCCAAGTTGGGTGATGTCATAGGGTCCATAACCTTCAAATGGGGTCATCCTACTCACCATGTTGACCAAGTCAACCTCAAAAGTCAACAAGTCAACAAAAAGGGCTTAAAGGAAGAAAGAAGAAGCCAAACCCACTCCCCATGGGCTAAGCCCATTAGTCAAGGCTCATGACCTGCCCAAGAGGTCAAGGACTGCCCCTATCCCTCTGAATTAGGAGAGAGAACACATGTATGGGGGTAAATTGGTAATTTTGGGGGAAAGGAGGAGAGAGAAGAGGGGGATAAGGGGGATGAAGGCCATGTGGCCCTCCTTACCTCTACCCAAGCCTCTTGGCTGAGCTCCCAACCTCCTTTCAGCAGAAATGAGGGGCTGGGGGACACTTGGCACCAAGGGTTAAGCATCCAAAGTGGTGGCCAAAATCCACTTTGGTGATATCTCCCTATACAGCCACTCTCAGCCGAAAGCTAGCCCACCATCATCTTCAGTGAGCTCAGGCGAGTGGAGATCGACATCTGGAGCATTACTTTTGCTGGAGAAACAAGGAATCGGGCTAGTTTGCCGGAGCAAGCGTCGGCCATGGAGCACCGCCACCGCACGCGCCGCTAAGCCTGGCTGCAGGTCCGTTTCTCCTCACCTCACCCCGTGCTAGCTTTCTAGCTCAAATAGGGGATACATCTCGCTCAATCGAGCCCGATACCATGGGAGAAAGTGTGGATTTTTTCGAGTTTTTCTTCTTGCTCGGGATCGCCGGAGGAGCCGCCTCCGACAGCCTCACCGGCGGGAAACGCTAGCCACCACCTCAACGAAGGTGGTGGCAATAATTGCCGGCGGTGGCGCCAGCTCAGGTGGCCGGAATTAGCCAGCAAAAATGTCCCAGGAAAATCAATCACAGCCGTTGGCCACCTGGGGACGATGAACGGATGTCGTCCATCTGACCTTGATTTGATTAATGATTTAATTAATATGAACAGTAAATTTCTGTCCCATAATTTTAAAAACTTTGCATGGTTAAATTAGGCCCCTTAGATGCAATTTCAGAACAGTTCACCAACATAAAAATTGTAGATCTATGTCTTACATTTATTTGGACACCTTAAACTTGAAATTTGGAGCTGTAGGGCTCCCTGTAGTGCCATTCTACCAAAACTGGTCTTAGGCTAGGGCAGATCTTTAAATGAGTGCCCAAGCCAAACCATAAGTCCTCATGACCTGAGATTTTGGTCATGCATGTGACTATATCATACTTAGGCACTTACCAAAAATGGGAATTTTTTGGAAAAAATTTTTCTATAGTTTTTGGTAAAATACACATTTAAATTAATTGAATAATTGGATAAATATAACTACAAATGCCCCCAAATTTTGGTGGCATGTCCATTGGGTCAATATATGACCATGGTAGAAATTTCAGCCTCTGTTGACCCATACATGATGGCTAATCCCACTTGCATGAGAAAGGTAGGTTTAGGTTTGGGGTGCTTATAGTAAAATTAGCAAAAATGAGAATTTGGCCCATTTAGAACATTGCATGACCATGAAACTTTGGATAGAGGTTTATAGGGGTGAAATATACCTGCCACGGGAAGAATGGGATTTTTGGGATCAAAAATCTCATTATTTGATTTTTTTTAAATTAGGTCATTTAAAAGTAAAATTTGAAACTAAGGCTAATGATGATATTAAATCTTCAAATTTTGCCACAAGCTTAAATGGATCATAGTTTATCTCTGGAAACATTTATGGGGCTGTTATATAATTTTATCTTGGAATTTAAGTAGAATTATTATTTTCCCAATATGTAAATTAATTAAAAATAAAGGAAATTATTGTTGGAATAATATGTAAAATTTTACAGTGGCTTATTTATATGATTTAACCCTTTTGAAATTATCTGAGATTTTTTGGAAGTTTCAGTATGATGAAAATCCTAAAAATGGCATTTTAGTAATAATGATACTTTGGATATTTGTCAGGTCAAATGACTGTTTAGAACTTTGAAATTTTGTATTTAGTTTGATTTTTCAATTATGAATCTCTTGTAATTTTATCAAAAATTTTGGTGATAGACATACTATACTTCATTTGGAAAGTAGGCAAATTGAGATTTATTTGTTAAATGAAAATCAAATAGAAATTACATGGGAAAATTGGGGAGTCTGGTGGGCAGCCATATTTTACTTGTTAGAACACCTGATAAATGTTTTAAGTAGAATGAATCAATATAAGTAGTACTTCATGTGTAATGTGACATAGGTCACACAATTAAAGGAATTTAATTTAGGCCCTTAATTACTTAAAGAAATGGTGAAATCCTAAATGGTCAACATCATACACCATACCAACCCATGATAATTAACTAGGGGCATTTGGCCCAAGGAACTAGAAGATCTACTATACGGGTCAACATTAGGGCATGGGTGTGCTTAGCAAAATATAACACATATTACTGGGACCCACAGGGGATACGATGGTAGGTTGAGTTGGGAACAATATTGGGAAGACAAACCCTGGTTGGTGTCCAATAGGTTTCTTCTTGATAACGAGTGGTAGAGTGCAAAATCCCAAGGATAGTGGCTAGATCGGAGATCGACGGAAGACCGCCGCTCTCCTGATAACACTCTAAATTAATAGGTTTGTCTAGAGTAATAATTAGAGTTGGTATGGATAAGGGGTAGACATTAATAAAAGTAAATATCCTTGAGAAAGGGAGCTTAGGGATTCAGCCCATCGTAGTTCCCAGTGCCCCTGAGAGCCCTTTACCGGGCATGCCTTGGGCAGTCCTGGGATTTACCCTAAACTGCTAGGTGTAATGAACACTAGACAAGAGTAGTCTAATAGACTAAGACATTATGGTTCATTCTCACCCGCGATGGGTTTGAGGGATTCTGAATAAGGGCTCTAAATGTGCAATCTCACCTGTGACTGGTTTGAGAGATTCTGAATAAGGGCTCTAATGTGCAATCTCACCCGTGACGGGTTTGAGGGATTTTGAATAAAGGCACTAATGTGCAATATCACCGCAATGGGTTGGAGGGATTCGAGACGGGTTCGTCCTGCGAGCTGGAGGCTCGAGTTGGAATATCTTGCATGTGCATAAACTTGTGGCGGGACATACGGTACTGTGCCAATCGTCACACCGATGGAAGTACGGTGACTCTAGCGAGGCGTAATGATTTGAGGGGCCAGTGAGACCGCATGATTAATCTTCCCATTGATAAGAGAGGAAGAGTCATCTGCAACAAAGACTAGGGGCAACCAATCATGTGTTTCTAGAAGAGAAAAACACTGAGGATTGCCTGTCATATGATTTGTAGCACCAGAGTCGATCAACCATCTGCCGTGAGTAACAACATGGGCACTACCAGAAGATGTGACCACCGAGGCGGATTGTGTGGAGGCCATAGAAGAAAGATCTCGTGAGCAACAAGGAGACTGCGTGAGAACAACAGGAAGTGAAGAGAAAGAAGGCGCGGCGACAAGGGCAGAAAGACCAAGCCGGGCGACCAGCAAGTAGGGCGTGCGGCTAGGATGGCCGCAGCAAGAAGAGAGCAAAGCAGAGGGAAAGAAGTCGCATGGCTAGAGATAAAACCGCACGAATAGGAGAGAGAAGACCGTGCGAACTGGGAGGAGTTCGCGAGAAAGTCAAATATGTCGCACGAATATAAACTGGCTGTGTGAATAAAGAGAGACCGCGACGAGAGAGGAGGCAGAGCAACCGCAAAAACAGGTCGCGGAGAAAAAGAAGAGATAGGCCGCACACACAAACTGCAGCGACCAAGAGGAGAAAGAAACCGTGCGAACAAGCGCAACAAGAGAAGAAATAGATCGCGAGAACAGCTCGCAAACAGGTTGCGAGAAGAAGAAGCAAGTCGCGCGAACAAGGCACAAACAGGCGGAAGAAACAAGTCGCAAATACGGTGTGAGAAGAAGAAGCAAGCCACACGGATAGGTCGCGCGGAATGAGGAAGCTCACAGAATCAGGAGGAAAAGATCGAGGGCTCTGATACCATGTGCGAACAAGAAAAAGCAGACCAAAAATTTGGAGTAATGCAAATTTTATTATCTAAAAAGGTATCAATTACAATGGTATAGCCTCCCTTATATAGAATGGAGGAGATGAGAGAGATTACAATTAAGCAATGTGGGACTAAAAAATTTACAAGTATATGCGGCTTTAGAAAAAGACAAACCAGACAGATCGTGCGGTTAGACAAGCCGGCTAACCGCCCGACAACAACAGGAGAGAATAAGAGCCACAGAGAACAAGTCACCACAGGAGACCGCTAGACCGCCAGATCTCCAAGCCGTCTGAGACAAGCCGCCAGACCGCTGGAACACAAAACATCAACAGCCCGGCAGACAGGCCGGCTAGATAAATAGCCAGACCGCCCGGTCTCCGAATAGCAACAGACCGCCCAGCCTCCATACTTCAACAAAAGTTACGGCTGTTTGAAGTTTAGCACACAAAAGTCATCATTTTGATTTTTTTCTAAAGTGTACACACCCTTGGATCATGCCCATGACTGAGGACTTGTCTCCTCATTCAACATGTGCAACCTGCACATGTTAAACACACAAAAGAGTAGATTAAATACATCACAACATTTGTTATTCTCAAACCAAAAGATGCGGAACACATGCTCCAACAATCTACCCTTTTTGATAATAACAAATACCTATATGAGAAATTTGTGAGTTTAAGACCATTTATGTTTATAGGTTGGTGTGGTAAAATATATGCTTGAATAATAAGTTTATGACATGGTAGCTTTAAAACAAAGCATGCTCTTCTTATATGAAGGCTCCCCCTACATAAGTGTTCCATATATATTTTGCTCCCCCTAAATATCGGTTCCACTAGATTTCTTAGTTAATTCTCTCCCTTTTGTTATTAACAAAAGTGGGTAGGGATGAATATATACCGTTTAAGATTGATAGGGATAACTTACTGGAAGATTAATCATGATCGAGTAATAAGATAATATATGCACTTCTTATATGATTACTCCACCTACAAAGATATTTCCTACGAAATTTTCAATGTACTCCCTCCAAAATTTTAAGTTCATGCAAGTTATTCTCCCCCTTTTGATTGTATCAAAGGAGGGTAGAGGTGAGTGTATGCAACAAAATTTAGTTTGTTCTATGTCGAGAAGGAAAATATGAAACTATAAAAAGCTTATTAAATACCACTTGTTAGAAATAAGCATGGTGGAGCATAAAGTAGTAAGCAACATAAATGAAATGATAGAGTAAGCATTTTTATTTCAAGATACCACTTGTTGAAAAAACAATTATGAATAAGTGCATGTAATAATCACATCGGAAAGTATAATAAGCATCTTAAAAACAAACATCTTTTTGGAAAGTAAGAGCATATAAAGGATAATGAGTTTTAAAACTAAAAATTTGATGTTTGAGTTGAAGTCCCAAGAGATGTTATTCTATTGAGATGTAATTGCAAGCATGATTTGAAAATATCAAGAAAAGATACAAAGCTACGATGTAATAAACGATCTATTGAGATGTTCATTTTGATTATAGAAAAGTGGTCGTGCTTTGCTATCTAGTGCATTTACTTAAGTTTGTAAAGAATTGTGTAGATATGCATTAGGATCCAATTCTCATGAGTAGAAGTTTTATATATGATAATAATGTGTACGAAAGTGATTTGATAATGTATACAAATGTATTAATCAAAATGAATGACATATATAATGGAATAATACAATATTAAAATACACAAATAAAATTACTTCCATGATATTTCAATGCACAAACAGAAAAAGTACAATTATCAAGGTGCTTCGCACACACAATGCTCATGAAGACTTATCAGAGAGCGAAGTAGTGCTTGGGGGATCACATTTATTCTTTTTAATGTTTTTTTATTTTTGTGATTTAGTGTACTAAGAGAAGTGGTGAATACTTTTGTTTGTTACAAGATACTTTACAATCCTTTCCAAGGTACTCAACCTTACAATGCTCATTAAGACTTATCAGGAGGTTGAGTAGTGCTTGGTGGAGTTTTCCTTGTCATTTATTCTATGTTTATTATGCTTGTGACCAAGGACTCCGAATTCACTTGTTTTGTAAATAATATCATTTAAATTTTTTAAACAATTTTTCTATAATGAATAAGTTTTTTAAAAACAAAGATTTGAAATAAACAATTCAATGTAATGTTGGTAATATATTTATGCATTTTTAATCATTATATTATTACACTACACAACCATGCAAGTATATGATTTAAAATACTTGTAGGTTATCAAAATAAGTGAGTGAATGAATCATTATTGAAAGTTCTTATTTTCAAGGTAGCTAGCAACCTAGAGGGAGGTGAATAGGTTTATCTAGGTCTTTGAATTTCTTTTTGTTTCTTCTTGAGTTATTATGTGATTGAGAGCTTTTCATGAACCTGAAAATAGAAAACACACAGAAAAGCACACAATTATTTTTATAGTGGTTCCCCAAAATTATGTGTACATTCGCTCTCCTCCCACATTGCTAACTTCCTGTTAGTCAAGGCACTTCTCCAAAACCAATGCTCCAACGAGCTTACACCTCAGATCCCTCAAGATCTCTCAGTCACCTCCAAGACTTACACCTCAGCCACAAAGGCCTACACTCAGTGATACAAGTATCGTCTACCTCAGGTAATTAAGCCATACCACTCAAACTATGGAGGATAGCCCTACCTCAGAGCAAACTTGCTCCTACAACTTAGAGAGATACACTCTCCTAGAGCTCGGGCAATATTGCCCAACTTCTTAGTGAATAAAATCACCTACCTTAGATCCCAGCTGGATCCTACACTCATAGAGGAAACCTCTCCTACAGCTCAGGCAAATTTGCCCTACCTCAGGCCCAAGGCCCTACAGCTCAGATCTAGAAGGATCCTACAACAAGAAATAATTTAATTAACTTTGATACAGAGAAATTTCTCTGTGTCAACAACTAGTGCTGAGAAATTTCTGCCTTATCTCTCCTCACAGTAGAGAAAAACTTTACTAGAGGAACTCAGAAGCTAACTCCTGAACTTGATGTAGAAGACTAAAGATCTGTTGATCTTGAGTCTTCAAGCAGCTAACTGAACCTGTCGAAGGCTGAAGGTTCTTCTTTCTTCAGAAATATATTTGATCCTCCTGTGCCAGATTGAGACGGCACAACTATTTGAACTTTTCTTTCTGGAGTGCTTCAAGCTTTTTCCATGATGAAATGGCGAGGAAGATGAAGTCGGCTGCTAAATTTTGAAGTTGATGAAGCCCTGAAAAGTTATCTTGTGTCTTGGCCCATCTCATCCTTTTGTAGTTCATCGATCAATGGCTCTTAGAGATTAGTGGGTCCTACCTATATCTTCTAGCTGTGTCTTTCTTTAACGCCTATTTGTCGTACAGTAGACCAACGACACCTTTTGTCGTGTACTATGGCATTATCACTCATAATTTGAATATGGTTGACTTTGCCAATTTTGCTGACGTCAGCACTTGTGTACTTAGCTAAAATCGAGCATCAGTAGTATAGGCATTAAGTGAATAAGCTTCACTCAACGCCAAATCACTTAGATAGATTTACTGTCTCTTAGCGTTGAGTGAGTTACCTTCTCACAACGCCAAACTACTTCGAATATAAATCTGTTTCTAGGCGTTGAGTGATTCATCTTCACTCCACGCCAACTTGCTTTCTCATCGTTTTGTTGCTTAGCGTTGGGTGAGTGAGCATCACTCAACTCCAAACTCCTTAGACAAAATTTTGTCTTCACTTGGCGGTGAGAGCTTTGAGTGTGTCTTCATCACTCAATGCTCTTTGCCTTAACCTTTTCTACAGCCTCTTCTGCATGTATGGCGTTGAGAGTGTTGAGTGAATATACTTCACTCATCACTTTCAGCCTTAGCCATTTATGCTTCTTCAGTATCTTAAGCGCTGACAGCTTTGAGTGAGCATGCCTCACTCAACGCATTTTACTTTAACAAATTCTGCATCATGGCGTTGAGAGTGTTGAGTGAGCACGCCTCACTCAACATTTTTTGCCTTAGACAAATTTCTGTATTTTATAAATACTGGCTTTGACTAGCTGAGTGTTATTCAACACTTAAGAGGCTATGGCATAGAGTGAATTACCTTCACTCAACGCCTGTGGACATAGCCACACTTTTGCCTCTTAAACCTTAGGCATTGACTATCTCAGCCAGCCTCACTCAACTCTGAACTGAGTTCGACGAATGTTGAAAAGAGTTCGACGAATAGTGAGCTCAGCTCAACGAACTCTGAACTCAGTTTGACGAATTTAGACTGGCCAAATTTCACAAACTCTGAGCTTATTTCGACGAACGATTAGCTCAGCTCCACGAACTCTTAACTAAGTTCGATGAATTTGGTCTTAGGCAAATTTCTCAAACCACATCCTAGGTAAGAGTTTATCTTACTTAGCCACTTAGGCTACCTGCCCCATCACCGTCATCTACTGATATATGTATATCATTGAAAAAATTGACTTTCTTAAATCTAGGACATTGTGGGCAATGGACCCAACAATCGCCCTTATTTGAGGAAGTCAAAACTCTGAAGCAAGTGAGTCAATGACATACATAGAACCATGCAGCAGTAAGCATAAAAACTATATAATTGAGAAGTGATCTATAGTTACCACACTTCCAAACCTGTAGAGTGGAACATCACTGCACCTGCTTCCCCTGAATTGATGCTTCCCCTAAATTACTGTTACCATGCTAGTACATTAATCTGATCATATGATCACCTTTTCCTCCCCCTTTTTGACTTCAGCAAATAGCTGGTAGGATTCATCTGATCATCTTATCATCTTATCATCTGCTCCCCCTCAATTAGGCAGCAGTGAATTGTTGGAATTGTGTTGGACATGCACCCCCTCAATTGGAGAATCTTCATTTCTTTAAAGAATAATTTCATGAACAAAATACTAAATAGCTTACAACCAGATAAGGAGCAACTGAACTATACTAAGTTTAACGTACACAACTCAAATTTGAAGGTGTTAAACTTAGCTTCATCAAATGGCTTAGTGAATATGTCAGCCACTTGCTTGTCTGTTGGAACAAACTCAAGGGTGATGTCTTCACATTCCACATGCTCTCTAATGAAATGATATCTAATCTCTATGTGCTTAGTCCTGCTATGGGAGACAGGATTCCTAGCAATTGAGATTACACTAGTAGGATCATAGAATAGAGGAGTTCTACTTATCTGGAGGTTATAGTCTTGAAGCTGTTGCTGGATCCACAACAAATGAGCACAACAGTTTCTTGCTGAGATGTACTCTGACTCTGCAGTTGATATTGCAACATTGGTTTGTTTCTTGCAGCTCCAAGATAACAGTCTCCCTCCCAAAAACTGACAGGTGCCAGATGTTCTGTTCTTTTCCTCTTTGCAGCCTGCAAAATCTGTATCTGAATAGCCTGTTAGTTCAAACTCCCCATTCCTGGGGCACCAAAGGCCAAGATCTAGAGTGCCCTCAAGATACCTCAAGATTCTCTTAGCTGCAGAGTAGAGAGATTCTTTAGGGCAAGCCTGATACCTAGCACAAACACATATAACATGCATTATGTCTGGCCTACTTGCAGTCAGATATAGAAGGGAGCAAATTATCCTTCTATACAAAGTTTCATCAACAGGTTTCCCTGCCTCATCTTTGCCAACATGCATATTTGATCCCATGGGAGTTCTCATAGTGGAGGAGTTCTCCATGCCAAATTTCTTTATCAACTTCCTAGTAAACTTAGACTGGGATATGGACAAGCTATCATAAGTCTGTTTTACTTCGAGGCCCAAGAATAACTTAAGTTCACCCATGCTGCTCACTTCCCCTGCATAAGTTTAGCAAACTTTTTGCAGAGATTGTCATCAGTAGATCCAAAGATGATGTCATCTGCATAGATCTGAGCTAGGATGATCTTATCCTTAGATTCCCTTAGGAATAAGGTCTTGTTTATCTTCCCCCTTGAGAATTTATTCTCAATGAGGAAGCTATACAAGGTCTCATACCATACTCTAGGAGCTTGCTTTAGCCTATATAGAGCTTTCTTAAGTCTATAAATAGAATCCAGTGAGTATGGAACTACAAAATATGGAGGCTGCTCAACATAGACTTCCTCTTTTAAGTCACCATTCAGGAAGACTGACTTCACATTCATCTGGTAGATCTTGAATCCCTTGTGTGCAGCATATGCAAGGAACAATCTAATGGCCTCCAATCTTGCTATAGGGCAAAGGTTTGATCAAAGTCAATGTCTTCTTCTTGCATGTACCCCTTAGCCACTAGTTTGGTTTTGTTCTTGATTATAATACCATTTTTATCAAGCTTGTTTTTATAGATCCACTTGACTCAAATGACATTATGTCCTTATGGTCTGGGAACCAGCTTCCAGACCTTACACCTCTTGAAATGGTTCAGTTCCTCCTGCATGGCTCCAATCCAATGCTAATCTATATTGGCCTCCTCAAACTTCTTGGGCTCTACTTGTGACAGAAAGCTTGAGTACATGGCTGTGTTCTGACTTCTGCTCCTTATTGGTACTCCATGGCTTGCCTTACTAAGTATTTAGTGTGTTGGATGATCTCTTATGTATCTGACTGCTGGTTGCGATCTTCTTTCAGCAACAGGTTCAGCTTTAGGTGCAGCCTCTTGTGGATTTTCATCCACTCCCAGTGTTCCCGGTAGATCTTCTGAAGTATCCACTTCATCTTCTATAACTGGTGATGCTTCCTTGATGGTCATTTTCTCCATCATATATTTTGTACCTTCAGTACTATAAAAGGAGCTTGGCAGCTTCTTGTTAATCATAGTAGACTCATCAATGACTATATGAACTGATTCTTCTACAACTTGGCTTTTCAAGTTGTAGATCATATAGGCTTTACTATGATTGTTGTACCCAACAAAAATCCCATCAAAGGATTTGGCAGCAGACTTAGTCACATAGGACTTTCCATTATGAAGTATATAACACTTATTACCAAAGATTCTAAGATACCTCGGGTTTGGTTTTCTGCCTTTCAAGTTCTTATAGGGAGCTTTCTTGAGGTTCTTGGTGGTAGAGGCCCTATTGAGGACATGACATGCAGTATTTACTGTCTCAGCCTAGAAATATTCTGAGAGAGATGTATCACTCAACAGTGCTCTACCAGCCTCTATGAGAGTCCTATTTTTTCTCTCAACAATCCCATTTTTATGGGGTGTCCTAGGTCAAGAGAATTTTTGATGAATCTCATATTCTTCATAGAATCTTGTTATGCTATCAGACTGGAATTCAGTCTTATGATCACTTCTGATTTTTACCACAAAACTGTTTAACTCATTCTGAATTTGCTTGACAAATTTAGTGAAGATATCAAGGGTTTCATTCTTTCTCTTAGAAAGAATACCCAAGTAAATCTGGAAAAGTCATCAACGACCACAATGGTGTAGACCTTCCTATCAAGACTATGAACTGGCATAGGACCAAACAAGTCCATATGCAGGAGGTATAGGCATCTCACAGAAATTTTGGCCCCAATGCACTTGAAGGAGGCTTTTGTCTGCTTGCCATTTTGGCAAGCTGAGCAAATTCTCTCTTTGGAGAACTTCATATTGGGACCATTCCTAACTAGCTCTTAACTAAAGAGCTTACCAATAGTCTTGTAATTCAAATGGGCTAGCCTCTTGTGCCACTGGACACATTAGGAGACTTTCTCATTTGCCACTAGACAGATTGGAGAATCTATTTCTAGTCATAGAAAGTTTAAGCAATAAACATTCCTACTACTAGTGTCTGTCAAGATGATCTCTTGGTCACTTGACCTCCTAATTGGGCACTCATCCTTATGGAAGATAATAACATAGCCAAGATCAGAAAGCTGGCTTATGCTTATAAGGTTGTGTTGCAACCCTTCAACATAAGCCACCTTAGAGATGATGACTATGCCATTGGTGATCTTACCATAGCCCTTTGTTATCCCTCTATCTGAACCACCAAAGATAACTTTGGGTCCATCTTTTACTGGAGTTTATTCTTTCAAATTGCTCCTTGTCCCAATCATGTGCCTAGAATATTCACAGTCCAAGTACCATATGGGGGTATGGCCACTTGGACTAACCTACAATATACAATTTACTTTACCTTAGGACCCCAATATCTATTGGGTCCTAGGTGCACATTAGTATGAAACCGAACATGTCCACCAACAGAATTTCTGACTGGTGGACTGACCCTAGCTCTGGCCTCATTGGGATTGTGCCAGCATTCAATGGCAAAATGTCCTATCTTACCATAGCACCAACAGTTGTGTATGTTATATCTTCTCTTCTGTGTAGGCCATGCAGCTTGGTTAGCAGCAGTCCTAATAGGAGGAAGATGTGTTGCAGCCCTTTTTTAATTTCTTTCAGCTAGAATTTGACTGAAGGTAAGTCTTATAGCTTGCTTGTTTGGTCTGTTCTGAGTGCTATCAGCAGCAGGCTTTTTTTTGAGAGCATGCCTTTAATGGAATCAAAAATAACCAAATCAGACTGACTGTTAGACTTTCCCTTAGTGAAAAATGTTTAAGTTGTCTACCTAAATCACCTAAAGGGGGTGAATAGGTGAGTTATGCGTCTTTTTGCAAAATCAAAATTGAACGAGCGATGCACAGAAAAATAAGCAAGCATACACAGATGACACCAAGAATTATAGTGGTTCACTAACCTTGGGTACATCCACTTTCCACCTCACTGATCTAACAACGCACTAGACTAGACTACTCCACTATTCTCGGATTGAAAACAATCCTATCACTCGGAACAACTCGATCCCTAAAACAGGATCTACATTTGAAAATATGTATGTCAAAACTTAGAAAAATTTCATAAAACAGTTCAACATTTCTCGAGAGGAAGCGTTGTACTCGAGAAGAAGTTTTCTGATTCTCGGGAAGAATGATGAAGATCTCGAGAAAAACACTTAGGAAAAATGTGGAGGTGGAATTCAGCAATCTCGAGAATAAAAGAAAGTACTCGAGAAGAATATATCTTTGTTCTCGAGAAGTACTCTGGTACTCGAGATCAAAGAAGTATCTCGAGAAAAGATGTCTGAATCTCGAGAAAAATATTCTAGGTCTCGAGAAAAATTTTCTATTTCTCGAGAACTAAACATAGCCTTCTCGAGAAAAAGACTTTGGCTTCTCGAGAAAAAGACTTAGAAAATATTTTGACTGGAAATGTAGTAACTTGAGAAGGAAAGTCATGGAGTACTCAAGTACACAAGGCCTGTTAAATTTTCTCAATGTGGTCAGCAAGGTAGCCCAAACGCCAAATTAATATCTTCGGCACTACCCAGTTCTCACGTTGAACCAGCGGAAAACCAAGGAACAATGGTTAATCCCAACAAATAATGGAAGCACAAGCAGATCTTTTATTCATTCACTTCTTTACAACACGAGGCAGACATAGCGAGACATGATTTCACTAGTATAATAGCTGTACACAGAAAGCACCAAAAACCAAGCCGGGCGGACAGCACCGGAGTCCGTCGAGACCGCCGAGGTCGCCGAGGTCGCCGAGGTCGCCGAGTCCGCTGAGATCGCCCGAACTTAACCTGCAATCCGCCGAATAGCCACGGAGTCCGCCGAAGCCGCGAGGCCGCGCGGACACACCATTATTCGTCTCCTGCTGAAACTGAACTGAGGAACACCCCCTACCCGCCTGAAGGCGACGAACAGGTTATTGAAGCTGGCAAAGATGAAACAGAGCTGACAAGCCGCAGAGCGACCTCCTGCTGAATCTGCAGAGATCGCACAACTTCCAAGTACTTGACCGAAGTCAAAGCCAAACTCCTGGCTCCTTGAAGCTACCCGCGCAACCTGCACACAGCAAACGTCAGCACTGAATTAATCCGCGCGGACAGACAAACTGAGACCGCAGCTCCTCGCCCAACCCAACTTACTGTTCACTCAAGTTCCTGTAGATGTGCCAGGGGGGTCCTATTTATAGGCGAGGTGAGGAGTGTGGTCACCGCCCTAGAGATAGCGACACCGCCCTAGCCCGCGCGATAGCAAAATACCGTCCGCCGAGTCCGCAAGGACTTAGCCGGATACCAAGGAAAACCGCTAGGAGCAAGACAACATTGGCGAACCCTCTCCAGTCTGCCCAAGCTATGCGGACAAGGCAACAGCCCGCAAAGCTTCCGACCACTGCAGGACAGCAACCCCCTTCAATGGTTGTCTGCACAACCCGAGGCAGTCCGCAAGACTCAAGCCTCAATCAGCTGCAAGTCCACGACCAAAGGCAAATAGCAATAGTCCGCCCGGTCACAGCGGACTTGGCGGATACGGCGGACACCATAGTCTTGGCACAGAGTGTGACCAAGTCCAAAACCATCAAAGGCCAATGCGAGCATGGCGGACATAAACTCTCGTCCGCCAAACACCGAAGCACAGACCGCCAGCAGTCCGCAAGCTCCTCGCACTCCTGCCCAACGCAGCAACCATCTCCCGGACTCCAAAACCAGTCCGCCAATGACCTCCACAGCAAAGCACCTGCTGTACCACCAGAGCTCGACAAGGCCTCAGCCAAGCTCTAAGCCCAGTCCGCAATAGCCCACACCGCGGACACGAGCCAAACCGCCTATCAGCACAAGCTTACACCACGGCCACTGAGCAAAGCACCAGTCCGCAAGCCTCTATCCGCTCAGGCCACTCCTTGGCAAAACCAATTAGCAAACGCCCTATCCGCAGATAACAGACCGTATAGTCTGCGGACTTCATGCAAACAACCCGCTCAGAAGACAGTCGGCTTTTCACTAGACCTTCCACCAGGCCGCACATCACAGTCCGCCCAGTCCGCCTAGTCCGCCAAAGCTGTCCGCCCAGGCCGCCCATCCTGTCCCGTCAACCACTTCCACTTCACAAATTTCAACACTCCCCCTTGAAGTGGGAGTGGTGACCAAGCCCAACAAGCTGCTCAATCGCTTAAAGGGCCCCTTCGACAGTGGCTTCATGAAGATGTCAGCAAGATTATCTTCACTCCGAACATGCCCGACCAGCAGAGACCCCTCCAACACCTTCTCCCTGATGAAGTGGTGATCAATCTCTATATGCTTGGTCCTAGCGTGACACACTGGTTTGTTAACTAGTTTGAGAGCACTCTCATTGTCACCCCGGAGTAAAGTAGGCCCTTGCACTTCTTCATGAACATCCTCTATAAGCCTCCTCAACCAAACGGCTTCCCGAGCAGCCAAGGCCGAAGCCTTATACTCCGCCTCCGTGGTTGAAACCGACACCGAGTCCTGCTTCTTGCTACACCACGAGATGCTAGTGTTGGGTTTCTCTATGAGGATGGCACAACACTTGTGCACGCAGCGGAAAGGTAAAAACATCAAGAAAACCCAAAAGAGATGGGATCGGGCCATGGTAGTTGAATCAAGAAGTTAACGTACAACTAGGCAAAAATTACCTCGGTGGCGTTGAGTCACAATTCAACGGAGATGCTCCAAGCTTCGTATTCCTGCTGGTGGCGAGTTCTACGTGGAATGATGTCCACGTCTCTGCAGAAATCCACACGAGCGGGAGAACACCGATCTTTCCGTCGCACGGAATATCGGGAAGGAGAAAGACCGCACCTTGCTTTCCCACGGACTGCTAGGTCCGCGCCAGGGATAGCAACACCAGCGATGATCGCCGGAGAGGAGGAAGTCGACGGAGCGAGCACGGCGGCGGCGGAACACTTCCGTCGGCGGCGGGATTCGGGATCGGCAGAACGAGCGAACGGCGGAACACTTCCGTCGGCTTCGATTCGATCAGCACGCACAGATCTAGTTTCCTGAAAACCCTAAGTGTCCTTTTATACCAAAGACATAAATAGACTTAGGAACATCGTTATCCGCAAACCACCCAGAAATTTAGGGTTCCAGAATCAGTGAGTATCAATCGGCGAGAATCGGCGACGATCGGCGAGAATCACCTAGCAGGTTCGGCGAGAATCAGTCGGCGAGTATCACCTAGGATCGGCGAGAATCAGAGTACAATACTCGACGATTCTCGCCGAACGCAGGGTGGACCATACTCATCGACCGTCGACCCGCGGTCGACGATACTCGATGATTCTCGTAGATCGTCGACCCGCGGTCGACGATACTCGACGATTCTCGTCGATCGTCGTACTTGGGTTGACGACACTCGTCGACCCGCGGTCGTCGACTCATACCAATCCTTTAAGGCAACATTTGCCCAACCCGACGATCTTTTAAGGCAACACTTTGCCCATAACCCCATTCAGGTCGGTGATTGGTAATCTTTACCAACACAGTCAATCATCCAACTTCTCCACATCCCTTATGTGCGACCCTGTAGGCTCATATCGCGTTGGCAGTGAGATTACATGCTTGACCACTTCTAGATCACCATGGTAACTCCAACAGACTCCCACTTGATCTTGAAAGTATCAAACCAAAAACCTCACAAACAATGAGCGGCATCTAGCAATGCATCATTGCTCCCCAAGCAATAAGAGTTTATAACTCATAAGCCTTTATGACCAATGTATCAGCGTTGTTTTTGTCCCTTTGTCCCTTACATCCGGAAAGAACTAGAGGCATGGACCGTGTCACCCTCATAATAGCTCAATCCAAGTTTCTTGATCCAGGACGGACTTCCAGAGAATGGTGAGTCCAATATCACATATTGACTCAACCAAGCATGGCCATGCATTTTTCAGTCCAGTTCCATCAAGGGGCCCATGGATGCAACTCCTGTCATACAGGAGGACAAATCCCATATTTGCTCACACACAAACACCCAAATGATTCGTAACATGCCCAACAACCACCCTTATCATCAACCTTTCTCAAGGAAGACTTTAGATGGCATCAAAGCACGCTCTTCCTCACTTGATGAATGCTGTGACTTCAGGTTAAAGGACTACAATACCATTGTCAATTGAGACCTACTCGTGGCACGATTGGATGACAATCCACAGAGTAGTCTCAGGTTGGGTCTGTCCAGTACAACTTGTTCACTAACAAGTACCCACGTGACGACTTGATATCACAATATCATGACCTGTGAGAACCGGTCATCAGTCAACGCACGTGCCAGCCTTCATGTACCATCATCACCCTTAGCTTCTATGATGATACTCGACCAGGGACCTTTTAAGAATGAAGCTTCAAATAAATCATAGGCTCTCACATTCAAGTCACGTACTTGATATCCCATGGAAGCGAACATTCTAAGGGTATCTATTATGTTAACATTTAACTATCATATAGAAAAACTCATAATAAAAGAACTTGCCATTAATTGTAAGAGAAAAACTAGGTACACTGTTCATCATATGAACAAATGGCCAACAAAATACATGTTTACATGCAATCCACAAGATTCTCACTAGAGTTGATCATTTAGGTATCGTATACCCATCGATCTAGTATGACCATCATGCTTTCTCTGCGCGAGAGGCTTTGTTAGTGGATCCGCAATATTCTTCTCAGTCGGTACTCTGCAAATGTTCACATCTCCTCGTTTGACAATCTCACGAATAAGATGAAACCGCCGAAGTATATGCTTGGAGCGCTGATGGGTCTAGGTTCCTTAGATTGTGCAATTGCACCATTGTTATCACAGTAGAGAACTACGGGACCAACAATGCTAGGAACTACATCAAGCTCGCCGATGAATTTCCTAATCCATACAGCCTCCTTCGCCGTATTAGCTGCGGCGATATACTCGGCCTCTGTTGTAGAATCAGCAACTGTCACTTGCTTGGAACTCTTCCAGCTCACAGCTCCTCCATTCAGACAAAACACAAAACCTGACTGAGACTTGGAGTCGTCTCTATCAGTTTGGAAGCTAGCATCCGTGTAACCACTTACAACGAGCTCTTCCTCTCCACCATACAACAAGAACACATCCTTAGTCCTTCTCAAGTACTTCAGGACATTCTTGACTGCAATCCAGTGACACTCACCGGGGTCTGACTGATACCTGCTAGTCACGCTCAAAGCAAAGGAGACGTCGGGTCGAGTACATAACATCACGTACATGATTGATCCAATTGCCGAAGCATATGGAATCAACTTCATGCGGTTCTTATCTTCACAAGACTTCGGACACTGGTCCTAAGAGAGATTCACACCATGAGACATGGGCAAAAATCCTTTCTTGGACTCAAGCATGTTGAACCGCTTCAACACCTTTTCGATGTACGTACTCTGGGTCAAACCCAGCAACTTCTTCGATCTATCTCTATAGATCTTAATACCGAGTATATAAGTCGCTTCACCCAAATCCTTCATTAAAAAGCAGTTCCCTAGGTTGTTCTTAACAACTTTCAGGGTAGGAATGTCATTCTCAATCAACAGTATGTCATCTACATACAATATCAGGAAGACAACAATGCTCCCACTGATTCGCTTGTAAACACAAGGCTCATCTTCATTCTTGATGAAACCAAACTCTTTGATTTTCTAATCAAAACGGAGATTCCAACTTCGAGAGGCCTGTTTCAGTCCATAGATGGACTTATTCAGCTTGCATACTTTAGTGGCTTCATCTGGGGATACAAAACCCTCGGGTTGTGTCATATACACTTCCTCAAGGAGATTTCCATTAAGGAAAGCCGTTTTGACATCCATCTGCCAGATCTCGTAGTCATAATACGTAGCAAAAGCAAGCAATATCCTTATGGACTTTACCATGGCAACAGGGGAAAAGGTCTCATCATAGTCAATACCATGAATTGGCTTGAAACCCTTAGCCACCAGTCGCCCTTTGAATGTCTGTACATTCCCATCCATGTCGGTCTTCTTCTTGAAGACCCACTTGCACCCTATGGGTCGTACCCCTTCAGGTGGTTCCACCAAGTTCCAAACTTGGTTTGCATACATGGAGTCCATTTCAGATTTCATAGCCTCAAGCCATTTGTCGGAGTCCGGTCCATTCATAGCCTCTTGGTAGGTTGCTGGTTCATCATCATGATCCATAAGCAACACATTACCTATTTGAGATACGAGAAATCCATATCTCTCAGGCTCAAACCTCGGTCTACCAGATCTACGTAGGACTTGTGTTCCTTGAGCAGGTTCTCTAGCTACAACATCTTATAGTCCTGTCTCAGAATCCAATTCCGGTTCATTCACTACATGTGGTTCTTGAACTTCTTCAAGCTCTACCTTTTCAGTCTTTCTTGATAAGAACTCTTTCTCCAAGAAGACACCAGTCCTTGCGACAAACACTTTGCCCTCAGACGGTAGGTAAAAGTAATACCCTTTCGTTTCCTTAGGATATCCCACCAGATAACATTTATCCGATTTGGGTTCCAGCTTGTCAGGCATTTGACGTCTCACGTATGCCTCACAGTCCCAAATTTTAATGAACGACATACTAGGACGCTTCCCAGTCCATATCTCATATGGTGTCTTCAGAACCGTTTTCGTTGGAACGCAATTCAATGTCATTGCTGCAGTCTCTAAAGCAAAACCCCAAAAGGAAACAGGCAGGTCTGCATGACTCATCATCGAACGTACCATGTCTAATAGAGTACGATTTCTCCTCTCAGACACACCATTATGTTGTGGTGTTCTAGGTGGAGTGAGCTATGATACAATACCACACTCTTTCAGATGATCACGGAACTCATGACTCAGGTATTCGCCACCTCGATCAGATCGGAGGGCTTTAACCCTTTTACCCAACTGGTTTTCTACTTCATTCTTGAACTCTTTGAACTTTTCAAAGGTCTCGGATTTGCACTTCATAAGATACACATATCCGTATCTACTGAAATCATCAGTAAATGTAACAAAGTAGAAATACCCACCTCTAGCCATGGAACTCATTGGTCCGCATACATCACTATGTACAACACCAAAGAGATCCTCAGCCCTCTCAGTATAACCAGTGAAAGGAGCTTTAGTCATTTTGCCTAACAAACAAGATTCGCATCGCTCAAATGATTCATAATCAAATGAGTCCAAAAGTCCATCTCTATGGAGTTTGGATATGCGCTTCTCGTTGATATGGACCAAACAACAATGCTAGAGAAATGTAGGGTTCGAGTCATTAGTTCTTAGTCTTTTATTATTTTCTACATTACAGATCAGATGGTCCAAGTTCAAAACATAAAGACCATTAAATAATTGGGCTACAGCATAACAAACATCATTCTTAAATATAGAACAACAGTTGTTCTTAATTATAAAAAAAAATCCAATCATGTCCAAACATGAAATAGATATAATGTTTCTAGTTATGGCCGGAACAAAATAACAATTATCTAGTTCTATTACAAGCCCACTGGGCAAAGAAAGACGGTAAACCCCTACGGCTACAGCAGCAACTCTTGCTCCATTGCCGACGCGGAGGTTCACCTCCCCTTTACTCAGCAATCTTCTCCTTCCCAGTTCCTGCACATTTGTACAAATGTGAGAACCACATCGGGTATCCAATACCCAAGATGAAGGAGCAGAAAGGTTTATCTCTATAACGTAAACATTTGAAGCAGAAGTCATACCTCCCTTCAATTTCTGCAGACCTTCAATGTACGAAGGACAGTTCCTCCTCCAATGACCAGCCTTGCCACAGTGGTGGCATTTCCCTTCCTTCAACGTGCTTTTCTTTTTCATCAGTGCAGAAGACTTGGGCTCAAGATATGACTTAGGTCCCACCTTCGTCTTCTTGGAGCCCTTGGCCTTGCCCTTGCCCTTATGCACCATCAGTATGGGGCTGGCAGGCTTGGCCTTTTTCATATTGATTTCGGCAGTTCTCAACATGTCTAGGAGTTCGGGCAGTGTCTTGTCTATTTCATTCATGTTGTAGTTCAAGACAAACTGCTCATAACTGTCCGGCAATGATTGCAGGATCAGATCTATGGCCAACTCTTGACCAAGAGGAAAACCCAGCCTTTCAAGGTTCTTTATATACCCAATCATCTTGAGTACGTGAGTCCCTACTGAGTCTCGAACTCCCATCTTGCACTGAAACAACGCTTTTGTGACGTCGAACCTCTCTTGACGAGCCTGCCCTTGAAACATTTTCTTGAGATGCTTGTCAATCTCCTTGCACCCCATGTTCTCATATTGCTTTTGAAGCTCAGAGTTCATAGTGGCAAGCATAAGGCATTCGACATCTAAAACATCATCAGTATACTTCTTATAAGCATCCTTCTCAGCACGGGAAGAGTTCCCGGTCGGCACCTCGGGGGCTTCTTCTTCCAAGACATAGAGCTTTCGCTCTTTCCTGAGAACAATTCTCAGGTTCCTGTACCAGTCCATGTAATTAGTACCACTTAGCTTATCCTTCTCAAGGATGGCTCTCAGAGACAACGTGGAGTGTGAAACACTTGCCATGGAATTCTACAAGAATTTATGCAGAATAAAATCAGTACCAAAATTTCAAATACAATTTATTTTAATTTGGACTTCAATTAAAACACTCCCACTATTTTATTCGAAATGATAGCCCTCACTAACAATTCGGAGAGTTCATGCGAGCTACTCTCTTAGTGGACAAGATCCGTATTTCACCAACATAATGAGTCAGCTTTGGCTTTCCTCTCACGATGCGGTTATTTATGTAGGCAACGCTTGCCAATTGCATCCTCATGCAATTCTTGTATGGTTGGTGAAAAACTCCTTACTCGCATCCATCATATGGTGCATGCCAACCCTATGCCTCTAGGTACTCAACCTTTGAGGTCACCTAGTTAAGCTGGACCCGATGTCGACAGTGGGATATCACAATTATCCGCTCGCACCCTTACCAAGATAGATTAATGCACCTTGCTTTGGCAAGCCCACACTTCATCGATCGAGGCAGGAAGAGTGTCATCCATCGGAAGGCATCCGAACACTTAATATTTGATGAAGGGATTTTGATTATGGGTTAACAGTTAACCATGATCAACATTTGATCAATGTGCACATCCAAAGAAAAACAATTTTTTTCTAAAACCACATGCATCCCTTATGTGCACAACCTGACACCATCAACATTTGATAGAAAGAAGGGCTAAATCTGAACATCCGGAAACTTCCAAATCCTCAGATTTACATGCATTGGACAAAAGCAAAGACAACTCAACTTAAAGCAGTAGACAAGCTCATCTCTCTATGTTGGATTCAAAATCCAAAACTAACTCGAGGGATGGTTACTGCTAAGGAGACTACAATTTCTAACAATTAGAAATTTCCACGAAATTCCAGAAGTTCTTGGCGGGGTACCAAGACTAAATCTAGACATTTAGAACACTTCTAAATCCCTAGGTTTACACGCACTGGAATAACAAAACTTCCAATACAACAATCATGGCCTGAACCTGGCTCTGATACCACTGTTGGGTTTCTCTATGAGGATGGCACAACACTTGTGCACGCATCGGAAAGGTAAAAACATCAAGAAAACCCAAAAGAGACTGGATCGGGCCATGGTAGTTGAATCAAGAAGTTAACGTACAACTAGGCAAAAATTACCTCGGTGGCGTTGAGTCACAATTCAACGGAGATGCTCCAAGCTTCGTATTCCTGCTGGTGGCGAGTTCTACGTGGAATGATGTCCACGTCTCTGCAGAAATCCACACGAGCGGGAGAACACCGATCTTTCCGTCGCACGGAAAATCGGGAAGGAGAAAGACCGCACCTTGCTTTCCCACGGACTGCTAGGTCCGCGCTAGGGATGGCAACACCAGCGACGATCGCCGGAGAGGAGGAAGTCGACGGAGCGAGCACGGCGGCGGCGGAACACTTCCGTCGGCGGCGGGATTCGGGATCGGCAGAACGAGCGAACGGCAGAACACTTCCGTCGGCTTCGATTCGATCAGCACGCACAGATCTAGTTTCCCGAAAACCCTAAGTGTCCTTTTATACCAAAGACATAAATAGACTTAGGAACATCGTTATCCGCAGACCACCCAGAAATTTAGGGTTCCAGAATCGGTGAGTATCAATCGGCGAGAATCGGCGACGATCGGCGAGAATCACCTAGCAGGTTCGGCGAGAATCAGTCGGCGAGTATCACCTAGGATCGGCGAGAATCAGAGTACAATACTCGACGATTCTCGCCGAACGCAGGGTGGACCATACTCGTCGACCGTCGACCCGCGGTCGACGATACTCGATGATTCTCGTCGATCGTCGACCCGCGGTCGACGATACTCGACGATTCTCGTCGATCGTCGTACTTGGGTTGACGACACTCGTCGACCCGCGGTCGTCGACTCTTACCAATCCTTTAAGGCAACATTTGCCCAACCCGACGATCCTTTAAGGCAACACTTTGCCCATAACCCCATTCAGGTCGGTGATTGGTAACCTTTACCAACACAGTCAATCATCCAACTTCTCCACATCCCATATGTGCGACCCTGCAGGCTCATATTGCGTTGGCAGTGAGATTACATGCTTGACCACTTCTAGATCACCATGGTAACTCCAACAGCTAGCTGAACCGAAAGTGTACACATAACCTGAAGTAGACCTCCGATCATCCGAATCACCGCCATAGTCAGCATCCGTGTACCCGAGCAACGAAAACTCCGAGTCCCTTCTATAGAGGAGTCCTATGTCAGAAGAAGCCTTGACATACTTCAGAATACCCTTTGCCACCACTAGATGAGAATGCCTTGGTTCAGCCATATACTGACTTACTCGGCTAACAACATAAGCAATGTCCAGCCTTGTAATCGTCAGGTAGATCAAGCTCCCAACAAGAGCCCTGAACACCAAGGGATCATGAAGAACCCTTCCCTCATCTCGTCGAAGCTTCAGCTCAGGTTCCAGTGGAGTAGAGCACTTCTTCCCTTCGCCCATGCCGAACTGCTTCACAATGCGATCAGCATACCCTTTCTGGCAAATGAGAACCCCGCACTCCTTCCTCTCCACTTCAAGACCGAGAAAGTGATGTAACTCTCCCAAGTCTTTCATCTCGAAGCGTATAGCAAGCTCAGCCCTGAGCCTTGCTACTTCCCCCTCCGAATTCCCTATGATGATCATGTCATCCACATATAGCAGGACCAAGACTTGTAGCTCCCCCTTCTTATTGACGAACAAGCTTGAATCTGAGTTGGAAGCAAGGTATCCATAGAATTGCAAGTACTCTGCAATCTTCCCATACCACGCTCTAGGAGCTTGCTTCAACCCATAGAGAGCCTTCCTGAGTTTACAGACATAGCCCGGATGCTTTTCAGATACAAAACCAAGCGGCTGATCCATGAAGATATCCTTGTCATTCTCTCCGTAAAGAAAGGCATTCTTCACATCGAGTTGCCACAACCTCCATCCCTTTCTAGCAGCCAAGGCGATCACCACTCTTACTGAAGTCATCTTCGCAACTGGACTGAATGTCTCCTCATAGTCTTCTCCATACTGCTGTGAGAATCCTCTAGCGACCAGGCGAGCCTTGAACCGATCAATGCTCCCATCAACCTTCTTCTTCAACTTGTACACCCACTTGCAAGTAACCGGAGTAATGCCATATACCTTGGGCACAAGGTCCCAGGTTTCATTCTTTTTCAGAGCATCAATCTCTTCTTTCATGACACCTTCCCACTCCTTCACTCCAGTGGCCTCGTTGAAGTTTGCAGGCTCTCGCTCATCCAGAGGACCTGCAAAGAAACAGGAGACAAAGCTCACTGCATTCCCATCACAGTACCGAGCCGGTGGCTTAACCACCCTTTTCGATCTCCGAAGGGTCGGCTCCTTGCTCACTGCTTCCGTTGCTTCTTCGGGCTCAAATCCTACCTGGGGCAAGCATTGAGCAGAGCTCCCCTCTGCTTCCTGAGCCAGAAGGCTCAGCCTCGGAGTTAGAAGCAACAGGAGCTGCTGGTGAAACAGCAAGCTCCTCTTCAGCAGCCTCCATCGGTGTTTCATCAACCTTGCTACTTCCGGTTACCTCAACCGAGCCACCTCCATATGACGTCAACTCATCAAAGACAACGTCTCTTGACACCATGATTGTCTTCGTCACAGGGTCCATGCATTTTCATCTCTTCTTCCGCTCATCGTAGCCAACAAAGACAAGCTTCCTTGCCTTCGCATCCAGCTTAGTCCGTGAAGCATCCGGGACATGCACGTAGCAAGTTGAACCGAACACCCGAAGGTGTCCCACACTCAGCTTCTCCTTCAGCAACAGCTCAATAGGAGTCTTCATGTTGATAGGGCTGAGTGGCATCCGGTTGATGACATAAGCAGCACAAGACATCCCCTCCGCTCAAAAGGACCTTGGAACATCTTTCGCATGAAGCCAGCATTTGCAGGTCTCCGTCAGATGACGGATCTTCCGCTCCGCTACCCCCATTTTGTTGTGGAATGTGAGCACAAGTAAGCTCCCGTTGGATCCCGTGCTTCCTGAAGAAGTTAGAAAACTCGGAGGAGACAAACTCACGCCCGTTATCCGTTCTAAGCTTCTTGATCCGCAAGCCAAGTCGGCCTTCTACCAACTCCTTGAACTCCACAAACAAACGGAAGGCTTCTGACTTCTCCTTTAAGAAGTACACCCAAGTATACCTTGAGTAGTCATCAACCAAGACAAGCATGTATCTGCTTCCACCAAGGCTGACAGTAACCGTCGGTCACATCAAGTCTCCATGTATGCACTCCAATGGTTTCTTGCTCCTTGTTTGTGATTTATCAAACGGAAGGCGATGTGCCTTACCGTATTGACAGCTCGCGCAAACATGCCCGTCACCAAAGGAAGACAACTTATGCAACCCCTTCACCAAACTTCTACTAGCCATCGCTGATGTAGGCCACTACCGCGGACGCGAGACGGGTTAAGGGAAAGACACGAACGCCACGCTCAACCCACAATCTCTCACGCACTAGACTCAATCGCAGCGCACTCGCAAGCGTGTTTTCACAGTTCACAAACGTACGGTAGCCACTCCGCGGGAAGGTCGAGCGAACGGCGATAGGCCGACGTTCTCCCAAGCTAAAAAGACCAATATTGGGTCCGACCGAGCGAATGTTGTACCAAAAGAGATCTACCCAAAGTGCGATCGAAAAATGGTAGATCTCTCCCAACAAAAATTACGGGGTTCGCCAAACCCTTTTCGGAAATAACGCGGTTAAGATCGATGCAAAATCCAAAGGAAAACCCACGAAGAATCTAACGATTCAAATCCAACGCAAAAATTATTCCGTCCACTAGAACATCTAAAGGGAAGCACACGTGAGTGGAGAGGATCGTTACCCAAGTCGGAATAGATGATTCCGACTACCTTTGAAGGGCCGCTCTTCCGCGGATCCACCGGAGTCGCACCGGATGGAGAGATAGATCGTCCGCCTTGGCCGCGTCACGCCAAAGTTCAGATTGTTCGCCGTATAAGGAAGCCTTTCCGGTCAAGCTTCTCGTGGAGGGGGGGCGGCCGGTTCTCTTCAAAAGGGCTGCTCGGTGGAGAAGGAAGGGGGCTGGCCGGCTATGGAAGGAGGAGGCCGGGTTGAGGTGGGTGTGAGGTGGTGGTGGTGGCTTGGATGAAGGAGAGGGGAAGCACAAGAGTGTTGGCCGAATTTTTTTTAGAGAGAGAGAGGGGAAAAGGGGGTGGCGGCTAGGAGTTGTAGAGAGAGAGGGAGAGAGACTTAGATAGGAAAGATTTAGGGTTTTCTCTTATCATTCAACTTAACTTAAAACAAAGCATACATGCCTATATATAGGCTTACCAACAAGTCTTGGCTATATGTAGCCCAAAATAAAATAATAAAAATAACACATAATATGGCTACATGCAGCCCACAATAAAATATCCCAAATAGCATACTAATAATAAGATAAAATTAACTATATATTTGTCTTGCGCCGAGGGCGGAAATTGTAGCGCCGCTCCATACGAACACCACGGCGACGCGAGTCCTTTGTTGGAGACGAAGGAGGGTCTTCCGTTAGCGTGCCGTCATCAACAACATGGGGGCCGCCGTCCACTTGGTGGCCGTCGTCGCCACCAATCCTCCCCCGCTTGAAAGGACTCATCACCGAGGAGTTGTCTTGAAGATACCGTCGGAGAAGAACACCGTCCAAGAGAGCCACTTCCGCTTCCGGGAGCCAAGAGTCATCAGAGGCGGGGCGATCACGCCAGCGGATCAAGTAGCGGCGCACCTGGGAAAAGCATTAGGCAGCAAAGGGGGAAAATCTATATCATCAACATGTAGCGTACCTCCGTTGGAGACCGACGGAGAGAGCGAGCCCTTACCCCCCTCAACCCCATACCCATGAGAATCTGTAGTGGAACTAAACGGACAGGAAGATAGTTCTAGTGGCGGAGCAATATATGGCGTTAAATCCGAAACATTAAAAACAGGGGAAATACCCCAATCAGGGGGCAGTTCCAAAAGAAAAGCATTGTCTCCTAACCGTTTTAAAATCCGAAAAGGTCCAGCTCGCCGATCCGCTAACTTTTTTAAGGTGCTCGTAGGCAACCGTTCAGGGATGAGACGTACCATGACTAAATCGCCCACTTTCAAGGGAGACACTCTCTTATGTGCGTTGGCATGAACTTGATAAGACGCGTATTGAGTGGTAAGCGTTTCATTTATGCGTTTGTGAAGATCATGGATGTGAGAGGCAAAGTCCTGTGCAAATTGACTTGACTTAAACGATGGCGGTAACGGAAGCAAGTCAAGGGGCACGAGAGCTTTATAACCGTGCACGATCTCATTCGGGGACAAACCCGTGGACCTATTTTTGGAATTATTATAAGCCAACTGAGCATGAGGGAGGATAAGGTCCCATGTACCCTTGTGGTCTCCCACAAGGCATCGAAGCAAACTACCTAAACTTATGTTCACAACTTCTATTTGCCCATCCGTCTGCGGATGGTACGCGGAAGAGAATAGAAGTTTGGTGCCCATAATCCTCCACAGGGTCTTCCAAAAATAACTAGTAAATTTCACATCCCTATCAGTAACTATAGACTTCGGAACTCCGCGATGGCCTACCACCTCTTTAAAATATAATTGGGCGACGTGTGACGCGTCGTTGGTTTTATTGCACGCGATAAAATAAGCCATTTTAGAGAATCGATCTACAACAACTAAGATAGAGTCGTGACGCCGAAATGTGATTGGGAGGCCGAGAATGAAGTCCATGCTAACGTCTTCCCAAGGAATAGACGGAATCGGAAGAGGGGTATAAAGCCCCGCGTTAGTTTTGTTCCCCTTAGCCAGTTGGCATGCTCGGCAACTACCCACGATCTTACTAACCATGGCCTTAAGACCGGGCCAATAAAACTTGTCTTCAACTAACGTGATCGTCTTGTCACGACCAAAGTGTCCCCCTAACCCTCCACCATGCAATTCCCACACTATGAAGTGGCGTAGGGAGGAACGGGGGATGCAAAGCTTCGAATGGTTAAATAAGTAGCCGTCCCGAATGTAAAAAGAAGTAATGGTTGTCGGCGAGTCATCTTGGGTGGCGAAATAGATATCCTTAAAATCTGGGCAGTGGGCGTACTCGTCCTTAATCCTATCGAAGCCAATCACCTTTACTTCTAGCGTGGAGAGCAATAACGAAACACGACTAAGGGCGTCGGCTACGCGGTTGAGAGTCCCCTTGAGGTGTTTGATAATGAAAGTATACTCCTGTAGATAGGAGACCCATTTGGCATGTCTAGGACTAACCTTAGTTTGAGAGTTAAGAAACCTTAGCGCTTCATGATCGGATAAGATGACAAACTCCTTAGGAAGTAAATAATGCCGCCAATGTTGGAGGCAACGAATAACCGCGTAAAACTCTCGATCATAATTGGAATAATTTAATTTTGGACCTGCTAGTTTCTCACTGAAATACCCCACAGGGTGGCCTTCCTGACTCAACACTCCACCAATTCCCACTCCAGACGCATCACATGACAACTCGAAAACCTTGGTAAAATCCGGTAGTCGCAAAAGGGGGGCTTCCGACATGCGCGATTTAATTAATTGGAACGCCGCAGCGGCTGAGTTCGTCCATGTAAATTCGCCTTTTTTCATGCACTCGGTAATAGGGGCCATAATGCTACTAAAATTCTTAATAAATCGCCAATAAAATGTAGCGAGCCCGTGAAAACTCCTAACATCCCGAATGTTGGCGGGCTCGGGCCAATCTCTAATGGCTTGCACTTTCCTGGGGTCTACATGGATCCCCTCCGAACTCACAATATAACCGAGGAACTCAACCGATGTCACATGGAAGGTACACTTCTTAATGTTCACGAATAATTTTTCCAATCTCAGCGTGGTAAGGATGGTTCTAAAATGTGACTCATGATCAATCGTGGAGGTGCTAAATACCAAGATATCGTCAAAATATACTACGATGAATTTTCCCATATAGGGTTGGAAGACGTGGGTCATCATCCTCGAAAACATGCTCGGCGCATTGGAAAGTCCAAACGGCATAACTATCCACTCGTAGAGCCCTTCCTTAGACTTAAAGGCGGTTTTCCACTCATCACCTTCCCTAATTCGGATCTGATGGTAGCCACTCCTAAGATCCAATTTCGAAAAAATCGTGGCACCGGCTAACATGTCCAATAAATCATCCAAGCGAGGGATGGGAAAGCGATATTTAATCGAGATTTTATTAATAGCTCTACTATCCACACACATCCTCCAAGAGCCGTCCTTCTTGGGGGCAAGTAAGGCGGGCACGGCACACGGGCTCTTGCTGTGGCGGATAAAACCCTTTTGCAATAAATCCGAGATCTGGGTTTGCAACTCTAAGTGCGCGGAGGGGTTTAGCCGATAATGCGGGAGGTTGGGCAATGAAGAGCCCGGAATGAAATCAATGGCATGTTGGATTTCCCGCAACGGGGGTAATTCAGCCGGTAGCTCTTCCGGGTACACATCCACAAACTCTTCTAGGAGTTTTCTCAACGCCGACGGCATGTCCTCAAAAGGGGCTGCGTCTTCCTTAACTTGTAGGCACACTAAGGCATAGAGGACCCCATCTACAAGGGTAGTACGCTTCAATTCTTTCCTCCCTATCAGGCTCAACGTCTTCTTCTCGACCGGGACGACTGTATCCTTCGAGGGGGCCGAAGGATCTTTCGGCGGGGCGGGTTTTAAGAGGATGGTTCGGCCATTAAATTTAAACTCGTAAGTGTTGGCCCGACCAAAGTGGGTGACGTCATGATCGTACAACCAAGGGCGACCCAACAAGACGTGGCACGCATCCATAGGGATGACGTCACACCAAATCTGCTCAGAATAAGCTTTGATGGTAAGGGGTACCAAGCATCGCTTCGTCACAGGGAGGGACGACTTGTCTACCCATGCCACTTTATAAGGGTGAGAGTGTGGCTCTGCAACAAGAGACATTCGTCTCACCGCGGCTTCAGAAATTACGTTCATGCAACTACCGCTATCGATGATCAACCTACACCATTTTTCACCACTCTTAAAATTCAACGTGAAAATGTTCGTCCTATTCCAATCGTCTAACGCTCGAGGGGTCGCCAGGATACACCTCATAACCATCATACGGGGGTCATCCTCCATATCACTAGGCACTCCGTCCGACTCGCTCTCTTCGCCCGCCTCGTAAGTTATGTCGTCGGCCCCACCGGCGGAATCTAACAGGGCTAATGGTCTGGGTGTAGTAGGACAATCACTAGCATAGTGCCCTTGGACCCCGCAAGCATAACAGGTGACATTCGTTCTGTTGACCCGACCCACCGGGACCCTCTCACCAGAGGGGTTTCTATCATTCCTAGCCGTAACGACTATGAAGGTCGAGTCGGGGGACTGATACTTTCCTTTAGCCTTATAGGTGGCGGTGGGAGGCGGCCCTAAAATGGACTTTCCCTTTTGGAACGAGCGAGACTTGCCCTTAAGCGCGTTGTGCTGCTCAATATCTAAGGCGGCGTTGAAAGTGGTGTGCAAATCGGTGTGACCATGACGCAGAAGCTTTCCTTGGATGTCGGGGTTTAGTCCCTTACGGAACCTGGAGAGGGTGATCTCGGGCATCTCTCTCACGTCACACCTAACCATCATGTCCTTCAGCAAACTCATATACTCAGACACCGACCTAGTCCCTTGCTTAAGGGTGGCTAAATCATCGAACATTTGTGTCCGATGGTAAGTAGGGACGTACTGTTCCGTTAGCCTAGCCTTCATTGCATCCCAGCCTATGGGCAACGCTCCGTTCTCGACCCTCATACGCCGCTCCTCATTCAGCCAAAATATCTTAGCGGGCCCTAGCAACTTCATTCTCGCTACTCGCACCTGATCCGCGTCGTTCAGAGTATACCACTCGAAATAACATTCGATCTCCATGATCCAGTCCTGGAAGACTCGGGGATCTCCTAAACCATCGTAGGATGGTGGCTTGACTCGGACAGCTCGAGTAAGGTCAAACTCGTACGGTGCTCGTGGGGCGTTCTCATTAGGAGGGTGGGGGTAAGGGTTGTGATGCTCTCCCACCTGTGGGTGAGCGGGTTGATTACGGGGTGCCCCGTGTGGTAACCCCAATCCGTGAAGTGCTTCCCTAATGGCCGTCAACTGCTCTGTGAAATCCTGACGGAGCTCCTCAATCTCTGTGAGGGGACGACCCTCACCCCGGTCATCATCCATATTAGACGACGAAGGAGGATATTCCGTACCGAGCCTAGTACGCATGCAAATGGAAGACAACAGGTTCAGACAGACTAAAGAAGGAATTAATCCCGCTTAATGCCTATAGGAAAATAAAATGTTTTTTGATTTTCTTGCAGAAAATAAAAAGAGGATTATTAAAAAATTTATTTTGATTTTTTTTGGCTGAAAATTAAGAAAACTACGCCGCTATTGGCAGACCAAAGATATTTTTTTTTTGAGATTTTTTTGTGACAACTAACGCGCAAACACAAGTGCAGGTTAACGTGCTAAAAGAGGGGAGGGTGCCAATTAAAAAATTGACAAGAACCTCGCTTTGATACCAAAATTTGATGTAGGCCACTACCGCGAACGCGAGACGGGTTAAGGGAAAGACACGAACGCCACGCTCAACCCACAATCTCTCACGCACTAGACTCAATCACAGCGCACTCGCAAGCGTGTTTTCACAGTTCACAAACGTACGGTAGCCACTCCGCGGGAAGGTCGAGCGAACGGCGATAGGCCGACGTTCTCCCAAGCTAAAAGGACCAATATTGGGTCCGACCGAGCGAAGGTTGTACCAAAAGAGATCTACCCAAAGTGCGATCGAAAAATGATAGATCTCTCCCAACAAAAATTACGGGGTTCTCCAAACCCTTTTCGGAAATAACGCGGTTAAGATCGATGCAAAATCCAAAGGAAAACCCACGAAGAATCTAACGATTCAAATCCAACGCAAAAATTATTCCGTCCACTAGAACATCTAAAGGGAAGCACACGTGAGTGGAGAGGATCGTTACCCAAGTCGGAATAGATGATTCCGACTACCTTTGAAGGGCCGCTCTTCCGCGGATCCACCGGAGTCGCGCCGGATGGAGAGATAGATCGTCCGCCTTGGCCGCGTCACGCCAAAGTTCAGATTGTTCGACGTATAAGGAAGCCTTTCCGGTCAAGCTTCTCGTGGAGGGGGGGCGGCCGGTTCTCTTCAAAAGGGCTGCTCGGTGGAGAAGGAAGGGGGCTGGCCGGCTATGGAAGGAGGAGGCCGGGTTGAGGTGGGTGTGAGGTGGTGGTGGTGGCTTGGATGAAGGAGAGGGGAAGCACAAGAGTGCTGGCCGAATTTTTTTTAGAGAGAGAGAGGGGAAAAGGGGGTGGCGGCTAGGAGTTGTAGAGAGAGAGGGAGAGAGACTTAGATAGGAAAGATTTAGGGTTTTCTCTTATCATTCAACTTAACTTAAAACAAAGCATACATGCATATATATAGGCTTACCAACAAGTCTTGGCTATATGTAGCCCAAAATAAAATAATAAAAATAACACACAATATGGCTACATGCAGCCCACAATAAAATATCCCAAATAGCATACTAATAATAAGATAAAATTAACTATATATTTGTCTTGCACCGAGGGCGGAAATTGTAGCGCCGCTCCATACGAACACCACGGCGACGCGAGTCCTTTGTTGGAGACAAAGGAGGGTCTTCCGTTAGCATGCCGTTATCAACAACATGGGGGCCACCGTCCACTTGGGGGCCGTCGTCGCCACCAATCGCCTTCAGTTTGTCCATGCCAACATGCCCCAGCCTCTCATGCCAGATAGAAGCGCTATCATTGGCCCTCATTCTATCAACATGAGAATTGGTGGCAAGAACAAACAAGTTCTTCACCCTCCTCCCTACATGAGCAACATCAGCCTTCACCGCTGATACGTTGCGAAGGAACCTCACATCTGTTGGCCCAAACAGAACATGATTACCAGCGTCCACCGCATTGGTCACCGAGAAGAGGTTTTTCTTCATGCCCGACACGTGATACACACTCCTTAATGCGAGTGGCCCCTGATCACTACCCAAAGACACGACCCCCTCTTTCTCTACTGCATAAACAGTATTATCAGCAGTGATAATAACTTCATTACCTGAGTAAGCCTGCATGGAGGTGAACTTCGATTTGTCTCCGGTGAGGTGATGACCACACCCGGAGTCCACGATCCACTCGCCGTTGAAGTCCTCAGCAGACAAGGCCCGGACACAAGTGCCCGTCATAAAAGCTCCGCCCCATTCTGCTTTTTCACTTCTCGAGCAAGCTTCCTCCTTTCCCGCAGCATGCCCAGGCTGCAGTTTGACCTTGCAGTACCGCTTGAAGTGCCCTCGCTGATGACACCGGTAGCACTTCAAGTTCTTATTCCAGTCCTTAGGAGCATTGCTCCTCTCCGGCGGATATGAAGTTGAAGTCTCCTTCTCACCAGCGACCTGCACCTTCTTCTTCTTCTTCCCTTCCCATCCTTTCTTCTTGCCTAAGAAGAGAGCTTCGCTGCCTTCCTGATTCAGGTTCACTCCATACATCTGCCTTGCTAAGCTCTCCTTCGATGCAAGCAGATTCTCCAGCTCCAACAAAGACGGCTGAGTAGCCCACCCTTGAACAGATGTTACAAAGGCCACATATTCCTTCCGCAAGCCGCGGATAATATGCCTTTTCATCTTCGCCTCAGAGATAGGCTCATCAGGATCCAGTGCCGACAGCTCAGCACACAAGCTCTTCATCTTTAAGAAGTACTTGGAGATGGAAAGGTCTCCCTGAGTTGCCCTGGCCAACTCATTCTCTAGGAACTGAAGCCACGCCACATTCTTCCTATTGAACAACTCATCGATGGTTGTCCAAATATCAGCAGTCGACTCACATCCAACGATGTGATCAAACAGTTCCGGAGACACAACTCTCTTCAGAATGAACTCTGCCTTAGCATTTGTTCTTCTCCAGAGCCTAACCTGCTCAGCAGTACCGAAAGCAGCAGTGACTTCCTGCCTGTCGTCACCACCGACGACTTCCCACAGCTCCTCGCCAAGAAGATAACTCTTCATGCACGACTTCCACTTCTTGAAGTTAGTCGGCGTTAAGAGTTCAATGCCCAGACCTCTTGCAAAGCTCCCTTCCATTACAACACCTGTTGGCAACCTTTCAGAAGCTCCGAGCAACAACACAGGTTGATCACCACTCAATCACTGAGTAACAACACTGGCTGACTTCCGCTCACGCAACTGAACCTGGCTATGATACCATGTTAAATTTTCTCAATGTGGTCAGCAAGGTAGCCCAAACGCCAAATTAATATCTTCGGCAATACCCAGTTCTCACGTTGAACCAGCGGAAAACCAAGGAACAAAGGTTAATCCCAACAAACAATGGAAGCACAAGCAGATCTTTTATTCATTCACTTCTTTACAACACGAGGCATACATAGCGAGACATGATTTCGCTAGTATAATAGCTGTACACAGAAAGCACCAAAAACCAAGCCGGGCGGACAGCACCGGAGTCCGCCGAGACCGCCGAGGTCGCCGAGTCCGCTGAGATCGCCCGAACTTAAGCTGCAATCTGCCGAATAGCCATGGAGTCCGCCAAAGCCGCGAGGCCGCGCGGACATACCGTTATTCGTCTCCTGCTGAAACTGAACTGAGAAACACCCCCTACCCGCCTGAAGCCGGCGGACAGGTTATTGAAGCTGGCAAAGATGAAACAGAGCTGACAAGCCGCAGAGCGACCTCCTGCTGAATCTGCAGAGATCACACAGCTTCCAAGTACTTAACCGAAGTCAAAGCCAAACTCCTGGCTCCTTGAATCTACCCGTGCAACCTGCGCACAGCAAATGTCAGTACTGAATCAATCCGCGCAGACAGACAAACTGAGACCACAGCTCCTCGCCCAACCCAACTTACTATTCACTCAAGTTCCTGTAGATGTGCCAGGGTGGTCCTATTTATAGGCGAGGAGAGGAGTGTGGTCACCGCCCTAGAGATAGCGACACCGCCCTAGCCCGCGCGATAGCAAAACACCATCCGCCGAGTCCGCAAGGACTTAGCCGGATACCAAGGAAAACCGCCAAGAGCAAGGCAACATTGGCGAACCCTCTCCAGTCCGCCCAAGCTATGCGGACAAGGCAACAGCCCACAAAGCTTCCGACCACTGCAGGACAGCAACCCCCTTCAATGGCTGTCCGCACAACCCGAGGCAGTCCGCAAGACTCAAGCCTCAATCCGCCACAAGTCCACGACCAAAGGCAGATAGCAACAGTCCGCCCGGTCACAGCGGACTTGGCGGATACGGCGGACACCATGGTCTTGGCACAGAGTGTGACCAAGTCCAAAACCATCAAAGGCCAATGCGAGCATGGCGGACATAAACTCCCATCCGCCAAACACCGAAGCACAGACCGCCAGCAGTCCGCAAGCTCCTCGCACTCCTGCCCAACGCAGCAACCATCTCCCGGACTCCAAAACCAGTCCGCCAATGACCTCCACAGTAAAGCACCTGCTATACCACCAGAGCTCTACAAGGCCTCAGCCAAGCTCTAAGCCCAGTCCGCAATAGCCCACACTACGGACACAAGCGAAACCGCCTATCAGCACAAGCTTGCACCACGGCCACTGAGCAAAGCACCAGTCCGCAAGCCTCTATCCGCTCAGGCCGCTCTTTGGCAAAACTAATCAGCAAACGCCCTATCCGCAGATAACAGGCCGCATAGTCTGCGGACTTCATGCAAACAACCCGCTCAGAAGACAGCCGGCTTTTCACTAGACCTTCCACCAGGCCGCACATCACAGTCCGCCTAGTCTGCCTAGTCCGCCAAAGCTGTCCGTCCAGGCCGCCCGGCCTGTCCCGTCAACCACTTTCACTTCACAAATTTCAATAAGGCCTTCTCGAGAACAACACTAAGCTTTCTCGAGAACTGCTTCTGCAACTCGAATTCATGACAAGTCTAACTCGAGTACAAGTTTTAGTTCTTCTCGAGTACAGAACATTCTACTCGAGAAAAACACTTAGCAATTTTTCTGAAAATCTGAAACTTTATTTCTTCAAGATATACAGCTACCAACTTTTCTCTCATGGCTGTAATGCTTGAAAAATAAGTGTGTCCCGATAGAGAGGCTACACATGAGTCAATACCATAGATCACACAATGAGGGATTACATTGTATGGTCCTGTGTTTAGTGACTCATTGTAGACTGACAATGGTCTACACTAGGCAATTTTATCCTGCAAACACTTAACTAGAAAGGACATCAAATGCAAACTTAATTCATCTTAATTCAAGGGTGACTTCATATAAATCTGGATTATTGTGGATTCAATACCCAACAATCTCCCCCTATTTATAGAAGTCAGAACCCTCTACACTAAGGTGAATTACATCAAGATAAACAAATAAAGAAACTAATAACCATAATAACTGGAAGAAATGATGTAATATAGAAAAATCAGATTATCAAAATTAAAGGTTTATATTAATAGAAATTGTCCAAGAGAAATTCAATTCCACAAGATTTCAAAAATGAATTTTTCTGAACATCTGCAATATCAACTGGTTCTGCTGTTTCTGAACATCTGCAATATCGACTGGTTTTGTTGTTATTGTTGTCTATCTTTTTTCTCTTGATGCCTTTTCTAATAACTGTAAGGTTTTGGAAAATATTTTGGAGGTCTAGGTGGAGCCTTGAGATTATTCCTTGGTGGAGCCTTGAGATTATTCCTTCCAAACTCCCTGTCATACAACCTCCTTTTGGTAAGAGATTTTTCATATAAATCTCATTCATAGGAGCTGTAATGAATGTTCTTGTCTTCATTAAAATCAACCACAAGTTTCAGATATTCAAGAATCAGAGCTTTGGAGGTTGGACTCTATACTTCAGAGAATTCTTGAGGTCTTCTCCTTTCAGCTTCAGGATGAGGAGTTGATCTGCTGGCTGATGCACCATCACCATATTTTCTTCTTTTAGCTTTCTGAATTTCTGGAGGTGCTTGAGGATGCACATTTACTTGATTAGATTCCCAAACTTCCTCATAGATTTCAGGAGGTGGTCCTTAAAAATATTCAGGAGGTGGCCCTCCAAAATATTCAGGAGGTAGAGAGAATGTTGGCCTATTCACATCCAGGTATGCAGGAGGGGGTGCAGACGGATCCATAGATAAGTCAGGGAAAAGTTGATTATGCATCCAAATAGCAGTATCATAAGTGTACAACTTTGTACTTTTGACTTCTTTCGTCACTGATGTCTGGATCTCTTTTAATTAGTCATCCCATTGATTTTTCATTGTCTTAACTTGTTTTTCTAGTTGTTCTTTAACTTTATCATCCCCCTTTCTGACTTCTCGAGATAGGGTGTTGATTACAGCTTCTTTGAACTGCCCAACTTCTTCATAAGTTTTGAAGTTGCATTCTTGGGCTTTCTTTTCAAGTTGAATCTGATTGTTTGCAAGGGTAACTGATTGTTCCATCACTGTACCTATGCTGGTGATGGTATGACCAATTACTTTTACTCCAATTTATAACAGCCTTTTAAATTCATCAGTGTTATTCTGGATTTCAGCAAATCCACGACTCATTTCTTTTTCCAAGGTAGTGACTTTATCAGTTACAATTTTAAGAGAAGTATCAAAATAATCTCTCTGTGCAACTAGCATGCTTTAATCTTACTTAAGATAGTACCTTCAGGAAATACTTCGGTTTGAGTAGATGGTGGAGGTAGAACTGGGGTTGTCCAAGGAGCAATTTCTTCAATGATGACAGTGAAGGTAGAGACTTGCTTTCTGCTGATTGTACTTTCTTCATCTTCAGCATCTTTGGGTAGTATGGAGGGAATATTGAAATGGATAGTGGGAATTGGTGGTTCAGCATCTTCAACAGGTAATTCATCTTCTAAGACATGAATAGAAACAACCTCTTCATCATGTATATCTTCAAATGGAGATTTTGCTGGTTCTGGTATTGGAGACTTTTCAAGTTCTGGGGACTGTTCTGGTTGATGTTCTGGTGACTTGGCTGGAGAAGAAGGATGTACTTCAGGAATAGTGAAAAGAGGCTCTTTAGAGGAGAGTTCCTCTATCATCCTATTGATGTCATCATCAGTAGACATAATTTGTTCTTGAACCTGGGCATCAGTTAGGATTTATATATCTGGTAGATCTTCAGCAGTAAAATCTGTATTTTCTGGATAAAGTAAGGTGGAAGTGGCAGTAGCAAATGGAGTTGAATTTTCTTCTAAAGCATTGGTTGCAGCAGCAGGAGAAGAAGTATCATCTTCTTGGACTGTATGAAGGGCAGCAGGTGGTGTCACTTAGGCTGAAATTGTTGTAGCAACAGGAGCAGGAGTTGGAGTGACCTGAACTTGAATAGATGAGGCAGGCTCCCCCTCAATAACTGGATCAGTTATTTGATGAGAAGGAGGAGATGGAGTCCTGTCCACATCTTCATTTTTCTTGTCAGATTTCTGAAGCTTAACCTCCCATCTCTAGATAGAGCTGATGGAACTTTCTTCATATGGTGTAGGGTCATGCCCTTTTTCATGGAAAATACTTATGGGTCCATCTGGTTCAGGTACAAAGATAAGATCCTGCCATAACTGAGACTCTTAATTCTTGCCTTAATTTTATCAAAGATCATCATACCCCACTGATATTTCTTTCTATAAATAACATCAGTCATCTTGTCAAAGAAATCTGGTGTGATGTATCTTATGGAGCTTGTCCTGCAGAGAAGTACATTTCCAAGGATATCTGCCAGCAACTTACTTTTTGCATTCATGAACTGTCTGCGAATAGGGGTGGGTTGATTGGGGAAGGCCACAGAAACTGTAGGCCCTTTCATAATCTATTTCTTGTAGGTCATCTTCTTCATCAATCACTAGTAACTGTAGAAATTTTGAAACATAGTTGGAATTCATCTTTACCTTGATATCTCGAACCCTTAATTTCAGTACTTTTCCATTGCGCTTGACTTTGGCATGTTGGAAAAATTCTTCGACATTAGAGGTGAGTACCTTGCAGGGATGTTTAAGAACAAATGATAAACCAGCTATATCGAGTAAAATGAGAACATTTCTAAAATCATCTGAAATTTTGCCAATCCCCGTTGAAACCAGTTCGCTGCCGATTCCGAGCTTGGAAGATGATGCCATTGATGTGGAGAAGTGATGTTGGCTGGCCGGTGAATGGAGAAGTAGGCTTCATTGCGGCTGTCGGCGGAGATGAAGAAGGTAAAGAGTCTTTCTCGAGGGAGAGGGATTTAAAATCGGGAATAGAAATTTTTGGACCTAAGTCTATTTATATTTTCCTTTGATTTTGATGATAAGTGATATAAATAATGTTAAAAATACCTGGAATGTGGCGGTGAAGTGCGCGGGTGCCAGTATGAAAAATTTGAACTTGATGAAAAATTTCCAATCTGATTTCTCGAGATGGATTGTTGTTCTCTAGAAGAAGATAGTTTGCACTCGAGTAGAATTCTTCTTGCTCTCGAGTATAAATTTCCATGTTCTCGAGTAGAGCAATCCATGTTCTCGAGTAGAGCTTTTGTTCTCGAGAATTAATTCTGTCGTTCTCGAGTACAAGTGATGTACTCGAGAAATGAAGTCCATACTTTGAAATTTTCTTGATTTTGAAGTATGACCAGATCTTAAACTTGCTTGAGACCTTTTTCTTCATTCAAATTCTTTCTTGTTGAGCATGCCAAGTTCTATTTTAAAGAACGAGAACTTGGTCTCATCCAGCGGCTTTGTGAATATATCTGCAATCTGCCTGTCAGTTGCGACATATTGGAGATTGATGTCTCCATGCTCCACATGCTCCCGGATAAAGTGGTACTGCAGCTCTATGTGCTTTGTCTGGATGTGAGAGACTGGGTTGTTGGCTATTGCAATTGCACTGGAGGATTCATAAAACAAAGGAATGTCCTTGACCTTCAACTTGTAATCTTCAAGTTGGTTCTTTATCCATAGCAATTGTGCACAACAACTACCGGCAAAAATGTATTCTAACTCGGCTGTTGAGATTGCGACATAATTTTGCTTTTTGCTACTCCATGAAATGAGCCTCCTTCTAAGGAATTGGCAAGTCCCGGAAGTGCTCTTTCTATCTTCTTTACTTCCTGCAAAATCTGTGTCTGAAAAACCAATTAGTTCATTACCATTACTTCTTGGGTACCATAAGCCAAGATTTGGTGGACCTTTAAGGTATCTCAAAATCCACTTTGCAGCAGTATAGTGAGATTCCTTAGAGTTCACTTGAAATCTAGCACACACGCATGTTGAAAACATTATGTTCAGTCTACTTGTAGTAAGATAGAGCAAGGATCCAATTATGTTTCTATACTTGATTTCATCAAAACGTTTCCCTTTCTCATCCTTGTCTAGAGACATAGTTGAACCCATTGGAGTCCTGATAGAGGTTGCGTTCTCCATTCTGAATTTATTAATTAACACCTTGGTGAATTTCGTCTGAGAGATGAAAATTCCATCTTCAGATTGTTTCACCTGAAGTCCTAAGAAATACTTCAGTTATCTCATACTGTTCATTTCGAACTTTCCTTACATAAGTTTGGAAAACTTTTTGTAGAGGTTGTCGTCAGTAGAGCCAAATATGATGTCATCGACATAGATTTGCACTAGCAAAATCTTGTCATTTATTTCCCTAAGAAATAATGTCTTATCTATCTTTCCTCTTGTGAATTTATTCTCAAGAAAAAAGTTAGACAGTGTCTTGTACCAAGCTCGAGAAGTTTGTTTCAAACCATATAAAGCTTTAAATAAAAGATAAACATGCTCAAGATAGTTAGAATCAACGAAACCTGGAGGTTGTTCCACATACACCTCTTCATATATGTCACAATTAAGGAAGGCCGACTTTACATTCATCTGATAGACAGTGAAGCCCTTAAGTGCTGCATATGCTAAGAACAACCTGATTGCCTCCAGCCTTGCCACTGGTGCATAAGTATGATCGAAGTCGATTCCTTCTTCTTATCTATATCCCTTGGCGACGAGTCTGGCCTTGTTCTTTATAATTGTCCCATCCTCGTCCATCTTGTTCCTGTAGACCCACTTTGATCTGATAACGTTTTTACCTTTGGGTCTTGAAACAAGCTTCCAGACTTGGCAACACTTGAATTGATTCAATTCTTCTTCCATTGCCATTATCCAAGATGCGTCCGAGTTTGCTTCCTCAAACTTCTTCGGTTCAACCTGTGAGAGAAAACTCAAATATAAATTCTCATTAGTTGTACCTCTACGAGTTCTGACACCATCCCGGGATCTCCTATGATTTAATCAATTGGGTGATCCTTCAAGTGCCTGAGCTCTAGAGTCCTTGCATCTGGAGCTTCTTCAACAACAAGAGTGACTTCATCAACTTGAATGATGTCTTCATCATGGTCATCAACCTCTCCAATTTGAGTTGGAGTGGTGATCTTGATGAACTATTGATCTTTTTCTTCAGTCGGCTCATCCATGTTTAATTCTTTTATTCTTGAACCTGCATCTTTAATAAACATACTAGAAGAGATGCCTTGTATCATGCTCGTCTCATCAAATACAACATGAATAGATTCTTCTAAAATCATGGTTTTCTTATTAAAAATCCTATATGTCTTACTATGACTACTATAACCTACGAAAATACCTTCAAAGCTCTTTTCACTAAATTTAGTGGTGTGATACTTATCATTGTTAAGGACGGAGCATTTATAACCAAAGATTCTAAAATATGAAATAGTCGGTTTTCTGCCCTTTAGTAGTTTGTAAGGTGTCTTATTATGGTTCTTGTTTATGAGTGCTCAATTTTGCACGTGGCATGCAGTGTTGACGGCTTCAGCCCAGAAATATTCCAGTAGTGAGGCATCACTCAACATGGTCCTGCAGGCCTCTATGAGTGTTCTATTCCTTCTCTCAGCTACTCTATTATGTTGAGGAGTACGAGGATAGGAAAACTCATGAATGATAACTAGGCTTTCATAGAATTCTGTCATGTGCCCAGACTTGAACTCTGTTCCATTATCACTTCTGATTTTGACTACGGAACAATTGTATTCATTCTGGATCTACCTGACAAAATTAATAAAATATCAAAGTATCTGACTTGTGTTTTAGAAAGAACACTCACGCAAAGCGAGAGTAATCATCAACAATAACCAATGTATATTCCTTACCTCCCAAACTTCTAACTTGCAGTGGACCGAACAAGTCCATATGAAGTAAGTGTAAACACCTATTAGAGTCCTTGCCAATAATGCTTTTAAAGGTTGCCCTTGTTTGCTTGTCTTTTACACATGCGTGACAAGGTCTATCTTTAGCTAACTTGACATTTGGGGCATCACGTACTAAATTAAGAGAAAAAAAATTATTAATACTTTTGAAATTAATATCTGTTATTCTCTTGTGTCATTGGTCACCAAGAGACACACTATCTTTAGCCAAAAAGCACACGGGCGTAGAAGAGGCTATGTAAAAAAAATTTAAACAAAATATATTTCTACTACGAGTGCCTGATAGAATCATTTCCAAATTGTCTACAGATTTTATCAAGCACTTGTTTGCATAAAATTCTACTATGTATCCTTTATTGCAAAGCTGGCTTATGCTTATAATATTATGTTCCAATCCTTCAACATAAGCCACATCTGAGAAGGATACACTACCATTAGTAATCATATCGTAGCCTTTAGTAATTCCACTGTCAGAACCTCCAAAGATGACCTTTGGCCCATTCATGACTGGAGAATACTTCTGGAGTAGGCTTCTAGTCCCGGTTATATACCGAGAGCATCCACTATCCAAATACCAGATAGGAGTTTTGGTGGTCTTTGGATATACCTGCATACACAAATCAGATTGCCTTAGGACCCCAAACTCATTTTGGGTCCATGGTCTGTAGTTAGAATAATCCCCCTACGTGTGTTAACATTATGAGTGGTCTTTCTCACATTATTAATCTATAAAAAAGTGACTGTTGCAGCATGGAGACTGAGCGGTCTGGTGGTTTGTCTGGCGGTCTGGCGGCTTCTCAGAGCGGCTTGGTAGCCAAGCTGTTGTTATTTGGTGTCTGGTGGTCTGGCGGCTTATCACGGCAGCTTGATAGCCTGGCTGTTGTTGGTTTGTTGTCTAGCAGCCAGGCGGCATATCCCAACGGCTTGGTAGATGAGCTGTTGTTGATTGGTGTCTGGAGGTCTGGCGTCTTGTCTATGGCGACTTGTAGATATTCTCGGGTTGTCTTATGCACATTGTAGTTGTCGTGCGGGTAGTCTAACCTGATGGACTAAAAATCGTCTCACAGAATACAATCCGAATATGCAAGTGTACCTATCGTTTTATAGTATAGTGATAAAAATATATCAAGGTCGTATAAAAACTCGGGGCAGGCAAGTAATATTACTCACAACGATTCTATTATCCTACCGAACGATTGATGGGTATGAAAATTAAAATGAACTAAGCTTAATTAAAAGAGAAATAAAAATATTGCGAAAGAGTGCTCGATCGACGATTCACTTTGAAATAAAATAACGAAATAAATTAGTTTAGCATTTGTAATACTATTAAGACCGTGACAGATCCGATATTAGGAAGTAATCTCGCTAGAGCATTAAATCCCCTAACTTATAGACGTTTTGACCGAAATCTCTTTACAAGTCAAAAAAGCCTAAAGTCGCATTACCGAAGTAACCCGCACTATTGGATTTGACTCCAATCCGGAGGATTTACGTCATCCTATCTCTAGGGTTGCGTTCAACTCCTTCCTTCTTTGAGTGATCTTTCAAATCAATGAGTCTCTCGACTTCTATGAAATGAGATCAATTGTCTACTACCGTATACCGGAGTACGGAGTCGACACGATAAAAATCAAAGAAGTATCAAAATAGGGAAAATACAAATGCAAACATAAAATTAAAGATGCGTTATTTTGTCGCAAAGCTCATCGCGATCGGGCGCAAAATATAATTAGCTAAGCATAATAAAGGAAGAAAATAAAATAGAAGAAAGAGAAGTCATTTGCATTGCTTAAGAAAAGGAAATACACAAAAATTAAAATATGGTAATGCTATTCTACTACAAAAAGGATATTACAATAAAAACTACAACAAGGAAAAACTCTCATGAACTAGCTATCTCACTTGCTCTCTAAAATCCTCCTCTTCAAAGCATGAGACATTGGTTCCTTTTATAGGAGAGGAGGAAGATTCTAGAAAGTGGTGGAAATGAAATGGGAGAAGGATGTGGCCAGCCATGCATGTATGAGGAGGTGCATGAATGTCATTAATGGGGGAGAGAGGGAAGAGGCTACATGCATGAATGGGGAGAGAAGGAGCCGTCCATGCATGTTGGGCTTCATTATGTGGGCTGAAATATTATTTGTGGGCTGAAATATTATATGTGGGCTGAAATATTATTTGTGGGCTGCATCATAGGCTCGGGTAGCACCAAATGGAAGGGCTCGGGTTGTCTTGCATGGTGGGCTGCACTTAGACCGTAACAAAGACCTTGAACCTACAAATAAAACAAAACAAATAAACAAAATGTTAGATATATTTTATAACATAACATAACATATATTTTATAACATAATAAAAAACTAACCATAATAATATAATAATAGTTATATTTCATAACAAAACACAACTAGACATAGAACAAAAAATTAAACATAAAAAAAACATAAAACACATAATTAAACTAGGAATTAATATATTATAAAAAAGACATTAAGACATGAAATAAAAACATAACAAGCATAAAATATAAATAAACTTAGACATTTTGCATACTAAACTACCCCCAAAAATGATCACTAAAAGTAGTCATCAAATACTCCCATGCTTGGGCTTTTGCTATTCCAGAGCAAAAGTATGAGAAATATTTATAAGATATTTATAAAGTTTTCAATTAAGCTAAAAATTTATTTACACCAAAGTCAAGTCAAAAATAAAATTTAGGGATTTACGAATTAAGTCCTAAATTATGGAATTACAGTGAAAAGAGAGAAATATTTAGCCAAAAATTCTCTAATAAATTAACTAGCACTCAAAATTGAGTAAATTGCAAACAAGGTTTGATTAAAATTATAAAAACCATAACTTAAAAGAAACTTAAGGAAGAATGCAACCTACTACTTATGCTCTCCCAATATTTTAATTTAAAATCTAAGATAATAATATTGGCTAAGGGGTTTGGGGAGGAAAATCAACATGAAGAGGTCTTTGATTGGAGGTGATCATCATTATTTTTTTTCACACCCCACCAATTTTTTTTTTAAAATATATATGTAATACCAGAAAATGATAGACTAACATCCTATCACTTCCCACGACATATATGAACTTTTAAATATTTATGTAATACCAGAAAATGATAGACTAACATCCTATCACTTCCCACGACATATATGAACTTTTAATTCCTCTCTTCATCTGGGTTGCATATGTTTACCAGAGAATAAGGAACTAACATCTTCTTATTCCCATGACATATGATCTAACAATAAAAAGAAAAAGGGAGGAGTTAAACAAAATTTTAGAAAATAAACAAAAATACTAGAGAGCAACTACTAGTAGATTGAGATTTCCTAAGAATCTAAAAGCATGAGGTAATAATAATTGGAATCCAAAACTGTTAAGCAAAATTACTACAAAATTGAAACTATTTAAAATAAAAGAGAAAAAGTGCTAAATAAATTACTCTAAGAAAATTAAAACCATAAGATAATTCTCAAAATGAAATCACTAAATATTAGATTTAACTAAACATGATGAAACAAAAGATTAGCAAATCAAAAATAGTAAAAATGCTTATAAACAAACTCAAACAAAATTTCTGAAAATAACAAAAAGACTAAGGGAGAGGTTTATTATATTTTTTTGATTTTGATTTTTTGATTTTTGTGGGGTTTTTTTTCTAGTTTTTTTTTATTTTTGATAAAGCTAAATTACTTAAAAACAAACATTTTTTTGAAAAACATAAAAATAAAAGATATTTTTTTTTAAAAGGAGAAATTAAAAAGAAAAGAAAAGGAAAAAGAGCGAAGCCCTCCCCCATACTTGGATTTTGCATTATCCTCAATGAAAAACAAAAAAAAGGAAGAAGAAGAGGGGGGGGGGGCAATAAAGTAAAGACTTAAAAAGAAAACGACTTCCCCTGATTCGTAAGGCCGAATGCTGATTTCGTTCCCCCATGCTTAAGTTGGACACCGGCTCAGGCCTAAGGAAAAGAAAAAAAATGATGGAGCCAAACGAACCGTCGAAGGTCTTATTCCTGCAAAACACAATAAGCAAACAAAAAAAGGAATAACAAAAAGTGATAAGCAAGGGGTGCCTCCCAAGAGCGCTCTTTATTTAACGTCGTCTGAGCTCGACGTTATTGGTTAGCTAAATGGAAAATAAAAACTAAAGTGAAGAGGTAACTCCCTAAGTATGCGCTTAGGAGAGTACATCAAAAAAGAGAAAAATTGAAGAATCACACCGACATGGGGTGGAATCTTCAATGGAATGACGCCCGAAAATGAACGGACGGAGTTATAGAAGAACTCCGCCGTATGAAAGATGGGAAAGAAGGGGTCGTCAAAAGAAGAAGAAGAAAAAGAAGAAGAAATAGAAAGAGGAGTAAAAGAACTAGAAAAAGAAATTTCATCAACGGAAATTTCACAAGGAGAAGGAGAGACTTGTGAAATTTTGGGAGAAGAAGGGGTAGAGAGGACTAAAGAAGAATTATCTAGAATAAAAGAAGAAGAAGAAAAAGACTCGCTAAAACTAGAAAAAGTGCGAACAGTTAAAGTTTGAAGCGAAAAGGAATCACACACGTCTTCAGAAAAAGAAAGAGAATGATGAAACGTCTTGTCATCCTCAAAAGGTAAGAAGCATGCCGAAGTATCCATAGGGGCGTCATCCAAAGGAGGAAGGAAACAATCCGGAATATCCGAATAATTATCCCCCTCAAGAGGAAAAAGACAAGCCGGGATATCCGGTGACTCATTGTAACGCCCCGAAACTCAAAGGAGCAAAGGGGGACGTTTTGGGCCAGTTTTGGTTTCTGGCTGAAGGCACACGGCCTGGGACACGGGCGTATCCCAGGGCGTGTCAAGCGCGTGTCGGCACTTAGCCGCGAAGTCGTCGAGTTATACTCGACGATTCGTCTAGAGTGGGCACACGGCCTGCGACACGGGCGTGTCGCAGGGCGTGTCGACCCGTGTCGACACTTAGCCGTGAAATCGTCGAGATATACTCGACGATTCGTCGAGAATGGGCACACGGCCCGCGACACGGGCGTGTCGACCCCTGTCGACGATCGTCCCGGGGAATTCGTCGAGATTCGCTCGACGATCGTCGAGACAAGGCACACGGCCTAGGACACGGGCGTGTCCAAGGCCGTGTCATCCAGTCGTCGAACTGCACGCGACGAAATGTCGAGACCTTGTACACGGCCTGGGGCCCAGGCGTGTCAAGGTGACACGGGCAAGGACACGGGCGTGTCCTAGGACCCGTGCAGTGCTCGGGTTGAAAACGGGGGAAAATCATGGGGTACACGGCAGACTACACGGCCGTGTCAGCTGGAACACGGGCGTGTCAGCTCGAACACGGGCATGTTCTATACCCGTGTGAGGGTCCAGGAGATTCGATTTTGACGGCGAATGCGGCACACGGCCCTGGACACGGGCGTGTGCCAGGCCGTGTTCGGTCCAGATTGGGCATTTCAGCCCCGAATCAAAGCCGTTCGTTTTCTTAGGTTGAGATCCAACGGCTGGGGGTTCTTCCTGAGAGGATATACCCGGGTTTTGACTTAGAAAATCCATCACTTTCTTCACTTGTTCTCTTTCTAAACCCTTGGAGAGAGGAGAGCTAAGGCAAGAAGAAGAAGAGCTAGATCTGCCATTGGAGGAGCTTCGGAGCTCCGAATCGCAAGCCGACTCCGGATCCACGGAGGCAACGCAAGTGCGGTGATTTCTATCTGATTACTTTTCAATGGCGCCAAAGAGGAACTCAAGGGTAACGATCCTCATCTTGAGCATGAATCGCTCCTTTTCTTAGCATAGGAAGCCCGCTCTCGCGAGTTTGCGGAGAGTTGGAGGCGTTCCTTCGGGTAGATATGTAAAGTCCCCGTTGTTTAGAGTCCGTATGCGACAACGGACGTAGGCATGATGTGTGAAGCCTACCCGGACATGTTAGTCTGGATCGGTGATGTTGCATTGCATAAGGCCGGAGAAGACTCCGTGATATGGTTTGTTTTTCGGGTTTTCTACGCGGTAGATTGCAGCAGGGAGCCTTGGGGACTAACCCAAAGGTGCACCCGGAAAACTGGGCGGATACGAGATCTTGCCAACTTGGTGGCCTGAGAGCCAACTCGAACATAACTGGGTTATGTGTCTTGCGGTAGAATGGGACTCGGTGAAAGTTTGACCCGCGCAAATGGCTTAAATTGTCGTTGCGATGTGAGCACGGGTTAGATGGAGCCGTACCCGCTTTATGTCGTTCGGTTAGAGAGTGATGGCGCGGCCCCTCCAACACTTCCTGATGATGACCCGGTTGTTGCGGCCCCTCCAACACTTCCTGATGATGACCCGGTTGCTGCGGCGCAACAAGTTAAAGATTTGCGGCGTCATGACAACGCCACGGACGCTAACGGAAAGCTGCGATACAACCTCCGTCCGCGGCGCGCAAAGCTTGCTTAATAATTCTACTTAGTTTTATTTTAATTGCTTAAAACATTTGGCTTGTAATATTTTTATTTTCATGTTGGTGTGCTATTAAACCCTTGGTGTGTATGTAACCGCCCGGATGGATGAGATTTCATCTCCATCATGGATGGTTGGATCTCTTTTGTAACTCCTATTTAAAGGAGGATATTATGATGAGTTATGCATTGGAAAAAGAAACCTAAAGTAACCCCCCTTGAGGAATTTCGGCCACCATGGTGAAAGCCATAGCCACCTCCTCCCCTTTGGTGTGAAGCCAAGCCTTGCCTCCTCCATCCCCGTTCGGTGCGACTCCGGCGTGGCTTCTCTCGGTGCGACTCCGTGGAAGAAGGAAGCAGCCCCCTTCGGTGTGAAACCGGTGGAACCGTGGAGAGAGTGATTCTCCCACAAATATTGTGTGATCTTCTTCTTGGTTGGGTAATCTCTTCCCTATCTTTGTGTTTCTTGCTGTGAGAATTTTGTGGAGGTTATTCATCCGTCTTTTCCGCGATTTTAAAGTATTTTTCGCTTGCAAATCTGAATCGAACGTTGTTGTTGACCCTCTTGTTTTCCGGATTGGAAGATCCGCTAGAGAACAAACTAGGCCAAGCCTTGACTTGTTCTCCAAGATTGGGCACGCTTTGGTGCTAACAAGGGAGTTAATCTCAACTTGTTCTTGATCCCTCCTTATCGTTTACCGCCGCTCCTAAATATATTTTTTGCTGCGATTGACGGCTTATTGTGAAAAGAATAGATGCTTGTGTAGGTGCGGTGAGATGTGTGCTTGTTGGAGAGGTAGGTCCTAAGGTCGTGGTATCGAGTCTGGCTAGGCGCGAGTTGTGTGCTTGTTGGAGAGTAGGTCCTAAGGACGTTGTATCGAGTCCCGTATTTTTGAGAGCCAACCGACCCCTTTTCGTTCGCTTTTGGTCGGAGCACTCTCTTATTTTTTCTATGTTCTGTGATGGGTAATCCGCCGTTCACGTAAGCACGTCCATCTCACAAACATCACTACACCAATTTGGTATCAGAGGCGGTCGTTTCAACTTTCACGTTGCAAACATCCTCTCTGCGTTCCTTGTTAGAGATCCGATCGTTAGAACTCAAAAAAAATTATTTTCTGTGGTCTGCAAATAGCGGGCTGAAATCTTTATTTTTCAGCAAAATTTCAAAAAAAAAAAAATTTTTAACGATCTACGTGTTATTCTCATCGGGAGTATATAAAAATATCTTATTTTCAATACAACTTCAGTCCTAGAAAAATTCATCTTGCCCGGGGCCTCCCAAACCTGAATGCGCACTAGGCTAGGAACGGAGTACGCAACCCCGTCTACGTCTAGGATGGCTGCGAATGAGCATGGTGATCCCAACACCGAGGCTATAGCAGGTCTTCGTGCCGAAATGACAGAGCTTAGGAACGCCTTAGCCCAGATCCTACAAAATCAAGCAAGGCCACCCCCACCTCCCGTTAATGCTGGGCAGCCCAACCGGCACCAACCGAACTTTGATTCGGATTCTGAGGGAAACTCTCCCCGTATGCCCCCTCGAGAACCCCGCCCCGAGCGAGGCTTTGATATCACGAGGGCTATCAAGATAGATGCCCCCACCTATGATGGCATGGGAGATCCCCAGATCTTCCTCCATTGGGCTATAGATATGGAGTGCTATTTCGAATGGCACAACCTCACGGACCCCCAAAAGGTTCAAGTTGCCAGGATGAAATTAATGGGACGTGCCAAAACCTATTGGCTGAATGAAGAACGTAGGTTAGGAGCTGGGCACGGGGTCCCACTCATTGGATGGGCTGTTATGAAGAACCTGCTAACCGATCAGTACGTTCCCGCATACCATCGGACGCAAATGTTCGATGAGCTTGCCACCCTTCGGCAAGGCTCAATGTCTGTTGCTGAATATATGGGAGAACTTAAGGACCGTATGGTACGATGTGACCTTCGAGAGATCCCTGAAGTAACTTTATCTAGATTTCGAAAGGGACTTCACCCCGACATACAGCGGAAACTCTTGCGTTATGGTCACACGGACTTGAATACGACTTTCAATGCCGCCTTGGACATTGAAAAGAACCTAGCATCTAAAGCTCACTCCCGTTATTCTAATGCAAAGAATAAGTCCACCGTTGGGGCATCTTCTTCCACTTTTCCTGATAAAGGAAGATTTAGATCCTCCGAGTCGAAATCCGTTGTGATTACCGCGAGAAATACCAAGAACCCCGCTAGTGAGCGTATCCCCGTTGGAAAGGTTAGCAAGGCTAACACCACTTGTTACTCATGCGGTGTTCAAGGCCACTATGCCTATGAATGCCCCACCAAGACGAAGGCCATAGCCTTACTAGAGTCCACTACCGACCCTGACGACTATGTCCATGAGGCCGAAGAGGAGAGCGACCCTGACGGAGTCCCTAGTGACTTGGAGGACGATCACCGCCTTATGGTGATGCGTTGCATTTTGACCACTCCTCGTCCTGTAGACGACTGGAAGAGGACGAGCATCTTTTCCCTGATCTTTAAGAGTGGAGAAAAACTTTGCAAATTAGTTATTGATGGTGGTAGTTGCGTAAACGCCGTTTCTGAGAATGCCGTTAAGCGCATGTCCTTGACTGTCGAGCCGCACCCGACCCCCTACCAGGTCGCTTGGATTAGTAAGGTTACTATTAAGGTTACCCAACGGTGCCTAGTCCCCCTGTCTTTCAAATCCTACACGGATGAGGTTTGGTGCGACGTCCTACCAATGGACGTTTGTCATGTGTTATTAGGCCGCCCGTGGCTATATGACCGTGATGTGACGCACTATGGTCGTGCCAACACTTATGAGTTTAAATTCAATGGCAAGATCGTCACCTTGAGACCGACTGTGCCAAAAGAGCCGGTAGTGTTGGCTAAGGATACCACCATCCCAGTTGAGAGGAAAGCCTTGAGTTTAGTTGGTAGGAAGGAATTTGTGAAGGATCCCTTTATTGGGGGAATAATGTACGCTCTTGTACTTCTGAGTGAAAAAACTGATGGTGGCGTGTTGGAAGATTTACCCCGAGAGCTACGGGTATTGTTGGATGAGTTTAGGGATGTATACCCGGAGGAGTTGCCTTCGTCGTTACCACCGCTTAGAGATATACAACACGCAATAGACCTTATCCCCGGATCGTCCTTACCCAACCAACCACACTATAGGCTTAATCCAACTGCCCACATAGAGTTACAAACCCAGATAGAGGAGTTGTTAAATAAGGGATTTATTAGGACGAGTATGAGCCCATGTGCTGTCCCCGCTCTTCTTGCCCCTAAGAAGGATGGCACCTGGCGCATGTGTGTTGATAGCTGAGCTCTCAACAAAATTACTATAAAATATAGGTTTCCAATTCCGCGACTAGATGATCTCTTGGATGTCCTATCGGGTGCCACTATCTTCTCTAAACTGGACTTACGGAGTGGTTACCACCAAATCAGGATCCGAGAGGGGGATGAGTGGAAGACGGCGTTCAAGTCTAAGGACGGGTTGTATGAATGGCTTGTGATGCCCTTTGGGCTATCCAATGCCCCCAGCACCTTCTCCCGGATGATGACGCACATCTTTAGGCCATATATGGGGAAGTTTGTTGTAGTGTATTTTGATGACATCCTAGTGTTTAGTACCTCCCCCGCCGAACACCTCTCTCACATCAAAGTAGTCCTCTCCACCTTAAGGACTGAAACCTTATATCTAAATCTAAAGAAATGCACGTTTTATGTTTCGGAGGTTGAATTCTTAGGTTATATAGTTGGCTCTGAAGGAATTCGTGTTGACCCAGGAAAGGTTCAGGTGATTAGAGACTGGCCCGAGCCCACTAGCCTTCGTGAGGTGCGTAGTTTCCACGGGTTAGCTACCTTTTATCGTCGTTTCATACGTGATTTTAGTAGCATTATGGCACCCATTACGGACTGCATGAAGAAAGGAGAATTCACATGGTCCAAATCCGCCACGTTTGCATTCCATCGTATTAAGGAGCTTATGACCGAAGCACCGGTGTTACGTCTCCCTGACTTCACCAAGGTCTTCGAGCTTACTTGTGATGCATCTGGCGTCGGGATTGGAGGTGTCTTGAGTCAAGAGGGTCACCCGGTTAGTTATTTTAGTGAGAAGTTAGCGGGTGCTAAATTAAATTATTCCAATTACGATAGGGAGTTTTATGCGGTCATTAGATGTTTGCATCATTGGAGGCACTACCTCCTTCATAAGGAGTTCGTGATCCTCTCTGATCATGAAGCGTTGCGATTCATCAATGGTCAGCACAAAATCAGCCCGCGCCACGCTAAATGGGTATCCTTCTTGCAAGAATACACATTTACTCTCAAGCACCTTAAAGGGACCGACAATCGAGTTGCCGATGCACTCAGCCGCCTCACCCTCTTACTTTCCTCCATGCAAGTCCACGTGGTAGGGTTCGAGCGCATAAAGGATGAATACGCCACATGCCCTGATTTTCAGGAGCCATACTTATCTGCCCAGGATAGCTCTCCCGCGACCATCACGGCCTATTCACTTAGAGACGGATACTTATTCAAACACGGAAAATTGTGTATCCCCCACTCCTCTTTGCGACTCCACATCATTTGGGAGTTACATAGTGGTGGCTTGAGTGGCCACTTTGGCAGAGACAAAACGATAACACTCGTAGAGGAGAAATTCTTTTGGCCTAAACTAAAGGCGATGGTTGGGAAAGTTGTGAGCAGTTGCCGTACGTGCCAAGTTTCTAAAGGTACTAAGTCCAATGTAGGTTTATACACTCCGCTACCTATTCCGTCTGTCCCGTGGGAAGACGTGAGCATGGACTTTGTATTAGGCCTTCCCCCCACCCTGCGACGTCATGATTCTATACTCGTTGTTGTGGATAGGTTCTCCAAGATGGCGTACTTCCTCCCCTGTAGTAAGACCAACGACGCCTCTCACATTGCGAAACTGTATTTTAAAGACGTCGTTAGTCACCGTGGCGTTCCGAAGACTATTGTCTCAGATAGGGACGTCAAGTTCACTAGCTACTTTTGGAAAACCTTGTGGGTTCTTATGGGCACAAAATTATTATTCTCCGCGGCTTATCACCCACAAACTGATGGCCAGACGGAAGTAGTCAATCGGAGCCTAGGAAATCTTCTTCGATGTCTCGTGAGCGACCATAAAGGCACTTGGGATTTACTGCTTCCACATGCACAACTGGCTTACAATAATTCTAAAAATCGGTCCACGGGTATGTCTCCGAATGAAATTGTCCACGGGTATAAGGCCCCTGTGCCACTTGACTTGGTCCCCTTACCTCCCACATACAAAACAAGTCAATTTGCACAATCCTTCGCCCAACATATTCACGACTTACATGCACGTATACGAGCTACCTTGACTGCTCAATATGAGTCTTATCAAGCGCACGCTAATCTACATAGGAAGGTGTCACACTTTAAGGTCGGCGATCTGGTTTTAGTACGGTTAGTTCCCGAACGAATGCCAACTGGCACCATTAAAAAGTTAGCTCCAAAACGCGCCGGTCCTTTTCGGATTATAAAGAAGCTAGGTGACAACGCTTTCGTATTGGATTTGCCTGCTGAATGGGGTATCTCTCCTATTTTTAATGTCTCGGATTTGACGCTGTTTGTTGCGCCTCCACAAGAGTTGGTTTCTTTGTCGTCTTCTCCCTCCACTGAAATTTCTAATGGGTTGGGGAGTGGTAGTTTGGATGATCTCTCTCCTCCGGTCCCCGCAGGTATAACATCGAATGGTACGCTGCCTTCTTTTATTCCTACTGCTGACATGTTTCCCAGGTTTCCCAAGACGTTTCTCCATCCAGATATGATACTCGCTGCTGAGCCACTTACTACTCCTGCCGGTGCTACCTACCGCTTCCTCATCCGTTGGCGTGACCGCCCACCGTCGGACGACTCATGGGTCCTCGCGCCAGAGCTTCAACGTTTGGATGCCGAGCTTCTCCGCCGCTTTCTATCAGCCCACGCATCGGAGATGCGCGATTTTGAGTGGGGGAGGATTGATGGCGCGGCCCCTCCAACACTTCCTGATGATGACCCGGTTGTTGCGGCCCCTCCAACACTTCCTGATGATGACCCGGTTGCTGCGGCGCAACAAGTTAAAGATTTGCGGCGTCATGACAACGCCACGGACGCTAACGGAAAGCTGCGATACAACCTCCGTCCGCGGCGCGCAAAGCTTGCTTAATAATTCTACTTAGTTTTATTTTAATTGCTTAAAACATTTGGCTTGTAATATTTTTATTTTCATGTTGGTGTGCTATTAAACCCTTGGTGTGTATGTAACCGCCCGGATGGATGAGATTTCATCTCCATCATGGATGGTTGGATCTCTTTTGTAACTCCTATTTAAAGGAGGATATTATGATGAGTTATGCATTGGAAAAAGAAACCTAAAGTAACCCCCCTTGAGGAATTTCGGCCACCATGGTGAAAGCCATAGCCACCTCCTCCCCTTTGGTGTGAAGCCAAGCCTTGCCTCCTCCATCCCCGTTCGGTGCGACTCCGGCGTGGCTTCTCTCGGTGCGACTCCGTGGAAGAAGGAAGCAGCCCCCTTCGGTGTGAAACCGGTGGAACCGTGGAGAGAGTGATTCTCCCACAAATATTGTGTGATCTTCTTCTTGGTTGGGTAATCTCTTCCCTATCTTTGTGTTTCTTGCTGTGAGAATTTTGTGGAGGTTATTCATCCGTCTTTTCCGCGATTTTAAAGTATTTTTCGCTTGCAAATCTGAATCGAACGTTGTTGTTGACCCTCTTGTTTTCCGGATTGGAAGATCCGCTAGAGAACAAACTAGGCCAAGCCTTGACTTGTTCTCCAAGATTGGGCACGCTTTGGTGCTAACAAGGGAGTTAATCTCAACTTGTTCTTGATCCCTCCTTATCGTTTACCGCCGCTCCTAAATATATTTTTTGCTGCGATTGACGGCTTATTGTGAAAAGAATAGATGCTTGTGTAGGTGCGGTGAGATGTGTGCTTGTTGGAGAGGTAGGTCCTAAGGTCGTGGTATCGAGTCCGGCTAGGCGCGAGTTGTGTGCTTGTTGGAGAGTAGGTCCTAAGGACGTTGTATCGAGTCCCGTATTTTTGAGAGCCAACCGACCCCTTTTCGTTCGCTTTTGGTCGGAGCACTCTCTTATTTTTTCTATGTTCTGTGATGGGTAATCCGCCGTTCACGTAAGCACGTCCATCTCACAAACATCACTACACCAGAGAGACCTAAGGTTACGTGGCACTCGCCGTTGGCATAGATGGGAGTCTTCGGCGGTCAATGGCTTGAATTGTCGTGACCCAGGCCAGGAAGACGAATTGCTCATAGGAATGGCCGTCTAAGTGGCGGTGGTGAGTCTGGAATGTTAATGGCTTTAATTGACGTGACAACGACCGGTTCACCGAGAATGTGCCCTGAGTGCACGGGACGTGTGGCCGTACGAGCCAAAGTCTGTGATGAAATGGCTATGGTTATATGCATTGCTCGCTTGTGCTAATGAAATGTAGGGAAGGAGCATCGCCGCCCCGAGTTGGGGGAGGGATCGTTATAATTTGGTCAGCATTGCTGACCGTTGCCTTGTTTGCCACCGTGCGATGGTTTGTTGCTTGCAGGTGCAGCTGGACCAAGCGGTCAATAGCGGGCTAAAGCCCTTTTTGCGAAGCTGGCCCTCGAAGGCCCAAGTGGAAATGTTTTCTGTTTTATTCATGTATGACCGGCCTGCGTGCTGAGGTTTGTAAATCATGTATTATTCAAGTGAAACATTCTGTAAGGCCTTAAGGCCGATTTTGGGTATTTTGTATACATTCCTAATTATGTACTTGTGGACATTCGTGCTCTAATGCTGGGTTCTTGTTTACAACTTATATAAACTGCTTCCGCTAGAATGCTCTGTGTAGGACGTTGAGATTGGTTGGATGGTTTCCATAAGTGACCACCCGGTCTGTCTGTGGTATATGGCGTCGGGCCCCGGCCGGACCTACTGCTATATGCTATGCGACGGATAGGGGGTGTTACAATTTGGTATCAGAGGGAGGTTTCGATCCTCCGACCTGAGGTATCAGAGGGAGGTTACAATTTGGTATCAGACTACTGGTTTTGGTCGGACTTAAACTGAATTCGTGGCCGAATTCTTTTTAAGGGGTGGTGAGCACATTGCGTGCGTCATCATTATAATGGTAAAAGAACCCATGAATGTCCACTTAGGAATGAAAATACTCGTGTTTGAGGAACCTGAGTGTTCCTATAATTGCTGTTTGCAATGTTATGTGGTCGCTTAACGGTGTTTTGTACCACTATAGGTGACCAGAAGTGGTGTTGGGCCATCAGAACGCCGAGTTTCTGAGGCTAGCAGTGCACCGGATGTTGCTCCCGCAACACCTCTGTCGGCTGAGAATATTCGATTGGTGGCTGAAGCGGTGTTGGCCGTGATAAATGCGCAGCCTGGAAGGCAAGCGCAGCAGCCGCTCCTGTGATGGAGCAAGTACCTCTGCAAGAGGCTGAGCCGAGGAGAGTGGAGCAAGTGGTTGTTGAACCAATAGTGCCAAGGAGGGCACCTGAGAGGCAGTTGAAGCATGTAATGAGCTTTAACCCTCCGTTATTCTCGGGGTTGGGAACCCCATCTCAGGCTGAAGACTGGCTCTCCAGGGTGAAGAGAGTCATGACAGCGACGGAGACGGAGGAGTGGCAAATGATCACCATCACTACGTTCCTGCTGGACGGTGAAGCGAGGATGTGGTGGGAAGGTTTGGAGCTGCACTTACTGAGAGGTAGGCAACTTTGTGATGTCTCGATAGAGGAGTTCTCAAGATTATTCTTGGCAAGATACCTCCCTTCTACTCAGAGGATTTCAATGGAGAATGAGTTCCTGAGGTTGGTGCAGGGTGAGCGGAGCGTGGATGAATATCTCCACGAGTTTACGCGTTTGAGTCGTTATGCTAGCTCCACCATCATGGATGAGGAGCGCAAGACTAATCATTTTTATGAAGGCTTGAGGGATGAGCTGAGACTATTACTGTCGGGGCCGATGACGCAGGGTTTCTTAACCTTGGTCAATACTGCCCGGTCCTTGGAGAAGGACATGAAGAGCGTGCAAGCGAAGAAAAGCTTGGGTGAAAAGAAATCTGAGTTCAGAGTGCCGACTACTTCAAAGTCCGGCTATCGGAGGTCTTTCAAGAAGCATAGGACTTCGGGTCCAGCTCCTTCTGGTGCTTCTGGGGCGACTACGAGTCGGACCCCGGGCGCGTGTTTTACATGCGGAAAGACGGGGCACTTTGCCCGTGATTGTTGGAGCAGACGTCCTAAGTCCGAGAGGAGGCCGGGAGCCACTTATGAAGAGAAGGGAAAGGCGGTGGAGTCGACCGCATCCCATTATGCTCCGGCCCAACCAAGGGTCTACAATCTTGGCCAACAGGAGGCCATTAAACAAGCTGATGTGGTGACAGGTACGATTTAATTTATAGCAAGTCAATTTCCTTTATATGCTTGTTATGCACATGTTACCTTACCACTACTTTTTTAGGATTTGTATTGATTTGTGAAAATCCGGCACGAGCACTCTTCGATACGGGAGCTTCACACTCCTTCTTGTCCGAAGGATTTATATTACGCATCGGGGTCCCTTCCTCGATGACGAAGGATAAGTTGGATGTGTTGTTGCCCAATGGGTTTTCGATGCGAGCGGATAGGATCTGCGATGTTAAGATTCGTATTGGGGAGCGGGAGTTCGACCTGCGAGCGTCTTTACTTCCGTTAGTGGAGTTCGACGTCATATTTGGCATGGACTGGCTCTCGGAGTAGCAGGCCCATATAGATTGCGGTAGCAAGGAAGTTAAGCTGGGAGCGAGTTGTGAGACGATGTTTACGGGCTTAAAGGGGTTGAGCAAGACGTTGATGTCTGCTCTTCAGGTGGTGAAGGTGGTTCGTGCTAGAGCAGAACTGTTCTTTACACTAGTGGAGGTTGCAAAGCCGAAGCTCGCATTGGATTGTATTTCAGTGGTATCGGAATACCCTGATGTGTTCCCCGCAGATCTTCCTGGAGCCCCGCCTCAGCGGGAGATAGATTTTACGATCGAGCTAGTGCCAGGTGCAAAGCCTGTGTCACGATCTCTGTATCGGCCAGCGCCTAAGGAAATGGCGGAGCTGAAAGTTCAACTGCAAGAGTTGTTGGAGCAAGGGTATGTGCGCCCGAGTTCTTCGCCTTGGAGCGCACCGGTCCTCTTTGTTAAGAAGAAGGACGGAAGCTTGAGGTTGTGTATTGATTATCGGGAGCTAAACAAGCTGACTGAGAAGAACAAGTACCCGATCCCTAGGATTGATGATCTCTTTGATCAGTTAGTCGTGTCGACGGTGTACTCGAAGTTAGATCTCAAGTCTGGGTACTATCAGCTGCGGATAAGGGAGAGTGATATCCCGAAGACAGCGTTTAGTACGAGATACGGGCATTATGAGTTTACGGTCATGCCGTTTGGACTGACAAATGCGCCGTCAGTATTCATGGATTTGATGAACAGGACGTTCAGGGAGTACTTGGACCATTTCGTGATCGTCTTCATCGACGATATTTTGCTGTACTCGTAAAGTGAGGAAGATCACTTCAAGCATCTTCATTTGGTGTTGGAGACGCTAAGGAGAAATCAGTTGTATGCCAAGTTCTCGAAGTGCGAGTTTTGGCTATCCTCAGTAGCGTTCCTCGGGCATTTAGTGAGTGGAGAGGGTATTGCTGTGGATCCGGCGAAGATTATTGCGATACGGGAGTGGCCTGAGCTTGCTACGGTAGCAGAAGTCCGGAGCTTTTTGGGGCTTGCCGGCTATTATAGGCGCTTCGTAGAGAACTTCTCGCGGATAGCGTTACCTCTCACTACTTTGACGAGGAAGGAGCATAAGTTCGCTTGGACGCCGGATTGCGCGCGAGCTTTTGAGGAACTGAAGTGTCGGTTGACCACGACGCCTGTGCTGAGTTCGCCGGTGGGGACCGAAGGTTATGAGATATATAACGATGCTTCGGGCAGCAGTTTGGGTTGCGTGCTACTGCAGCACGGAAGCATGATAGCTTATGGCTCGAGACAGCTAAAAGTGCACGAGAGGAATTATCCGGTCCATGACTTGGAGTTAGCGGCCGTGATTTTTGCCTTGAAGCTGTGGAGACACTATTTGTACGGTGTGAAGATTGATATCTACACCGATCACAAGAGCCTAAAGTACCTGATTGATCAGAAAGATCTGAATATGCGGCAGCGTAGATGGATGGAGTTCTTGGGGGACTATACATTCAAGATCCACTACGTGCCTGGCAAAGGGAATGCGGTTGCGGACGCGTTGAGTCGCCGAGCCCCAGCTCAAGCAAATTGGCTATCAGTGCATGATGAGCGGTTGGTGCAGGAGTTGGAGGCGTTGGAGATTGTTTGTGTGGACAGACAATCAAGTGCTGAAGCAGTTCTGAATTGGACTGAAGTCCAATATGACCTGGCTGATCGTATTCGGCAGGCTTTGGATATGGATGCTCATATGAAGCAGTTCATGATAGAGGCTCTGGATGGGTCAAATTCCCAATTCGTCGTGGAGGACGGATTGCTTTGGAAAGACGGTCGTCTGTGCGTCCCAAGCGTGGGCAATTTACGGGTGGAGTTGTTGTACGAGGCGCACCATACCAAGTACTCGATTCACCCGGGAAGCATGAAGATGTACCGTGATGTGAAGAAACTGTTTTGGTTGCCGGGTTTGAAAAAGGATGTGGCGCTATACGTAGCGAAGTGTCAAACCTGCGCCTTGGTAAAGGCGGAGTGCCAAAAGCCGGGAGGATTTCTTAAGTCCTTGCCTATTCCGGAGTGGAAATTTGACGACATCTCTATGGACTTTGTGCACGGTTTGCCAAGGTCGCAAAAGGGGAACGACGCCATTTGGGTGGTCGTGGATCGATTAACGAAGGGGTCGCATTTTATTCTGCATAGGAAGGACGATCCGGTGGAGAAGCTGGCAAAGCTTTATGTGGATAATATAGTACGGCTTCATGGTGTGCCCCGCAGCATCGTGAGTGACCGAGATGGGCGGTTCACGTCCAATGATTGGAGGCTAGTGCAGCAAATGTTGGGAACAAAGCTGAAGTTTAGCACAGCCTTCCATCCGCAGACGGATGGGCAGACTGAGAGGGTCAATAGAACCATGGAAGACATGCTTCGCATGTGTGTCTTGGATTTTGGAAAGCAATGGGAAGACCACCTATATTTGGTGGAGTTCGCATATAACAACAGCTACCAAGCGAGTATTCAGATGGCGCCTTTCGAGGCCCTATATGGTAGGAAATGTCGCACGCCGTTGTCTTGGTTAGAAACGGGTGAGTCAAAGTTGTATAAGCGATCGGAAGTGGAGGATGCTACTTCTTTGGTGAGAACCATTCGGGAGAGGTTGCTTATCGCTCAGGACCGGCAAGCAAAGTACTATAATGCCAAACACAGGAACATGGAGTTTGCTGTGGGCGATTATGTATACTTAAAGATCAAGCCGTTCAAGGGTGTCTCGCGGGTGCGGCGATTGAAAAAGCTAAGCCCGAGGTACCTTGCACCGTTTGAGGTTCTGGAGCGAGTTGGAGAAGCGGCCTATAGGCTGAAGCTTTCAGTGGAGCTAAGTGGTTTACATGATGTATTCCACATTTCAGTGCTTCGGAAGGCGGTGCAAGAGCCTACGCAAGTGATCGCGGTCGATCAAGTGCCGGTGGAAAGTGGGCTAACGACAAAGGTCAAGCCCGTGCGGATTGAGGACTTGGAGGTCAAGCGGCTACGCAATAAAGAGATCAGGATGGTCAAGGTCCGGTGGGACAATTGCGGTCGTGAGGAGCTCTCTTGGGAACGAGAGCAGACTATGCTTGACGAATATCCGGAGTTGTTCCGCTCAGGTACAAATTTTAGTTTTGTACATGTCTTTCCTTTATTTAATTTCGTGGGCGAAATTCTTTTAAGAGGGGGAGAGTTGTAACGCCCCGAAACTCAAAGGAGCAAAGGGGGACGTTTTGGGCCAGTTTTGGTTTCTGGCTGAAGGCACATGGCCTGGGACACGGGCGTGTCCCAGGGCGTGTCAAGCGCGTGTCGGCACTTAGCCGCGAAGTCGTCGAGTTATACTCGACGATTCGTCGAGAGTGGGAACACGGCCTGCGACACGGGCGTGTCGCAGGGCGTGTCGACCCGTGTCGACACTTAGCCGTGAAATCGTCGAGATATACTCGACGATTCGTCGAGAATGGGCACACGGCCCGCGACACGGGCGTGTCGCCGGGCGTGTCGACCCGTATCGATGATCGTCCCGGGGAATTCGTCGAGATTCGCTCGACGATCGTCGAGACAAGGCACACGGCCTAGGACACGGGCGTGTCCAAGGCCGTGTCATCCAGTCGTCGAACTGCACGCGACGAAATGTCGAGACCTTGTACACGGCCTGGGGCCCAGGCGTGTCAAGGTGACACGGGCAAGGACACGGGCGTGTCCTAGGACCCGTGCAGTGCTCGGGTTGAAAACGGGGGAAAATCATGGGGTACACGGCCGACTACACGGCCGTGTCAGCTGGAACACGGGCGTGTCAGCTCGAACACGGGCGTGTTCTATACCCGTGTGAGTGTCCAGGAGATTCGATTTTGACGGCGAATGCGGCACACGACCCTGGACACGGGCGTGTGCCAGGCCGTGTTCGGTCCAGATTGGGCATTTCAGCCCCGAATCAAAGCCGTTCGTTTTCTTAGGTTGAGATCCAACGGCTGGGGGTTGTTCCTGAGTGGATATACCCGGGTTTTGACTTAGAAAATCCATCACTTTCTTCACTTGTTCTCTTTCTAAACCCTTGGAGAGAGGAGAGCTAAGGCAAGAAGAAGAAGAGCTAGATCTGCCATTGGAGGAGCTTCGGAGCTCCGAATCGCAAGCCGACTCCGGATCCACGGAGGCAACGCAAGTGCGGTGATTTCTATCTGATTACTTTTCAATGGCGCCAAAGAGGAACTCAAGGGTAACGATCCTCATCTTGAGCATGAATCGCTCCTTTTCTTAGCATAGGAAGCCCGCTCTCGCGAGTTTGCGGAGAGTTGGAGGCGTTCCTTCGGGTAGATATGTAAAGTCCCCGTTGTTTAGAGTACATATGCGAGAACGGACGTAGGCATGATGTGTGAAGCCTACCCGAACATGTTAGTCTGGATCGGTGATGTTGCATTGCATAAGGCCGGAGAAGACTCCGTGCTATGGTTTGTTTTTCGGGTTTTCTATGCGGTAGATTACAGCAGGGAGCCTTGGGGACTAACCCAAAGGTGCACCCGGAAAACTGGGCGGATACGAGATCTTGCCAACTTGGTGGCCTGAGAGCCAACTCGAACATAACTGGGTTATGTGTCTTGCGGTAGAATGGGACTCGGTGAAAGTTTGACCCGCGCAAATGGCTTAAATTGTCGTTGCGATGTGAGCACGGGTTAGATGGAGCCGTACCCGCTTTATGTCGTTCGGTTAGAGAGACCTAAGGTTAGGTGGCACTCGCCGTTGGCATAGATGGGAGTCTTCGGCGGTCAATGGCTTGAATTGTCGTGACCCAGGCCAGGAAGACGAATTGCTCATAGGAATGGCCGTCTAAGTGGCGGTGGTGAGTCCGGAATGTTAATGGCTTTAATTGACGTGACAACGACCGGTTCACCGAGAATGTGCCCTGAGTGCACGGGACGTGTGGCCGTACGAGCCAACGTCTGTGATGAAATGGCTATGGTTATATGCATTGCTCGCTTGTGCTAATGAAATGCAGGGAAGGAGCATCGCCGCCCCGAGTTGGGGGCGGGATCGTTATAATTTGGTCAGCATTGCTGACCGTTGCCTTGTTTGCCACCGTGCGGTGGTTTGTTGCTTGCAGGTGCAGCTGGACCAAGCGGTCAATAGCGGGCTAAAGCCCTTTTTGCGAAGCTGGCCCTCGAAGGCCCAAGTGGAAATGTTTTCTGTTTTATTCATGTATGACCGGCCTGCGTGCCGAGGTTTGTAAATCATGTATTATTCAAGTGAAACATTCTGTAAGGCCTTAAGGCCGATTTTGGGTATTTTGTATACATTCCTAATTATGTACTAGTGGACATTCGTGCTCTAATGCTGGGTTCTTGTTTACAACTTATATAAACTGCTTCCGCTAGAATGCTCTGTGTAGGACGTTGAGATTGGTTGGATGGTTTCCATAAGTGACCACCCGGTCTGTCTGTGGTATATGACGTCGGGCCCCGACCGGACCTACTGCTATATGCTATGCGACGGATATGGGGTGTTACACTCATTACATGATGAAATTGGAGGAGGCGGAGAAGAAGACGAAGAAAATGAAGCGGCCTCACGAGAAAAATAATCGAGAATGGTCTTCAAATGTGAATTGATATTATCAAGAGAAGTTTACAATTCAAAATACGCATTATCGATTGAAGTAAAATTTAGAGGCACGGCGCTTTGCGGGGCAAAATCATAAGAAAAATAAGACGGGTTCCCCATCTCCCAAGTAGGATAAAAATTGGAGTAAGAGTCAAATTGGTCACTTTGACCTGCTCCAGAAAAATTGAAATCAAAAGAGGGAGGGGTTCCCGAAAGACATTCAGAATAAAAGTGGTTGGGCGACCCGCAAAAATTACAAAACGCGCCAAAATAAGACGATTCCATAAAAAAAACTGTTACCAAAAATAAAAAGAAAACTTTAAATTTTTTTTTGATATTTTTTTGTTAAAAAAATGTTTTTGTTTTTAAAATTTTAGTAGAAGTAATAAACTCGATGCTTTCGTAATATTGCCAAAGTAGTCCCCGGCAACGGCGCCAAAAACTTGATGGACTAAAAATCGTCTCACGGACTACAATCCGAATAGGCAAGTGTACCTATCGTTTTATAGTATAGTGATAAAAATATATCAAGGTCGTATAAAAACTCGGGGCAGGCAAGTACTATTACTCACAACGATTCTATTATCCTACCGAACGATTGATGGGTATGAAAATAAAAATGAACTAAGCTTAATTAAAAGAGAAATAAAAATATTGCGAAAGAGTGCTCGATCGACGATTCACTTTGAAATAAAATAACGAAATAAATTAGTTTAGCATTTGTAATACTATTAAGACCGTGACAGATCCGATATTAGGAAGTAATCTCGCTAGAGCATTAAATCTCCTAACTTATAGACGTTTTGACCGAAATCTCTTTACAAGTCAAAAAAGCCTAAAGTCGCATTACCGAAGTAACCCACACTATTGGATTTGACTCCAATCCGGAGGATTTACATCATCCTATCTCTAGGGTTGCGTTCAACTCCTTCCTTCTTTGAGTGATCTTTCAAATCAATGAGTCTCTCGACTTCTATGAAATGAGATCAATTGTCTACTACCGTATACCGGAGTACGGAGTCGACACGATAAAAATCAAAGAAGGATCAAAATAGGGAAAATACAAATGCAAACATAAAATTAAAGATGCGTTATTTTGTCGCAAAGCTCATCGCGATCGGGCGCAAAATATAATTAGCTAAGCATAATAAAGGAAGAAAATAAAATAGAAGAAAGAGAAGTCATTTGCATTGCTTAAGAAAAGGAAATACACAAAAATTAAAATATGGCAATGCTATTCTACTACAAAAAGGATATTATAATAAAAACTACAACAAGGAAAAACTCTCATGAACTAGCTATCTCACTTGCTCTCTAAAATCCTCCTCTTCAAAGCATGAGACATTGGTTCCTTTTATAGGAGAGGAGGAAGATTCTAGAAAGTGGTGGAAATGAAATGGGAGAAGGATGTGGCTGGCCATGCATGTATGAGGAGGTGCATGAATGTCTTTAATGGGGGAGAGAGGGAAGAGGCTACATGCATGAATGGGGAGAGAAGGAGCCGTCCATGCATGTTGGGCTTCATTATGTGGGCTGAAATATTATTTGTGGGCTGAAATATTATATGTGCGCTGAAATATTATTTGTGGGCTACATCATAGGCTCGGGTAGCACCAAATGGAAGGGCTCGGGTTGTCTTGCATGGTGGGCTTCACTTGGACCGTAACAAAGGCCTTGAACCTACAAATAAAACAAAACAAATAAACAAAATGTTAGATATATTTTATAACATAACATATATTTTATAACATAATAAAAAACTAACCATAATAATATAATAATAGTTATATTTCATAACAAAACACAACTAGACATAGAACAAAAAATTAAACATAAAAAAACATAAAACACATAATTAAACTAGGAATTAATATATTATAAAAAAGACATTAAGACATGAAATAAAAACATAACAAGCATAAAATATAAATAAACTTAGACATTTTGCATACTAAACTACCCCCAAAAATGATCACTAAAAGTAGTCATCATAACCGCGCGGCTTATGCGGCTTGTATACGTGCTTTTTATTGTAATTATTAGTCCCACATTACTTATTTGTAATCTCTCTTCTCTCCTCCATTATATAAAAGGGAGGTCATACCTTTGTAATAGATATATTTATGGATAATAAAAATTTTGTTACTCCAAATTTTCGGTTTACTTGTTTTCTGTTCGCACATGGTATCAGAGGAGTCGATCTTTTCCTACTAATTCTGTGAGCTTTCTTTGTTCGTACGACCTATCCACGCAGCTTGATCCTTCTTCTCGCGACCTATCTTCGCGACTTGTTTCTTCCACTGATTTGCGCCTTGTTCGCGCGGATTCTTTCTAGCCTTGTCATTGCTCTTTTGTGTGTGTGACCTCTCTGATTCCCCTTTCTTCTCGCTGCAACCTATTCTTAAGTCATCGCGACCTGTGCTTAGTTGCCACACACTCCTTTTCTAGCCGCTCTTGTTCTTAAGTCGCTGCAACCTGTTATTAACTCACTATGACCTGTTCTTATTGTTGCGACCTGTTCTTAGTCGTTGTGACCTGCTCTTCTTGTCGTGCTCTATGCTTAGTCGTTGCGCCCTCCTTTATAACCTGCAACTTATTCTTCTCTCTGCTCTCTTCTATGGCAACCTCTTCTTCGAAGTCGTCCGCCTCTGTGGTCATGTTTCAGGTAGTGCCCACGTCTCTACTCAAGGTAAATGGTTGATCGACTTTGGTGCTACCAATCATATTACCGGCAATCCGTAATGTTTTTCTCACCTAGAACAACATGATCGGTTGCCACTGGTTCTTATTGCGGATGGCTCTCCCTCACTGGTCAATGGAATAGGAGTGGTTCAAGTCACTACATCTCTTTGCTTGGCGGACACCCTCTACGTGCCCACTTTCTCGTGTAATTTGTTATTTGTTACTTCTCTTTGCAAGCAACTATATTGCTCCGTCATATTCACTTCTACTACTTGTTCTTTTCAGGATCCGGGCTACAAGCGGACGACTGCTACAGGGACTGAGAGCGGCGACCTCTACTTCCTCGACAACGTTTTCGCACCGTCCGCCTTATCCTCCTCTTCTACTGATCTTCTCCAATGACACCTTCATCTTGGTCATGCTCCTACAAGACTTTCTGTTAGCTTCTGCCCCACATTCCTTCATAGAGTCCTCCTCTCAACTTTAGGCATGTCAGCTTGGCAAGCATCACCGCTCCTCCTTCCCACCGAAGCAAGGTCGTGGACCTTCCCGACCGTTTGATCTAGTGCACTCTAACATTCTGGGGTCCTACTCCTACCCTCACCATAGGTCGAGTTAGTTCATATTTTGTAACCTTTATTGATGATTTCTCTCGATGTACGTGAGTGTATCATTTAAAGGATCGTTATGAACTATTTTTTATATGGACATCGTTCTATAATATGATTAATAATCAGGTTGATAAATCCAATAAAATCTTTCGCTCTGACAATACTAAGGAATATCTTAGTAATGATTTCTCTTCTTTCTATATGCAACATGGTATTATTCATCAAACTAACTTTGTTTATACCTCACAGCAAAATGGGGTAGCGGAATGTAAAAACGGTCACCTGCTTGATGTTGCTCGCACTCTGATGACACAAATGCAGGTTTCTCGCTCCTATTGGGGCTACGCCGTCCTCATATCCTGCTATCTCATTAATCGAATTCCTTCCACGGTTCTCCATGGTCAAACTCCATTCTCCATTCTCTATCCGAGCAAGGATCTGTTTCTTCTCCCTCTGCGTATCTTTGGGTGCACGACTTTTGTGCACGCTCCTTCCGCAACTCATGACAAACTCGCCCCACTGCCACCAAGTGTGTCTTTTTTGGTTACTCTACTATTCAGAAAGGCTATTGTTGCTTTGACCCCGTTCTCTGTAAACAATACGTATATGCAGATGTGACCTTGTTCGAGAATGTGTCCTATTTCTTTTCTGATTCCTTTCCCTCTCCAGATATTTCTGCTCCTCCTATCATCCCCACCACCACGTATACTCCCATCAAGGTTTCAAAACCGTCGTCTCCACCTTCTCCTCCTTCTCTCTCCCTCTCCACCGCTGCTCTCTCCCTCCTCTCCGCGGACATCTCTCTCCTCTCTCGGGCCAGCCCTCTCTACCACGGATGATCTGGTTACTGAGGAACATGCTGACTTGGATCTTCTCATTGCTCTTCGCAAAGGGGTGCAGTCGTGTACCAACATCCTCTGGCTATAGTTGTTTCCTATGATCTTTTAACTCCTTCTCGCAAGGTGTTTTCATTGGCTATCTCTGCAACTGCCACTCCCCGCACCTACCATATAGCTCTTGATGTTCCTCATTGGAAGGCTATCACGGATGAGGAAATTGCTACCCTCACTGAAAGGGGTACCTGGACCCATGTTCCTCCCACTTTGGCCACTGATGTGGTTGGCTGTCGCTGGGTTTTTGTTGTAAAGTTCCGTCCAGACGGCAGCGTGGATCGATATAAGGCCCTCCTGGTCTCCAAAGGCTTCACTCAGACTTATGGTGTTGTTTACTTTGACACTTTCTCTCTTGTTGCTCGTCTCAGCACCATTCGGGTCCTTCTCTCTGTGGTTGTCATCATGGATTGGCGCATTTCACAACTGAATGTAAAGAATGTCTTTCTCTATGGTGATCTTCAGGAAGATGTATAAATGGACCAACCTCCTGGGTATGTTGCTCAGGGGGAGACACGAGTATGCCGGCTGAAGAAGGCCATTTATGGCCTAAAGCAAAGCCCTCGGGCTTGGTTTTACAAGTTTAGCGGTATTATTGCGGCCATTGGTTTTGCAAGAAGTTCTGTCGATCACTTCTTGTTCATTCGCAAAACCTCCTTGGGTCTAGTGGTTCTTGTTGTATATGCGGATTACATTCTACTTACTGGTGATGACCAGGCTGGGGTTGCTTTGACAAAGAAACACCTCCGTCAATACCTGGTCACGAAGTATATGGGTTCCCCCAAATACTTTCTGGGGATTGAAATCTCTCGGAAGCCCAACTCTTTGGTCCTTTCCCAACGGAAGTATGCTCTTGATTTACAAAAAGAGGCAGGGTTGACTGGTGATAAACATGCCTGATGTCCCATGGCTACTGGAGAAGACAAAACTTAGACAGATGAGTCGCTTTCACTATCTGATACTACGAGGTACCGGCATCTGGTGGGAAAACTCATTTATCTCACGTTAACCAGACCTGACATCTCCTATGATGTAGGCAAGGTTAGCCAATTCATGCAAGCCCTTAGGGGTTGTCATCTACAGTCTGCCCTGAGGATATTGAAGTATGTCAAAGAAGCACCAGGGAAAGGATTGCTTTTTCAGAAGAATGGTCACTTAAGGGTTTAAGCGTACTCAAATTCGATCTATGTTGATAATAAAGGAGACTGCAAGCCAACATCAGGCTTTTACACATTTGTTGGAGGAAATCTTGTGAGCTGGAAGAGTAAGAAACAATCTGTTCTCTCCCGGTCTAGTGCAGAAGTAAAATATCGTAGATTAGCATCGACCACATGTGCGTTAAAGTGGTTACGAGCTCTCATGCTTGACTTAGGAGAGTTCTACAACTATCCTCTTCTTATGTTCTGCGACAACAAGGTCGTGATATACATCTCCAAAAATTTGGTCTTTCATGAGAGAACAAAACACATAGAAGTCGGCTGTCATTTTATTCGAGAAGAGATTTTGAAGAAATAGATTTGTACTCCATTTGTCACTTCTGACAATGAATTAACATATATCTTCACCAAGCCGGTGACCGCTTCCTTGTTTCACATTTGTGACAAGCTGGGCATGATTGATATCTATGCTCCATTTTGAGGAGGAGTGTTGTAGCATGGAGACTGGGCAGTCTGGCAGTTTGTCTAGCGGTTTGGCGGCTTCTCCCAGCAGCTTTGTAGCCGGGTTGTTGCTTGTTGGTGTCTGACAGTCTGGCGGCTTATTACAGCAGCTTGATAGTATGGTTGTTGCTGGTTGGTGTCTGGCGGTCTGGCAGCTTATCCCAGCGGCTTGGTAGTCGAGATGTTGCTGATTGGTGTATGACAGTCTGGAGGCTTATCTATGGCGACTTATAGATATTGTCGGGTTGTCTTCTGCACATTGTAGTTGTCGTGCGGGTAGTCTAACCACGCAACTTATGCGGCTTGTATAGGTGCTTGTTCCTGTAATTATTAGTATCACGTTGCTTATTTGTAATCTCTCTTCTCTCCTCCATTCTATAAAAAGGAGGTCATACCTTTGTAATAGATACCTTTTTGGATAATAAAAATTTTGTTACTCCAAATTTTCGGTCTACTTGTTTTTTGTTCGCACAGTGACCAACTTTGTCGCAGCACCAACAGTCAAACATGTTTTATCTTTGCCCAAATTTCTCCTGCTTGAACTTTTGAGAGTGTGGTCTAGCAGGGGCAGCAAACTTGGAGGTAGAAGCTTCATATGATGGCAGTCACATGACTTCTTCTCCTTAAGAGACTTTTCCACAACAGGTTTTACTTTTGGTGCTTTCTTGATGTTGTGACCATGACTATAAGGGCCATAGATCTGAAGAGTGATCTCCTCATAAGGTGTCTTGAAGACAATTTTGCCAAAGTTCCGGGGACGTGTCCATCCTTGGTACCAAGACTTGGGCTCTACATAAGTAGGCCTAGCCAAGTGACCGTAGGAGGATTCAAGATCAAACTTATTAGTTGGAAAGATAACCTTTTTTAATGAAGTCTCATCTTGAGAAGCTTTCCCCTTCTCCTTGGCCAAAGCTTTCTTGGCAGCCTTATTCTTCCGTTGAGCCTTATTTCTCCTAGAAGATTTACTAGGAGCATCCATGTGGCCTAAGCCAGCACCTTTGACCTGAGCTGAGAATTCTGCAACAAACGGAAGGACAGTCTTGGGCTTGGAGAAACTTTCAGCAAGTTTCTTTTCAGCTGCAAGTTATTCTTCCAATTCTTTGATGATTTTCTCCTTCAGATCTAGGTGCTCGAGAGCCTTATTATACTCTTCAATTACAGTATTGGAATTCTCTCTGAGTGAGTCCATCTTGGCGACTTCCTCTCTCAGAGTGATCTCTTTAGCCTTGAGAGATTTAATCTCCTTGGCCTGAGTTTTCAAATATTTTTGACATTTGTCGTAAGCCATGATTAACTCTTTATATTGAGCCATGAGTTCAGACTCATCGTCAGAAGAGCAGTCCTCATGATCATGGCCAGAAGCATCTGATTTACATAGAAGATTATGAGAGTTTACCTTCCCAGTGTACTGGGGTTCTTCTTCCTCATCTGTTTGTGTCATTAGCACAAAGTAGGCTTCCTCTTCCTCACTGGACTCAGATGAGTCAGAGTCACTGAGAGTCTTGCCCTTCTTGTTTAATAGGCTTCTTTCAGTTCTCTTCTTGTTGTAAGAAGATTTCTTCTTCTTTCTTTTTCCACCCTCCTTCTTGTGATGGCAATCAGCAATGATGTGTCCTAGCTTGTTGCAACAATAACAAACAATATCAGAAGAAATGTGTTTGTTCTGTTTAGAATGATACTTGTCTTGACTACTTGAGCCTTTCTTGTGACGATCACCATCATGACGTGATCTTCTGGACACGTCATCTTTGCCTCTCCACTATTTCTTCTTGTTCAAGAACTACCTTGAAAGAAGAGAAAACTCTCCTTTTGATAGCTCTGAGCGTTAGGTACTTGGCTCTGAAGCTTCTTCTTCACTCTTAATGTGCAGGAGCAGGTGATGCAGCTTTTACTTTCCTTGAGCTATCTACCTTCAGTGCGACAAACTTCTCCTTGGATCAAGACCGGCTCTTCTCTTCTTCAGCTTTTCTTGAATTGATTTGCAGCTCATATGACATAAGCTTTCCGAAGAGATTTTGAGGGTCAGTCTCTGCCAGCTTGCCAAACTCCCGAATTGCACAGACTTTGTTGTCCCCTTACTTAGTTAGGGACCTCAGAAATTTATCATTCAATTCTCCATTAGTGAAGACCCGACCATATACTCTTAGGTAGTTAACAATGTTGAAGAAGCTTTCAAAAGTATCTGCAATTGAATCCTTGGGACCTTGTCTGAATGCTTCATATTTTTGATTCAGGAGGGATCTTCTATCATACCTAATCTCTTCAGTACCTTTCATCAAGATGATGAGAGACTGTCATATTTCTTTGGTGGATTGGCAGTGAATCAGGTTCAACAGCATAGAATCATCGACTGCACTTGCGATGATATTTTTGGCTTCCTTGTCTAAGAAGACAAATGCAATCTCATCCTTATCAAGATCCATCAGCTTCTTTGGAACTTTCTTGGTGGGATCAATAGTGGAGACCGTCATAGGAATATAAGGTCCTTCTTCCACAATCATGAAGATTCTTGGGTCCACAGCTTTCATGAAAAATTTAATTCTTTCTTTCCACGTGAGAAAGTTTGTCTTTTTGCATAAAGGAAGCTTTGCAAAATCTTTTGCTCTATCCATGCTTGAATCATTCAAGAGATAACTTGGGGTAAATCTGTTGAAGGTGTTAACCTTTTGATGAACAACCTCCCTTTGATACAAATTGAAAAATGTTTAAGTTGTCTTCCTAAATCACCTAGAGGTGGTGAATAGGTGAGTTCTACATCTTTTTGCGGGATAAGAATTGAACAAGCGATGTAGAGAAAAATAAGCAAGCATACACAGACAACACCAAGAATTATAGTGGTTCCCCAACCTTGGGTACATCCACTTTCCACCTCACCAATCTAGCAACACACTAGACTCGGCTACTCCACTATTCTCGGATTGAAAACAATCTTACCACTCGTAACAAAGTTCCTACAACTCAATCCCTAAAACAGGATCTACACTCGAAAGAGAAACTTCCTATAAAATCTCGGAGAACAAATCTACTACAACTCGGAGAAGAATCTCATACAAGAATAAAATGATTTACAAAGAAATATGCAAATAGTATTATTCCAGATCTGAATCTTCAGCCCTTCTTATTCCTTAAAACTTTGATGCTCTGTCAGAAATAGATTGAAGAGGACACTGCTAAATCTCTAGATCTGAAAATTTTGGACTCAGCACGATCAAGAAAAGAATCTGTCGATGTAGAAGATCTTGATCTATTGAATCTCTTGTCATGAATCTCTGGATCAAAAGCAGATTGCCGATGAAGGCGATGAACAACAGGGGCTTCCGATTTGGGAAAGAGAATTTGTGATTCAGAATACTTAGGTTTTGCTTCTTCTTTTTTTCTTAGGGTTGGTCGATTATAATAAGACCTTTATAGGACTTACCTAACGCTCATAATCATATTAAATGCATGACACGTGGACCAATCACGTGCTAATCACATTTGAAAATACGTCTATCGAAACTTAGAAAACTTTCAGAAAATAGTTTAGAATTTCTCAAGAGGAAGAGTTGTACTCGAGAAGAAGTTTTCTGATTCTCGGGAAGAATGATGTGGATCTCAAGAAAAACACTTGGGAAAAATGTGGAGGTGGAATTCAACAATCTCGAGAATGAAAGAAAGTACTCGAGAAGAATATATTTTTTTTCTCGGGAAGAAGTACTCTGGTACTCGAGAACAAAGAAGTATCTCGAGAAAATATGTCTGACTCTCGGGAAAAATATTCTAGGTCTCGAGAAAAATTTTCTGTTTCTCGAGAATTTATCATAGCCTTCTTGAGAAAAAGACTTTGGATTCTCGAGAAAAGACTCAGAAAATATTTGACTGGAAATGAAGTAACTCGAGAAGGAAAGTCATGGAGTACTCGAGCACACAGGGCCTTCTCGAGAACAACACTAAGCTTTGTCGAGAACTGCTTCCGCAACTCAAATTCATGACAAGTCTTACTCGAGTACAAGCTTTAGTTCTTCTCAACTACAGAACATTCTACTCGAGAAAAACACTTAGCAATTTTTCAGAAAATCTGAAACTTTATTTCTTCAAGATATACAGCTACCAACTTTTCTCTCATGGTTGTAGTGCTTGAAAAAAGAAGTGTGTCCCAATAGAGAGGCTACACAAGAGTCAACACCATAGATCACACAATGAGGGATTGAAAGTGTTCAGTTGTCTACCTAAATCACATAGAGGGCGGTGAATAGGTGAGTTGTGCGTCTTTTTGCGGAATAAAAAATTAGCGAACTATGCACAAAAATCTACCAAGCATTCACAGCCGACAAGAGATTTATAGTGGTTCCCCAACCTTAGGTACATCCACTTTCCACTCACCGATATAGCAAAGTACTAGACTCGGCTACTCCATTATCTCGGATTGAAACCAATCCTACGCCTCGGAACAAGGTTCCTACAACTCGATCCACAACACGGATCTACACTCGGAAGATCAAAACTTCCTACAACTCGGAGAACAAAGCTCATACACTCGGAGAGTAATCTCCTACAAGAATATATTGAGAAAATGAAATACAAACAATATATCTTTCTCAGATCTGGAGATTTCGGCCAAAGTCTTCTTCTTGAACTTTGCGGCTTTATTAGAAATTGTTGAAGAAGATGCTCGGCTAGATTTAGATCTGAAATTTCTTTGACTCACAAGATCAAGGAGAAGATCTGTAGATGGAAGAGTATCTTGATCTGCAAGTCAACTTTTCTGAATCATCTTGGATCGACAGCCCTTGGCGATGAGGAAGATGAGCGGCGGGGGGATCCGATTTAGGAAAGAGAAATTGGTCGATTCAGAATTCTTAGAATGCTTCGTTAACGCACTTAGGGTTATTCAAAATGACAAGACCTTATATAAGATCTCCCTAACAGTCATAATTAGCATTAATGACATCCACGTGGACCAATCACGTCGAGGAATTTGAAAATCCCGTCAGTTCTGGACTTAGCGAATTTTCTAGAAAAAATATCTACAATACTCGAGTGAAGATAAGCTACTCGAGTGCTAATATGAGTTCCCGAGTGGACAATATCAGATAACTCGAGATGAAGTTCTTCAGGAAAATCAGAACAGAATCTGTAATCACTCTAGTGGAATAAGACTTACTCGAGTGCCGGAAATGTTACTCAATACGTGGAAGGATTACTCGAGAGGTAGAAGTGAACTACTTGAGAGGTAGAAGTGAACTACTCGTGAGAAGGACTTAGAAAAATTCTTGGAGTTTAAAAATCTATTACTCGAGCATTAGATCCAGACAACTCGAGAAGTAAGCAGACTTCTCGAGTACATAAACTAGACTACTCGAGTGAGGTAAATTCAACACGAGAACATTACTTCTGTAACTTGAGACAACTAGTTCAACTACTCTAGTGGTGGACTTCACTACTCGAGTAAAGTACTTAGAATATATTCTGAGAGGAGAAACTGTTAACTAGAGAATAAGAAGAAGTCTACTCGAGTAATGGACTTGGCCACTCGAGAGCTATGTTCAGACTTATCGAGAACCATTTCCCTTACTTGAATTCAGACAGACTTACTCGAGTATTTACTAAGGGTTCAACTTGAGTACTTAAACTTCTACTCGAGTGAAATACTTAGAAATATTGAGTTTATGAGAACTTTTCCTTTCTTCAATAAAATCAGCAACACGTCTTTCTCCAATCAATCCTAGTGCATGAAGATGAAGTGTATCCCAATAGAGAGACTACACATGAGTCAACACCATGGATCACACAATGAGGGATTATATTGTATGGTCCTGTATTTGGTGACCCATTGTAGACTGACATTGGTCTACACTTGGCAAATTAGTCCTACAAACACAAAACTCAAACAATACATCAAATACAACTTAACTCATCTTAGTTCAAGTGTGACTTCACACAAATCTAGGATATTGTGGATACAAAACCCAATAATATCCCCCTATTTGAAGAAGTCAGAACCCTCTACACTAAGATGAATTATATAGACAAATAAAGAGCTAGATGTGCAAGAGAGAAAACACAGTAACAAGCATAAAGGTTATAAGCAAAGAGTAGATAATCAAAATTAAGGATGTATAAAAGTAGAATTGTCCAAAAATCATTTCTACACAATTTATATCCACACTCTTATAACTTTCTTCAGTCTTAAGCTCGATATTGTTATTGTTGTTGTTGTATATCCTTCTTTTCTTGTTGTCTCCTTTGATAACTGTAAGGCTTTTGATAGTACTTGGGATATTTTGGAGGAGCAGCATGATTGTTTCTTCCATGTTCTCTATCATACAGTATTCTCTTGGTCATAGACTTCTCATACAAGTCCCATTCTTGGGGGCTGTATTGATCATGTCTATTTTCATTGAAGTCCAAGATTAACTTTAGGGTATCTAGGATAAGGGACTTTGATGTAGGGCTCCAGATCTATGCAAACTCAGGAGCTTGCCTTTTCTCTATATCTGGAACTGGAATGGATCTGCTGGCAGAGGCTCCATCACCATACTTCCTTTTCTTTGGAATTTGAAGTTCAGGAGGAGCTTGTTGAAATATATCTGCTGGATTGGATTGTCAAACCTGAGAATAAGATTCTGGAGGAGGGGCTTCAAAGCCTTCAGTTCTTGGAGAGAAGCTAGGCTGAGGAACTGGAGTTGGAGCTAGGGAATTCAAATGATGAGGAGTAATGTTGTGATCTACTTGAAAATCTGGGAATATCTGGTTGTGCATCCATACAGCTATATCATAAGTATGGAATTTTACACTGTGAATTTGATTATACACATCATCATGAATTTCCTTAAGCTTTTCTTCCCAGAGGGATTGATTGGCAGCATCAAATTTCTCTAAGTATTCTTTGACTAGATTCTCCCCCTTTCTAACTTCTACAGTTATAGTATTGATAGCATCTTCTTTGAAGGTACCTACTTCTTCACAGATTTTGAATGTGTGAGCTTGGGCTGACTTTTCTAACTGAATCTGGTTATTTGCAATAATAACAGTTTGTTCAATTACTTGACCAACACTGGTGATTGTGTGGTCCAGAGCTTTTCCACCTATCTTGAATAGTTGTCTTAATTCATCAGTATTGTGCTGAATTTCAGCAAATCCTCTGCTCATCTTTTTCTCAAGAGTAGTGACTTTATCTTGAACAACTTTGGGAGAGTCATCAAAGTACTTTCTTTGATCTAGCAGCATCTATTCAATCTTACCCATAATGTCATTTGCAGTAGGAGGAGGAGTAGCAGTAGGAGGAACTGAAGGAGGAGGAGGAGCAGGCCATGGAATAACTTCTTCAATAATGACAGAGCTCTGAGCTCTGGTAGTATGAATCAGGGCATCTCCTTCTTCAGTGATGATGATGGGGATAGTGAAGTCCAAGCTCTTCAAAGGAGCTTCAACTGGTTATGGGGACTGTTCTTTCTCATCAGAAATTAATATAGTCTCAACCTGCTCTTTGTCAGCAGTAGGAGAGTGGTGAACAGGGGAGTCAGGATATGGAATAGGAGATCTTTGAGATGGAATATGATTGGGTGATGGTACTGGTGTTGGTTGCTTCGATGGTTCAGTAGGTTGTTCTGATTGGAGTGGAGGAAGAGGTTCATCAGTACTTAACTCTTCAATCATTTGATTGATGGCTTCTTCTGTAGAAAGAATGGTGTCTTGTACCTGAGCATCTGCTTGTGTTTCTTTAGGAGTGGTTGGAGGGAGAGAAGTAACAGGTGGAGTAGGTACTCTATCTTCTGGAACAGAAGGAGCAGGCTCCCCCTCAGCAGCTGCACCAGATGTGCTGGCAATATGAGGTGGAGAGGGAGATGGAGTCCTATCCTCTACAGTAGGATGGTCATGGGCTCCGACAGACTAGGCAGGATTCAGTAGTTTCAATTCCCATCTCTGAATAGAGGAAATGGATACTTTCTTCATGTGGTGTAGTGTTGTACCTTTGGAGAAATTAAAAACTTCAGGATTGATCTCATGCAACATTAAAGAGATGATCCTGGCATAGTTTGGATCCTTGATGCTCTCCCTAATCTTGTCAAGAATCAACATACCAAATTGAAATTTCTTTCTGCAGATGATGGCTGTCATGATGTCAAACAAATTAAGAGAAATGTCTCTTATAGAACTGGTCTTGCACATGAGAATCTTTCCAATGATATCCACCTAGAATTTGCTTTCTGGATTGAGGTCTGCTCTGTTAACCCAGAAATCGGCGATCCTTCCCAAGGTAGCCAGCTGGCTAGTCGCGACCTTTAGATTCTTCCTGGAGTTCGCGACAAGTCTAAGTGTAGGCGAACAGTTTTCCCTGTCTACCCAGGTCGCCTAGCAACCGCGTGTCCTACGGGGTGGCGGGTTGTTACCATAGCTCACCCTCGTAGGCTATGCGGTTAGGCCTGCTAACCGTGTAGCATTCTTCCTTGTAGAAGGCAACCTACAGCAATAGGGGGCGATCTGTACGAGTTTTCCCTTCGATCCGCCAGGTCGCCCAGCCAGCGCCAATCCTAGACCAATTCAACTGTCGCGGGCTTGGCAGACTCATACTCCGGCTCGCCTTCAGAGCTTCCTCCCCTGTAGGCGTGGCCTGCTACTCAAGCTGCCTCCTCTGCTTGCCCAGTGGGGGCTTTCTCCTCAGGCCGCCACCTAAGTGGGGCCTCCAGCAGCCAGGTCGCACCCTTTTAGGCGGCCTCTAGCCCAGGCCGCCCCCTTGGGTGTTCTCCAGCAGCCAGGCCGCCCCCTTGGGCAGCCTCCAGCAGCCAGGCCGCCCCCTTTTGGGCAGCCTCAATTACAGGCCGCCCCCTTGGGCAGCCTCCAACAGCCCAGGCCGCCCCCTTGAGCGGCCTCCAGCAGGCCAGACCTCCCCCTTGGGCGGCCTCCAGTCCAGGCTGCCCCTTTTGGGTGGCCTCCAGCCCAGGCCTCCCCCTTGGGCGGCCTCTAGAATCCCAAGCCGCCCCTTTGGCGGCCACTAGCAGCCAGGCCCCCTCCCTTGGGCGGCCTCGAGCCCAGGCCTCCCCTTTGGCGGCCTCCAGCAGCCAAGTCGTCCCCTTGGGCAGCCTCTAGCCCAAGCCGCCCCTTGGGCGGCCTCCAGAAGCCCAGGTCGCACCTTTGGCGAACTCTAGTCTCAGGCCGCCCCCTCTGCTCAATTTTTCTGCTCGCCGAGTCCCCCTAGCCGGGCAGCTTGCTCGCCGAGTCCACGCAAGTATGTATGATGATGTCACTGGGACCCGCTTCTAGATGATCTTCCTCGGGCCTATAAATATCTCCCAATGCCTCTCATTTAGTACGGGGGCACGTGGGAGAGAGGAGAACTGCCAGCTTGATCAAGGTCTGCAGACTCAATTTCTCAGTCCTCCCAGTCCTCCACAGTTGATCAAGCAAGGTCTGCGGACTCAGTTTCCCAGTCCTTCAAGTCCTCCATAGCTTGCCAGCAAACTCCGCGGACTCAGATTTCCAGTCCTCCATAGCTTGCCATCAAGCCGCGCGGCCTGCTAGCAGTCTCTTTTCCTTAGCCTCTGCAACTCCTTCCTTAACCGCCAGCTTCCCCTTTGTACCCTTTATTGTCTTTTTCATGTAAAGATGCATTAGCAAGCTGTAATCTTGTTTCTTGATTAAAGGAAAAGCTCGTCGCAAGAGTGGCATTTAAGCCGCGGCGGGCGAAGTTTGTTGTTGCCTCTGCTGGCGGCCCCCTCTCTTCCTCTCAGGTCAGCTTAGCTCTCTCGGTATCAACATGCAAGCACAACCATCTAAGTAACTGTCAGCTCAAGCTCCGATGTTGATCAAGCTTCTCTGTTGATCAAGCTTCCTTGTTGATCAAGCTCCGTCGTTCATCAAGCTTCTTTCCTGATCAAGCTCCGTTGTTGATCAACCTTATTTATTGATCAAGCTCCGCTATTGATCAAGCTTCTCTGTTGATCAAGCTTCCTTGTTCATCAAGCTCCATTGTTGATCAAGCTTCCTTGTTGATCAGGCTCCGCTGTTGATCATCCTTCTTGGTTGTTGAGGCTCCGCTATTGATCAACCTTCTTCTCTGTTGATCAAGCTTCCTTGTTGATCAAGCTCCGCTGTTGATCAACCTTCCTTGTTGATCAAGATCCGCTGTTGATAAAGCTTCTCTGTTGATCAACCTTCTTCTCTGTTGATCAAGCTTCCTTGTTGATCAAGCTCCGCTGTTGATCAACCTTTCTTGTTGATCAAGCTCCGTTGTTGATCAAGCTTCTATGTTGATCAAGCTCCGCTGTTGATCAAGCTTCTCTGTTGATCAAGCTTCCTTGTTGATCAAGCTCCGTTGTTGATCAACCTTCCTTGTTGATCAAGCTCTGTTGTTGATCAAACTTCCTTGTTGATCAAGCTCCGTTGTTGATTAAGCTTCTATGTTGATCCAGCTTCCTTGTTGATCAAGCTCCGCTGTTGATCAAGCTTCCCTGTTGATCAAGCTCCGTTGTTGATCAACCTTCTCTGTTGATCAACCTTCTCTATTGATCAAGTTTCTATGCTCAGCACGCTTCTTATCTTCCCAACAAGCTTTTCTCGTCTCACCAAGCTTCTATGCTGCTCATTACGCCTCAACCGTCATAGTAACCGTCTGCTCGACAGCTCCTGATCATCCTCCTCTTCTCATCAGCCTTGCAGGCTACTCTCGGCAACCCTCTCCTCTATCCCCGCAACCCCTTTGATAAGCACTTGCTCCACTCTCGAGCACTCAGAAGCTTCCTTCTTTCTTCTTCCCCCGCAGCCTTCTTTCCTCTTATCCACTCAGCTTGTGACACCGAACACACTCCCTCCATGTTAGCTGCCCGGTGCCACGTTCGTGCATCAACAGTTAACACGCGACCTTCAGATCCGAACAGACAGTGAACAGCGATAGTTAGACATGTCAGACCACCAACCAGCGGAGAACCTTGCTCCAAGTCCCAGTGAAGATCCACTCTGGGAGGCCTTCGAGAAATCGCGTCGTGAGAATGCTCATCAGTTCCAAGCAATCAACCAAATTCTTGCTGCAATCACACAGTGATTAGACCCTCATCCTGCAGCAGCTCCAGCTGCTCCAATAAATCCAGCATCCGAGACTCCTCAATCTTATCCTCCGGCCTGCCCACCGTTCTATCCTCCTTACACTCCAACCATTTCGCAAGGGCTTGCAGCCCCTTTGCGACCTCAAGATGAAGAGTTTGCAGCTCGTCAAAACTTCTTCCGGGAAGCAGCCCGGGGCAGTCCTGCAAGATTTCTCGACTTTCAGGGAAGTCATCCTTATCATCCAGCTCCTGTCTTTACTCCTGCAGCAACTTTTACCTTTTATTCCCCTGCTTCCTTTGCAGCTACAGCTTATGCTCCCTTTAATCCTTATGTTGTAGGAGAACAAGAAGAATCGTCACTGTTTATAGAGAATGTTTGTCATGAACCAACTCTAGCCAACTTCAGAGAGCCCTGGTTACCGATCTACACTGGAGAGACTGATCCAGTGAAGCATCTTCAAACTTTTGAGTCTGTCGTTGCTTCAAAACTCTCTCAAATGCAACCAAGTGCAAGCTCCTATTCACAACCTTTGATGGGCAAGTGAGGGACTGGTTCTATGGCCTTCGTCCTCACTCCATCACTTCTTTTGCTGATCTGCAAAGGGAGTTCTTGCTCAGGTTCTCTACCTCAACCAAGAGAAAGGGCGGTCCTGAAGCCCTCTTTAAAATCAAGCAGCGTGGAAATGAAACTTGGTCTCAATTCGTTGATCATTTCCAAAGAGAAATCTTGGACATCGAGATTGCCGATCAAGAAATGTACCGAGTGGCTCTTATCCATGGTCTCCGTGAAGGGCCTCTCAAGTTTGAAGCCAATTTCCGTGCACCGAGAACATATCAAGAGTTGATTGCCTTAGCCAACTCGTACATCTGAGGCAAAAAAAGCAACCCAGGCTTCGTCTCCAAGCTTATATTAGAGAAAGATCCTTCTCATAAACAGCCTCCGAGGTCTCCTCGGAAAGATTTCCAAACTAACTCAAGGAGGGAAAGAATATTTCAGCATCGTCGATACTTCTTCCGGGATCAATAGCGTACTCGAGATCCACTACTACCACCAGCTTCAACTTCTCAAATAGATGCAGTTTACCATCAGCAAGGCAATGACTTGCATGAGTCCGAACTAGATGAGGCCATTCATGAAGTGAGCCAAATCATGAAGGATAAAGCTACTACAAAAGGCCTTATCGATCGGCTGATCAAAGATCTAGAGACTCAGAACCATACTGTGAATTCCACAAAGAGTCAGGCTACTTGACTGAGAGCTACCGAGCAGTCCGCCAACTAGTGCAAAGGATGCTCCGACAGGGTAAGATGCGTGACCAGTTTCCCAAAGAAGATCGCCCCGATCCAACAACCTCAAAGGGCAAAGAAGTTGTAGAAATTCCTTGCAGCTCAAGAGGGGTGAGCCTAGTAGAAGAGCCCCCTCTCCTCGTTGTTAATAAAACCGTCGAATGCTTTGATGCCGATGACGAGGGTGTAGTTGGAAGACTGTTCTGAGCCAACAAAGGACTTCATAGTTCTCCAATTTTTTTCACAACCGTGATCAGTTACTCTTACTCTTACTTTTCAAACATTTTCATTTTAAAGCACTTCTCAGTGCTACTTCTTGCTTTTCAATAAAGCTTTTATCAGGGATCTTATACTGACACAGTTCCCTTCTTGTGATGCTTCCTATTCTATTTTTCTCTTTGCCGAAGAGATCACTACGCCAATGAGATATCGCCAAGTCTTGCTATAGGCCCCCTCGAGATTGGATTCCGGCGTAAGACCACAACGACCACATATCGCGGGGAGTGTTCGCATATGTGTAGTGGGGGATATCCAACTCTCATGCGGAGGAATACAGGACTTTGGATCCTAGCTGGCATCTAACACAGAGTGTGTGCTAGGTAGGCCCCATTTGTTAGCTCTGTTGTGCTTCGTAAAGGATACATTACAGTTACGGTGATCTTTTCTTGACAAGCAATGGCGATCAAGCGTAGCCTTGTTACTTTGATCATCTCACAACTGCGATGGCCGAACACTCTCTGGTACTCTCGATCCGTGCCTTTGCGGTTCCACAATTCCACCGATCTTTCTACAGATAAGCAATAGGCCACTTAGTGCAACTAGTCTCATTGATCAGTTATGATTGTACCGGAGGCAAGAGAGCAGTGTATCTAGCGATCCTTCTCAGGATTCTCCTTGCTTTTCTCTTGTATGCCATCCTAGAGGATGCGCGATCAACCCGCTTTGAGTAGGACTATACTCGAGATGACCATTCTCAGGCAAGCGATGCATAAGGCCCACGGGGAACACCTGTGGCAGCATCCAGCCTTCTTTAGTCACTTCCGAGTATAGATATCTTTTTGTCAACTGCCTTCTTTCACAGGTGAACAGGTTAATCCGACCTCTCAAAAGGATTAGCAAACATCCGCTTTGCTTATGCTCATTTCATATACATTTCTTGCTCAAGCTCTATCAGATGATGATTCATAGAGCAATTCATTACTCTTATCAAAATCTAATGGCATCAAATATTGATCAAAGAATCTTACTCTCCTTGATCATCAAGTGATGTTATTGAAATCTAGTTAAGATTGACAGAATTCATAAAGTTCCTTCTCTGCTAATCAGATCATATCCATCCAGCCATATCAACAGTCAATGCTCGACTTATTGATCTGGGCTTCACGATAAAAAGTTCATCAGGCATTTTCCTTGCCATTTGGTCATGTCCACCTTATCTCATAACCAGTTAACACCTGCAAGCCTCATCCAGGTACTTGCAGTTTAGTTCATTATGATATGCATTCTGCTCACTCTTTTCTCTTAGCAGTGATCAACAGATGCTTGCAAGTTTCTTCACAGGTACTTGCAAGCTCCTTTCATACATTCTGTCTGCTTCTAACTCTCATTTTGTAGTGAATAACCGGAACTTGCAAGTTTCTTCACAGGTACTTGCAAGATATTTCGATGTTTTGTCTGCTCCTAACTCTTTTCTTGTAGAGATCAGCAGACATTTGCAAGTTTCTTCTCAAGTACTTGCAAAATACTTATATATATCGTTTCTATTTCTAACATCACTTTTGCAGAGACTAGCAGACACTTGCAAGACCATTTTAGGTACTTGCAACTCATTTTTCTTTCTTACATACTCCTCACTCTTCCTTTTGTAGGGGATAACAGGTGCTTGCAAACCTTCACCAGGTATTTGCGAGTTATCTCCCTTCTATAATTTTCTCTCACCTTGATTTTGCAGAACTCAGTAGAAGACACATCTTCTTCGTTTTGCAAAGGCAAACTCAGGTACGCGTGAAGTGTACCTTCCATTTATGTCTTCACTAACTTTTCCTTCGCAGGAAAAAGACAGGAAATAGCAACCTTGTTAGGAAAGACATCAGGTTTTATCTCCCCTTGTCTCTGTTTCCTTTGGGGTGGATCACGATTTTCGTGGGTCTCCAACTTTTTCAAAGTTCCCTTCGGAACTTAAAAAAGTGCGGGGACTATGTTAACCCATAAATCGACGATCCTTCCCAAGGTAGCAAGCTGGCTAGTCGCGACCTTCGGATTCTCCCTGGAGTTCGCGACAAGTCCAAGTGTAGGCGGACAGTTTTCCCTATCCGCCCAGGTCGCCTAACAACCGCGTGTCCTGCGGGGCGGCGGGTTGTTCCCATAGCTCACCCTTGCAGGCCATGCGGTTAGGCCTGATAACTGTGCAGCATTCTTCCTTGCAGGAGGCAACCTACAACAATAGGGGGCCATCTGTACGATCTATCCCTTCGGTCCGCCAGGTCGCCCAGCCAGCGCCAACCCTGGACCAATTCAACCGTCACGGGCTTGGCGGACTCACGCTCCGGCACGCCTTCAGAGTTTCCTCCCCTGCAGGGGCGGCCTGCTCCTCAGGCCGCCTCCTCTGCCTGCCTAGTGGCGGCCTGCTCCTCAGGCCACCAACCAGGGGGGCCTCCAGCAGCCAGGCCACCCCCTTTTGGGCGGCCTCCAGCACCTAGGCTGCACCCTTGGGAGGCCTCCAGCAGCTAGGCCGCCCCATTTTGGGCGGCCTCCAGCCCAGGCCGCCCCCTTGGGCGGCCTCCAGCAGACCAGGCCACCCCCTCTGGCGGCCTCCAGCATGCCAGGCCACCCCCTTGGACGACCTCTAGTCCAGGCCGCCCCTTTTGGGCTACCTCTACCCCAGGCCACCCCCTTGGGCGGCCTCCAGAAGCCCATGCCGCCCCTTTGGCGGCCTCTAGCAGCCAGGCCGCCCCCTTGGGCGGCCTCCAGCCCAGGCCGCCCCTTTGGCGGCCTCCAGCAGCCAGGCCGCCCCTTAGGCATCCTCCAGCCCAGGCCGCCCCCTTGGGCGGCCTCCAGAAGCCCAGACCGCCCCTTTGGCGGACTACAGTCTCAGGCCGCCCCCTCTGCTCAATTTCTCTGCTCGCCGAGTCTGCCCAGCCGGGCAGCTTGCTTGTCGAGTACGCGCAAGTCTGTATGATGACGTCACTTGGACCCGCTTCTAGATGATCTTTCCCGGGCCTATAAATAGCCCCCAATGCCTCTCATTTAGCACGGGGGCACGGGGGCGAGAGGAGAACTTCCAGCTTAATCAAGGTCTGCGGACTCAATTTCTCAGTCCTCCCAGTCCTCCACAGTTGATCAAGCAAGGTCTGCGGACTCAGTTTCCCAGTCCTCCACAGCTTGCCAGCAAACTCTGCGGACTCAGATTTCCAGTCATCCACAGCTTGCCATCAAGCCGCGCGGCCTGCTAGCAGTCTCTTTTCCTTAGCCTCTGCCAACTCCTTCCTTAACCGCCAGCTTCCCCTTTGTACCGTTTATTGTCTTTTTCATGTAAAGGTGCATTAGCAAGCTGTAATCTTGTTTCTTGATTAATGGAAAAGCCTGTCGCAATAGTGGCATTTAAGCCGCGGCGAGCGAAGTTTGTTGTTGCTGCTGCTGGTGGCCCCCTCTCTTCCTCTCAGCTCAGCTTAGCTCTCTCGTTGTCAATGTGCAAGCACAAACGTCCAAGTACTGTCAGCTCAATCTCCGTGTTGATCAAGCTTCTCTATTGATCAAGCTTCCTTAATGATCAAGCTCTGCCGTTGATCAAGCTTCCTTCCTGATCAAGCTCCGATGTTGATCAACCTTCTTTGTTGATCAAGCTCCGTTGTTGATCAAGCACTTTGTTGATCAAGCTTCCTTGTTGATCAAGCTCCATTTTTTATCAAGCTTCCTTGCTGATCAGGCTCCACTCTTGATCAACCTTCTTTGTTGATGAGGCTCCATTGTTGATCAACCTTCTTCTCTGTTGATCAAGCTCCGTTGTTGATCAACCTTCCTTGTTGATCAAGCTCCGCTGTTGATCAAGCTTCTCTGTTGATCAACCTTCTTCTCTGTTAATCAAGCTTCCTTGTTGATCAAGCTGCGTTGTTGATCAACCTTCCTTGTTGATCAAGCTCCATTGTTGATCAAGCTTCTTTGTTGATCAAGCTCCGTTGTTAATCAAGCTTCTCTGTTGATCAAGCTTCCTTATTGATCAAGCTTCGCTGTTGATCAACCTTCCTTGTTGATCAAGCTCCGTTGTTGATCAAGATTCTCTGTTGATCAAGCTTCCTTGTTGATCAAGCTCCGCTATTGATCAAGCTTCTCTGTTGATCAAGCTCCGCTGTTGAACAACCTTCTCTGTTGATCAACCTTCTCTGTTGATCAAGCTTCTCTGCTCAGCAAGCTTCTTCTCTGCCCAGCAAGCTTTTCTCGGCTCAACAAGCTTCTTCGCTGTTCATTACGCCTCAACCGTCATAGTAACCGTCTGCTCGACAGCTCCTGATCATCCTCCTCTTCTCATCAGCCTTCCCGGCTACTCTTGGCAACCCTCTCCTCTATCCCCGTAACCCCTTTGACAAGCGCTTGCTCCACTCTCGATCACTCAGAAGCTTCCTTCTTTCTTCTTCCCCCGCAGCCTTCTTTCCTCTTCTCCACTTAGCTTGTGAGACCGAACACACTCCATTCGTGTTAGCTGCCCGGTGAAACTTTCGCGCATCAACATGCTCGACGAATGGTGAGAACTTCTGGTGAGAGGCCACAGAACATGCAAGCCCTGTCAGAATCTTCATGACTTAGATGTTCTTCTTCATCGACTACGGGTAGTCAAATAAGGTTGGAGATAGAGGTTTTGGTGAGTTTAATCTTGATACCCTTTACTGTGGACTTGAGGACCTTGCCATTTATTCTTACCTTGATGTTTGTAAAGAACACTTCGACCTCTGGAAATAGGATTTTGCACGGTTCCTGAAGAACGAACGTCAACCCGGCGGTGTCGAGGAGAATAAGTAGATTCCTGAAATCGTCGGACAATTCGGCAATACCGGCAGTAACAAGTTCTGAACCGATTCCAATCTTTGACGGTGGTGCCATGATTCAGAGAATTGAGAAAAATTCTATGCGGGGAAGAAGTCAGCGTGGGTTCTACGATAGTCGGTGGAAGACGAAGAGACTTCTCTTTTTCTCAAGCGAAAGGATTTTGAAGTCGTGTAGAAAGTAAATTCGGACTTTTCCTATTTATATAACCCTAATTTATCGATGATTAAGAAGGAAATTAAGCTAACATACCTTTGAATGTGGCGGTATAAGCCTCGGGTTGCGAATAAAAAAATTTGAATATAAGTAAGAAAAAGTCTTCCTGATACTCGAGTGGACCGGCAGTACTCGAGTGGTATAATGAAGATACTCGAGTGACGTCGTCATTCTTCTCGAGTGGGAACTTAAGTACTTGAGTAGTGTTAGTCGAGTGACTTATAGAGTACTCGAGTGGTCTGAAGAAGTACTCTAGTGGGTTGAAGAAGTACTCGAGTGGTCTTTATCTTATTCGAGTCATTAAGTCGGAATTTGAGAAATTTAAACTTTTGATGCATTCCTTGATTTTTGAGCTTTGTTGTGAGTCCACCTTCTCTAATCTTCTTTGTTAAGCATTCCAAATTCTATTTTGAAGAATGAGAACTTGGCCTCGTCCAGCAGCTTCGTGAATATGTCTGCAATCTGCCTGTCTGTTGGGACATATTGTAGATCAATGTTCCCATGCTCCACATCCTCCCGGATGAAGTGGTACCGCAGCTCTATGTGCTTTGTCCGGCTGTGAAAAACTGGGTTGTTGGATATTGCAATCGTGCTGGAGGAGTCGCAAAATAAAGGGATGTTTTGGACTTTTAGATTGTAATATTCCAGCTGATTCTTTAGTCATAGCAACTGTTCACAACAACTGCTTATAGAGATATACTCTGACTCAGCTGTTGAGATTGCAACACAGTTCTGTTTCTTACTACTCCAGGAAATGAGCCTTCTTTCAAGGAATTGGCAAGTCCCGAAAGTGCTCTTCCTGTCATATTTGTTACCTGCAAAATCTGCATCTGAAAAACCAATTAGCTTGCTATCATTACTTCTTGGGTACCATAAGCCAAGATTTTGTGTACCTTTAAGGTATCTCAAAATCCGCTTTGCAGCAGCGTAGTGAGATTCCTGAGAGTTAATTTGAAATCTAGCATATACACATGTTGAGAATATTATGTCTAGTCTACTGGCAGTAAGGTAGAGCAAGGATCCAATTATGCTTCTGTACTTGGTTTCATCAAAAGGTTTCCCTTTCTCATCCTTGTCTAGAGACACAACTGAATCCATTGGAGTCCTCATAGAGGTTGCATTCTCCATTCTGAATTTCTTAATTATCTCTTTGGTGAACTTAGTCTGCGAGATGAAAATTCATCTTCAGATTGTTTCACCTGACACCCTAAGAAATATTTCAGCTTGCCCATACTGCTCATTTCAAACTTCCCTTGCATAAGTTTTGAAAACTTCTTGCAGAGGTTGTCGTCAGAGATGAGCAGAGGATTTGCTGAAATTCAGCACAATACTGATGAATTAAGACAGCTATTCAAGATAGGTGTAAAGGCTCTGGACCACATAATCACCAGTGTTGGTCATGTAAGGGAACAAACAGTTACTATCGCAAATAACCAGATTTAGTTTAAAAAGTCAGCCCAAGCTCAAACATTCAAAATCTGTGATGAAGTAGGTACCTTCAAGTAATTTTGGCTCTACTGACGACGACCTCTGCAAGAAGTTTTCAAAACTTATGCAAGGGAAGTTTGAAATGAGTAGTATAGGCGAGCTGAAGTATTTCTTAGGGTGTTAGGTGAAACAATATGAATATGGAATTTTTATCTCGCAGACTAAGTTCACCAAAGAGCTAATTAAGAAATTCGGAATGGAAAACGCAACCTCTATGAGGACTCCAATGGGTTCAGCTGTGTCTCTGGACAAGGATGAGAAAGGGAAACCTTTTGATGAAACCAAGTACAGAAGCATAATTGGTTCCTTGCTCTACCTTACTGCCAGTAGACCAGACATAATATTCTCAACATGTGTATGTGCTAGATTTCAGGTGAAATCTCAGGAATCTCACTATGCTGCTGCAAAGCGGATTTTGAGATACCTTAAAGGTACACCAAATCTTGGCTTATAGTACCCAAGAAGTAATGATAACGAGCTAATTGGTTTTTCAGATGCAAATTTTGCAGGTAGCAAAGATGACAGGAAGAGAACTTCCGAGACTTGCCAATTCCTTAGAAGAAGGCTCATTTCTTGGAGTAGTAAGAAACAGAACTGTGTTGCAATCTCAACAGTTGAGTCAGAGTATATCTCTGCAAGCAGTTGTTGTGCACACTTGATATGGATAAAGAATCAGCTGGAAGATTACAATCTCAAAGTCCAAAACATTCCTTTGTTTTGCAACTCCTCCAACGCGATTGCAATAGCCAACAACCGAGTTTTTCACAGCCGGACAAAGAACATAGAGTTGCGGTACCACTTCATCCGGGAGCATGTGGAGCATGGGGACATTGATATACAATATGTCCCAACAGACAGGCAGATTGCAGACATATTCACGAAGCCGCTGGATGAGGCCAAGTTCTCGTTCTTCAAAACAGAACTTGGAATGCTCAACAAAGAAGATTAGAGAAGGTGGACTCACAACAAAGCTCAAAATCAAGGAATGCATCAAAAGTTGAAATTTTTCAAATTCTGACTTAATGACTTGATCAAGATAAAGACCACTCGAGTACTTATTCAACCCACTCGAGTACTTCTTCAGACCACTAGAGTACTCCGTAAGTCACTCGACTAACACTACTCGAGTACTTAAGTTCCCACTCGAGAAGAATGACCACGTCACTCGAGTATCTTCATTATACCACTCGAGTACTGTCGGTCCACTCGAGTATCAGGAAGACTTTTTCTTACTTCTATTCAAATTTCTTTATTCGCAACCCAAGGCTTATACCACCACTTTCAAAGGTATGTTAGCTTCATTTCCTTCTTAATCATCGATAAATTATGGTTATATAAATAAGAAAAGTCCGAATTTACTTTCTACACGAATTCAAAATCCTTTCACTCGAGAAAAAGAGAAGTCTCTTCGTCTTCCGCCGACTGTCGCAGAGCTCGCGACGACTTCTTACACGCACCAAATTTTTCTCAATTCTCTGAACCATGGCACCGCCGTCAAAGATTGGAATTGGTTCTGAACTCATCACCGCCGGTATTGCCGAATTGTCTGACGATTTCAGGACTCTACTTATTCTCCTCGACACCGCCGAGTTGACGTTCGTTCTTCAGGAACCGTGCAAAATCCTATTTCCAGAGGTCGAAGTGTTCTTTACAAACATCAAGGTAAGAATAAATGGCAAGGTCCTCAAGTCCACAGTAAAGGGTATCAAGATTAAACTCACCAAAACCTCTGTGTCCAACCTTCTTCGACTACCTGTAGTCGATGAAGAAGAACATCTAAGTCATGAAGATTCTGACAGGGCTTGAATGTTCTGTGGCCTCTCACCAGAAGTTCTCACCATTCGTCGAGCAGACCTCAATCCAGAAAGTAAATTCCTGGTGGATATCATTGGAAAGATTCTCCTGTGCAAGACCAGTCTATAAGAGACATTTCTCTTAATTTGTTTGACATCATGATAGACATCATCTGCAGAAAGAAATTTCAATTTGGTATGTTGATTCTTGACAAGATCAGGGAGAGCATCAAGTCTCCAAACTATGCCAGGATCTTCTCTTTGATGTTGCATGAGATCAATCCTGAAGTTTTCAATTTCTCCAAAGGTACAACACTACACCACATGAAGAAAGTATTTATTTCCTCTATTTAGAGATGGGAATTGAAACTGCTGAATCCTGCCTAGTCTGCCAGAGCCCATGACCATCCTACTGTAGAGGACAAGACCCCATCTCCCTCTCCACCTCATATTGCCAGCACATCTGGTACAGCTGCTGAGGGGAAGCCTGCTCCTTCTCTTCCAGAAGATATAGTACCTACTCCACCTATTACTTCTCTCCCTCCAACCACTCCTAAAGAAACACTCTTAGATGCTCAGGTACAAGACATCATTCTTTCTATAGAAGAAGCCATCAATCAAATGATTGAAGAGTTAAGTACTGATTAACCTCTTCCTCCACTCCAATCAGAACAACCTACTGAACCATCAAAGCATCCAGCACCAGTACCATCACCCAATCATACTCCATTACCAAGATCTCTTATTCCATCTCCTGACTCCCCTGTTCACCACTCTACTACTGCTGACAAAGAGCATGTTGAGACTATATTAATTTCTGATGAGAAAGAACAGTCCCCAGAACCAGTTGAAGCTCCTTTGAAGATCCTGGACTTTACTATCCCCACCATCATCACTGAAGAAGGAGATGCCCAGATTCATACTACCAGATCTCATAGCTCTGTCATTATTGAAGAAGTTATTCCATGGTCTGCTCCTCCTCTCCTTCAGTTCCTTCGACTACTACTCCTCCTCCTACTGCAAATGACATTATGGGTAAGATTGAACAGATGCTGCTAGATCAATGAAAGTACTTTGATGACTCTCTCAAAGTTGTTCAAGATAAAGTCACTGCTCTTGGGAAAGAGATAAGCAGAGGATTTGCTGAAATTCAACTTAATACTGATGAATTAAGACAGCTATTCAAGATAGGTGGAAAAGCTCTGGACCACAGAATCACCAGTGTTGGTCATGTAATGGAACAAGTTGTTACTATTGCAAATAACCAGATTCAGTTAGAAAAGTCAGCCCAAGCTCACATATTCAAAATCTGTGAAGAAGTAGGTACCTTCAAGTATTCTTCGACTAGATTCATCAGTCAAAGAAATAATGTCTTATCTATCTTTTCTCTTGTGAACTTGTTCTCAAGAAGAAAGGTAGACAACGTCTCATACCAAGCTCGAGGAGCTTGTTTCAAACCATATAAAGTTTTAGATAATAGATAAACATAATCAGGAAAGTTAGAATTAACGAAACCTGGAGGTTGTTCCACATACACCTTTTCTTTTAAGTCACCATTAAGGAAGGCAGACTTCAGGTCCATCTGATAGACAGTGAAGCCCTTAAGAGCGGCATATACTAGGAATAACCTGATTGCCTCCAGTTTTTCCACTGGAGCGTACGTCTGGTCAAAGTCGATTCCTTCTTCTTGGCCTTCTTGTCTACAGACACAAGTGCAATCTCATCTTTGTTGAGATCCATCAATTTCTTAGGAACCTTCTTTGTTGGATCTATAGTGGAGACGGTCATCGAAATATAAGGACCTTCTTCAACAATCACGAAAATCCTTGGATCCACAGCTTCCATGAAAAATCTAATCCTCTCTTTCCACATAGGAAAGTTGTTCTTAGTACACAAGGGAAGCTTAGCAAATTCTTTGGCCTTGTCCATGCTTGAATAACTCTGAAGACAACTCAGGTCAGATCTGATCAAGGTGTTAACCTTTTAATGATCAACTTCGCTCTGATAACAATTGAAAGTGTTCAGTTTCTACCTAAATCACCTAGAGGGGGTGAATAGGTGAGTTGTGTGTCTTTTTGCGAAATAAATAATTAGTGATCTATGCACAAAAATCTACCAAGCATTCACAGACGACAAGAGATTTATAATGGTTCCCCAACCTTGGGCACATCCACTTTCCACTCACCGATCTAGCAAAGCACTAGACTCGGTTACTCCACTATCTCGGATTAAAACCAATCCTACGCCTCGGAACAACGTTCCTACAACTCGATCCACAACACGGATCTACACTCGGAAGATCAAAACTTCCTACAACTTGGAGAACAAATCTCCTACACTCGGAGAGTAATGTCCAACAAGAATAAATTGAGAAAATGAAATACAAACAATATATCTTTCTCAGATCTGGAGATTTCGGCAAAGGTCTTCTTCTTGAACTTTACGGCTTTATCAGAAATTGTTGAAGAAGATGCACGGCTAGATCTGGATATGAAACTTCTTTGACTCACAAGATCAAGGAGAAGATCTGTAGATGGAAGAGTATCTTGATCTCCAAGTCAACCTTTCTGAATCATCCTGGATCGACAGCCCTTGGCGATGAGGAAGATGAGCGGCTGGGGCATCCGATTTAGGAAAGAGAAATTGGTCGATTTAGAATTCTTAGAATGCTTCGTTAATGTGCTTAGGGTTAGTCAAAATGATAAGACCTTATATAAGATCTCCCTAATGGTCAGAATTTGCATTAATGATTTCCATGTGGACCAATCACGTCGAGGCATTTGAAAATCCCGTCCGTTCTGGAGTTAGTGAATTTTCTTGAAAAATTTTCTGCATTACTCGAGTGAAGATAAGCTACTCGAGTACTAATATGAGTTCTCGAGTAGATAATATTAGTCGACTCGAGATGATAATCTTCAGGAAAATCAGAACAGAATCTGTAATCACTCGAGTGGAATAAGACTTACTCGAGTGCCATAAATTTTACTCGAGACCTGGAAGGATCACTCAAGATGTAGAAGTGAACTACTCGAGAGGTAGAAGTGAACTACTTGTGAGAAGGACTTAGAAAAATTCTAAGAGTTTAAAAATCAATTACTCGAGTATTAGATCTAGACAACTCAAGAAGTAAGCAGACTTCTCAAGTACATAAACTAGACTACTCGAGTGAGGTAAATTCAACACGAGAACATCACTTCTGTAACTTGAGATAACTGGTTCAACTACTCGAGTGGTGGACTTGACTACTCGATTAAAGTACTTAGAATATATTCTGAGAGGAGAAACTGTTAACTAGAGAATAAGAAGAAGTCTACTCGAGTAATGGACTTGGCCACTCGAGAGCTATGTTCAGACTTATCGAGAACCATTTCCCTTACTCGAATTCAGACAGACTTACTCGAGTATTTACTAAGGGTTCAACTCAAGTACTTAAACTTCTACTCGAGTGAAATTATTAGAAATATTGAGTTTATGAGAACTTTTCCTTTCTTCAATAAAATCAGCAACACGTCTTTCTCCAATCAATCCTAGTGCATGAAGATGAAGTGTATCCCAATAGAGAGACTACACATGAGTCAACACCATGGATCACACAATGAGAGATTACATTGTATGGTCCTGTGTTTGGTGACCCATTGTAGACTGACATTGGTCTACACTTAGCAAATTAGTCATACAAACACAACTCAAATAATACATCAAATATAACTTAATTCATCTTAGTTCAAGGGTGACTTCTCACAAATCTAGGTTATGGTGGATACAAAACCCAACAGTCTCCCCCTATTTGAAGAATTCAGAACCCTCTGCACTAAGGTAAATTATATATACAAATAAAGAGCTAGATGTGCATGAGAGAAAACAAAGTAACAAGCATAAAGGTTATAAGCAAAGAGTAGATAATCAAAATTAAGGATGTATATAAGTAGAATTGTCCAAAAATCATTTCTACAAAATTCATATCCACACACTTATAACTTTCTGCAGTCTTAAGCTTGATATTGATGTTGTTGTTGTCTATCCTTCTTTTCTTGTTGTCTCCTTTGATAACTGTAAGGCTTTGGATAGTACTTGGGAGGTTTTGGAGGAGCAGCAGGATTGTTTCTTCCATATTCTCTATCATACAGTATTCTTTTGGTCATAGACTTCTCATACAAGTCTCATTCTTGGGGGCTGTATTGATCATGTCTATTTTCATTGAAGTCTAAGATTAACTTTAGGGTATCTAGGATAAGGGACTTTGATGTATGGCTCCAGATCTCTGCAAACTCAGGAGCTTGCCTTTTCTCTATATCTGGAACTGGAATGGATCTGCTGGCAGAGGCTCCATCACCATACTTCCTTTTCTTTGGAATGTGAAGTTCAGGAGGAGCTTGTTGAAATATATCTGCTGGATCGAATTTACCAAACCTGAGAATAAGATTCTGGAGGAGGGGCTTCAAAGCCTTGAATTCTTGGAGAGAAGGTATGCTGAGGAACTGGAGCTAGAGCTAGGGGATTCAAATGATGAGGAATATTGTTGGGATCTGCTTGAAAATCAGGGAATATCTGGTTGTGCATCCATACAGCTATATCATAAGTATGGAATTTTACACTGTGAATTTGATTCTGCGCATCATCATGAATTTCCTTAAGCTTTTCTTCCCAGAGGGATTGCTTGGCAGCATCAGATTTCTCTAAGTACTCTTTGACTAGATTCTCCCCCTTTCTAACTTCTACAGTTATAGTATTGATAACATCTTCTTTGAAGGTACCTACTTCTTCACAGATTTTGAATGTGTTAGCTTGGGCTGACTTTTCTAACTAAATCTGGTTATTTGCACTAGTAACAGCTTGTTCCATTACTTGACCAACACTGTTGATTGTGTGGTCCATAGCTTTTCCACCTATCTTGAATAGCTGTCTTAATTCATCTGCATTGTGCTGAATTTCAGCAAATCCTCTGCTCATCTCTTTCTCAAGAGCAGTGACTTTATCTTGAACAACTTTGAGAGAGTCATCAAAGTACTTTCTTTGATCTAGCAGCATCTATTCAATCTTACCCATAATGTCATTTGCAGTAGGAGTAGGAGTAGCAGTAGAAGGAACCGAAGGAGGAGGAGGAGCAGACTATGGAATAACTTCTTCAATAATGACAGAGCTCTAAGCTCTAGTAGTATGAATCAGTGCATCTCCTTCTTCAGTGATGATGGTGGGGATAGTGAAGTCCAGGCTCTTCAAAGGAGATTCAACTAGTTCTGGGGACTGTTCTTTCTCATCAGAAATTAATATAGTCTCAACCTGCTCTTTGTTAGCAGTAGGAGAGTGGTTAACAGGGGAGTCAGGAGATGGAACAGGAGATCTTGGAGATGGAGTATGATTGGGTGATGGTACTGGTGCTGGTTGCTTTGATGGTTCAGTAGGTTGTTCTGATTGGAGTGGAGGAAGAGGTTCATCAGTACTTAACTCTACAATCATTTGATTGATGGCTTCTTCTGTAGAAAGAATGGTGTCTTGTACCTGAGCATCTGATGGTGTTTCTTTAGCACTGGTTGGAGGGAGAGAAGTAACAGGTGGAGTAGGTACTCTATTTTCTCGAATAGAAGGAGCAGGCTCCCCCTCAGCAGCTGCACCAGATGTGCTGGCAATATGAGGTGGAGAGGGATATGGGGTCCTGTCCTCTACATTAGGATGGTCATGGGCTCTGGCAGACTAGGTAGGATTCAGCAGTTTCAATTCCCATCCCTGAATAGAGGAAATAGATACTTTCTTCATGTAGTGTAGTGTTGTACCTTTGGAAAAATTGAAAACTTCAGGATTGATCTCATGCAACATCAAAGAGATGATCCTGACATAGTTTAGAGCCTTGATGCACTCCCTAATCTTGTCAAGAATCAACATACCAAATTGAAATTTATTTCTGCAGATGATTGTTGTCATGATGTCAAACAAATTAAGAGAAATGTCTCTTATAGAACTGGTCTTGCACAGGAGAATCTTTCCAATGATATCCACCAAGAATTTGCTTTCTGGATTGAGGTCTGCTCTGTTAACCCAGAAATCAGCGATCCTTCACAAGGTAGCCAGGTGGCTAGTCGCGACCTTCAGATTCTCCCTGGAGTTCGCGACAAGTCCAAGTGTAGGCGGAGAGTTTTCCTTGTCCGCCCAGGTCGCCTAGCAACCGCATGTCTTGCGGGGCGGCGGGTTGTTCCCATAGCTCACCCTTGCAGGCCATGCGGTTAGGCCTGCTAATCGTGCAGCATTCTTCCTTGCAGGAGGCAACTTACAGCAATAGGGGGCGATCTGTACGATCTATCCCTTCGGTTCGGTCGCCCAGCCAGTGCCAACCCTAGACCAATTCAACCGTTGCGGGCTTAGCGGACTTATGCTCCGGCTCGCCATCAGAGTTTCCTCCCCTGTAGGGGCGGACTGCTCCTCAGGCCACCTCCTCTGCCTTCCCAGTGGCGGCCTGCTCCTCAGGCCGCCACCCAGGGGGGCCTCCAACAGCCAGGCCGCATCCTTTTGGGCGGCCTCCAGCCCAGGCTGCCCCATTGGGTGGCCTCCAGCCCCCAGCCCGCTCCCTTGGGCAGCCTCCAGCAGCCAGGACGCCCCCTTTTGGGCGGCCTCTAGCCCAGGCCGCCCCCTTGAGCGGCCTCCAGCAGGCCAGGCCACCCCCTTGGGCAGCCTCCAGTCTAGGCCGCCCCTTTTGGGCGGCCTACAGCCCAGGCCGCCCCCATGGGTGGCCTCTAGAAGCCCAGGCCTCCCCTTTGGCGGCCTCTAGCAGCCAGGCTGCCCCCTTGGGAGGCCTCCAGCACAGACCGCCCCTTTGGCGGCCTCCAGCAGCCAGGCCTCCCCCTTGGGCAGCCTCCAGCCCAAGCCGCCCCCTTGGGTGTCCTCCAAAATCCCAGGCCGCCCCTTTGGAGGACTCCAGTCTCAGGCCGCCCCCTCTGCTCAATTTCTCTGCTCGTTGAGTCCGCCCAGCCGGGCAGCTTGCTCGTCGAGTCCGCGAGAGTCTGTATGATGACATCACTGGGCCCCGCTTCTAGATGATCTTCCTCGGGCCTATAAATAGCCCCCAATGAATGTCATTTAGCACGGGGGCACGGGGGCGAGAGGAGAACTGCCAGCTTGATTAAGGTCTGCTCAATTTCTCTGCTCGCAAGTCCGTGCAAGTCAACCTTTCTGAATCATCCTGGATCGACAGCCCTTGGTGATGAGGAAGATGAGCGGCTGGGGCATCCGATTTAGGAAAGAGAAATTGGTCGATTTGGAATTCTTAGAATGCTTCGTTAACTCGCTTAGGGTTAGTCGAAATGACAAGACCTTATATAAGATCTCCCTAACGGTCATAATTTGCATTAATGACGTCCATGTGGACCAATCAAATCGAGGCATTTGAAAATCCCGTCAGTTCTGGACTTAGTGAATTTTCTGGAAACATTATCTGTATTACTCGAGTGAAGATAAGCTACTCGAGTACAAATATGAGTTCTCGAGTAGACAATATCAGACAACTCGAGATGAAGTTCTCCAGGAAAATTAGAACAGAATCTGTAATCACTCGAGTGGAATAAGACTTACTCGAGTGCCAGAAATTTTACTCGAGACCTGGAAGGATTACTCAAGAGCTAGAAGTGAACTACTCGAGATGTAGAAGTGAACTACTGGTGAGAAGGACTTAGAAAAATTCTAGGAGTTTAAAAATTGATTACTCGAGTATTAGATCCAGACAACTCAAGAAGTAAGCAGACTTCTTGAGTACATAAACTAGACTACTCGAGTGAGGTAAATTCAACACGAGAATATTACTTCTGTAACTTGAGACAACTGGTTCAACTACTAGAATGGTGGACTTGACTACTCGATTAAAATACTTGGAATATATTCTGAGAGGAGAAACTATTAACTCGAGAATAAGAAGAAGTCTACTCGAGTAATGGACTTGGCCACTTGAGAGTTATGTTTAGACTACTCGAGAACCATTTCCCTTACTCAAATTCAGACAGACTTACTCGAGTATTTAGTAAGGGTTCAACTCGAGGACTTAAACTTCTACTCTAGTGAAATACTTAGAAAAATTGAGTTTATGAGAACTTTTCCTTTCTTCAATAAAATCAGCAACATGTCTTTCTCCAATCGATCCTAGTGTTTGAAGATGAAGTGTATCCCAATAGAGAGGCTACACATGAGTCAACACTATGGATCACACAATGAGGAATTATATTGTATGGTCCTGTGTTTGGTGACCTGTAGACTGATATTGTTCTACACTTGGCAAATTTGTGCTGCAAACACATAGCTCAAACAATACATCAAATACAACTTAATTCATCTTAGTTCAAGGGTGAATTCACACAAATCTAGGTTATTGTGGATAAACAACCCAACAGGGATTACATTGTATGGTCCTGTGTTTAGTGACTCATTGTAGTCTGACATTGGTCTACACTTGGAAATTTTTTCATGCAAACACTTAACTAAAAAGTACATCAAATACAAACTTAATTCATATTAGTTCAAGGGCGACTTCATACAAATCTGGGTTATTGTGGATGTAACACCCAACACTTAGTCTGAACCTTAGTTGTCTAATTCAGAGCTTTGGCTGTAGCAACATTCTTGAGTGTTGGTGCTTAAGCACCAAAAACAAATTGTCCCGGTTGGGCCATCTGAAATTTTTCATGGGTATTCTCAAAGGCACTCACCCGGCTAGAGCTTTCACCATGGCAGTGAACCTCTTTGTTCACCCCGGAAGAACAACCCTTCTCCTAGTGACCACAGGAGCTTTCCTGGTCATACCTATTAGAAGGTAACCGAACTTTTCTAAAAAGAATCGGAGGCTTGGAAGCAATAGGCTGAGGTGGAGTTGGAGCTTTGCCCTTACTTTTGGAAGGAGCAACTCTTGTGCTTCCCATGAATCCCAACCCCTTCTCACCTTTTTTAGAGGAGATGGTGTCTATCAAGGGTAGTACTGTACTTGGCTTAGAATAGCTAGCCACTATTCTTTTATCCTTCTCAAGCTTATCTTCAAGCTCCCTGATGAGATAGTTCTTGCTCTTGATAGAGGATATCTGGATGTCCAAGAGGGTCTTCAGTTGGCTTATTTCCCTAGCTTTCTGGTCTAGCAGATTACTTGTTACAGTTTGTTGGGCAACTGCAAGCTTAAGAGATGAAATCTCTTTAGCTTTCTTCTTAGACAACTTCTTGACCTTCTTGAAGGCATTCAGAAGTTCTCCATACTTGTCAATCAATTGATTGACATCACCTTTAGATCCAGAATCTTCTTCACCATTGGGTGAAGAGGCTTCTGAGCAAGGACTAGTCTCATACTCAGATAGAGAAGCAGAATTAGGTAATGAATGTACCTTGCTTTGACCAGGCTGATCCTAGCTGTCCTCTTCATATGTCATTTCCATCATCCCTCTGTAGTTGTGGGTATCTTCATCCTCCTCTGAGTCACTATCTGATAGTGTCAGAGGGGCCCTAATTCCTATCCTCACTGGAGGATTAAATTCTTCTGTTGTAACAACTTTATCATTAGCAGCAGCAACAACTTGCCCAATGTAAGCTTCCTCTTCTTCAGACTTTGATGATGATGAGTCTATCCAGCTCTTTTTCTTCTTGGCAATGAAGGACTTCTCCTTAATTCCTTTGTGCTGGTGTTGCTTCTTCTCCTCAGCCTCCTTCCTCTTCTTTATACAGTCAACTATCATATGCCCAGGCTTGCTGCAACAGTAGCAAACTACTTTAGAAGAGTTATATTTATTAGGTTTGGAACCATACTTGTCAGTCTTGGACTGATTCTTCCTGTGATGAGTGGAATTGGAAGACCTCTTCTTCCAATGCTTCTTCTTTATTAGCCTCTGGAGTTGCCTGGAGAATGCTGCAAAGTCTTCATCAGACATGATGTTGTCTAATGCCTCTGAGTCTGAGCTATCTGACTTAGCTGGTCTTCTTGGTGGAGAAAGAATTCTCTCCTTGCCCTTCCTTATACTTTATTCTCTGAAGGCCAAGGACTTTTCCTTAGCCAGGGATTTGTTGGTGGCCTCCTCCTCCTTCCTGGCAGCTAGTTGCATCTCATAAGAGAGCAGCTTTCCAACAATATTTGGGGAGGAGTATCAGCAAGCTTAGCCACCTCTCTTATGGCACAGATCTTAGTATCCCAGTCTCTAGTGAGAGATCTGAGAAACTTGTCATTTATTTCATAATTATTGAAGACCCTCCAATAGGTCTTTAACTCATTTATGATCCTGAAGAATCTTTCATAACAAGCAGACATGTTCTCCTTCAGGTTTTGCCTGAAATCCTCATGCTCTTGGTTAAGCAGAGACTTCCTATCATCCCTTACCTCTTTAGTCCCCTACATGTAGACCAAAAGTGTGTCCCACATCTCTTTGGAGGTCTTGCAGTCAACTAGATTCAGAAAGGTTGAGTCATCAATAGCATTGGCAATAATATTTTGTGCTCTCTTGTCTAGTCCAGCAAAGATGATTTCATCCTTGGTCATCTCAGAGTAGGTCTTATGAGTCTGGTCATTAATATTTAGAACAGAGACCTTCATAAGAATGAAAGGTCCCTCCTTGACTGTTACAAAAATCCTTGGATCATAGGCTTCAATGAATAGCCTTAGCCTCCCTTTTCATATTCCAAAATACTACTTCCTGCAGATGGGAAGTTTCATGAAACTTAGCTCTCTCTGGCTCTCTCTAGAGCCCATGATCACTTAATTGTAGCTACCTTTGGATATCACTCAGATTGTTAAATCCTTTTTGAGTAACCTCCCTTTGATACCACTTGAAAGTTCTTGTTTTCAAGGTAGCTAGTAACCTAGTGGGGGGGGGGGTTGAATAGGTTTATCTAGGTCTTTTGAATTTCTTTTTGTTTCTTCTTGAGTTATTATGTGATTGAGAGCTTTTTATGAACATGCAAATAGAAAACACACACAAAAAAGCACACGGTTATTTTTATAGTGGTTCCCCAAAATTATGGGTGCATCCACTCTCCTCTCACCTTGCTAACTTCCTGTTAGTCAAGGAACTTCTCCAAAACCAATGCTCCAAGGAGCTTACACCTCAGATCCCTCAGGATATCTCAGTCTCCTCTAAACTTACACCTCAGCCATAAGGGCCTACACTCAATGATACAAGTATCACCTACCTCAGGTAATTAAGCCCTACCACTAAGGCTATGGAGGATAGCCCAACCTCAGAGCAAACTTGCTCCAACAACTCAGAGAGACAAACTCTCCTACAACTCAGGCAATATTGTCATACTTCTCAGTGAGTAAAACTCACCAGCCTCAGATCCCAGCTGGATCCTACACTCAGAGAGGAAACCTCTCCTACAGTTCAGGCAAATTTGCCCTACCTCAGGCCCAAGGCCCTACAGCTCAGATCCAGAAGGATCCTACAACAAGAAATAATTTAATTAACTTTGACACGGAGAAATTTCTCCATGTCAATAACTACAGCTGAGAAATTTCTGCTATATATCTCCTCACAGCACAAAAAAACTATGCTGGAGGAACTCAGACGTTAATTATTGAACTTGCTGTATACGACCAAAGATTTGTTGATCTTGAGTCTTCAAGAAGCTAACTGAACCTGTCGAAGGCTGAAGGTTCTTCTTTCTTCAGAACTATTTCTGATCCTGCTGAGCCAGATGGAGACGGCACAGCTATCTAAACTTTTCTTTCTGGAGTGCTTCAAGCTTTTTACATGCAGCAATGGTGAGGAAGATTAAGTCGGCTGCTAACTTTTGAAGTTGATGAAGCCCTGAAAAGTTATCTTGTGTCTTGGCCCATCTCATCCTTTTGTAGTTTGTCAATCAACAGCTCTTAGAGATCGGTGGGTCCCACCTGCAGCTTCCAGCTGCGTCTTGCTTTAACGACTATCTGCCATACAGTAGGCCAGCGATGCCTTTTGTCATGTACTGTAGCTTTGCCGCTCACGATTTAAATATGGTTGACTTTGTCGATTTTGCTGACGTCAGCACCTGTGGACTTGGCCAAAATCGAGCATCAATAGTATATGTGTTGAGTGAATGAGCTTCACTCATCGCCAAATCACTTAGACAGATTTACTGTATCTTGGCGTTGAGTGAGTTACCTTCTCACAATGCCAAACTACTTAGAATATAAATTTGTTTCTAGGCATTGAGTGATTCAGCTTCACTCAACACCAACTTGCTTTCTCAGCTTTCTACTGCTTGGCGTTGAGCAAGTGAGCATCACTCAACGCCAAACTCCTTAGACAAAATTCTGTCTTCACTAGGCGGTGAGAGTGTTTAGTGTGTCTTCTTCACTCAACGCTTTTTGCCTTAACCTTTTCTACAGCCTCTTCTGCATGCATGGAATTGAGAGCGTTGAGTGAACATACTTCACTCGACGCTTTCTGCCTTAGCCATTTATGCTTCTTCAGCATCTTAAACGTTAACAGCGTTGAGTGAACATGCCTCACTCAACGCATTTTGCTTTAACAAATATTGCATCATGGCGTTGAGAGCGTTGAGTGAGCACGCCACACTCGACGCTTTTTACCTTAGCCAAATTTTGTATTTTAAAAATATTGGCTTTAATTGACTGAGCGTTACTCAACACCTAAGACGCTATGGCGTAGAGTGAATGACCTTCACTCAAAGCCTGTGGACATAGCCACATTTCTGCCTCTTAAACCTTAGTCATTGACGGTCTCATCCAGCCTCACTCAACTCTGAACTGAGTTCGACGAATGCTGAATAGAGTTCGATGAACAGTGAGCTCAGCTCGATGAACTCTGAACTCAGTTCGAGTAACTTAGACTTGGCCAAATTTCCTAAACTCTGAGCTTAGTTTGACAAACGATTAGCTCAGTGTTAACCCAGAAATCAGCTATCCTTCCCAAGGTAGCCAGATGACTAGTCGCGACCTTCGGATTCTCCCTGAAGTTCGTGACAAGTCCAAGTATAGGAGGACAGATTTATCTGTCCGCCCGGGATGCATAGCTACCGCGTGCCCTGTGGGACGGCGGGCTGTTCTCACAGCTCACCCTCGCAGGCCGCGCGGTTAGGCCTGTTAACCGCGCGGTTAGGCCTGCTAACCGCGCAGCATTTTTTCCTTGCAGGAGGCAATCTAAAGCAACAGGGGGCGATCTGTACGATCTATTCCTTCAGTCCGTCAGGTCGCCCAGACGGCATCAACCCGACCAACTCAACCATCGCGGGCTCGATGGACTCACTTTCCTGCTCACCGAGACCGCCCGCAAGGGGCGGCCTGTCCGCCGAGACCGCCCGCAATGGGCGGCCTGTCCGCCAAGACCTCCCGCAAGGGGCAGCCTGTCTGCCGAGACCGCTCGCAAGGGGCGGCCTGCTCGCCGAGACAGCCCGCAAGGGGCGGCCTGCTCGCTGAGACCGCCCGCAATGGGAGGCCTGTCCATCGAGACTGCCCGCAAGGGGAGGCCTGCTAGCCGAGACCGCCCGCAAGTGGCGGCCTGTCCGCCGAGACCGCCTGCAAGGGGCGGTCTACTCACCGAGACTGCCTGCAAGGGGCGACCTATCTGCTGAGACCGCCCGCAAGGGGCGGCCTATCCGCCGAGACTACCTACAAGGGGTGGCCTGCTCGCCGAGACCGCCCGCAAGGGGCATCCTGTCCCCCAAGACCGCCCACACGGGGCGGCCTGCTCGCCGAGACCGCCCGCAAGGGGCAGCCTGTCCGCCGAGACTACCCGCAAGGGGCGGCCTGTCCGCCGAGACCGCCCGCAAGGGGCGGCCTGTCTGCCTAGATCTCCCTCAAGGGTCCGCCTGCTCGTGGAGTCCTCCCAGCAGGGGCGGACTCCATTTCCGATCGCCAAAACCATGTTGATGATGTCACTGTGCCCTGCTTCCAGGAGATCTTCCACGGGTCTATAAATAGCCCCTGATACCTCTCATTTGGGGAGATAACGCGCAAGAGGAAAACTACCGCTGCCAGCAAGACCTGCGGAGTCAGTTTTCCAGTCCTCCAAAGCTTGCCAGCAAGCCCTGCAGAATCAGTTTTCCAGTCCTCCACAGCTTGCCAGCAAGCCCTGCGGACTCAGTTTTTCAGTCCTCCACATCTTGCCAGCAAGCCCTACGGACTCAGTTTTACAGTCCTCCACAGCTTGCCAGCAAGCCATGCGGACTCAGTTTTCCAGTCCTCAGCAGCTTGCCAGCAAGCCCTACTGACTCAGTTTTCCAGTCCTCCATAGCTTGCCATCAAGCCGCGCGGCCTGCCAGCAGCCTCTTTTCTTTTGCCTCTGAAAATACTTCCTTAACCGCCAGCTTCCCCCATTGTACCCTTTATTTCTTTCTCATGTAAAGGTACTTTAAGCAAGCTGTAATCTTGTTTCTTGATTAAAGAAAAGCTCGTCGCAAGAGTGGCATTTAATCTACGACTGGCGAAGTCTGCTCTTGTCGGTGCTAGCAGCCCCTCTCTTCTCCTCTGCTCAGCAAGCTTCTCTTCTGCTGAGCAAGCTTCTCCTCTGCTGATCAAGCTTCTTCTCTGCTCAGCAAGCTTCTTCTCTGCTCAGCAAGCTTCTTCTCTGCTCAGCAAGCTTCTTCTCTGCTCAGCAAGCTTCTTCTCTGCTCACCATGCTTCTTTTCTGCTCAGCAAGCTTCTTCTCTGCTCAGCAAGCTTCTTCTCTGCTCAGCAAACTTCTTCGCTGCTCATTAAGCTTCTCCGCTGCTCATTAAGCTTCTCCGCTGGTCAACCGTCTGCTCGATAGCTCCGGATCAACATTCCTAACCATCTCTGTACTCGGATCAACGCCCTTTCTCCTTTATCCCCGCGACCCTTGAACAAGCGTTTGCTCCACTCTCGAGCACTCAGAAGCTTCCTTCTCTCCTTTACCCCCGCAACCTCCTTCATTCACCTTTCCCATGAGATCGAACACACCCTGTTAGCTGTTGGTGCCCACGACAACCTGCCCCCTTCCATTTCTGAGCATCAACAGTTAATGCACGGCCTTCAAATCCGAACAGATGGTGAAAACCGACAGTTAGCCATGCCAGACCATCAACCAGCCGAGAACCTTGCTTTAAGTCCCAGTGAAGATCCTCTCTGGGAGGCCTTCGAGCAATCGCACCGTGAGAATGCTCAGCAGTTCCAAGCAATCAACCAAATTCTTGCTGCAATCACACAGCGATTAGACGCTCATCTTGCAGCAGCTCGAGTTTCTCCAACTGCTCCAATCAATCCAGCATCCGAGACTCCTCAAGCTTATCCTCCGGCTTGCCCACCATTCTATCCTCCTTACAATCCAACCTTTCCGCAAGGGCCTACCGCCCCTTTGCGACCTCAAGATGAAGAGTTTGCAGCTCGTCAAAACTTCTTTCGGGGAGCAGCCCGGAGAAGTCCTGCAAGATTTATCAACTTTCAGGGAAGTCATCTTTACCCATCAGCTCCTGCCTTCGCTCCTGCAATAACGTTTCCCTTTTATTCTCCTGCTTATTTTGCAGCTGCAGCTTATGCTCCCTTTAATCCTTATGCTGTAGGAGGGCAGGAAGAGTCGTCAACCTTTTTAGAGAATGTTCGTCACGAACCAACTCCAGCTAACTTCAGAGAGCCTCGGTTACCAATATACACTGGAGAGGCTGATCCAGTGAAGCACCTTCAAGCTTTCGAATCTACCGTTGCTCTCAAAACTCTCTTAGATGCAACCAAGTGCAAGCTCCTTGTAACTACCTTTGATGAGCAAGTGAGGGACTGGTTCTATGGTCTTTGCCCTCACTCCATCACTTCCTTTGCTGATCTGCGACGGGAGTTCTTGCTCAAATTCTCTACCTTGACCAAGAGAAAGGGCGGTCCTGAATCCCTCTTTGAGATCAAATAACGAGAGAATGAAACTTGGTCTCAATTTGTTGATCGATTCCAGAGAGAAATCTTTGACATCGAGATTGTGGGTCAAGAAATGTACCGAGTGGCTCTTATCCACGGTCTCCGTGAAGGGCCTCTCAAGTTTGAAGCCAATGTCCGTGCACCGAGAACACACCAAGAGTTGATTGTCTTAGCCAACTAATACATCCGAGGCGAAAAGAGCAACCCAGGCTTTGTCTCCAAGCTTATTTCAGAGAAAGATCCTTCTCATAAACAGCCTCCGAGGTCTCCTCGCAATGATTTCCCAACTCACTCAAGGGAAGAAGGTTTCAGCGCCATCGATATCCCTTCCAAGACCATGATCGTGCTCGAGATCCACTACTACCACCAGCTCCATCTTCTCAAACAGCTGCAGTTTACCATCAGCAATGCGATGACTTGCATGAGTCTGAGCTAGATGAGGCCATGCAAGAAGTAAGCCAAATCATGAAGGATATGTCTAACTACAAGAGGCCTTATCGACCAGCAGATCAAAGATCTAGAGACTCAGAACCATATTGTGAATTCCACAAAAAGCCAGGCCACCTGACTGAGAACTGCCGAGCACTCTGCCAACTGATGCAAAGGATGCTCCGGCAGGTAAGATGCGTGACCGGTTTGTAACTTTTTTCGACTGTTTTTCACGTACCACCTGGGTTTACCTTATGAAAGCCAAAAATGAGGTCTTTCCCTTGTTCCAGCGATTCTACAACATGGTCTTTACGCAGTTTTCGACCCCCATCAAGATTCAGTCGGTGATCTTTGCACAAGCAATGATAATGGTCGTGATGGCCGATTCATTGATTCCACTTTCGAGCAGTTCCTCGCAAATCGGGGGATTATCCATCAGACATCCTGCGCCTACTCCCCGGCTCAAAATGGGGTGGCTGAGCCTAAGGGGAGGCCACAGGTTCTATCTCTCCTTATCTCCTCTTTTTCCTTTGGGGCGGATCATGATTTTCGTGGGTCTCCAACATTTTCGAAGTTCCCTTTGGAACTTAAAAAAGTGCGGGGATTATGTTAACCCAGAAATCGGCGATCCTTACCAAGGTAGTCATTTAGCTAGTCGCGACCTTCAGATTCTCCCTGAAGTTCGTGACAAGTCCAAGTATAGGAGGACAGATTTATCCGTCCGCCCGGGTCGCATAGCTACCGCATGCCCTGCGGGACGGCGGGCAGTTCTCACAGCTCACCCTCGCAGGCTGCGCGGTTAGGCCTGCTAACCGCGCAACATTTTTTCCCTGCAGGAGGCAATCTAAAGCAACAGGGGGCGATCTGTGCGATCTATTCCTTCAGTCCGTCAGGTTGCCTAGCCGGCGTCAACCCGACCAACTCAACCGTCGCGAGCTCGGCAGACTCACTTTCCTGCTCGCCGAGACCGCCCGCAAGGGGCGGCCTGTCCACCGAGACCGCCCGCAAGGGGCGGCCTGCTCGCCGAGACTGCCCGCAAGGGGCGGCCTATCCACCGAGACCTCTCACAAGGGGCGGCCTGCTCGCCGAGACTGCCCGCAAGGGGCGGCCTGTCCGCCGAGGCCGCCCGCAAGGGGCGGCCTGTCAGCTGATGCCGCCCGCAAGGGGAGGCCTGCTCGCCGAGACCGCCCGCAAGTGGCAGCCTGTCCGCCGAGACCGCCCGCAAGGGGCGGCCTGCTCGTCGAGACCGCCCGCAAGGGGCGGACTGCTCGTCGAGACTGCACGCAAGGGGCGGCCTGTCCACCGAGACCGCCCGCAAGGGGTGGCCTGCTTGCCGAGACTGCCCGCAAGGGGCGGCCTGTCCTCCGAGACCGCCTGCAAGGGGCGGCCTGTCCGCCGAGACCGCCCGCAAGGGGCGGCCTGTCCGCCTAGATCTCCCTCAAGGGGCCTCCTGCTCGCGGAGTCCCCCCAGCAGGGGCGGACTCCATTTCCGATCGTCAAAACCATGTTGATGATGTCACTGGGCCCTGCTTCTAGGAGATCTTCCCAGGGCTTATAAATAGCCCCTGATACCTCTCATTTTGGGAGAGAACGCGTAAGAGGAAAACTGTCGCTGCTAGCAAGACCTGCGGACATAGTTTTCCACTACTCCACAACTTGCCAGCAAGCCCTGCAGACTCAGTTTTCCAGTCCTCCATAGATTGCCAGCAAGCCATGTAGACTCAGTTTTCCAGTCCTCTACAGCTTGCCAGCAAGCCCTAGGGACTGAGTTTTCCAGTCCTCCACAGCTTGCCAGCAAGACCTGCGGACTCAGTTTTCCAGTCCTCCACAGCTTGCCAGTAAGCCCTGCGGACTCAGTTTTCCAGTCCTCCACAGCTTGCCATCAAGCCGCATGGCCTACCAGCAGCCTCTTTTCCTTAGCCTCTAGCAACTCCTTCCTTAACTGCCAGCTTCCCCTATTGTACCCTTTATTTCTTTCTCATGTAAAGGTACTTTAAGCAAGCTGTAATCTTGTTTCTTGATTAAAGGAAATCCCGTCGTAAGAGTGGAATTTAAGCCGCGGCGGGCAAATTCTGTTGTTGCCGCTGCTAGCGGCCCCTCTCTTCTCCTCTGCTCAGCGAGCTTCTCCTCTGATGAGGAAGCTTCTCCTCTACTGAGCAAGCTTCTTCTCTGCTCAGCAAGCTTCTTCTCTACTCAGCAAGCTTCTTCTCTGCTCAGCAAGCTTCTTCTCTGCTCAGCAAGCTTCTTCTCTGCTAAGCAAGCTTATTCTCTGCTCAGCAAGCTTCTTCTCTGCTCAGTAAACTTCTTCGCTGCTCATTAAGCTTCTTCGCTGGTCAACCGTCTGCTCGACAGCTCCTGATCAACATTCCCAACCATCTCCGCACTCGGATCAACGCCCTTTCTCCTCTATCCCTACAACCCTTGAACAAGCGTTTGCTCCACTCTCGAGCACTCAGAAGCTTCCTTCTCTCCTCTATCCCCGTAACCTCCTTCAATCACCTTTCCCATGAGATCGAACACACCCTGTTAGCTGCTGGTGCCCACAACAACCTGCCCCCTTCCATTTTCGAGCATCAACACTCAGCTGGACGAACTCTGAACTCAGTTCGATGAATTTGGACTTAGCCAAATTTCGCAAACCACACCTTAGGTAAGAGTTTACCTTACTTATCCACTTAGGCTACCTGCCCCATCACTATTATCTACTGATATATGTATATCATTGACAAGATTGACTTCCTCAAATCTACGACATTGTGGGCAATGGACCCAACAATTACCAAACATAAAACATTTCTCATACTTAGAGACTTACTAAATAATCCTACACATGCTTTTCTACAATCGATTTCATTGCACATAACAAGATAATAATCAAGACATGACATAAACAACAATGTTGTATGCAACTTAAAAATTAAATTAAACGTTGTATTTAATCTTTAATAGATATAATTAGTCATCCTTAACAATGACATTGTGAAAGTTAGGGTTAGATCTGATATACTCTAGAGGGGGACTGAATAAAGTATCTTGAAACTTTAAGGCCTATTTGCTGTAAATAAAAAAAACAATCCTAAGATAAAGTGATCTACCACAGGCACTGCAAATATAAACTAATATCAAAGACACAGCAACCTAACTAGCACAGCCACAGCAAGAACAAAAGAAAAAAAGGTGGCAACCAGACAACACAAGAATTTTATAGTCGTTCCCCTAAACTTGGGTACATCCACTCTTCTATCACCCTGGTAGGAATCCACTCAGGTTTTTGATCAGGTGACTGCCACCAATGAGCTTTTGATCAGGTGCTCAAAAACCAATCCCAAGTCTTTTGGTCAGGTGACTTGTAACCAGGAATAACTTTTGAAGGGAGTTAAAGAACCCTTTTTACAGTGGGGGTGAGAGAGTGATGATGTATTCTCTTTCTCAAATACAACTAACAAGACTTTAGTGGATCTTTTGATGTTAACAAAGTCTACCCCTGAGATATGTTCAGGAAGGTTGGAGCTTTGCTTCAGGGTGAGTAGGTCTTCAATGTTTAAGCCTTGACCAGAAGGTATCCAGGAACTTCTTGACTGATAGAGTATTTGTTGTCCTCTGAAGAATCCTAGAATGAAGAGAGAAGAAGACACTTGATTTTTGATTGATGTTCTTCTTCTTCTTATGTATATGGTATTAGTTCTCTGGACTTGGGCTTTTCTTCTTCATTGTTCTATTGCCATATGTTTCTTGTTCTCTATGTTCACTGTATTCTATATGTCATCTGTGTTGTTGAGAAGGAAGAAGAAAAAAAATCCTTTTTATGTATCTTATGACAACTTCCTTCTGAATTTTTGAATTCCTTCAGCATTGATTTCTGACGGCCTAGAGAATATCGACATTAAATGATTTCCCAATTGTCCCATTGAAAAGCGGCAAGTAATAATCCTGTTGAAGACCATAATCAATGTTTGCTTCTAACGGTAATATTAATAGAATATTAAGCATTTATTACTCAGGAATTATTGCAATAAAATAAGCGACGGAGGGAAGAAAAATCCATATCTGGAACTGCACAGAAATCGTCGACCAAAGAACAGAATTTGTTGATCTTGGTCCTGAGTTCATCGAGCTGAGAAGTTATATTCATTGACCAGATAATCTTTGTTCGTCGAGCTGAGATCCAAGATCGTCGAACTAAGAACAGATAACTGCTTTCTTCAGACCCTTGCCAATTCTGTGTATCAAGATCGTCGAGCTGTGGATATAAGTTCGTCGACCTGAGAACTGCTAACAGCTACTTGATAAACTTGTCAAAACTGTCGTCTAACTTCGTTGAGCTGAGAACATTAATTCGTCGACTGAAGTATGATTCTGGACTTAGAATATTTAGATGTTTCGGGACATAAAATGCTGAGGTAGAACATCTAGAGATCGTTGACCTGAGATCCAAATTTATCGAGCTGATATTCTAACTTCGTCGACTGGAGTTCAGAGAAAGGAATTTTGCACTTGGCGTATTGATGTGTAGTGTCCAGAGATCGTCGACTTGAGAATCAAGTTCATTGAGCTCAGCTCAGAGAATTATCTCTGAGTTCGTCGAGCTGAGCACGCCTTTCATCGAGCTGAGTTCGACGAAAGTCGAACTCATTTCCCGAGTCTTTGAAATTTCTCTAAGTCCTGAGTCTTCTACAGTCTGTTGATGGCCGGTTCATGTAGTGTTGACTCTAAGGACATGGCCTAGACTCTAGGACACAAACATGACCCTGGCTATACATGTTGGGTCAAACATCCTAATTTAGTGAACCTAGCCCAAATCCAACTAGGGATCCAGCACAATGAATAACAATCTTTTTTATATATATAATTTCTGATTTTTTTAACAATACAAGATAATAAACACACATAAATAAACAATAAGCAAACAAAACATATTTTATTTTTTTTAATGGTTTTGTAATTTTTTAATTGGTTTTTTTAAATATCTTTAGAAATAACTAGTATAAAATAATATATACATGTTCAAACCAATATGCAGGATATAAATAATCATAAAGTGTAAAATAGTGTTCATGCAACAAAAGTGATGTAGTATGTCATAGATCAAAAATACACAAGCTATATGTCTACACTCTAGCCCCGTATTAAGTGACAGATGGGCAAGAGGAGCTGCACGCATGCCGTAGCTTAGGGTGTTACTCCCATATGCATACAAAAGATGACTCTCAACCTAGCACTCTTTCCCCTCCCAGTACCTCGCAAGACCCTACTAGAACCCTCCCCGGTTAAGGACAAGACATAACTTAGAGGTTAGGTCTCTAAAGCACACAATCATACGCCCTCGCTAATTTGAGACAAACTTTGGGTTTATAATCATTGATATACTAAGCGTTTAATCCTAAGAATGATTTCATAAACTATTGGTTTATTTGATATTTAAAGTTATAGTAGATTTTAAACCGCATAGTTATTATGAATTTAACTTTTAATTTTTCATCTTTTAATTTATTTAATCATGACAATAGGAAATAACTAGCATGGATAATAATATTCAATATGTGTGGATAATAATATTCATTATATGATAATGTTCATTATATAATAATATGTGCATTTAATATTTTAGCTTAAGACCTCTTAATAGCGCATTTAAATCCATTTTTTAGGATAATTTCATTAAACTTGATAGTATCACATAAGAAATTAAGTACTAAATTTATAATGAAAATATAAGATAATAATAGGCAATGAATTTGATAAGTATGGATGCTAGAAAATAAGATAGATAAGTCACTTGAAATTTGAAAATAATATGACTTGTTATTCAATTTCATTCAATTTGATTTATTAGAGAATTTAAGCTTAATATGTGAAAGTCATATATCAAAATATATAAAGTGACCAAAATACATGTCGGCTCAAAAACAAAAACAAATTTCATAAAGAAAAAAATTCATTTAACATATTATGAAGTAAAATTTTATTTATTTCATATTAGATTGATTTCTACTTCACACAAGTGATTGTACACTAATGAATAAGATATTTAGGTATTCAAAGTGAACCAAGTGTGATGGTTCTTTTGGATACCCAAATATAGCGTGTTGGATTATGGGGAGAAAGTAATGAATGGACCATTTCAAGTGGAGTTAATGTTTCATTTTTAATTTTGGATCTCCATTCATAGTTTGGTTGAATATGTTTCAAATTTCCATAGTCATGAAAACGATGCTTATAATTATAGTGATTTTTAATAGTATTATTAACAGGAAATTTCTGAACATTTAATTTAGAGTTGGGAGAAAATTGATTTTGTGAAAAATAGTGATAGTTGTTTAAAAAATAACAAATTGAAGATTTGAGTTTTGAAATTATTTTTCAAACATTCATTGAGTTGTTTTTCATTTTCACTATTCTTTTTATACGTACTTTTATTTAACTCACTAGTAGAAGTCTTATATAATTTTGAAGATAAACTAAAAATAAATGGATTTTTATTACATAAAATTTTTTCCACAAACATTTTTAATGATTCTAGTTTATTCATTATATCAATGTTTCATTTTATCAAATTTTTATTATGTTCTTTTGAAATTAAAAGCTCGTTTTCAAATTCCTTGAATTTTTCTTTAAAATCATTAAAATCATAACAAGGTGTAGAAATTTCAATTACAGATCATGAGAGAGAATTTTATACATCAATATGAGATTCTACTTTAGTGTTTGCTTTTAAACTTATATTTTCTAATCGTAGTTTTGAATTAGTATTTTTCAATTTCTTAATTCTACATCTAGCAATTTCAAGCATACGAACTGTAGAAATAGAATTTGTTGTGAAAAGAGAGGATTTTGATTTATGTGTAGTTTTATAGGATGAGGTAAGATTTGAACATAAATTTCCTTCGACATCTTCTTGGCAGTCATCTTCTAAAAATGAATTTTCATCTTCTCTTTCGCACGATGTGTTCACTTCTTCCAATCCATTTGATGTGCACTCCATGGATTCATCAAAGGAGGAGCTTTCTTGAATACTTATGCAAGCATTCATATTCTTCATGTCTTGTACTTGTTTTGTTCCTGTGGATAAAGAATCACAAGTTTCTTCAAGAAATTTTCAAACTTCATAACTAATAGAAAACATATATATTTGTTTAAAAATATTTTGGTCTAGTGCACAGAATAAACTATTTAAGGATTTAGCATTTAAAACCATTTCTTTTTTTATTTAACATATTTGAGGGCTTTTCAATAGTAATATTCCAAACGTTTTCATCTAAATATTTAAGAAAATTTTCCATTAAAATTTTTCATCCTTTATAGTTTTCACCCATAAATAATGGTGGTGCTAAAGGTTTTCATTTAATAAAATTTCATCCCCTCTAGTGGTTACGAGATCATGAAGCATCATTATTCCAGTTTTGAAGTCGTTTTGTAATAACCTACCTCTAATACAAATTGTTGGATCTTATGACGTCCTTAGAGTCGGGTGAATAAGGGTTTACAATATTTATTTCTTAATCTTAATTTACTAGGTGAAATAATTAAAGAACTCAAAACTAATTTTTCATAGACAAACTAAACACTTAGAAATAAATAAGAACAGAAATGATAATCTTTTATTTCATAAGTGATAAAACAGAATACAATATATCTTTATGAAGCTAGAGATTAAGGTGATGAAAAATATAGTCTACTTATGATTTCATCGGTCCTTCTACAAGAACTAGCAGGCTAAAGCGTATCTCTCCCTAGATCTTGCTATTAGCCTCCCCTAGATCTAACCGCGATCTAGACGCTGCACACATGGCAGCGATTACTCCATAAGTTGTACAAGGACTTGGACACCACTCACAAGGTGGCGATTTTCTCCTAAGCCACGCAAGTACCTAGATACCACGCACAAGGTGGCGATTTCCTCCTAAGCCACACACGGACCTATACGCCACACACAAGGCGGCGATTTTCTCCAAACGATTACAATGAAAATAATGACAAAATATAATCTTTAGAATTAATAACTCCCTTTAAATGTAGCGCTGAAGATGACGACGAATTCTTGCCAAGATTGCTTTAGATGTCGTGTACTTGTCGTCGCTTAGTAGCTCTTGAACTGTCTTGGGAGGATGGAGTTTTCTGGATGCTAAAGCTCTATGGACCAATTGCACGGGAAGGAACACTCCTAATTCTATAATTCTTAATCTCCACGGAAAAATGAATCACTTTTATATATTAGCGATATTGCCCGGCAACACTGGGTGTCGTCAATCGGTGATATACTGTCTGGCTGCCACGTGTCCTACAATTCTGAGGTTTCCGCGGGATGATTCGATTGTGGAGCTATCGTCGGGCAAACGTGGCTATCGCCTGGCGATATCTCCTTTTCACTTTTGTCGTCCGAACCATTTCCATATTGTAGATGACTTCGATCTCATTCCGGAATGGGGTGGCACATTCTGTAACTCCTCCCAAATTGAAAGTTACTGTTGTTTGAAGTTTAGCACACAAAACTCGTAATTTTGTTTTTTTTTCTAAAGTGTACAGACCCTTGGATCATGCCCATGACTGAGTACTTGTCTCCTTATTCAACATGTACGATCTACACATTAAAAACACACAAAAGAGTAGATCAAATACATCACAGTATTTATTATTCTCCAACTATGATATGCAGAATGCATGCTCCAACAAAAACAACATGACCGAGTGGAGGTTAGTGAGATGGAAGGCTTGTGGAATGGAGTGGAGGGTGATGGCTGAATCGACGTACTTCAAACACAAACAAAACTGATAATAGTTTTCATAAACTTGAAATACTCATTATAACATATAGTTTAGTAGACATACATCATCATAAATGAAGAAGATTACACTATGAACAACAACTCAAGAGAAGAAAAAGGCTAAAGATATGACTGAATCCGGTGGCTTGTTGTAGATTCACTATATAAATCATCGGTTTGTCAATCTGCATCATAGCTCGGTCCCAACTATCATCCGGGGTAGAGGAGGGTTGTCACCACCTCCCAATGGACCTGTCTTCTCTAGTAAACAACAATCTGGCCACGTCTAAGGATAAGATCTCCTTGCTCAGTGTTGATGATGAGTGTGAAATCCTCTTCCTGAAGCCCTTAGATGTTGTGAAGCATCCAAGGGCAAGAGCCCTAAATCATGGAGGAAGGAGGAGAAGGGCGGAGCTTTTCCTGCAGTGAAACGGCGGAGAGAGCCAAGATGTCGAACTAGGAAAAACCTCCGACTTAAATAGAACCCAGTCAGAAAATAAGGAATGCACGGTGAAACATGTGTGTGAGCTTTTCTCTGGACAAGGATGAGAAAGGAAAACCTTTTGATGAAACTAAGTACAGAAGCATAATTGGATCCTTGCTCTATCTTACTGCTAGTAGACTGGACATGATGTTTACAACATGTTTGTGTGTGCTAGATTTCAAGTGAACTCTAAGAAATCTCACTACGCTACTGCAAAACGGATTTTGAGATACCTTAAAGGTACACCAAATCTTGTCTTATAGTACCCAAGAAGTAATGATGGCGAATTAATTGGTTTTTCAAATGCATATTTTGCAGGAAGCAAAGATGATAGAAAAAGCACTTCCGGGACTTGTCAATTCCTTGGAAGGAGGCTCATTTCATGGAGCAGCAAGAAGCAAAATTGTGTCGCAATCTCAACGGCCGGGTCAGAGTACATTTCTGTCGGTAGTTGTTGTGTACAATTACTATGGATAAAGAATCAACTTGAAGATTACAACTTGAAGGTCAAGGACATTCCTCTGTTCTGCGACCCCTCCAGTACAATTGCAATAGCCAATAACCCAGTCTCTTATAGCCGGACAAAACACATAAAGCTGTGGTACCACTTCATCCAGGAGCATGTGGAGCATGGATACATCAATCTTCAATATCTTCTAAGTGACAGGTAGATTGCAGATATATTCACGAAGCCGCTGGATGAGGCCAAGTTCTCGTTCTTCAAAACAGAACTTGGTATGCTCAACAAGGAAGAATGAATAAAAAGGTCTCAAGCAAGTTCCAGATCGGGTTATACTTCAAAATCCAAGAAAACTCCTATGTGTGGACTTCATTTGTCGAGTACATCCCTTGTACTCAAGAATAAGGACTTACTTCTCGAGAATAAAAACTATACTCGAGAACTTGGCAAGTTATACTCGAGAATAAGAAGAATTCTACTCGAGAACAAGAAGAATTCTACTCGAGTGATAATCTTCTTCTTCTCGAGAACAATAGTCCACTCGAGAAATCAGATTGGAAATTTCTCTTCAAGTTCAAGTTTTTCATATTGGCACCCGGGTATTTCATCGCCATACTCCAGGTATTTTAGCATTATTTATGTAATTTATCATCAAGATTAAAGGAAAATATAAATAGAATAAGGTCCAAGAATTTTTTATTCTTGATTTCAAATCCCTCTCTCTCTCGAGAAAAACTCTTCAACTTCTCTGTCTCCACCGAACTGCCGCAAACAAGCCTACTTCTCTATTCGCCGGCCAGCCAACATCACTTTCTCCAAATCAACGGCACCCTCTTCCAAGTTAGGAATTGGAAGCGAACTCATCTCAACAGGAATCGGCGAAATTTTTGATGATTTCAGGAATGTTCTCATTTTACACAACACTGTCGGATTATCGTTTGTTCTTTAACATCCCTGCAAAGTACTCATTTCTGATGTAGAGGAAATTTTCCAACATGCCAAGATCAAGCGCAATGGAAAAGTACTGAAATCAAGGGTTCGAGACATCAAGGTAAAGATGACTTCCACCTCTGTTTCAAAATTCATGTGACTACCAGTGATCGATGAAGAAGACTACCTAGTAGAGGCCGATTATGAAAGGGCTTACAGTTTTTGTGGCCTTCCCCAGTCAACTCATACAGTTTGTAGACAGTTTATGAATGTTGAAAGTAAATTTCTGGCAGATATCAATGGAAAAGTACTTCTCTACCACACAAGCTCTATAAGCTACATCACACCAGAGTTCTTTTATATTATGATTGTTGTGATATGCAGAAATAAATTTTAGTGGGGCATGATGATCTTTGATAAAATTAAGTCAAGTATCAAGAGCCCAAATTATGGTAGAATCCTATCTCTGTACCTAAAACAGATGATGCCAGATGTTTTTATTATGAATAAGGTTATGGCCCTTCACCATATGAAGAAAGTCCCCATCTCCTCCATCCAAATATGGGAGATTAAGCTTCAGAAACCTGACCAAGCACCAAAGAGAAATGAAGATGAAGTCAGGACTCCATCTCCTCCTTCTCATCAAATAACTGATCTAGTTATTGAGGGGGAGCCTGCTCCATCTGTCCAAGTTCAGCCCTCTCAAACTCCAACTCCTACCCCAGTTTCTACAGAAATCCCTTCCCAAGTCACTCCACCTGCTGTCATTCATATAATTCAAGAAGATGATACCACTTCTCCTGATGCTGCCATTAATATTTTAGATGAAAGTTCCACTCCATCTGCTGTTGCCACAGCCACTTTGCTTCATATAGACAATTCAGAATTTATTGTTGAAGTACTAGATGCAGAAACCCTGACTGATGTTCAGGTTCATGAACAGATATTGTCTACAGATGATGATATCAATAGGATGATAGAGGAACTCTCTTTTAAAGAGATTCTATTCAATGTACCTGAAGAACATCCCTCTTCTCCATTAAAGTCTCCTCAATAAATATCCCTAGAACCTGAAAAATCTCCTGAACCTAAACTAGAAAAATCTCCACTTGAAGATGTACATGATGATGAAGTTGTTTCTATTCCTAATTCTGAAGATGAAAAACCTGCTGAAGATGTTGAACCTCCTCTTACCAGTCTCCATTTCAACATTCCCTCCATACTAGCCAAAGATGTTGAAGATGAAGTAAGTACAGTCATCAGAAAACAAACCTCTACCTCCACAGTGCTCATTGAAGAAATTGCCCCCATGGACTGCTCCAATTCCACCTCCTGCACCTCTTCAAACTCAAGTATTTCTTGAAGGTATTATCTTAAGTAATACTGAAGCTATTCTATTTGCACAAAGAAATTATTTTGATACTTCTATTAAAGTTGCAACTGATTAAGTAACTACTCTGGAAAAAGAGAAGAGTCGAGGATTTGCTGAAATCCAAAATAATACTGATGAATTTAAAAGACTTTTACAAATTGGAGGAAAAGCAATAGATAACACTATCACCGGCATTGGTACAGTAATGGAACAGTCAGTTACTCTTGCAAACAATCAAATACAATTGGAAAAGAAAGATCAAGAATGCAACTTCAAGACTTGTGAAGAAGTTGAGCAATTCAAAGAGGAAGTCATTAGCACCCTATCTCTAGAAGTCAGAGAGGGGGGGATAAAGTTAAAGAACAGCTAGAAAAACAAGTTCAAACAATGAAAAATCAGTAGGATGATCAAATGAAAGAGATCCAAGCATCAGTGCTCAATGAAGTTAAAAGTACAAAGCTTTACACTTATGATATTGCAGTTTGGATGCATAATCAGCTTTTCCCTGATCTATCAATGGACCCTTCTGCACCCAATCCTCCTTGCTTGGATGTGAATAGGCCAATATTCTCACCACCTCCTGAATACTTTGAAGGACCACCTCCTGAAACCTATGAGCAAGTATGGGAATTTGAAAAGGAAAATGTGCCTCCTCAACTACCTCCTGAGATTCAGAAAGCTAAAAGGAGAAAATATGGTGATGGTGCCTCTGCTAGCAGATCAACTCCTTATCCCAAAGTTAAAAGAAGAAGAGCTCAAGAATTTTCGGAAGTATGGAGTCCTACCACCAAATCCTTAATCCTTGAAACTCTTAAACTAGTTGTTGATTTTAATGAAGACAGGAACATTCATTATAACTCCTATGAATGGGATTTATATGAGAAATCTCTTACCAAGAGAAGATTGTATGATAGAGAGTATGAAAAGAACAATCCCAAGGCTCCAGCCAGACCTCCCAAATATTTTTTCAAATCTTACAATTATCAGAAAAGGCAACAAGAGAAGCAGGAAAGACAGCAGCAACAGCAAAACTTGTAGAAATTGAAGATGTTAAGAAAATTCAGTTTTGCGATCTTGTGGAATTAAATTTTCTCTTGGACAATATCTATTAATATAAACCTTTAATTTTGATGATCTGATTTTTCTATATCACAGCTTTCCTTCTATTTTATAATGGTTATTAGTTCCTTTATTTGTTTATCTTGATGTAATTCACCATAGTGTAGAGGGTTCTGACTTCTACAAATAGGGAGAGATTGTTGGGTATTGCATCCACAATAACCCAGATTTGTATGAAGTCACCCTTGAACTAAGATGAATTAAGCTTGTATTTGATGTCCTTTCTAGTTGAGTGCTTTCAGGATATATTTGCCAAGTGTAGACCAATGTCAGTCTACAATGAGTCACCAAACACAGGACCACACAATGTAACCCCTCATTATGTGATCCATGGTGTTGACTCATGTGTAGCCTCTCTATTGGGACACACTTCTTTTTCAAGCACTAAAGCCATGGGAGAAAGGATGGTTGCTGAATTTATTGAAGAAAATAAGACTTTTAGAAAAATTGCCAAGTCTTTTTTGCAAGTAGGATCTTTTATACTCGAGTCGAACTTAAGTTTATACTTGAGTGAGATCAGTCATGCACTCGAGTTGCAAAAGCTGTTCTCGAGAAAGCTTAGTATTGTTCTCGAGAAGGCCATGTGTACTCGAGTACTCCGTGACTCTCCTTCTCGAGTTACCTCATTTCCAGTCAAAATATTTTTTTAAGTCCTTTTCTCGAGAAGCCACATGTTATTTCTCGAGAAGGTCAGAATTACTTCTCGAGAACCAGAAGTCTTTTCTCGAGTAACAAGTTTGTTTTCTCGAGATGCATTATTCCTCTCGAGTAATAGAATAAGTTTCTCGAAAATAGAAGTTCATTTTTTCTCGAGTACTTCTTCTCTTTCTCGAGATACCAAAATTCCACCTTTACATTTTTACTAAGTATTTTTCTCGAGAAGCAAAATATTTTTCTCGAGAAGGCCATGTTTAGTTCTCGAGAACCAGAAACCTTTTCTTAAGACCTTAAATACTCTTCTCGGGAGTTAGAATTCTTTCTCGAGATACTTCCTTATTCTCGAGTACCAGAATGACTCTTCTCGAGAACAAAAAGTTATTCTTCTTGAGTACTTACTTTCATTCTCGAGATAACTGAATTCCACCTCAACTTTTTTTTTCTAAGTACTTTTCTCGAGAACTTCATAATTCTTCTCGAGAAACAGAAAACTTCTTCTCGAGTACAAGTAACTCTCTTGAGAAGTGCAACATAGATTTCTGAATTTTTCTTAAGTCCCTACAGAAGTAATTTCAATCATTATTACCACTTGATTGGTCCACGTGGCGTGTATTTAATGTAATTATGACTGTTAGGCAAGTCCTAAAAAAGGTCCTATCATATTCGACCAACCTAAAGAAGAAAATCCTAAGTATTCTGAATCGCAAATTCTCTTTCTAAATCGGGAGCCGCTGATGTTCATCGCCGTCATTGCCGATCTGCTTTCGATTCGGATATTCAGAACAAGAGATTCAACAGATCAAGACTCTCTACATCGACAGATTCTTTCCTTAATCGTGCTGAGTCCAAAGTTTTCAAATCCAGATATTTAGCCTTGTCTTCTTCGATCTATTCTGACGGAGCTTCAAAGTTTAAGAAGGAAGAAGGGCGGAAGATTCAGATCTGGAATTATACTCTTTGTATATTTTTCTCTGAAAACCATTTTGTTCTTGTAGGAGATTCTTCTCCGAGTTGTGAGAGCTTTGTTCTCCGAGATTTTTGTAGGAAGTTTCTCTTCTGAGTGTAGATCCTGTTTTGAGGGATCGAGTTATAGGAACTTTGTTCCGAGTGGTAGGATTATTTTCAATCCGAGAATAGTGGAGTAGCCGAGTCTAGTGTGTTGCTAGATCGGTGAGGTGGAAAGTGGATGTACCCAAGGTTGGGGAACCACTATAATTCTTGATGTCGTCTGTGCATGCTTGTTTATTTTTTGTGCATCGCTCACTCAAATTTTTATTCCGAAAAAGACGCAGAACTCACCGATTCACCCCCCTCTAGGTGATTTAGGTAGATAACTTAAACATTTTAAATAGTCCAAGTTTAAGACAAAACCTAATTCGAGATAGTCATACAACCAATGTATATGGTGTAAGGTATGGAAAGCAAATAAGCTAAAATATAAATCATATATGTAACAACATCGCCTTGCTTAATGGTCTCCTGCTGGCCAAGGTTGTAAACTCTAGGTTGGGCTGGATCATAATGGGACGCAGTTGACTCCAACACTTTCCCTTTATCAGCATATAATTATCCTGGCTTTTTCTCCGTCTTTGGAGGGCCACTCTAAAAATCGTGGGCTATGTGTCCCGTCTTACCACATGTATAACAATTAATTGTTCCTCCTTGTCACAACCCGCATTTTCTCTGAAATTTAATAGGTATCAGAGTAGGAGAAAACACGCGTTGTGATGCCACGTCGGGCAGGGGATAACTGCCGATGCTCAGGCAACCACCAACTACTAAGACTATGAAAAATCATAATCTTAAATGATGTGAAAATCAATTGTATTTAAGAGGTCGTATCCCTCGGCTCGCTGGATCAGCTAGTCCATAATTAAAAAAAACTATACTTATACGCAGTGGAAATTAATTTATTTACATTTGACATCCTAAACGAGAACATAAGTGTCCCTAGGGTACAACTTATACTATGCATACCCTACCTTTATGTTATACCATATATACGAAAATAATATTTTACGTCACTTGGAAAGTAGTGTTGAGTTTTATAAAGCATGTTGATCATGAGATATACATATAATAGTGCTTTTAGATTTTAAAAGTTACAAGCAACCTAGCATAAATCTTCCCAAGAGCAAGTTTAATGAATCTCAAAAGCAGAAAAACTAATAGTGTAAGAAAGCGCAAAGTATCTAAAAGAGAAACCACCAGTGGGCGTCACCAACTGACACGAACCCACTGGTGAGTAGGTATGTCTATACTACAAGTCTAAATAAAAGCTACCTCCTAAACAAGAGGAACTGAGAACCACAGTAGCAGCTAAAATGCTAGAAAATCTCCAGGAGCAAACTAGCCGCACAGTCGGCTAAATACCTGTACCTGAGGTATTCAAAAAAAATGAACACCTCCGCAAAACAACTATCAAAAGGAAAACAGAGGTACAATAGATTTATACAGTATTTAAAATCAGGTCAGAAGTAAGTGAAAGTGAAGTAACACATGTACAGGTAAAAGAAGGTAAGTAAAGCAGGTAAAACCGATTCCCACAAAGGTAAGTGGAAAGGGAGTACATCAAGAGCACGAATGAAGCCGAACTTCAACTATCTCTGTAAAAGGTTTAGCACAGCTAGAAAACTCTAACATAGAGCTAGATCGGAAAGAGTCACCTAGTACTGTAGATGGACAAAATCAGTAACAAGAGCCTAGACTGGTGACCACATGTCAAACCAAGTCTTTCAGGCCTAAATATCATTATGGTGTTATGGTGGTGGCATCGGTCCACTCAGCCAAGCAACCCATATTGTCTTAGTAAGACAAGAAGAAAACAGGGGTGGCGGCATCGGTCCAACTCTCCCCTAAATCACATCCTACTCCAGCACTAAGTGACTCGGGAAAACCCTTACTGGTGGTTTCATGAACCACCAAGAAGTCAACACATCCCAACTCCAACTAGAGCAACCCACCTAAGAAGCTTAGCTGCCTAGCAGCTTACGGCACTGGTTAACTAAAACACCCATTTAAAATGTAAAAAAAACATATCTTAACCTCAAATACTTAAAGTACTACAACATCAGTTTGTATCAAGTGATTTGATCCTAAATATATTTAAGTGGTTTGATACTATATATATACTAAACACACACATATGAGTTATACATATGAATGAACTAAACTTCCCATTTATCTACTTGAGTGGTTTGATACTAATCATGTGCAAGTGATTTGAAAATAAATCGAGCTGGTCATGGATTACACCCAAGGAAAATAGCACGCTATAAGGCCAATATTGAAATGAACAAAGCTATAAAAATGGGGCACTCGGTGCTTAAACAGCAAAATGGCGGTAAAAGTGCACTTGGCATTATCACCTAGAGCCGCACTCCTCCAAGTAATCATTCTCTGGAAACATCACACGTCCATACCATTCTTAACAAGAACAGGGCTAGGGAAGTTCGGCGTTTAACAGCAAATCAAAAGGGGAAAAATGAGGACTTGTACAGATTGTAGAAAAACTTCAACCAACTCCAAAATTCGGGCAAATAAAAGACTTGACATGAATTACTTTGGCAAGGGCAAAGGGAACACTTGCCTTGATTTTTTTTTTGAAGAACTTCGGCCAGCAACCTCTTCCAAACATCCGGCCACCAAAAACAATCGGGCAGCACCTCTTTCCCCCAAAACCACAACCTCAAGTGAGATACTTTTACCACAAAAAGAATCTTGACATACAAAGAAAATGAAATCCCTAGCATGCATGAAATCTAAACCCTAACATACTAGAAATCTGGGCAAAAATCAAAACAAGAAAAAGGGGCTCTTACCTTGAGAAAAAAGGGACGAATTCGGTCAGCCCTATGCTCCTAAACCGCCGGCCTTAAGCAACCTGGATCACGAAAATTCCTGGACAACCCAACCGGGAAGAACAACACCATAAAAACAAAAAAAACTGCAAACCTAAACTACTGATCGGTCAAAAATCATGGGGGAATCGCAAAAATGATACCTCCAAATGGAGCTCTCATCTAGGGGAGTGAGGATCCGGCCTTAAATCGCGATTTCGAGTGGATCTGGGCGGTGAACAGGCGGTCGGAGCAGCACCGGGCTTCCGCCTCTTTTCTTTCGCACGAAGGAACGACGCTCGGTTTTTTTTCTTCTTTGCTGGATGGTCGGCCGAATGGGGGGGGGGAGGAAACCTAAATAAACTTAATATATATATATATATATATATATATATATATATATATATATATATATATATATATATATATATATATATATGTATATATATATCTAATCAAACCTAATGAAATCTATACTACATTAATACATAATATAACTCTAACTAATTGAATCTAAGGATTTAATGGAACTTAATCTTAACCAATATATAAAATCTCATAACCAATCTTAATACTATAAGCTTATAACTATATACTTACTAGTTAATTAAGAAAACCACTAACCACACTAGTTACATACACTAATATATATGTACACGTCTATTAACATGCATCCGCGCACACAAATTTCTACCCCGCACGCATGCACACGCACGCGCACGCACAAACTTATAAAATCTTGCACGCACGTGCACGTGCAATTATGCATCAGCACGCCCAAATCGCTCGCTATGCCCTAAATGTGTAAACATGTAAATACGCTCACATAAATGACGACTCGCTAACTAGCGACCGTCGAAATGACGTGAAAATTAACGCTCTCGGATTCCGAACAAATCCGCACTGTAGCTAAACACTCGGGCTACGAAAACATCGGCGAAGTCAGACACAACCTCCGACGACCACACACTCGGGCTAACCTCACCCGAAGCCAAAGCACAAGGATTCCCTAAGAGGCTCAGCCGGGCCTCCAAAATAGACGCCGGCTAGCTGGGGAAACCATACAACAGGCTATAACCTCTAAGAACACCTAACGAGGTACTCTAAAAACGGCACGAGCCGGAAATACGCCAACATAACGCCAAACGAGGATATAAATAATTGCCGAAAAATCGGGGTGTTACAGTCACTCCCCCTAAAAGAAAGTTTTGTCCCGAAACTTTACGTACACTACTTCTACTATAGAGGGAAAGTAACAAAACAAAAGTTACTAGAAAGAAAACATACCCAACAAATCAGGAGAACAGGCGAGGGTGAGCCTCCCTCATAGCCGTCTCTAGCTCCCAAATCGCGTTTTCCAAACCTTAATTCTTTCAAAGAACCTTCACCATCGGGATAGACTTTGTCCGCAGCACCCGATCCTGAGTATCCAAGATGCAGACCGGCACCTCAACATATGAGAGGTTAGGCTCCAACTGGGGCACGACATCCAAGACTTGCCCACTGCTCCGCACACACTTCTGCAGCTATCTTACATGAAAAACATTATGTACGCCTGGGAAGTTGGTTGGTAGATACAACCTATATGCTGCCACACCAATATGCTCCAAAATTCTGAATGGGCCCACATACCTCGGATCCAGCTTATGTTTCTTGCCGAACCTCTTTACTCCAACCATCAGAAACACCTTCAAGAAGACCAAATCCTCCACCGAAAATTCCAAATCGGACCTACCCCGGTTGGCGTTCTTCTCATATCTCTCCTGAGCTAACCGAAGCTTTTCCCGAATGAGCATCACAGCAACCTCCATTTCCTTGAGTGCATCAGGACCCAACAAAGGCCTCTCACCAGCCTCAGTCCAAAACAACGGAGTTCTGCAGCGCCTCCCATACAATGCCTCGAAGGGAGCGATTTGCAAGCTCTCTTGGTAACTGTTATTGTAGGCAAACTCCATGAGCCGCAAACACTCATCCCACGCTCCACCGTGGTCTAGAATGTAGCACCTGATCATATCCTCCAATATTTGGTTCACACGCTCTGTCTGCCCATTTATCTGTGGGTGGTAAGCGGTAGAATACCTCAAATCTGTACCCAGACCCTCTTGCAGACTCCTCCAGAAGTGAGATGTAAAACGAGAGTCTCGATCAGAAATGATGCTAACAGGTACACTGTGCAATCTAATGACCTCATTCAAATACAACTCTGCTATCTTCTTCATCGGGTAGTCGATCTTATAAGGTACGAAGTGTGCACACTTCGTCAATTGGTCCACGATCACCCAAACTGAATCAAATCCCCTTGGAGATCTCGGTAAGCCCGTAATGAAGTCCATAGAGATATTTTCCCACTTCCAAGTCGGGATCTCCAAAGGAGTCAACTTGCCACCAGGCCTCCCATGGTCGGCCTTCACCCGCTTGCAAGTGTAATATTCAGAAACATACCGAGCTATATCCCCCTACATACCATACCACCAGGCGATCTGCTTCAAATCATGATACATCTTGGTGGATCATGGGTGGTAGACAACACTGAATCCATGAGCCTCTTTGCATACCGTACTCCTGATGTCTCCAACCACGGGGATGCAAAACTTGCCGCGATACTTCAAGGTACCCGAATCATCAATAGAGAAATCGGGCAACTCCCCTCTCTCAGCCCTGAGGTACAGGTGTAACAAATCCGGATCATCCTTCCGGTGCAACCTGGTGAGTGAAATCCAAGATGGCTCTACCACTGCCAAACTGCTTTGCAAATCACAGCATCCCACGGAGATGTCCATCAACAAGAACTCTTCCACTAAACGGTCTGTCGTGAGGTTCAAGATCTTCCCTGTCTTGCGGCTCAGGGCGTCGGCCACCACATTAGCCTTGCCTGGATGGTACTGGATCTCCACATCATAATCGGCCACAAACTCTAGCCACCGCCGCTGGCGCAGATTCAGCTCCTTCTGTGTAAACACGTACTTCAGGCTCTTATGATCTGTGAAAATCTTGCACTGAGCCCCATAGAGTAGATGCCTCCACAACTTTTATGCAAAAATCACCGCCGCAAACTCGAGGTCATGCGTTGGGTAATTCCGCTCATGAGTCTTCAACTGCCGCGACCCATACGCAATCACCTTCCCTTCTTGCATCAACACACCTCCGAGCCCAACATGCGAGGCATCCACATATACATCATAGTCCTGGCCCTCCATAGGCAACGTCAACACAGGGGCAGAACACAACCTGCTTTTCAGCTCCAGAAAAGCCTCCTCGCATTTCTAGCTCCAAATGAACGTCGCATGTTTCTGTGTCAGCTTAGTCAAGGGTGCTTCCAAGGTAGAAAAGCCCTCAACAAACCTTCTATAATAGCCAGCCAACCCCAAGAAGCTCCTAATCTCCTTGGGTGTGCTCGACCTACGCCAATCCATCACCGCAGAAATCTTCTCCGGGTCCACTGAAATGCAATCCTTGTTCACCACATGACCCAGGAAGGAAACCTGAGGCAACCAGAATTCACATTTACTCAGCTTGGCATACAATTGATGATCTCTCAAGGCAGATAACACCAACTGCAAGTGCTGATCATGCTCTGCAGTATTCCGAGAATAAATCAGAACGTCGTCTATGAATACGACCACAAACTTGTCCAGAAAATCTTTGAACACCCGGTTCATCATGTCCATGAATACTGATGGCGCGTTGGTCAACCCAAAAGACATAACTAGGAATTCGAAATGTCCATGCCTCGACAGGAAAGCCGTCTGTGGAATTTCCGACTCCCGGATCCTGAGCTGATGATATCCTGATCGAAGGTCAATCTTGGAGAACACAGAGCTACCACGCAACTGATCAAATAAGTCGTCGATTTTGGGCAGAGGATACATATTCCTGATGATGACTTTGTTCAACTCCCTATAGTCGATGCAATGGCGCATCGAACCATATTTATTCTTCACAAAGAGAACAGGCGCACCCCAGGGCGACGAGCTATGCCTTACGAAACCCTTCTCCAATAACTCATCCAGCTGGGTACGCATCTCCTCCAGCTCTCGCGGGGCCATTCGATACGGTGCCTTAGCGATGGGACGCGTGTCGGGCTCCAAATCAATTACGAACTCAACATCTCTGACTGGAGGAAGACCAGGAAGATCGCTAGGAATCACATCAGAAAACTCCCGCGCAACAGGAATCTCATCTAACAGCAGCACACTGCTAACAGTCCCCAGCACTGAGACTAAGCAAGCAAAATAATCAGAACGAAGTAACCTCAGAACACATACAGCAGAAATTGCCGGAGAGCCCTGATACGAATCACCGAAAATACTCCCAGGCTGACCACTGTCCTTCCTGAAATCTAAGCGCTTACCCCTACACTGGATCACCGCGTCGTATCTGGACAACCAATCCATACCCAGGATGACGTCGAAATCTTCCAAGTCTATAACCTTCAGATCTGCCTTGGTCAGGAAATCCCTCAACATAATAGGACAATCTAGAATGCCCTGATCTGATATCACGGAATCACCCGAGGGGAATTTGACACAAAAGGCATCACCGACATGATCAAGAACCAGCTGGCACCGCTCTACAAAGGCCCTAGCCACAAATGAGTGGGTAGCACCTGAGTCAAAGAGAACGCGTGTCCAGCTGTTCTTTATCTTAAAACTCCCTATATAAATATAAAAGGGAAAAATTGCACAATCATTTAAGAAAACAATAGCCAAACTAATCTGCAATGGAAGTAAAAGACTAGCGAGAAGGTTTACCTGAAATGACTTGCGTCGAAGTTTGAGCCTCCGCTGATGATATCACATTCAGCTTCCCTTTGCCCTTATCCACGGGCTGAGGAGATGGCAAGGACTGAATGGAAACTGGTCGGAGAAAAGAATGGAGCTGCGGGCATCGGGCGTTGGTATGACCTTTCTGTCCGCACTGATAGCAGACCTTGTCCTTCAACCAGCAACGGGCAACATCATGCACCTCTTTCTTGCACAGAGTAAACACCACATTCTGCCTGGGAGCACCCTGAATAGCATGCACAGGCTCCTTCTGCGCCGCCGCACCCTTGAAACATCTCTCAGCAGGATGGCCCGACCGGCCACAAAAACTACAGACCTCCTTGCTCCTCTTCCTCGAAGGAGCACCGGGCACTTGGGGGTTCTTTGCTTCAACATCTTTCCTCTTCTCATTCCCCGTCTGCTATCCTCTTTGTTTCGCTCTTTCGATGGCCTCAACCTTCAAAGCGGCCTCAACTACCACAGCATAACTCACCGCTCCATGAGCCACCGCTAGCTACTGAAAATCGCTCCGTAGGCCACCGAGGAAACGCTTCACTCTATCCTCCTCTGAGCTCACCAAACTAAGGGCGAAGCGACTGAGTTTGCTAAACTCAATATCATACTCGCTGACTGTGAGCTGCCTCGGCTTTAGATGCAAGAAGTCATTCATCAGCCTGTCTCGCTCCACTGACGGTAGAAACTTCCGCATCAAGATCTCCTTGAAGGAAGCCCAAGTGCTTCCTCCTACCATTCCCTCCTTCTCCCTCATCCACCAGCTCTTCGCTAACCCCTCAGCTGATAGGCGGCCAACACCACCTTCTGATCCTCAAACACTCCAAAATAATGAAACATTTCCTCTATGGAAATCAACCAGTCATCCAATATCATGAAGTCCGCCTTACCATTGTAGGTAGGGGGTCGCAGTCGCTGGAACTGAGTGATGAATGCCATCTCCAGGGGCACCACCACTGGAGGCACCAAAGGGGCTGGGGGTGCAGGAGGTGTAGGAGTTGCGGGAACAGCTATACCCGCAGCAGGATCCTGCACTCTCGGGGCTAGTCCTGTCACCACCGATATCAGGGACTGGATCTGAGACTAAACATCCACCATCTGCCTCGATAGAGCCTCATTGCTCTGCCTCAGACTCTCCACAACTGCACCGCTTTGAGCACCAGAAGACTCACCCTCAGATTGGGGAGTCGACCTCATCACTCTACGCTTAGGCGCCATACTAAAAAGAACAAACAAGCAATCATCAGAACCTAGTTCAACTACTAGGACAAAACAAACAGGTACAGACAAACCTACATAAGTACTTGCTTTCACTGCCAACTTGCTCTGGGGTTTATATATATATATATATTATATAGAGGAAATAATGCCATGCTTAACCTAAGATGGTTCACCACCATCACACTAACTCTTGTGCCTATATCGGGAATGCATGAATTTATATTCTTTTTGACTCAACCATGTGTGTACATATGTCATCCTGCAAGTATTTAGCTTGGCACGTTGTGCTTATGCAATGTTATGTTATGCATGATTGTGCTATGCATTCTAAAAAGATTGTAATGCATGCTATGAGCGGCGTACACATGAAAATGTTATGCATCACATACTACATAACATTTTCATACAATGAAAAAGAAAATGTGCTAGTCGCATGCATGTGGTGAGGTTATGCATCCCATACTACATAACCCGCACATGTTGCCTCCTATGATGGATCCATATACAAACATATATTATGCATCCCAAACTATATAATATGCCCCGTATACTCCATGTTATGCTATGAGTGTAGTGTTCGTGCTTCAGCCAAGACGTGCTGATGATATATCGGTGTGTGTATGATATGATGCTAAATTTCTAATACCTACAAGGAAAGGTTGCCAGAAACATTGTCAGGCAACCGCCCTCTGATACCAACTGTCACAACCGGCATTTTTTTTCGAAATTTAAGAGGTATCAGAGTAGGAGAAAACATGCGTTGCGATGTCACGTCGGGTAGGGGATAACTTCCGACGCTCAGGCAACCACCAACTACTAAGACTATGAAAAATCATAAGCTTAAATGATGTGAAAATCAATTATATTTAAGAGGTTGTATCCCTCGGCTCGATGGATCAGCTAGTCCACAATTAAAAAAACTATACTTATACGCAGTGGAAATTAGTTTAGTTACATTTGACATCCTAAAAGAGAGCATAAGTGTCCCCAGGGGACAACTTATACTATGCATACCCTACCTTTTTGTTATACCATATATACGAAAATAATCTTTTACATCACTTGGAAAGTAGTGTTGAGTTTTATAAAGCATGCTGATCATGAGATATACATATAATAGTGCTTTTAGATTTTAAAAGTAACTAGCAACATAGCATAAATCTTCCCAAGAACAAGTTTAATAAATCTCAAAAGCAGAAAAACTAACAGTGTAAGCAAGCGCAAAGTATCTAAAAGAGAAACCACCAGTGGGCGTCACCAACTGACACGAACCCACTGGTGAGTAGGTATGTCTATACTACAAGTCTAAAGAAAAGCTACCTCCCAAACAAGAGGAACTAAGAACCATAGTAGCAGTTGAAATGCTAGAAAATCTCCAGGAGCAAACTAGCCGCACAGTCGGCTAAATACCTGTACCTGAGGTATTCAGAAAAAAAACGAACACCTCAGCAAAACAACTATCAAATGGAAAACAGAGGTACAATAGATTTATACAGGATTTAAAATCAGGTCAGAAGTAAGTGAAAGTAAAGTAACACAGGTACAGGTAAAAGAAGGTAAGTAAAGCAGGTAAAACCGATTCCCACAAAGGTAAGTGGAAAGGGAGTACATCAAGAGCACGAATGAAGTAGAACTTCTACTATCTCTGCAAAAGCTTTAGCACAGCTAGAAAACTCTAACATAGAGCTAGATCGGAAAGAGTCACCTAGTACTGGAGATGGACAAAATCAGTAACAACAGCCTAGACTGGTGACCACATGTCAAACCAAGTCTTTCAGGCCTAAATATCATCATGGTATTGTGGTGGTGGCATCGGTCCACTCTGCCAAGCAAACCATATTGTCTTAGTAAGACAAGAAGAAAATAGGGGTGGCGGCATCGGTCCAACTCTCCCCTAAATCACATCCTACTCCAGCACTAAGTGACTCGGGAAAACCCTTACTGGTGGTTTCATGAACCACCAAGAAGTCAACACATCCCTACTCCAACTAGAGCAACCTGTAACGCCCCGGATTTTTGATTACGTACGCATGATGGGTGTTACGTTGGCTTTAATTGTAGTTTGAGCATGGTTTGTCCCGCGGGCTTGCGAGTGGCTGTTTTGATTGCCGAGTTGCACGATGCCCCAGCAAACCGGAGTCCAAATGAGGGACTCGGTGAGGCCTCTTAGGGAATGCTTGCACTTTTCCGCGCCCGGGAATGTTGCTCAAAATAAGTTGTTGGTTCAGGAAACAAAAAAGGGTAAAAAGTGCTTAAGGCAAAAATGGTCTAGGACGTCTCAGAAACATTTTTCACAAAAGGGAAAAATGGTCGTTTTTGTGCTATACACGCCCCCTGACACGGGCGTGACCCAGGCCATGACCTGGGCGTGACCTCCTTGACTCGACGATATTTTTTTCTTGCGTCGAGTTGAGCTCGACGAATGGGGTACACGCCCCATGACACGGGCGTGTCACGGGCCGTGTCCCGCTTCGTCGAGTGTCGAGTGTCGATAGTCGAGTATCGAGCGTCGAGTATCGAGTGTCGAGTCGTCGAGAGAGGGGACACGGCCTGTGACACGGGCGTGTCACAGGGCGTGTCATGCTGGGTCGAGTGTCGACACTTTTTTGTCGACGAGGTGTCGAGACACGGGTTACACGCCCTAGGTCACGGGCGTGACCGACCCGTCACGGGCGTGTACCCGGCCGTGTACCGTGTGGATAAACGTGAAATTGCCGCCTTTCGGCGCCGCTTATGGTACACGCCCTGTGTCACGGGCGTGACACAGGGCGTGACCGGCCCGAAAATCGACTTTTTCCAGTTTTTTTGTGCCGTTCATTTCCTTGATCCTACATCGAACGGTTCAGCTCTGTTCTGGATGACTTAAGTCCGAAACAGAGATTTGGTTTCTCATTTCATCTTCTCTTCTTCTTCTTCTTCTTCATTCTCAAAGAGAAAGCAAGGGAGCAAGGGAGCAAGCAAGGCAAGGAAAGAGAGGAGCAACCGTCGCGGCATCGTCTCGGTACAGGCAAGCGGTGTCCTCCACCCTTGCCAATCTTCGTTCTTGATGAAATATTCCATTTTCCTAGCTTTAGATCTGGTGTTGAATTCTTCCTTATTAGCTTAGTATTGCTCTTTCAATTCCCCTATGCTTAGTTTGTTCTTCTTGCTTCAACGTATGATGCATCCTCTTGTTTGTTCTATGTGAAAGTCCCTAGGTTAATTCCAATTAGCAAATTCCCTATGCTCAATTCAAAGTAGCTACTTCCTTATGCTAAGTATGCTAAACGACTTTGCTTTTGTGTTCCAAATATGTGGACTATGTACTCATGTTATCAAATCCTATCATGTGATTTTATTTTTGATACAAAGCGTGTGATTCTTTCTATGGGATGAAGGCATCAACCTAGACGTTGGCAATTGGTAGTCGTGTGTAAGGACGATGAAAGGAGCGTGTTACCTTGGGTTATGGGGCGTTTTGCGAGGCGAATTCGTGAAGCATGGCGGGAGCGTTTGTGTGAGAATTTTTGCAAGGGGTGGTGTGGTTTCAGCCTGTGGCCACCGGGTTTTGTTTTTGTGGTTAGAGAGACCATTTTGGCCCCGATTTGGGCTGGTTTTGTTTGGTGCGTTCCACTTTAGGGCCGCCACCGGTAAGACCCTTGCGAAATTGAACTTAACCGCTGCTTATGCTTCACTTGTCTAGTAGGTTTTGTCCTATGAATGATGGAATGGGCATGCGTTTTGCCATTTGTTCCTGCGGGTTGAGCAGGATTTGATGAACTTGTACGCACTTGGTGCGTTTGGCATGGATTGTGGTGCGTTTTCCACTTGTTTTGTTCACTCATGTTACTTGATGAAACATCTCTGTGGGGTCGGTAAGCCCCTTTGTTATCATATATGACATTTATGCTCTCCTTTTGTATAGCTTGGTTGATTGCTGAGGTATTCTTTCTTGAATGCCTCAGGTGCAGGTTGTAGCCGATTGAGCGGCTAGGTTGGTTGGTGGCATTCCTTGGGAGCTAGCCGAGCATACATGGCGAGGTAGTTCTTCTTTTTGTTGTACAGACATACATGTGCCCCAATGGGTTCGTGTCAGCTTGTTGGCGCCCATTGGTGGTTTTCTTTTATGTAAAATATGAACGAGACTGCTAATGTACCTCACTTGGATGAAATGATATGTACTTGCTTTTGGGATGGTTTTCTAGTAGGTTGCATTAGCTATTTTGACTAATGATATGTACTCTTGTATATCATGCATACATGTTTTGTTTAACTAACACATACTTTCCAAATAACGTAAACAAAGAGGAGTTCTTATAATAGTATCACTCTAGACTGCATATAGGAGCTCATCATAAATCAACAAAGTATTTCTGCCGCGTACAAATGTAGTTTTCCTACCTAAGGCCGAGGGATACGGCCATTCAAACCAAAAGTTTTCCTGCATGTAACTGTTGAATTTCAACTTGGAAAGTCAGCGTCAAGAGTTGCCTGAGCGTGTGCAGTTATCCCCTGCACGATGTGGCATCATAACCCGTAGTTCTTCTTGCTCTGATACGATATGCTCGTTGAGGAAATGCGGGTTGTGACAGTTGGTATCAGAGGCAGGTTTGCTTGACATTGGTCGGGCAAACTTTCTTTTTTGTTTTGTGAGTGTAAGCATCATTTCATACACACACCGAGGTGCCCTCAGTATGTCTTGGCCGAAGCACGTACACTACACTCATGGCATGAACAGAAGTATACGGGCATATTATGTAGTATGGGATGCATAATATGTGGTTGTATATGGATCCACCATAGGGGCAACATGTGAGGGTTATGTAGTATGGGATGCATAACCTCACCACATGGATGCGACTAGCACGTTTTCTTATATTCATTGCATGCAATGCTATGTAGTATGGGATGCATAGCATTGGGATGCGTACGACCGCTCATGGCATGCATTAAGGCCTTTTTTTTGATTGCATAGCACAGCACGCATAACATAACATTGCATGAGCACAACGTGCCAAGCTAAGACGTACATGATGACACCTGTACACACATAGTTTTGGGTCAAAGAAAGTCATGCATTCATGGTTTAGGCACAAGTTAGTGGGATGACGGTGAGTCATCTTTAGGTTAGGCATACCATCATTCTTAAACTCCCAAAGCTAGTTAGCAGTTAATGTTCATATATTTTTTTATGTATGGTCTGTACATAGCCGTTGTGTGTTTTGTTGGGTTTGAGCTTGATAAGAGTGAACGTGTTATAGGATGTCGAAGCGTCCAGTGACAAGGCAAACTCCCCAATCTGAGGGTGAGTCTTCGGGCGCGCAGAATCATGCGCTGATAGATAGTCTTCGCCAAAGTAATGAGGCTTTGACGAGGCAGGTACAGGAAGTGCAGTCCCAGCTTCAAGCTATGTCATCTGCGATGTCTGGACTGGCACCAAGAGGACAAGAGACGGTTAGAGGCCCCACTAGTTCGACTCCTTCAGTGGCAGTGACACCCCCAGTTGTGGTTCCTCCTGCGATGACTTTCATCTCGCAGTTTCAGCGACTTGGACCACCGACGTATGATGGAAAAGCAGACTTCGTGATCTTGGATGATTGGGTGATTACGTTGGAAGAAATGTTTGTGTATGCTGGTGTGACCGAGGACCAGAAGGTGATGCTTGCTGCCTACCAACTGAAAGGGTTGGCGAAAGGATGGTGGTTACGAGAAAAGGAAGGCCTAGTGGCGGGCTGTTCGTGGGAAGTGTTCAAAGAACTGGTACGACGCAAGTTTCTACCGGCAGTGGAAAGGGACCGCCTGCTGAATGACTTCTTGTACTTGAAGCAGAGGAAACTCACAGTGAGTGAGTATGAAATTGAGTTTAGCAAGTTAAGTCGGTTCGCTCCGAGCTTGGTGACTACGGAAGCTGACCGAGTCAAGAGATTTTTGGGCGGACTCCGCAGCGACGTACAGCAGTTCGCAAGTGCGTATGGAGCGACAAGTTACACTGCGGTGGTTGAGGCGGCGTTGAAGGTAGAAGCGATCGAAAATGCCAAACAAAGAGGGCAGCAGATGAGGCAGGGCAAGAGACAGCTGGTGGGAGAGAAAATGTCCCACGAGTCAGACGTAAAGAAGAAGAAGGAACTATGTAGCTTCTGTGGCCGAGCCGGTCACCCGTTTGAAAAATGTTTCAAGCGGCTGGGGATGCAAAAGAAGGAGCAGGTGCACGCCATTCAAGGTGCGCCAACCAGAGACTTGGAGTTTACATTTTGTGGGAGAAGAGGTCATGATGTGAGCCGCTGCTGGGCCAAAGACAAGGTATGCTTCCAGTGTGGCAGACCAGGACATCTTCGCGCAAGGTGCCCACAGGTTCAAGCTGTGTTGCAACCCGCACCACTCCAGGCTTTGCCTCCGCCTCCGCGCTTGGACAAAGGCAAAGGGAAGTTGAATGTAGTCTCTGCAGAGGAAGCGCATACATCACCGCAGGTTATCGCAGGTTCGATTCAGTCCTCTGGTTCTCGTTTTGTGTATGCTTCGTATGTGTAGTTCTTAGCATAGCATATGTACCCTTATAGGAAACTTTAAGGTAAAGAACCGTTGGGCGCGTGTTCTCTTTGATTCTGGCGCGACCCATTCATTTGTTGCGCGAAACTTTCTGGATCGATATCATTTGACACCAGAGCGAGTGGGGAATGCGTTTTTGGTGAAATTTCCTTCCGGCGCTTCTGTGGTGGCTGACTGGGGTCTTCTTGATTGTCCCATTTTGTTGGGGGATTTCATAGCAAGAGTTGATTGCAAGGTGATCGATTTGGACGATTTTGACATCATTCTGGGCATGGACTGGTTAGCCCGTTATGATGCCGTCATCCAGTGCAGAGGAAAGCGCTTGGATTTTATTAAGGATGATGGTCAGCCAGGAAGTGTGTATGGTGATTCTTGCCAGGATTCTCCAGGGATTTCGGCGGTATGTGTTCGGACGTTGTTTGTTTCCGACTGTTTTGCTTGTTTTGTCTCCGTTGTGGGGACGAGTGCTGCTTTGCCGCGTTTAGAGGAGATTCCTGTTGTACGTGAATTTCCAGATGTTTTTCCTACTGACCTTCCTGGTCTACCCCCGAATCGTGATGTCGAGTTTGTTATTGAATTGGAGCCGGGTACGCGACCGATTGCGAAAGCGCCGTATAGGATGGCCCCGCGTGAGCTAGCAGAGTTGCGTACACAGTTGGATGACTTATTGGCAAAAGGGTTTATCCGGCCGAGTTCATCACCTTGGGGTGCCCCAGTGTTATTTGTGAAGAAGAAATATGGGTCGATGCGCCTTTGCATCGATTACCGGGAGTTGAACAAGGTGACAATTAAAAATAAGTACCCACTGCCAAGAATCGATGATTTGTTTGATCAACTGCGTGGCAGTTCTGTATTTTCGAAGATTGATCTCCGCTCGGGCTATCATCAGCTCAAGGTCCGGGAGTCGGATATTCCGCGTACTGCATTTCGATCACGACATGGTCATTTTGAATTCCTTGTGATGTCGTTTGGTTTGACCAACGCACCATCAGCATTCATGGATATGATGAACAGGGTGTTCAAGGACTACTTGGATAAATTTGTGGTGGTTTTTATTGATGACGTTCTTGTCTACTCCCGCAGTGCTGAGGAGCATGAACAGCATCTGCGATTGGTATTGGCCACGTTGCGAGATCAACGGTTATTCGCCAAGCTAAGCAAATGCGAGTTTTGGTTGCCGCAAGTTGCCTTTCTGGGTCATGTCATTAATCAACAAGGAATTTCAGTAGATCCCGAAAAGATTGCGGCAGTTATGGAATGGAGAAGACCGGAAACACCCAAGGAAATTCGAAGCTTCTTGGGCTTAGCCGGCTATTATCGCAGATTTGTCGAAGGTTTTGCGACGTTGGCCGCACCGTTGACTCGATTAACCCAGAATAATGTGGCGTTTGAGTGGAATGACAAGTGTGAGGCGTCATTCCTGGAACTCAAGAACAGATTATGTACCGCTCCTGTGTTAATCTTGCCAAGAGAAGGAAAGGATTATGAAGTGTTCGTGGATGCGTCGCACGTTGGACTTGGATGTGTGTTAATGCAAGACAAAAAGGTGATTGCGTATGGGTCTCGGCAGTTGAAAATTCATGAAAAGAATTACCCAACGCATGATTTGGAGTTTGCAGCGGTAATATTTGCATTGAAGTTGTGGAGACACTTGCTATATGGTGCACAGTGTAAAATCTTTACAGATCATAAAAGCTTGAAGTATGTCTTCACGCAGAAAGAACTTAATTTGCGCCAACGGCGATGGCTTGAGTATGTAGCTGATTATGATGTGGACATTCAATATCATCCGGGAAAAGCGAATGTTGTAGCCGATGCTTTGAGTCGGAAGACGGGGAAATTATTTCATCTTTCCGTCGAACGTCTTGTGGAGGAATTTCTGTTGATGGACATTGCAGTGGGCAAATATGATCCGCAAAGTCATTCGGCAATAGAAGAACCGTCATGGCTGGTGCTTGCAAGACAACATCAAAAAGATGATCCTGATCTTGTACATCTATTTCTTCGGACTGAAAAGGATGAATTACCAGATTTTGCGATTGATGGTGCAGGCACGTTAAAGTATCGTGGACGATTTTGTATTCCCGCAGTTGGGGATATTCGCGAAATGGTGTGTAAGGAAGCACATGACGCAAGTATGGCCTACCATCCAGGCTCAACAAAAATGTACCGTGATTTGAAACAAATTGTCTGGTGGTATGGAATGAAAAGAGATATAGCGCAATTTGTCTCAGAATGTCATACCTGCAAACGGGTGAAAGCTGATCATGGGAAGCCTGGTGGCAAGTTAACACCATTGGAGATTCTAACCTGGAAGTGGGAAAGTATCTCAATGGATTTTATTACCGGTTTACCAAGATCTCCATGAGGACATGACTCCGTGTGGGTGATCGTGGACAGGTTGACCAAGTGTGTTCATTTTATACCCTTTAAGGTCAACTACCCGATGAAGACCATAGCGGAGCTCTATTTGAACGAGATCATCTGACTGCATGGTGTGCCTATGAATATCATTTCAGACCAAGATTCCCGCTTTACCTCTCGTTTTTGGCGCAGTCTACAAGAGGGTTTGGGGACAGAATTGCGATATTCCACGGCCTATCATCCTCAGACGAATGGCCAAACCGAAAGAGTAAATCAGATTGTAGAAGATATGATTCGATGTTACATTCTTGAGTATGGCGGAGCATGGGATGAACGTTTGCGGCTTATGGAGTTCGCGTATAATAATAGCTATCAAGAAAGCTTGCAAATGGCTCCGTTCGAAGCATTATATGGGCGACGATGTCGGACCCCACTCTTTTGGACTGAGGTTGGCGAGCGGCCCTTGTTGGGTCCAGAGGCGCTCGAGGATATGGAAGTTGCAGTACGACTTATTCGGGAGAAGCTCCGAATCGCCCAAGAGCGATATGAAAAGTATGCCAACCGACGAAGGTCGGAATTAGAATTTGCGGTGGGGGATTCTGTGTTTTTGAAAGTCTCCCCAATGGTTGGGATTAAAAGGTTTGGAAAGGAGCGCAAATTAGACCCAAGATTTGTGGGTCCCTTCCCGATTCTTGCGCGAGTTGGAGCATCCGCCTACAAACTGGAATTACCCGTGAACTTTCCTGGTGTTCACAATGTGTTTCATGTTAGCCAACTGCGCAAGTGTATGCGGAATGACAAGCAAGTGTTAGACGTTGTGCCGCAATTAGCGCCCAACCTTTCTTATGTAGAGATGCCCATCCGGATATTGGACTCCCAAGATCGCGTGTTGCGGAAAAAGAAGATTCCTATGGTGAAGGTGCTATGGAAAAATCAGGATGTGGAAAGCGCGACGTGGGAACTCGAATCAACAATGAGGGCGGCTCATCCTCATTTGTTCCCGTAGACAAGCTGGTATGTGACTTGGTGTTTGGTTGCATTCATATTTTGGTTTGCTTATGTGTTTGTTTTTGTGAAAGTTTTAAGGCGAAACTTTTTGTTAGGGGGAGTGATTGTAACACCCCGGATTTTTGATTACGTACGCATGATGGGCGTTACGTTGGCTTTAATTGTAGTTTGAGCATGGTTTGTCCCGCGGGCTTGCGAGTGGCTGTTTTGATTGCCGAGTTGCACGATGCCCCAGCAAACCGGAGTCCAAATGAGGGACTCGGTGAGGCCTCTTAGGGAATGCTTGCACTTTTCCGCGCCCGGGAATGTTGCTCAAAATAAGTTGTTGGTTCAGGAAACAAAAAAGGGTAAAAAGTGCTTAAGGCAAAAATGGTCTAGGACGTCTCAGAAACATTTTTCACAAAAGGGAAAAATGGTCGTTTTTGTGCTATACACGCCCCCTGACACGGGCGTGACCCAGGCCGTGACCTGGGCGTGACCTCCTTGACTCGACGATATTTTTTTCTTGCGTCGAGTTGAGCTCGACGAATGGGGTACACGCCCCGTGACACGGGCGTGTCACGGGCCGTGTCCCGCTTCGTCGAGTGTCGAGTGTCGATCGTCGAGTATCGAGCGTCGAGTATCGAGTGTCGAGTCGTCGAGAGAGGGGACACGGCCTGTGACACGGGCGTGTCACAGGGCGTGTCATGCTGAGTCGAGTGTCGACACTTGTTTGTCGACGAGGTGTCGAGACACGGGTTACACGCCCTAGGTCACGAGCGTGACCGACCCGTCACGGGCGTGTACCCGGCCGTGTACCGTGTGGATAAACGTGAAATTGCCGCCTTTCGGCGCCGCTTATGGTACACGCCCTGTGTCACGGGCGTGATACAGGGCGTGACCGACCCGAAAATCGACTTTTTCCAGTTTTTTTGTGCCGTTCATTTCCTTGATCCTACATCGAACGGTTCAGCTCTGTTCTGGATGACTTAAGTCCGAAACAGAGATTTGGTTTCTCATTTCATCTTCTCTTCTTCTTCTTCTTCTTCATTCTCAAAGAGAAAGCAAGGGAGCAAGGGAGCAAGCAAGGCAAGGAAAGAGAGGAGCAACCGTCGCGGCATCGTCTCGGTACAGGCAAGCGGTGTCCTCCACCCTTGCCAATCTTCGTTCTTGATGAAATATTCCATTTTCCTAGCTTTAGATCTGGTGTTGAATTTTTCCTTATTAGCCTAGTATTGCTCTTTCAATTCCCCTATGCTTAGTTTGTTCTTCTTGCTTCAACGTATGATGCATCCTCTTGTTTGTTCTATGCGAAAGTCCCTAGGTTAATTCCAATTAGCAAATTCCCTATGCTCAATTCAAAGTAGCTACTTCTTTATGCTAAGTATGCTAAACGACTTTGCTTTTGTGTTCCAAATATGTGGACTATGTACTCATGTTATCAAATCCTATCATGTGATTTTATTTTTGATACAAAGCGTGTGATTCTTTCTATGGGATGAAGGCATCAACCTAGACGTTGGCAATTGGTAGTCGTGTGTAAGGACGATGAAAGGAGCGTGTTATCTTGGGTTATGGGGCGTTTTGCGAGGCGAATTTGTGAAGCATGGCGGGAGCGTTTGTGTGAGAATTTTTGCAAGGGGTGGTGTGGTTTCAGCCTGTGGCCACCGGGTTTTGTTTTTGTGGTTAGAGAGACCACTTTGGCCCCGATTTGGGCTGGTTTTGTTTGGTGCGTTCCACTTTAGGGCCGCCACCGGTAAGACCCTTGCGAAATTGAACTTAACCGCTGCTTATGCTTCACTTGTCTAGTAGGTTTTGTCCTATGAATGATGGAATGGGCATGCGTTTTGCCATTTGTTCCTGCGGGTTGAGCAGGATTTGATGAACTTGTACGCACTTGGTGCGTTTGGCATGGATTGTGGTGCGTTTTCCACTTTTTTTGTTCACTCATGTTACTTGATGAAACATCTCTGTGGGGTCGGTAAGCCCCTTTGTTATCATATATGACATTTATGCTCTCTTTTTGTATAGCTTGGTTGATTGCTGAGGTATTCTTTCTTGAATGCCTCAGGTGCAGGTTGTAGCCGATTGAGCGGCTAGGTTGGTTGGTGGCGTTCCTTGGGAGCTAGCGGAGCATACATAGCGAGGTAGTTCTTCTTTTTGTTGTATAGACATACATGTGCCCCAATGGGTTCGTGTCAGCTTGTTGGCGCCCATTGGTGGTTTTCTTTTATGTAAAATATGAACGAGACTGCTAATGTACCTCACTTGGATGAAATGATATGTACTTGCTTTTGGGATGGTTTTCTAGTAGGTTGCATTAGTTATTTTGACTAATGATATGTACTCTTGTATATCATGCATACATGTTTTGTTTAACTAACACATACTTTCCAAATAACGTAAACAAAGAGGAGTTCTTATAATAGTATCACTCTAGACTGCATATAGGAGCTCATCATAAATCAACAAAGTATTTCCGCCGCGTACAAATGTAGTTTTCCTACCTAAGGCCGAGGGATACGGCCATTCAAACCAAAAGTTTTCCTGCATGTAACTGTTGAATTTCAACTTGGAAAGTCAGCGTCAAGAGTTGCCTGAGCATGTGCAGTTATCCCCTGCACGACGTGGCATCATAACCCGTAGTTCCTCTTGCTCTGATACGATATGCTCGTTGAGGAAATGCGGGTTGTGACACAACCCACCTAAGAAGCTTAGCTGCCTAGCAGCTGACGGCGCTGGTTAACTAAAACACACATTTAAAATGTAAAAAAAAACATATCTTAACCTCAAATACTTAAAGTACTACAACAACAGTTTGTATCAAGTGATTTGATCATAAATATATTTAAGTGGTTTGATACTAAATATATACTAAACACACACATATGAATGAACTAAACTTCCCATTTATCTACTTGAGTGGTTTGATACTAATCATGCGCAAGTGATTTGAAAATAAATCGAGCTGGTCATGGATTACACCCAAGGAAAATAGCATGCTATAAGGACAATATTGAAATGAACAAAGCTATAAAAATGGGGCACTCGGTGCTTAAACAGCAAAATGGCGGTAAAAGTGCACTTGGCATTATCACCTAGAGCCGCACTCCTCCAAGTAATCATTCTTTGGAAACATCACACGTCCATACCATTCTTAACAAGAACAGGGCTAGGGAAGTTCGGCGTTTAACAGCAAATCAAAAGGGGAAAAATGAGGACTTGTACAGATTGTATAAAAACTTCAACCAACTCCAAAATGCGGGCAAATAAAAGAGTTGACATGAATTACTTTAGCAAGGGCGAAGGGCACACTTGCCTTGATTTTTTTTTGAAGAACTTCAGCCAGCAACCTCTTCCAAACCTCCGGCCACCAAAAACAATTGGGCAGCACCTCTTTCCCCCAAAACCACAACCTCAAGTGAGATACTTTCACCACAAAAAGAATCTGGACATACAAAGAAAATGAAATCCCTAGCATGCTTGAAATCTAAACCCTAACATACTAGAAAACTGGGCAAAAATCAAAACAAGAAAAAGGGGCTCTTGCCTTAAGAAAAATGGGACGAATTCGGTCAGCCCTATGCTCCTAAACCGCGGGCCTTAAGCAACCTAGATCACGAGAATTCCTGGACAACCCAACCGGGAAGAACAACACCATAAAAACCAAAAAAGACTGCAAACCTAAACTACCGATCGGGCAAAAATCATGGGGGAATCGTAAAAATGATACCTCCAAATGGAGCTCTCGGCTAGGGGAGTGAGGATCCGGCCCGCACGCATGCACACGCACGCGCACGCACAAACTTATAAAACCTTGCACGCACGTGCACGTGCAATTACGCATTGGCACGCCCAAATCGCTTGTTATGCCCTAAATGCGTAAACATGTAAATACGACATAAATGACGACTCGCTAACTAGCGACCGTCAAAATGACGTGAAAATTAACGCTTTCGGATTCCGAACAAATCTGCACCGTAGCTAAACACTCGGGCTACGAAAACATCGACGAAGTCGGACACAACCTCTGACGACCACACACTCGTGCTAACATCACCCGAAGCCAAAGCACAAGGATTCCCTAAGAGGCTCAGCCGGGCCTCCAAAACAGACGTCGGCTAGCTGGGGAAACCATACAACAGGCTATAACCTCTAAGAACACCTAACGAGGTACTCTAATAATGGCACGAGCCGAAAATGCGTCAACGTAACGCCAAACGAGGATATAAATAATTGCCGAAAAATCGGGGTGTTACACTCCTCACCTTGACGTTGCCACAGAAACAACAAATGAAGAAGTCGGTCCAGCAGATTTGGACTTCTTGTTCCACCTTTGGTACCCAAACTTTGATATACACCGCTAGAATTTTGTGCTCTTACCCACTTATTGGTAGTGCTAGTTCTTACTTATACTCTTAATAATATTATTATCATATTTAATAGCTAGCTTAGAAAATCACCACCTATTTTATTTGTACTTACTGCTTATATTGTAGCTTTCACTTTCCCTCCTTCTGCCCGGTGCTTAGGGTTGCCCATAAAAATTGGGCCTGTGCCCGGCCCGGTAAAATCCCGGCTAGGCCCAGGCCCGGGCTAAGCCTACCCCGGGCCCAGGCCAAGCCACGAGGCCTAACAAGGCCCCATATATAGGCATTTACCATGCCCGGTGCCCGGCCTGGTGTCCGGCCTGGGCCTGGCCGGGCAAAGCCCGGTTTCCTAAGCCCGGGCTAAGCCTGGGGCCGGGTCGGGCAAAGCCCGTTTTCTAGGCCCGGTCTGGGCCTGGGGCGGGCTTATCGCCTTCATCCTGATTGTTTCAGCCAACTTGTAGTGCTTCTTAAAAGCATTGGCTCGATCCATCATTATCACCTGTTTAAAGAAGGTAAGGTTCTGGTCTAGTGATATTAAAAAGGGGAAATATAAAACTGACAACTTCGCAAATTTGTCAATGCATCAAGCCCAGTTAGCATGGATACAAATATACTCGGAAGAATCCACACCCCAGAGTAAGACACCAACAAGCCTAGGATATAGTGTGGGCGAAACCCAAGGAAATATCCCAAACAAAAATATATACCATGCATGTGCTCAGCACAATATACGACAACAACGACAACCAAAATATGGCCTAATTTGAATTTCTTCTTATTTACGGAAACTATAAGAGCTGAAGAAAGGTTGAAACTTAGGAGGAGAAAATGCCTAGTTGAGGACTGAGGAGGAAGTCGCGGGTAGTAGGTTACCTTAAATGCATTCTAGTATCTGAAAAGGGCATAGAAGCAAGGGGCCGATCTTTGGGTGGATACGAGTAGCCAGTGAGATTAGCAAGCGAGAGCAAAGTTTGACAAACACTAAATTGTTTGGTGCCAACGCAACATCATGATGATGCCTGTTAGCCTTGTGAAAGATTTGGGGAATAGATCTTAACTAACACTAATTGGAGTTATATGCATAACTATAAAAAGCAGCAGATCACAGCACAAAGAAAATAAAGAAAGAGAGCAAGCAATCAGAAGACACAAGGATTTATAGTGGTTCCCCAACCTGGGTACATCCACTCTTCTACCACCCTGATAGGAATCCACTACAGGTTTTGATCATGTGACTGCCACCAATGAGTTTTTGATCAGGTGCTCAAAAACCAATCCTCAAGTCTTTTGATCAGGAGACTTACAACCAAGAATAACTTTTGAAGGGAGTTAAAGAACCTTTATACAGGAGGGGAGAGAGAGTGATGTTGTCTTCTCTGTCAATAGTCTAAGAGAAGACTTTAGTGAATTTGATGATGTCAAAGCTCCCCTAAAATATTGAGTTGTTCAGGAAGGTTGGAAGCTTTGCTTCAAGGTGAGTAGGCCTTCAGATTGATGATGTCTCCAGCAAGCTTCTTAGACTGATATAAATATGTCTCTTGAGAAGCTTGGAGCAGATGAAGAACTCTGTGTAAATGTTGATGTAGAGTTTCTCCCTCTTCTTCTGTAAACTGAAAATCCTTCACTGTGTTCTTGTTCACTGTCTTGTCTATTATTTGTTGCAGTGCTCTGTCCCTCTATTTATGTCTCTGTCTGTAAATCTCTTATATCTCATTCAAACAACTAGATTCTTTAATCTTGAAGACGGCAGAAGCATTCCCGAGAATTGAAGATGCCTTGAGAATTAATCCTGAATTAATCATGACACAGCCCATGTTTAATGCAGCATTTGAACGACTATTTCCATATTGACTGTAATTAATTCTTGAGTTGATCTGCCAACTATAAATAAATAGGCCTGGTCATTGATTGTAATTAATTCTGCCAACTGCACAGAATTCGTCGACCTGAGCTCACAGATCGTCGAGCTCAGCTTCTATTTCGTCGAGCTGGTAATCTGCATTGAGTTTAGCGATCGTCGACCTGAACTCGGAGTTCGTCGAGCTCCACTGGAATTCGTCGAGATAAACTTCTTGCTTGAGATCAGAGTTGGTCGACCTGAGTTCAGAGAAGGAACTCAGAGTTCGTCGACCTGAGTTCGCCGTTCGTCGAACTGCGTTCGACGATCGTCGAACTGATTTTCTGACTTTGTCTTGACTGCATTTCTCAGACTTCTTTTAGCAATTCTGGAGAGTCCTTCTGAGGCAAGTCCTGGAAATAAACCTATGACCCATGACTATACATTTTGGGTCAATCTAAGCAAACCTAATAGTGATCCTTGCCCAAATCAGAACTAGAGTTCCAACAATCTCCCCCTATTTGGGTGAGGACACTATTTACATAAAAATAAATATAATACAAAGCAAAATCAATCTGCCTGATTTATAAAAATTTTCAGCAGATGTACAAGGATGCTTTGAGAAATAAATTAAATAAAATAAAGATATTGCTACATCCTTAAAAATAGTTTCCTCTTTATAAAACAAACAATCTCCCCTATTTACTTTTCCTTGCCCAAATTTGAGTAGAATTTATAACTCTCTACTGTTGTAGACTTTCAGATAATCTCTCATTATACAGCCACTAAAGTATTCTCTACATTGGCTGAAATTATAGCTTTTGATTATTGTCCTATACCAATGCTCCATTGTGGTAAGGCATGACTTGTCTTGCCTTGTCCTGCAAAGAGATGTTAGAAGTTTTGGACCCAGATTAACTTGGGTCCTGGTTCTCTTTTATAATAATTAGAAATAAAAGAATATCCAGGTTTATTATGATAGCCAAGTGGATGATATTTTCTAGGTGGGATTATACATTCAATGAAATGATTTTTAACATTTTGAGCTTGATTATAATTTTGAAAGGAATAAAAATTTCTGTTCTGAAGTCTTGAGTTCGACGAATTAAAGTAATTTCGTCAACCTGAGTTCGATGAATGGTATTGAGATTGTCGATCTCTGTTCAACGAATTATATCTATTTCGTCGAGCATAGATTTCAAACCAGTTAAGATTGAAATCTTTGTTCATAATTTGTCGAGCTTTGTTCGACGAATGATGTTGTTTTTGTCGAGCTCGGTTCGACGAATTATTTTGAACTAAAATTTTCTGAAGGTTTTTTGTTTGATTTGGTAAAACTTCAGTTATTTTGTCTATGTTCTCTAACTTATCTTTTCCTTTAATTGATTCTAGATGACTTATTTGTTCAAGGGCATTCATTAAATCTTCTTTAAGTTTTATATTTTCAAAAGACACGGTATTTAATTTCTATCTGAGAAGTTTTATTTCTTTTTCAGATTGAATCAAGTCTTTACATAATAATTTAAACTCAGTTTTAAATTCTTCTGATGAAAGATCAAGGGTAGAGATTACCTGATCTTTTGATTCACATTCTGATTCTTCATCAGAGTCTGATTCTTCATCAAGGTTGCTGCAAGAGGCATTTATTGCCATTAAGCAGAACTCTCTTTCTCTTGACTCTTCTTCATCTTCAGTTATGCAGGATGAAGCTTCAGAGTCACTCCAAGTTTCAACATCAATTATTCTTTCTTTAGCTGATCCAGCAGCCATTGCTGTGAGGGAGTCCGACATGTCTTTTGTAGATGAACATTCAGCAACTTCTTGAAAAATGTCATCAGACATTGATTATGCAAGAATGTTCATTTCTTGTGCATCAGCAATCTTTAGTCTTTTTTTGGCATCTGTCCATTGAGATGATGGAACAGCATTGGTACTTGTTGTTTCCTAAGGTGGAGTTGGACCTGACAAGATGGAGTTGAAATTTCTTTCATCAATGGAGTTCATATAAAACCTAATCCTTGTCTTCCATGATGCAAGCTTATTTAGATTGCACATAAGTAGTCTGGTGCTTGAAAACTCTTCATTTTGTGCCATGATAAACTCTAAAGATGTATAAGATCTATCAGATTGTTTTGGTTTAGGTGTTAGCCTGTACAACCAAGAAAACCTGCTCTGATACCAATTGAAAGATTTGGGGGATAGATCTTAACTAGCACTAATTGGAGTTATATGCATAACTATAAAAAGCAGCAGATCACAGCACAAAGAAAATAAAGAAAGAGAGCAAGCAACCAGAAGACACAAGGATTTATAGTGGTTCCCCAACCTGGGTACATCCACTTTTCTACCACCCTGGTAGGAATCCACTACAGGTTTTGATCAGGTGACTGCCACCAATGAGCTTTTGATCAGGTGCTCAAAAACCAATCCTCAAGTCTTTTGATCAGGAGACTTACAACCAAGAATAACTTGTGAAGGGAGTTAAAGAACCCTTTATACAGGAGGGGAGAGAGAGTAATGTCGTCTTCTCTGTCAATAGTCTAAGAGAAGACTTTAGTGGATTTGATGATGTCAAAGCTCCCCCAGAAATATTGAGTTGTTCAGGAAGGTTGGAAGCTTTGCTTCAGGGTGAGTAGGTCTTCAGATTGATGATGTCTCCAGCAAGCTTCTTAGACTGATATAAATATATGTCTCTTGAGAAGCTTGGAGAAGATGAAGAACTCTATGTAAATGTTGATGTAGAGTTTCTCCTTCTTCTGTAAACTGAAAAAGCCTTCACTGTGTTCTTGTTCACTGTCTTGTCTATTATTAACTGCAGTGTTTTGTCCCTCTATTTCTGTCTCTGTCTGTAAATCTCTTATATCTCATTCAAACAACTGGATTCTTTAATCTTGAAGACGTCATAAGCATTCCCGAGAATAGAAGATGCCTTGAGAATTAATCCTGAATTAATCCTGAAACAGCCTATGTTTAATGCAGCATTTGAACAGCTATTTCCATATTGACTGTAATTAATTCTTAAGTTGATCTGCCAACTGTAAATAAATAGGTCTGGTCATTGGCTGAAATTAATTCTTCCAACTGTACAGAATTCGTCGACCTGAGCTCGCAGATCGTCGAGCTCAGCTTCTATTTCGTCGAGCTGGGAATCTGCCTTGAGTTTAGTGATCGTCGACCTGAGCTCGGAGTTCATCGAGCTCTGCTGGAATTCGTCGAGCTAAACTTCTTGCTTGAGATCAGAGTTCGTCGACCTGAGTTCAGAGAAGGAACTCAGAGTTCGTCGACCTGAGTTCGTCGTTCATCGAACTGCGTTCGACGATCGTCGAACTGATTTTCTAACTTTGTCTTGACTGCATTTCTCAGACTTCTTTCAGCAATTCTGGAGAGTCCTTCTGAGGCAAGTCCTGGAAATAAACATATGACACATGACTATACATTTTGGGTCAATCTAAGCAAACCTAATAGTGATCCTTGCCCAAACCAGAACTAGGGTTCCAACACCTTGTGGATCGTGTATTTTTGGGCACGGAGCAAGTTGCTTGCCCCTAAAACAAGCATGGTGCCCTGAGTAATGATAAAAATGGAGAGATCCACCCTTAATTTTTTTAAAAAAATCGAGACCGTGCAAAGCCCGGGCCCGGACCGGCCCGAACCTGGGGGACTTAGCTGGCCCCCTCCTGGTGCCAGATGCCCGGCCCGGCCCGGCTCTAATCAGGGCCCGGGCCTCGGCCCAGTTCGAAAAAGCTTGGTCCCGGGAGGCCCAGTTTTGGCCCGGACTCGGGGGGCTTTATGAACACCACTACCGGTGCCTGAGAGTCGTCGTAGGAGAGGATGTGAAGTCATTTTGTATTTATGACTAATGGTTGATATACCCATATTTGTTTGGTGGACACCCCGTAGATGGAGCAGCAGCAATACCCGGTGTAGGAGGGCTTCCGGGCCAGGGAGATTGGGCCTAGTAGTACGATACCGTCGTTACCTTCCGCGATGAATATGAGAGAGAATTTTGAGATGTAGTCCTTGGGGCAATGTTGTACTATGATATTTGCAGGAGCTCACTAAGCTTCCGATTTTATATTATATTGTGGACCTTTTATGCTTTTTGTGGATATTTGAATTCTGTGTTTTATTATATTTCTTAGTTGGCAGGTGATATTAGAAATAAGCGGCAAGATAGGCGTCTTGTGGTACAAGTTATCCCTTGTTCTAATGCTGCTGCAAGGCAGCTATTATAGGCATAAGGCTCCCCTCAGCTGTGTTTTGTGTTTTTGGAGAGGGGGTTTTACAAATGGTATCAACTTGCAACGATCATGAGATAAAGAAGTATATTGAAACGTGGGGCCACCCCTGCTCGACTCTTCAGTTTATGGTCAAACTGAATTGGCGGAAGTAGTGGTGTGCCCATGGGTTATTCACATTAAGTTTGTTTACTAGTTTTTTCTACAATTAGCCAATCTAACCATAAATTCATGTATTACGTGTAGATTCCGGTACACACTGAGCTAGTAATTAACACTGTTATTCCTCCAAACTCTACTCCTTTTAAGCTATCTGAGCTGAGATAGACATTGACTGCGATTTTAGATACCTTCGGGTCATTGCAAGTCGTGGTACAATAGCAGACCCCAGGCTCAAACTTGTTGAACACCATTCGAACTCTCTCTCTGCCTATATATCAAGGGATTTAGTCGGCTATTCGTATGGAGGAGCGGTTGGACTCAGTGCAGGAGTAGATGGCCTGGATCCATTGCCCTACCAGCATGGTTGTCACCTTAGCAGTTTCGGATCTAGACTCTACACACCAAGAGGTGGTAGAAGTCTCTTATGGGTGATGCACTTATGAAAAGTGTACCGGTCATACAAGTAATAAAAAATGGGCAAATGTTTCTCAAGTATCAATCTCATAAGGAACATAGTAAGGTGGAGTAACTATCAAGGAGGACTTGAGATTGAAGTCCACGAGGTCGGGGTTATGAAGTAGGTTGATTGGTTTGCAGAAACAAAATAAAATAAAACTACTTCAACTACTCCTATGCATGTTGCTATGCACTACCTCGCTTGGCGAGATAGAGACTGCGTAGGATGTTATGCACTGCTTCGCAAGGCGGATGGATGAGGAGGCAAGCGGATTGAGGGTCGCAAGCACCTCATCGCAAAGCACATAACTAACAATTACTAGTGCAACAAAACCACATGATCGAGTGGAGGTTAGTGAGATGGAAGGCTTGTGGAATGTAGTGGAGGGAGATGGCAGAATCGGCGCACTTCAAACACAAACTAAACTAACAATAAATTTCATAAACATGAAATAATCATTGCAACATATAGTTTAGTACGCATACATCATCATAAATGAAGAAGATTACACTATGAACAACAACTCAAGAGAAGAAAAAGGCAAAACATACGACTGAATCTGGTGGGTTATTGTAGATTCACGGTAGAAATCGTCGGTTTGTCAATCCTCGTCATAGCTCAGTCCCAACTATCGTCCGGGGTAGAGGAGGGCTGTCACCACCTCCCAATGGACCCGTCTTCTCTGGTAAACAACAATCTGGCCATGTCCAAGGGTAAAATCTCCTTGCTCACTGTTGATGATGAGTGTGAAATACTCTTCCTACAGCCCTTGGATGTTGTGAAGCGGCATAGGGCAAGATCCCTAAAGCATGGAGGAAGGAGGAGAAGGGTGGAGCTTTTCCTGCAGTGAAACGGCAGAGATAGCCAAGATGTCGAACTAGGGAAAACCTGCGATTTAAATAGTACCCTGTTAGAAAATATGGAATGCACGGTCGAATGCACGACCGTGCGCACATTATGTATTAATAACTACACAGGAATGCCCGGCCAGGAATAAAACCCACCCATGCATTTATGACCCCGCACGGGCAACCAGCTTGTGCGTGAACAAAATGCACGGGCGGAGTCAGATTGCAAATTATCAGACAAAACCAGAGAGCGTGCGATTTCCTTTTCGTGTGATTGAATCCAACCATGCGTGAAGAAAGCACACGAGCAATAAATCCAAAAATTATTTAGATAAAAAAAAAAGATGGTCGTGCGATTTGGTCACGCACGGGCAAAACAATTATGCGCGAGCAAAATGCATGACCCAGGGCAGAGCACTAGAATGTTGTAAGTATCACACGGTCGCAACAACTGTGCATAAAGAAAACGCATGACCATGTGATTCTTACAGGAAATAACTCCACTAGGATAGGGCTCTGTCCACCTGCATAGGTAAATCACAGTTGGGGCACAGGCCACCAGCACTCATAGAAACATAACCATGCAAAGAAAAACAATAGGGAGCACCAAGTACTTACCCCCAGCAATGAAGTGTGCAATTGTACACCATAATGAGCCTAAATAGTGCACTTTGTGCGAAATATGATTCACGTCGAGTATAAGAAAATAAGGATTGTAAAGTGTAGTGCGTGTGGGTGAAAACTAGCCTGAATGAGTTCGAAAAATACTATAAATATCGGACTCATCACACACCCAGACTTAACCATTTACTCGTCCCGAGCAAATCATCATTCAAGTGGACAAGAAAAACAAATAGCTGACTTAGAAACTATCTGGGCAGAGTACCATGGGAAGTTAGATACACACGCGCATAGAGTGTAGCAAAAGAAATTTCTAATTATGCAAAATAGTTTATAATTTTCTAAAGCGTATTTATATATTATTACTACTCAAAATAGAATTACGGTGAATCTTCTGGTCACGCCTAAGGAAAAAGAAGACTAATTGTTGAGGTGAGCATTACCAAAGATCGGGGCTCAGGACAACCTCCAAAGAAATCCATCAATGTTGGTGACCATAAGCTCACCCGTTCATACTCTCCACGGCACTAGTCTGGTCCAATGTGCGAATCAGTAGGAATTTAGGTTAATATTGGGGCATGGGTTTAGGTGAGGTATACAATGATAAACATGAGGGCTCAACGCACCTAACACAAATGAGCTGATGCAAAAATAATTATCCGCTCACCACAATACAATGTTGGTGCACCACACCCCCAGACATGGACTTGATAATATGGGTGTGTGCATCGCCTACTCCCAAAATACACATCAACAAAAATATTTATCATTTTCACTTTTTCACAATTTTGTTTTCTTCTCATTTATTTTTGTTGGGTACATTGGTCAAATGTACCTGATTTGAAGAAGCCTCACCCAACTCAATGATATACATCATAATGTATTTGATGTATGTTTGAGTTACTTGTGCAGGTTAAGAAAGTACTGGACTGAAGCAAAAAGTTTCTAAGTCCATGTGTCGACACCCAGAGGGAAAGTGTCGACACTTAAGAAGACTTGTGTCGACATCCAGACAAGCAGTGTCGACACTTGGAGTCATTGTGTCGACACCTGGGATGCAGAGTCGACACCAGACAGAAAGTGTCGACACTTGGAGCTGTGTCGACACTCAGTGAAGAAAAGTGCAGACAGCAAGTGTCAACACAAGGAGCTGTGTCGACACCCAGTGAAGCTGAGTCTACACCAGAAAGTGTCGACACTTGGAGCTGTGTCGACACTCAGCAAAAGTCTGCAGAGACTAAGTTAAAGTGTCGACACTCAACACAATGTGTCGACACTAAGCAGAAGAGTCAGCACTTGAAGTAAGTGTCGACACTCAACACAATGTGTCGACACTCACCAGAAGAGTCAACACATGAAGTAAGTGTCGACACCCAGCACAATGTGTCGACACTTAGCTAAAGACTCTAAACTTGAAGAAAGTGTCGACACAAGGAGCTGTGTCGACACTTAGCAAAGATCAGAAAGATCAACAAAATTATTCTAAGTACAAGTGTCGACACTAAGGGAATGTGTCGACACTCAGCTGAAGTCTCAACAAGAAGAAGGTGTGTCGACACAAGGAGCTGTGTCGACACTCAGCAAGTATCAACATAGAAGACTATGTGTCGACACCAAGAAGCAGTGTCGACACTTGACAGATTCAACACAAGAAGTTGTGTCGACACAAAGAAGATGTGTCGACACTTAGAAGAATTCAGTAAAAGCTAGAAGAACAAGTATTTGTGTCGACACTCAATTTCAGTGTCGACACATGCAGAAGAATCTGTGTCGAGACATACAAGGAGTTGTGTCGACACCTTGTAGACTTGTGTCGACACTTACACAACTGGTGTCGACACTTGGACTATAAGTGTCGACACTTAAAGACAGAAAGTCTCGACACTTACAGACAGTTAGTGATTTTCAAGAAGTGACTGGATGACTTGACAGCTGCCGTTCCAGCCGGTCTACAGCAACTGTCAGAGATGTCAGAAGTCAGTTATGAACCGGACCAGCCGGTTACCATGAAGAAGGCCTATAAATAGGCACCCACAGTTTACAGAAACTGTTGTTGAAGTTGTGGATCAGATTATTGTTAAGGTTGATCACCTTGTTGAAGTAATTATTAAAGTGGTACAAAGAGTATCAACACAAGAAGATCTAACAGTTCAAGTGCAGATCTAAGAAGTTAGAGAGAGAGGGCTCCATCCAAGAAATCAGCCTCTGGAACTAGGCTGAGAAGAAGGATTCAGATTCAATTCTGGATCTTAAGTAGCAGAGGTCACGGAACTACTGCAGGAGGATTCAGTATTATTCAGTTCTACTCAAGAAGCTTTGAAGAAAGATAAGTCAGGGTGAATCCAGCTGAGTTCTTCCAAGAACTCATCAAGAATCTCTCAACTCCCCTCCTTTAATTCTGAGTTGTAGAGTTATTATTTGTGTTACATTTTAACTTGTAGGATCCTTTGGATCTGAGTGATTTGTAAGCCTGTATTTATAAAGGCTGAGGGTAGGGCTTGTTAGCCTGAGTGTAGGAGATTGAGATCTCTGAGTGTAGGCCTTGTTGGCTGAGTGTAGGCCTTGGTTGGCTGAGTGTAGGCCTTGATTGGCTGAGTATAGGCTTTGGGATAAAGCTGAGTTGTAAGGCTTTGGGCCTGAGGTGTAGGAACCAATTTGGGTTCTGAGACAGTGGAGAAGTTTGGCCGAATCTAGTACACTGCTAGATAGGCGGAGGGGGAAAGTGGATGTACCCATATCTTGGGGAACCACTATAAAACACTGTGTGCTGTGCTGTGATTGTGCTGTGGATTAGCTGTGTATGTTTTGTTATTGCTGTTTGCTGTGCAAAAGTAGTTAGAAATCTGTGACATAACTGTTTGGCTGCCAACAAAGTTAGAAAAGGATTAGGTCACCTATTCACCCCCCCCCCCTCTAGGTGTTTAGGTACCATATCTTTCAAGTGGTATCAGAGGGAGGTTCCTCAAAACAAGGACTAACAGTCTGAGGAGATCCTGTTTGGCAGATTCAGTGTTGGCAACACAGATTCAAGAAATTCAAGAAACATGGGTTCCTATGAGAATCACAAGGAATTGGGTTCCATGAAATTACCCATATGCAGAAAGGAGATCTTTGGGATCTAGAAAGAAAGGGTAAGGCTGTTTATGGAGGCCTCAGACCCTAGAATCTACATCACAGTAAAGGAAGGGCCTTATGTGCCCATGAAGATTTCAGTTCTAGATGCAAACCAGAGAACTCCAAAGGATTTCTCTGAGATGACTAAGGATGAAATTGTCCTGGCCACCATGGACAAGAGGGCACAGAACATAATAGTGAGTGCCATTGATGATGCAACTTTTCAGAACTTAATTCACTGTAAAACAGCAAAAGAGATGTGGGATACTCTCATTATCTATATGGAAGGTTCTGAAGAAGTTAGGCAAGATAGGAAGTCCTTGCTAAATCAGGAGTATGAAAGCTTTAGGCAAGGAAAGGGTGATAGCATCACTGAGTGCTATAAGAAATTTTACAGAATAGTTAATGAACTCATGTCTTATAGAAGAGAGTTCAGTAACTATGAACTAAATGACAAGTTCCTAAGGTCCCTAACCAAAGATTGGGAAACCAAGATCTGTGCCATAAGAGAAATGGCTAAGTTGGGGGAAATTCCTCCTCCCACACTATTTGGCAAGCTATTGTCTTATGAAATGCAGTTAACAGTGAGAAAAGAGGAGGAGAAATCAACAAGGACTGAGCACAAAGAAAGAACTGTTGCTTTCAAGACAGAAGTTCCCAGAAAGTGCAGGAATAAGTCTTTAACTCCACCTCCAGAGGTAGTTGAATCAGAGTCTGATGAGTCTGTCAGCACAAAGTCTAAGAGCAGTGAAAGTGATGAAGACTTTGCTGCTTTCACTAGACACTTTCAGAAGTTTTTGAAAAAGAAATAGTGGAGGTCAAGGCCTTCTACATCACAAGGAAAGGAAGACTCTTATCAGAAAAAGAGGTCTTCAAAGAATGACAAGAAAAGGACAAAATCAAGCAAGGCAACTGGTTCAAAGATTGTTTGATATTGCTGCAATAGACAGGGCCATGTTATTGTAGATTGTCCAGAGAAGAGAAAGGAATCTGGTGACAGGAAAAAGACTCACTTCAAAGGGAAGAAAGAAAAGTCTTTTGTTGCTAATAAGGAGAAGACTCTATCAGATATCTCTTCTTCAGAAACTGAGTCTGAGGCTGAAGCCTACATAGGGCTGTTTGATGAAGAAGAAGAGGAAGAATTCATGCAGATCTTGGAGTCAATTTATGAACAAGGAGACAGTCATTGCCAAGGGCTAATGGCTTTGACAAAAAGTGCCAAAATCCTGGAGCAGCCAGGACCCAGTCAGGTACAAAGTTCAAGTTTAAATTCAGTTTCTTGTTCTAGTTCAGATTCAGATTCTTCTTCATCAAGTGATGAGAATGTATCTGAGTCTGAGGATGATATTCATCAACTTATAGATGAATATAGAGTGCTGTTGCAAGCTTACAAGAAAAGCAAGTCCCTTGTCAAAAGTCAGGCAAAGGAAATTGCTGATCTTAAAGCTGCTGCAACAGATTTTGAGAAGCAATTTGATCAAAAACTGAATGAGATAGCCAGGCTGAAACACATAACAGTGATTCAGATGGGAACTATTACTTTTAAGAATGATCAAATTAAGTGTCTGGAGAACAATCTTCAGAAGGAGAAGGACTTGGTTGCTAGGTTTTCTAAACCTAAGTCAGTGTTACCCATAATTGATGAATTTGTTCATCACAAGGGTAAAGCTGGACTGGGCTTTATTAGACATGCAGGGACTGAGCAGTCCAAGTATAAGTCCAAGGGCAAAGCCCCAACATTCAACAAGCCTGCTATAGTCAGGACAGCCAAGGCAGTACCTAAGCAAAGGTACAATAAATTTGAATGTTGGTGCTGTGGCAAAGTTGGCCATTTTGCAGTAGACTGTTGGCACAATGTGAGTGCCAAAGTGAGTTCCAAACTACCTGTTGGAAAGCCAGTAGATAGGTTTGTCAAATTGCAAACTAACAATCACCAAGGACCCAAGAATATTTTGGGTTCTAAGGTTCATTAATTTGTTTTGCAGGTGAGTCCAAGTGGCCATACCCCTACATGGTACTTGGACAGTGGATGTTCCAGACATATGACTGGAACTAGGGGACTACTGAAGGACTACATTCCAATCAAAAATGGCCCTAAAGTGACCTTTGGTGGTTCTGAAAAAGGAATCATCAAAGGGTTTGGTAACATTTCTTCAAACTTAGTTACCATTACTCAAGTGGCTTATGTTAAAGGGTTGAAACACAACCTAATAAGTATAAGTCAATTAAGTGATGTAGGGTATGACATCTCATTTGCTAAAAATGGTTGTCATATCAAGAGGTCAAGTGATCAAGAGATCATTTTGACAGGATATAGGAAGAGAAATGTCTACTGCCTAGACATTATGGTTGAGAACAATGGTTCTCCAGTTTGTCTTGTAGCTGATGAGACAGTCTCTCATTGTGTCAAATGGCACAAGAGGCTTGCCCATCTTAACTACAAGACTATTAGCAAACTCTTTAGCAAAGAGTTAGTGAGGAATGGTCCTCAAGTTAAGTGTGTCAAAGATGGTATTTGCTCAGCTTGTCAAAAGGGAAAGCAGACTAAATCCACCTTTAAAAGCATAGAAAACAAAGATGCTGTGAGGTGTTTGTACCTCTTGCATTTGGATCTCTTTGGTCCAATGCCAGTTCACAGCTTAGGTAGGAAGGTCTATACCCTTGTAGTTGTAGATGACTACTCAAGGTTTTCCTGGGTGTTCTTCTTAAGACAGAAATCTGAAACACCTAGTGTCTTCTATAACTTTGTCAAGCAAATTCAGAATGAACTAAATAGTACTGTTGTCAAGATTAGAAGTGACCATGGTACTGAGTTTCAGTCTGAAAGCATGACAAAACTATGTGAATACTTTGGGATATTTCAAGAATTCTCTTCACCTAGAACACCTCAGCAAAATGGCATTGCTGAGAGGAAGAATAGGACCTTGATAGAGGCTGGTAGAACCCTACTAAGTGATACATCACTGCCTGAGTATTTCTGGGCTGAAGCAGTTAACACTGCATGCCATGTTATAAATAGGGCTACCATCACTAAAGGGCTAAACAAGACCCCCTATGAAGTTGTGAAAGGTAGGAAACCAAACCTATCCTACTTCAGGATCTTTGGTTGCAAATGCTTCATACTTAACAATGGGAAGTCTTACTTAACTAAGTTTGCTGTCAAGTCCCAAGAGGGAATTTTTGTTGGGTACAGTAATAATAGTAAGGCTTATAGAGTCTACAACTTGACTACACAAGTTGTAGAAGAATCAGTGCATGTAGTTTTTGATGAGACTAAACTTATTAATAATGAGTTGTCTAGCAGTGTATGCAGCCCCACAGGTTTGACAAAGAAAATGGACAAGCTTACTATAGAAGAAGTGCCTGCTGCAAGACAGCAAGTTGAGGAGAGTAGCTGTTGTCCAGGGGGAGAACTACATGTGCCAATTGCTGAAGAAATCCAAGATATACAGCATGATGTAGATGCTGAAGTGGTTCAACCAGAAGTGAGGATGCCTCCAGCCCACAGGCATCTTAGAGATCATCCAGTAGAGCTGATTATTGGAGATCCAAGACAAGGAGTTCAAACAAGGAGCAGAAATCAGAATGCTGCAATCTATTCCAGCTTTCTGTCACAAGTTGAACCTAAGAAGTTTGAAGAAGCAATACAAGATCCACAATGGACTGAAGCAATGCAAGAAGAGCTTAATCAGTTCAAGAGGTGCAAGGTCTGGAAATTGGTTCCTAAACCTAAAGACCACAATGTAATAGGAACTAAGTGGATCTACAGGAATAAGATGGATGAACAAGGGGTCATCATTAAGAATAAAGCTAGACTGGTTGCTAAAGGATATAGGCAAGAAGAAGGTATTGATTTTGATCAAACCTTTGCTCCAGTAGCCAGACTGGAAGCCATAAGAATGTTCTTGGCCTATGCAACCTATCAAGGATTCAAGGTGTACCAAATGGATGTCAAGTCAGCATTCCTAAATGGTAATCTTAAGGAAGAAGTCTATGTGGAACAGCCTGCACGTTTTGTTGATCCAACTCTACCTCATTATGTCTATAGACTTAGGAAAGCTTTATATGGGTTAAAGCAAGCCCCTAGGGCTTGGTATGAAACCCTATCTAGTTTCCTCATTGAGAACAAGTTCTCAAGGGGTAAAATAGATAAGACTCTATTCCTTAGGGAATCTAGAGGCAAAGTCATACTTGTCCAAATATATGTAGATGACATTATATTTGGGTCTACTGAAAGCAGCCTTTGCAAAAAGTTTGCAAAACTTATGCAAGGTCAGTTTGAGATGAGTAGTATGGGAGAGCTGAAGTTTTTCTTGGGTCTCCAAGTTAAACAGACTGAAAGTGGTTTATCCATTTGTCAGTCCAAGTTCACCCTAGAACTCATAAGGAAGTATGGTATGGATTCATCCAGTACCATGAAGACTCCTATGGGTCAAGTATGTATCTAAGCAAGGATGATGCAGGGAAACCTGTAGATGAAACCTTGTATAGAGGGATAGTTGGCTCCCTATTATACTTGACTGCTAGTAGACCAGACATCATGTATGCTACATGTGTTTGTGCAAGGTATCAAGCCTGCCCTAAAGAGTCTCACTTGACTGCAGTCAAGAGAATTTTGAGATATCTAAAGGGCACTCCCTATCTAGGCCTCTGGTACCCTAGGAATGGAGACTTTGATCTAACAAGTTATTAAGATGCAGACTTTGCAGGATGCAAAGAGGATAGAAAGAGTACTACTGGAACCTGTCAATTCCTAGGTGGGAGACTAATTTCATGGATTAGCAAGAAGCAAACCAGTGTGGCTATCTCCACAGCTGAGTCAGAGTATGTGGCTGCAGGAAGTTGCTGTGCTCAACTTCTGTGGATTCAACATCAGCTAGAGGACTATGGATTTCAGGTAAGTAGAACTCCACTTTTCTGTGATTCTACAAGTGCTATTTCAATAGCTAATAACCCTGTATCCCATAGTAGGACAAAACATATTGAGATTAAATATCATTTTCTTAGGGAGCATGTAGAAAGAGAAGATATTTTATTAGAATATGTTAAAACAGATGAACAAGTAGCTGATATGTTTACTAAGCCACTAGAAGAAGCTAAGTTCAATAGATTCAAAATTGAACTAGGAATGATAAACTTAGACTAAGTTTACAGAATAGAAAATTGGCTAAGTAAAAAGGTGTCGACACATAGACAAGTCTATGTCGACACAGAATAGGGGTGTCGACACTTCAGGAGAAAGGTGTCGACACATCTAGGAATGTGGTGTCGACACTTCAGAATGTTAGTGTCGACACATGTCCTGTAGGTGTCGACACATCCAATGTGGTGTCGACACTTAAGTTTTACTCAGAATTTTCTAAGTAAAGTCTCGACTATGTGTCGAGATATGTTGTGTCGTCACATAACCAAGTGTCGACACATAAAATCTGTTGACTGAACTTGTGTCGACACATATGTGTCGAGACATTATAAGTCAGTGTCGACACTTATTGCCAGTGTCGACACATTTTAAGCTAGCTGTCCCGCCTGTTCATCTTCAAAATCAGAAAGGTATAAATAGGGTTCTGTCTTTGTTTGTCGACACGCTTTCAAAGTTTCGAGACCAAAACTCCTGTGTCGACACCTCTCTTTTCTAAAGACAAATTCTCCAAACCCTAATGGCTCCTAAGCTTGAGGAGAACGTTAACGAGGGCTATGAGCTAGTGCGTGGAGCATTCGACGATGCAGATGCAGAAATTCAGGCGGTAGTAACCCTAGTCGACGATTCTGGTCTAGAATTTCTCTTGTCTGAACCTTCAAAGATTTGGAAGAAGGAAGTTCTCGAATTCCTTAATGGAGCTGCAGTCGATGAATCTGGAGTCAGAATCAAATCCAGAGTTCATGGAACTAAGATCAAGATTTCACCTAAGAGTCTGAGGAAGGTACTCCAGCTACCCAAAATTCAAGATGAAGAAGAAGTTACTGCTTCAAAGACCAGGGAAGCTTTAACCTGGTGTGGTCTTGATCCTAAGATGAAGATAGGATCTGTATTCAACAGGAAAGGCATGAATAACCAAGGAAAGTTCATGTCTGAAATTGTAGGAAAAGTCTTACTCAGCAAGACTGGAGGGCATGATAGAGTGTCTGCCTACATGTTTGAAATCATGACAAGAATTATCTTCACTATTAAAACTGATTGGTCAATGATAGTGTTTGACAAGATCAAGGAGAGTCTGAAGAAGCCCAACCTGGGCAGAATACTTAGTCTCTACCTAGCTGGTACCATACCAAAGGTAATGAATATAGCTGCAGGAAGTAAGATCAACCACATGAGGAAGATGGATCAAAGGATATTTTCCAGATGGGGCAGGGTGTTGTCCAAGGAAATGCCTACCCCAGAGAAGACAGTTACTAAGAAAGATTCTCCTCCAAGGAAGAAAAGGAAGACAGCACCTGTGGCACAGGAGTCCTCCAGCAGTTCAGGGAGTGAAGAACAAGTTGTTTTCACTCCTGATGACCAAGAGGAAGTGGCTGCAGAGAAGACCCCTGCTGCTGAAGATATTGCTGAGATCCAGGGGGAGCTACCACAGGCTAGCCCCATCCACAGGGATCAAAGCCAGGGGGAGCTTCCAGGTGTAGAAGAACCCTCTACACTGGAGAGTGAACAAGCCACTAACATCATACAAGAGGTACTCATTGACCTAAATACATTGAATTTTTCTATAGTAGATTCTGATTTGTCTGATGTACATCAGCAAACTCAGCTAGACAGTCAAGTTCCAGATGTTGTTTTAGAAGACACATCTGCTATAGTTCAAGATGATACTTCTCAAAAGTGGTTGAAGAACCAAGAACTTCTCCTGCACAGTCTCCACCTGAATATACAATGGAAGATTTGTTTCTAAATCTAGATCAAGAAGATTTTAACATAGACAAGGATGCTGCTGCTGAAGATAAGAGTGTTGTTGCTGAGGGGGAGCAACTGACAGTTCTGGAAGAGCCTTTAAGGCCAGAAAGTGAGAAAGCACCTGATGTGCAAGCTGACAAACCTCCAAGCCCTAAGGAAAGGGTTGAAATAGCCAGCACTTCAGAATCTGAAGAAGATGAGGCTGCAAAGGCTAAGAAGAAGAAACTCTATGTCTTCAAGAGGAGAAGTCAGAGTTATAAGAAAGCCTTGCAATCCATTGCCCCACAGCCTATAGTTCAGCAAGCTCCAACTGCTGATTATAGTGCTTTAATGGTTGCCCTACAGATAAAATTGGATGAGCAAAGGCAGGCCATAGAGAAGTATGTAGATGAAGGACAGAAGTCATTACAGTTTGATCTTGCTCAATATATAAAGTCTATAAGGTTTGAAATGAACCTTAACAAGAAAGAGATGACAGACTGCTTCCACAAGGGTGGCAATGCAGTGGTGTATCTGGCAACACACCAAGAGAAGATAAAAGTACAAGTAGATGATATAACATTGAAGCAAGGATATGTGCTGGAAAACCAACTCAGAATGAATGACAATCTCACACAATCTCACAATGCTATAGTCACTGAATTGAAGAATAAGACTGCTGAACCTTCTACATCTGCTGCTGCAGTTAAGGCTGACTTTGATAAAGTATTTCAAGCTGAGATTACTGCTGTCAAGACTGCAATTCAAGATTCCCAGAAGGCCATCTCTGAACAGCTCACTAAGCTCAAACCTTACTTTAAAGATGGAATCAGGTACTTGGATAGTCAAATCAGATTCCAAAAGGATGATGTAAGAGATCATGTTGCCCAAGAAGTCATAAAGGGGGAGAGAGTTTTAGTCAAAGCTAGCTCTGACCATGCAAAATGGATATCTAATTCCATCAGAGCTACACTGGGCTATCCTCCACTCTGTGATGATGACAATGTTGCTGAATCTGGGATTCAAAGTGCATATCTTGGAGGTGAGCAACCAGAGGTAGCTCAGGTCATATATCCTCCACCAGATTTTGACATGGTGCAAGCTGATATTCACCAGATGTATAGCCCAACTACAGGGAAGTCAAATGTTGTTCTGGAAAAGGTTGTTCAACCTATTTCTGCAGCTATGCAAGAGGCATTAGAGAAAGAAGAAGAGGCAAGGTTGTCAAAGAAGAGGTTTAGGGAACTAGCAGAACAAAGGCCAGACTTTGAACAGTGGAGCCCTACCTCTAGAAATATAATTTTAACTGCCTGGAAAGCTGCCAAAGACAACATGAATGACAGGAACAAATGGTTCTCTGAGGCAGAATGGAGAAAACATGAGATCAGGCAGGAGGTAATAGTTCAGTATAGAAGGAAGGCAAAGATGGGAAAGCTACCTCCTACTGCAGTGGAGCCTAGCAAGTACTTTCCTAAGCCATACCACTATTTTGAAAGGCAGAAAATCAAAGCAGAAGAGCTGAAGAAGAAGGACTTAAAAGGCAAGAAGCCTGCTGATGCTGCAACTGCTGAAGCCCCTGTCAAAGCTCAAGTCCAACCTGGCAAAGGCATAGTTATCAAAGAACCAGACCAGAAATAGATTAGGAATTGACTTGAAGATTGTTGAAATCTTTTGAATGTTAAACATTTTTGTAAACTGCTGAAAATGTATAAGGAACAATGTTAGAACAATATATGATAAATATATTTCATGATTGTTCTGTAAATGTGTCTATTTCTTGATTGTTCTGCAATGATGAATGTGTATACATGTGTGAATTTCTACATGTTTATGTTTACCCTGCTGAATATAATCTGCTGTACATCATTTTGTAATTTTAATTATGGATGGTGTATATCATTGACTAAGGGTTATGACTTCTCCAAATAGGGGGAGATTGTTGGGTACATTGGTCAAATGTACCTGATTTGAAGAAGCCTCACTCAACTCAATGATATACATCATAATGTATTTGATGTATGTTTGAGTTACTTGTGCAGGTTAAGAAAGTACTGGACTGAAGCAAAAAGTTTCTAAGTCCATGTGTCGACACCCAGAGGGAAAGTGTCGACACTTAAGAAGACTTGTGTCGACATCCAGACAAGCAGTGTCGACACTTGTAGTCATTGTGTCGACACCTGGATGCAGAGTCGACACCAGACAGAAAGTGTCGACACTTGGAGCTGTGTCGACACTCAGTGAAGAAAAGTGCAGACAGCAAGTGTCGACACAAGGAGCTGTGTCGACACCCAGTGAAGCTGAGTCTACACCAGAAAGTGTCGACACTTGGAGCTGTGTCGACACTCAGCAAAAGTCTGCAGAGACTAAGTTAAAGTGTCGACACTCAACACAATGTGTCGACACTAAGCAGAAGAGTCAGCACTTGAAGTAAGTGTCGACACTCAACACAATGTGTCGACACTCACTAGAAGAGTCAACACATGAAGTAAGTGTCGACACCCAGCACAATGTGTCGACACTTAGCTAAAGACTCTACACTTGAAGAAAGTGTCGACACAAGGAGCTGTGTCGACACTTAGCAAAGATCAGAAAGATCAACAAAATTATTTTAAGTACAAGTGTCGACACTAAGGGAATGTGTCGACACTCAGCTGAAGTCTTAACAAGAAGAAGGTGTGTCGACACAAGGAGCTGTGTCGACACTCAGCAAGTATCAACATAGAAGACTATGTGTCGACACCAAGAAGCAGTGTCGACACTTGACAGATTCAACACAAGAAGTTGTGTCGACACAAAGAAGATGTGTCGACACTTAGAAGAATTCAGTAAAAGCTAGAAGAACAAGTATTTGTGTCGACACTCAATTTCAATGTCGACACATGCAGAAGAATCTGTGTCGAGACATACAAGGAGTTGTGTCGACACCTTGTAGACTTGTATCGACACTAACACAACTGGTGTCGACACTTGGACTATAAGTGTCGACACTTAAAGACAGAAAGTCTCGACACTTACAGACAGTTAGAGATTTTCAAGAAGTGACTGGATGACTTGACAGCTGCCGTTCCAGCCGGTCTACAGCAACTGTCAGAGATGTCAGAAGTCAGTTATGAACCGGACCTGCCGGTTACCATGAAGAAGGCCTATAAATAGGCACCCACAGTTTACAGAAACTGTTGTTGAAGTTGTGGATCAGATTATTGTTAAGGTTGATCACCTTGTTGAAGTAATTATTAAAGTGGTACAAAGAGTATCAACATAAGAAGATCTAGCAGTTCAAGTGCAGATCTAAGAAGTTGGAGAGAGAGGGCTCCATCCAAGAAATCAGCCTCTGGAACTAGGCTGAGAAGAAGGATTCAGATTCAATTCTGGATCTTAAGTAGCAGAGGTCAAGGAACTACTGCAGGAGGATTCAGTCTTATTCAGTTCTACTCAAGAAGCTTTGAAGAAAGCTAAGTCAGGGTGAATCCAGCTGAGTTCTTCCAAGAACTCATCAAGAATCTCTCAACTCCCCTCCTTTAATTCTGAGTTGTAGAGTTATTATTTGTGTTACATTTTAACTTGTAGGATCCTTTGGATCTGAGTGATTTGTAAGCCTGTATTTATAAAGGCTGAGGGTAGGGCTTGTTAGCCTGAGTGTAGGAGATTGAGATCTCTGAGTGTAGGCCTTGTTGGCTGAGTGTAGGCCTTGGTTGGCTGAGTGTAGGCCTTGGTTGGCTGAGTGTAGGCCTTGATTGGCTGAGTGTAGGCTTTGGGATAAAGCTAAGTTGTAAGGCTTTGGGCCTGAGGTGTAGGAACCAATTTGGGTTCTGAGACAGTGGAGAAGTTTGGCCGAATCTAGTACACTGCTAGATAGGCGAAGGGGGAAAGTGGATGTACCCATATCTTGGGGAACCACTATAATAAACACTGTGTGTTGTGCTGTGATTGTGCTGTGGATTAGCTGTGTATGTTTTGTTATTGTTGTTTGCTGTGCAAAAGTAGTTAGAAATCTGTGACATAACTGTTTGGCTGCCAACAAAGTTAGAAAAGGATTAGGTCACCTATTCACCACCCCCCCCCCCCCTCTAGGTGTTTAGGTAGCATATCTTTCAATTTTCTTTCTTTTTTCTCTTTTTTTCAACAACTTTTCAACATAGATTTTCTTTCGATCACATCCATATATCCACAAATATAAACACCACATCAACACCCCCTACATGAAAATAAAATCCGCATTAGAGCTCAAATTTGGGTGTGCGACTAGGATTGGTTTATAGGCTTTGGTGAGGTGATAGTGGAGCTGAATCAAAAGACGGGGTAGGTATAACGGGGTTAGCAAGGATAAGATGATAGGAGCGGTACAAAGGCTCAATCGGGCCAAAATGATGGCCTACATCACACTCGCGCAGCGGAACTAACCTATACCCATTCTTCAAGAATAGCTTGTTGCAAGTTCTTTTCCACCAAATGAAATCATCCTTCTTCCCAACTCGAGTAATATGAGGCTAACGACCATCTACACACATCACTGTGTTACCGTCGAATTCAAACCGGATTCACTATTTTTGAGTGGACTAAACAATATTTATGCCAAGAGAAAAAGTATAAAACTATAAGCATAAAGAAAAATTAATTCTACATGTATTTCTAAGTGAGACGTGAGCACTCGACTATGAGAACTACATGAGTCAACATTTTACTCTGTCTCATAATCCTAAGCGAGCACAGACATTTTTCCAAATCATACAAAAGAAATTAGTTCAATTCATGACATGTTAACGGTTAAGCACGAGCTCATGTGGGTGTTGTGTGTGCAATTAAAATGCAACAAAATAACTGAAATAAAAGCTTCTAGTGTGTTATGCAATAGTTCATATGAGTGGGTACGAATACAACAACTCTCCACCCGGACTTGAGCTAAACAAAACAATATAAGATATGACATTAATAATTTAAATAAGTGCTAGGGGAAGAGAGTACTCATTGCTCAGCAAGTGAGCATACCAAAAGATGCGTGAAAATTTAAAAAATCGCAGCATCCACCATCCAGAATATGCAATGAATACCTGTAGGGGTGAGCTCTAACAAAAACAAAAACAAATAGACAATCTAAAATGAAATGCAACTAGCTAAACCAAACTAGAAAAAGTAGAATGCAGGAAAAGTAAGATAACTACTGGGGTTATTGTCCTCCCAGTACGACTTATTGAGAACTTTAAGAGTTTTAGCTGATAGGCCTATGAAAAGAAAAGTGGACAGGTAATTGACCCAATCTCCATTTTGATAGTGGGTACCGATACGGAGACAGAATAGTTATCCCTCTACCTAAATAATAATACCTACTCCTCGTAGGTAGATGGAAGAGAATATAAGAAGAGGAGGAGGAATCCACACTCATCTCACCAAAAATATCATTGCCACATAAGGTGTAATCTTCGGGTAGGCGACAGGAGGAGAATACCAGTGGTGGAGTTTCCTCTATAGAGGAGGGATCAACCTCCTCGCATAAGAGAATTCTCACATCATTGACTTGATCAGAACACTCCAAGTCGACCTAAAGTACCTGTGAAGACTCAACCTACACTGGCTCAGATATTTAAGTGGTAAGGAAATAAATGAGAAGAAAGGCATAAGTAATCAAAAATCAGGGTTGTGGTCCTAGTATCACTCCCAATAAGATTCATGCATAGATCACTGTCGGTATCATATGAGTCATAACGAGGGGAACCCGAGAGTTCGAGGTCCTCGGTGGTGACTTTGACCTCCTCATCTGATAAGGAAGTGTAAACCTCCTCATCAGAAAGAATTTCCTCCTCATCCCACCTCGGTGCATCATTATGTTCCAAGGAGTCACACTCCCCATTAGAGAGAATGACGCCATCATCCCACTTTGGCGCAACCTCAGGCTCTGAATCAACATCCTGCCTAACATCATCAATTGACTCACCAAAAATAGAAGTAGATAATTCTTGTAATGATGGAGGAGGAACAAAATAATGGCATCATCAGAGAAAATGTGCACAAGTTCCTCCATGGGTGAATCTAAAAGAAGAGACGAATGCACAGGGAGAGGAATCTCCACCATGTCATCATACCGACTAGTAGAAAGTCTGATGGGAATATCTACAGCAGTCCCCCATAGACAAGGTGGTACTACAAATATATCATCAGAATCTAAAGGGGAGACCAAATGAGAGGCGGATGGAACGAATCTGTCTGGTTCATCATCCATCTCCATCTGATGCTGCAATTAAATGCAATCTTTCAATACATGGTCAATGCTATGACAACACAAACACTGTTTTCCATTACTCCTTGATCCTTGTGGGGCTAGAGAGGAATACAAAAATGATAAATGTGGTGAAGAAGAGTAACCATAAGACATGGATACGGTGTATGAAGGATCATGAGAGCACAGTGCTCCATACACTGAACCATGATAATTATGCCTACACTCTTCAGTGGGACACTCATCACTATAATGGCTAGTGCGACAAAGCAACATGGCCAATTAGAGACTAGTGGGATGGAAGGCTTATGGAATGGAGTGGAGGGCGATGGTAGAATCGACGCACTTCAAGCACAAACTGAACTAATAATAATTTTCATAAACATGAAATAATCATCACAACATATAGTTTAGTAGGCATACGTCATCATAAATAAAGTAGATTACACTATCAACAACAACTCAAGAGAAGAAAAAGGCTAAAGATATGACCGAATTCGGAGGTTTGTTTTAGATTAACGATAGGAATCGCCGGGTTATCAATCCGCATCTTAGCTCGGTCCAAACTATTGTCCGGGGTATAGGAGGTTTGTCACCACCTCCTAATGGACCCATCTTCTCCTGTAAACAACAATCTGGCCATGTCAAAGGCTAAGATTTCCTTGCTCGGTGTTGATGATGAGTGTGAAATCCTCTTCCTGAAGCCCTTGGATGTTGTGAAGTGGCTTAGGGCAAGATCCTTAAAGCATGGAGGAAGGAGGAGAAGGTCAAAGCTTTTTCAGGATGGCACATTCTTCAGCCCAAATGGCATGACAGTGAACTCATAATGCTCATAACGTGTACTGAATGTCGTCTTGGGGATGTCACTATCACTGATCCTCAACTAATAATACCCAGATTTCAGATCCAACTTTTAGTACACACTCGAACCAACTAGCTCATCGAACAGATCATCGATTATCGGAATCAGATACCTATTCTTCTCTGTCAGCTTGTTCAACTCCCAATAATCTATACATAGCTGCAAACTTCCATCCTTTTTCTTCATGAAAAGGACCGGTGCGCTCCCAGGTAACGAACTTGGATGCGCATAACCTTGATCTAGCAGTTCTTGAAGCTGCACTTTCAATTCTGCATCTCCCTTGGTGCTAGTTGGTGTGGAGAGCATGACACAGGCTTGGCCCCTGACACTAGCTCAATCGTGAAATCGATCTCTCTCTAAGGTAGAGCTCCAAGAAGATCTTTAGGGAAAACATCAGCAAACTCTGATACCACGGGTATACTAATCAAATCAGGCTTGGGCTTCTTAGCATCTAACAGAGTGAAGAATAACTCTGCACCCTGACGAACTGATTTGACCACTTGGAGAGCAGACATCAGCGTCTTGAGCGATCCTTTCATACCAAAGAAGGTAGTTTAATAACTCGTATTCAGCCCTAGTTTGACCATATTGAGACTACAATCAATAAATGCGCGTTTCTGCGAGAGTCAATCCATGCCAAAGATTACATCAAACTCTACTATCGACATTAGTGACGCTTGCAAGTCAAACTCTTGACTCCCTATCCGCCCCTTTATGCAACAAACTCTATCTGCACGCATCGAACACCCGTTAGGCAGCAACACATCCAATCTATCCTTTGCCACATAATAAGGCACTCTGATACGTGACACGAAGTCCTAGGATAGAAATGAGTGTGAATCTCCTATATCAAACAGTGCTCTTGTCGGACAGTCCAAGATTAAGACAAAACCTAACATGAGACAGTCATACAACCAATGCATAGGGTGTAAGGTATGGAGAGCAAATAAGCTAAAATCTAAATAATACATGTAATAACATCGCCTTGCTTAATGGCCTCCTGTTGGCCAAGGTTGTAAACTCTAGGTTGGGCTGGAGCATAATGGGATGCAGTTGACTCCAATAGTTTCCCTTTCTCAGCATATGATTCTCCTGGATTTTTCTCCGTCTTTGGAGGGCCACTCTAACAATCGTGGGCTATGTGTCCCGTCTTACCACATGTATAATAGTGAATTGGACCTCCTCTCCTAGACGTTTCCCCAGAAATAACAAAAGAAGAAGCTGGTCCAGCAGATTTGGACTTCTTGTTCCACCTTCGGTACCCAGACTTTGATGAGTTCGGTACCTTAAATTCTAGCCTCTTTAACACTGAGTCATTTTTACGTTGTACGCGCTTTATATCTTCCTCCAAGGATCGTGTTGTATTAACCAAGGTCATAAAACCCTACATCGTCGGACTTGAGAGCAGGAACCTCAGATCATCGCGCAGTCCTTCAAAGAAATGGTTGGTCTTGCACTCCTCATCAGTAAAGGTGGAGCCCGCATATCGCCCTAATCTTGTGAACTCATGCAAGTAGTCGTCCACACTACTCTTGCCTTGATTTAAGCTCTAGAATTGATTCTTCATAGAAATTTTTTGCGCTAAAGGGAGATATCAAGCCAGAAACAATATCGAGAACTCCTCCATCGAGATATTTGTGAGTTGACTTCCGGCAAAGTGATGCAGCTCCAACTCAACCCACCATAACCTTGCCTCTATGTCCAGTAGAAAAGTGGCTATGGTGACTTTCTGCCACTTCTCCATTTTCGTGGTCGTCATGACTCTCTTTACCCGAGAGAGCCATTCTTTAGCTTGCATTGGGGGTTCCATTCCACATAAACACTTGAGGATTAAAGTTCATCACATGCTTGAGCTGCTTCTCCGTCGCTCTTCTTGGCACTAAAGGCTCTATGGGCACTTGACCCACCACTAGAGGTTCAGCCACACCAAGAGGCACCTGACCCACTTCATGTGTTGGAGGTTGCACATCCCTCCCTGGCTAGGCATTTATCATGATGAACACAGCTTCAGCCACCAGCCTTATAGTTTCAGTAGAAGGAGTGGTTTCAGGTACGTCATTTGGCGCACTACTCTCCGCAGAGTGCTGATGTTGGAATTGCTCTACACCACTTTTAGTCATATATAATCGTGAAACACACAATTAAATGACTAAACATATTGCCAAAACGTAATTATAGGAACTCGCAAATTCCTCAAACATGTGTATTTTTATTCCTAAGTGGGCATTCTTGGGTTCTTTCATGTTATAACGGTAGCGCACATACACGTGCTCACCAACCCTTAAAAGAATTCGACCACGAATCCGAATAAGAAATACTTACACTAGAGTCTAATACTAAATTGTAATACCCTTATCCATTACGTAGGATATAACAGAAAGTCCGACCGGGGCCCCACACCGTATTTTACAGATAGTTAGTGGAGTTACATATTGAGACCATAATCCAATCGAAATTACGCATCCTAACTCAAAGTGCATTCTAGCAGAAGTTAATTAAATAGCTTAGAACTCAACTACACGATTGTCCACTAATCCAAAGAAGGAATGATACCTCAAATACGCCAAACTTCTTTGGCCTTATGACCTTACAACTATTTTCTCAAATATAAGTGTTTTACAAACATCGGCACGCAGGCCGACCACACATGAAACATGTTTGGAATATTGCCCTGAATATTCCATAGATTTGATTCGAAGAACCATCACCATCAACACTAAGAGCATAGTTGTATTTGATGTTGGTTAAGCTCATCATGTGCAAGATGTTCCTTGAAATAAGGTTAGACAGGTTGTCTAAGTGATGGTGATAGGTGGTCACAAGTTAGGCAGGTGGAGAGACAGAAAATCTGTCGAAGTCCACAGGCGTTGAGTGAGGACAGCTCACTCAACGCCAGATTCAAATAAATGTGGTTAAGTCCACAGGAGTTGAGTGAAACAAGCTCACTCAATGTTAGATGCAAAGAAATGTGGTTAAGTCCACCGGCATTGAGTGAAGCAAGCTCACTCAATGCTAGATGCCAAAAAGCACTGAGAGAAGACAAGTCAGTCAAAGCCTGACTACTTGCAAGGCAGAAAAGTAGCCAAGTCCACAGGCGATGAGTGAAGGCAGTTCACTCAACGCCATACAACAAAAAGCGTTAAGTAAAGCTCAGATAGTCAAAGCTTTATCTTTGACAGTAATGAAATCTAGTTAAGTCCAAAAGTGTCGAGTGATGAAGGCTCACTGAACACCTAAGCAGTTAAGACTACAAAAGTCTAGATGGCGTTGAGTGATGAAGACACACTCAACGCACTCAATGCCTAAGCTGAAAGAAAATCTGTCTAAGTACAGAATCGTTGAGTGAAGGATATTCACTCAACACCTCATCAAGATAATAAGCTAAAGCAGAAAGCATTGGGTGAAGAAGCTACACTCAATGCTTTCATTCAGGAATGCGACTAAGGGTTTTGGCATTGAGTGCTGAAGGCTCACTCAATGCCTAGTGACAGAAAACTGTCTAAGTACTTTGGCATTGAGTGATGAAGGCTCACTCAATGCCTACTGGTATTGAAAGATTGGCCAAGGAAAAACACATTAAGTGATGAAGGCTCACTCAACGCTCTCAATGCCTGAGATGTAGAAAGATTAGCTAAGGTCAAAAGCGTTGAGTAAAGCTTATTCACTCAACGCACTCAATGCTTACTGGTACAGAAAGATTTTCTAAGGCCAAAAGCATTGAGTAAAGCTTGTTCACTCAACGCTCTCAACGCCTAAGTAAGACAAAAATCTGTCAAGTGTAATGGCATTGAGTGAAGCTTGTTCACTCAACACCTATACTAAAGAGCTTGAATTTGACTAAGTCCACAAATGCTGATGTCAACAAAAGACAACAAAAGTCGACATAATTCAAAATGTGGCAGGATGACTAGGATACGCAACAAACGGTGTCGCATGCCTACTACACGACTTTTGGCTGTTAAAGCAAAGTTGCAGCTATCAACTTCAGTGGGGCCTGATGAGTCCACATTTTACACTGACTTTTGGACTCATCTGGGCTAGTTTTATCGTCTTAGCACTACACTTGAGAGCCTTTATTGCTTATTTGTGCTTTTGTACCTATTTCACGATTAAGTGCACTGTAGGCACGCTTCTGTGTGCTTTCTGTGTTTCTATTTTTGTTGTTATTCTTTAGCTCTATCTCGGGGATGTGGTGTGCACGTTCTGGTGGCCTTTCTGCCCCTTCTGCTGGTATAGTGGTCGTGTGCGTGCTCCGGAACTGCTCGGGAGACTCCGACGATGCAGGAATACTGCGCACGACCACTGGACTTACTGCGCACGACCACTGGTCGTGCGCCACTGTTCGTGCGCATTACACCCCCTTTTTTCATAACCCTGTCTCGGTAATCGCACGAGCACTGGCCATAGTGCGCACGACCACTGGTCGTGCGACACTGCTCGTGCGCATATATGCTGATGCTTCTTGTCCAGGTTGCATGTTTATTTGGAAAAGCCGCACGATCATCGACCTACAGTGCGCACGACCACTGGTCGTACGCCACTGATCGTGCGCACTGCTTCTGCTGCCTCCGTATATAAGGCCCTGCTCTGCGTTTTAGGTCAATGCCTGTCATTTGCTGCGATCGGAGAGTGCTCGGGAATCGCCATTTCACCTCTCCAGCTGCTCCATCACTTCCACCTTCGTCGGGAAGCCATTTCCAACTACTCTGAAACTTTTCAACACTCCGGCGAAGCCCTCGGCCATTGATGACTTCAACTCCAAGCTTTCCTGCAGAGTTGGTGAAGTAGATAACCTAGAGAACGGACTTAAAGGCCTTCGAGGTGACAGATCGTTGGTACCGGAAGCCTCCTTGGACTGAGCCCAGAAGCGGATTGACAACTCGCTACTCCAACCACGACCCGCGGTGGATCTTCATTCTCTTTTGGTTTACTCCTCTTTCCCTTCCTCTGTATTATGAATGTTTTGAGCAGTGTAATGAACATTTCCATCCCTGAACATCAAGTTTATTTTATAGATAATGGAATGTTAGTCTCTTCTTATGCTTGTGAGTTCTGTCTGTGAATGCGCCTCGCTCACCCCACATCCACTTCATTCATGTGCCTTGTCTGATTGCAATCCACACAAGAACACTGCAATCCATTAGCTTCCCTTCCACTCGCCCAACTGAAGTTCGGCATCGCGGCCGACAAACCCACTTCACCTTGCGAAGCGGTGCCTTCGTCCCGCATAGATTTTACTAGTTCAGTAGATCAAACATCCACAATCTCCCTAGTCAGCTATTTTCTTTTTGTTCTATTTTTAACTCTCATAACGATATTCTCAGTACTGTTGTCGTTCTACGCTAATTGCATTCCTCAAGAGACCGACACTTGGGGATTTATTCCCAAAACTTTATTACTTGTGCGACCGGTGCGCTTGCCGAATTACACGCATCAAGTTTTTGGCGTCGTTGCCGGGGAATGCAACAATAGAGCGACTCCAGATGACTGAGAATTTCGTTATACGAGTTGTTTTGTTGTTTTTGATCCCTTTTCTCTTGTGTTGTTATTCCGTCAGATGGAATTGTTAGTTTTATTCGCAGAATCTATGCCAAGTAGTTGTATCCCTTATATTTGAAATCGCTGCAATGTGTTCCAATTTCAATATCAATTGTCCGTCATTGTGGAGACATCTCTCATGCTAGCGACAGATGCCCTCAGAAGTATAGTAGCCAGGAAATTTATGAATCGACATATCGTCGACATAAGCCAATTAGCTACCAACCTGCGGAGCCATTGCCGCACTACTTTTATTCAGCTTCAGCACCCGTTGCACCGCCAAAGCCGGCTAAGAAGTGCCTTTTTTTGTCGAAGCTGGGATCATGCATTGAAGGATTGCGCCGCGTACCTAGCTGAGCTAGCGGTGGATGACGAGATGGATTTTCGGATTGTCTCTACTTCAACCTTGGGCAGCACCCCTTCCGTATCGGGGTATGTACCATTGTCATCTCTATGTTATGGAGAAGACATCCCAGGTATGTGCACCGATACATGTGCTTATCCCCATTCCCACACTGCTATTTATACTCCTGAAGCGCATACTTCACCTAGCATAGAATCTTTTAGTTGTGAAGAGCCAGCGCTCAACGTTCTACCGAGCTTCGTGCCTTCACCTTCTTCTTTGCATAGCATTCTTTCTTCTTCTGACAGTGCTGTTGAGATTGAATCGCAGGTGGAAATTAGCATTTCCCGCGTTCTGTTAGATCCAGTCGAGGAGGACGACTCCGTGGCAGAGGTTGCAACCTCCACCCCATGTGAGGATGCCCGAGGCATGGGCGAGGCAGATGCAGCTTTAGAACATTCCTGCACTAGCTTAGACAGCTGTTTGGAAGCACCCACAATTCCGCCGACGGGGGATGACTCCGGGATCATCCCCAAGATCGAGGTCCGTTTATGTTATTCTTCTAGTTTATTTCTTGACCCTGCTCTCGTGTCTACTCCCATGCAGGACCACATTGTGGAATTGGTCCAATCAGTACAAGGGCCTGTAATGCGGCCTCGGACTTATTGTAACCAGATGCCGATGGAGTTGGAGCTGATGAGCTTCCCAAGTTACTTTCTGCCCATGCCCGACACTTCCGATAGTTATACGTATACAGGTTCGGGGCTTATGTTCTATCTCCGTTCTGGTACCCGCTAACGCAGCGCGACCATGAACCTCTGCCTGAGCATTTACAGTTTCATTCGCCCATCAGTTAGGAAATGCTCAGATTTTGAATAAGTCCTGTTGGGAGACAATAAACCCAACAGTTATCTAGGATAGTGTTTCTTTTGTTAAATTTTTGTTTGTATTTCATTATTTGGGTGTGGTAGCCCAGCTGTATGTTGAACTCTCTATTTGAACTGCTAATACAGGTATTTGGTCCACCTTAAGGACGATAAACAAAAGGGCTTTCGGGAGACAACCCAAGTTGGACTGTTTGGTCCTATGTTGTGTTTTGAGTTCTGTTTATTTCTTCATATATATATATATATATATGTGTCCAGATTTTGTTTGGCTTGCATCCTTTAATCGCAGGTGCAGGAATATTTGAGGCGCGGCAACTTGGCTGCACTTGGACATCTCGTTGCCCGACTGGTATGCTCAATTTTGAGCATAGATACTTCCTACCCTAGCTATTTATCCTTTTTGGAATGCTTATTTTTACTCGTTGTCAACTTTAAGTCTGGGGGGGAGTATGCTTGTGGTCACTACACCACACTTTCTGTTGCATTCCAGTTTCTTGTTTACTTATTTCTTGCTTTAGGTTGCACACACTGAATCACCCACACGAGTGCGCTCTTACCCACGCGCACAACCCGAGTTAAATTTATTGTTTTTGTGTAAACTTTAAAATAGTGGTACTGGCTTAGGATTTCAGGATTGAGTAGTTCGAAACTCATGCAGTGCTCCTAATCGAATACTCATGGTTTGTGTTGAGTTAGGATAGAACTAATTTTTCTTTATGCTCGTAGATTTATTCTTTTCTTCACACGTAAATATTGTTTGTACTGCTCAAAATCTGAATCTGGGATAATCAAACGATAGTGTAGGAATGTGTGTAGCCGCCACTAGACTCGTATTGCTCGAGTCGGGGGGAAGGATCATCTTTCTCGGTGGCTAAGAACTTGCCCTAAGCTACTCTCGAAGCATTGGTGCACGGTTAGTTAAGCATGAGCATGACGTAGGCCTTCATTTTGGCTAGTTTGAGCCTTGTTTATCCATTCCTACCTGTTAACCATTACATGCCAAATTTGTGCCTACCCTTCCTTTGATCCAGCTCCACTCACTTTCACCAAGGCTTGAAGCTAAGCCCACCTTCGCAATCAAATGCTTGAGCTGATTTGTATTTACTGTTTTGCCGAGGTTGTGATTAGTGGACATTGTTTTTGGGGGTGCTGATTTTATTCCCATTTTGATTGCTCCGTTTGGGGATTGCTAGCGCAGAAAAGAAAACAACAGTTTACGAAAATAAAAAGCTGATTCGCGCAAAAGAAAAAAAAATATATTTATGAAAGAATTGCTTTGAGATTTCGATACCCATCCTCTTTATTGAATTTGGTCGGGTTCATCCGTGTTCACACCCGGATTTCAAGCTAAGTCTGGGGGCGTGTGCCCCATTCTTTTCTAAGTGGCTGTTTTGGTTTGGGTTGTTTTCGCTCGCTTTGGTTGCATAGAGCCTTCATGTTTATCTTTGACCACAAAGCCGTCGCCTAAGCCCATATCCTCCTACAAGTCCTACTGATTCACGCTTGAGTCTAACCCGCGCCGTGGAGAGAGTGTGAACGTGCAAGCGTATGGTCCCCGACATTGGTGGATTCCTTTGGAGGTGATCCTGAGTCCCGAACTTTGGCAATGCTCACCCTAGTGGCCTGCCTACTTTCTTCCTGCACATGATCGCACGATTCTCCAGAATTCTAATTTTGAGCAATTAGAATAATTATTTACGTCTGTCGAATAGTTTAAACTACGTTGTATAATTAAAAAGTTTTTCTATTATTTCTTCTATACCCATGATATATTTGATTTCTCGTCTTACTTCTTTTTGAAATTTCTGAGCCAGTTAGCTATCTTCGAGTCCACGGAGTAATGATTTGCTTGGGACGTGCAAATGGTTAAGTCTGGGGGTGTGATGAGTCCACATTTTACACTGATTTTTGGACTCATCCGGGCTAGTTTTATCGTCTTAGAGCTACACTTGAGAGACTTTATTGCTTATTTGTGCTTTTGTACCTATTTCACGATTAAGTGCACTGTAGGCCCGCTTCTGTGTGCTTTCTGTGTTTCTATTTTTGTTGTTATTCTTTAGCTCTATCTCGGGGATGTGGTGTGCACGTTCTGGTGGCCTTTCTGCCCCTTCTGCTGGTACAGTGGTCGTGTGCGTGCTCCGGAACTGCTCGGGAGACTCCGACGATGCAGGAATACTGCGCACGACCACTGGACTTACTGCGCACGACCACTGGTCGTGCGCCACTGTTCGTGCGCATTACACCCCCTTTTTTCGTAACCCTATCTCGGTAATCGCACGAGCACTGGCCATAGTGCGCACGACCACTGGTCGTGCGCATATATGTTGATGCTTCTTGTCCAGGTTGCAGGTTTATTTGGAAAAGCCGCACGATCATCGACCTACAGTGCGCACGACCACTGGTCGTGCGCCACTGATCATGCGCACTGCTTCTGCTGCCTCCGTATATAAGGCCTTGCTCCGCATTTTAGGTCAACGCCTGTCATTTGCTGCGATCGAAGAGTGCGCGGGAATCGCCATTTCACCTCTCCAGCTGCTCCATCACTTCCACCTTCGTCGGGAAGACATTTCCAACTACTTCGAAGCTTTTCAACACTCCGGCGAAGCCCTCAGCCATTGATGACTTCAACTCCAAGCTTTCCTGCAGAGTTGGTGAAGTAGATAACCTAGAGAACGGACTTAAAGGCCTTCGAGGTGACAGATCGTTGGTACCGGAAACCTCCTTGGACTGAGCCCAGAAGCGGATTGACAACTCTCTACTCCGACCACGACCCGCGGTGGATCTTCATTCTCTTTTGGTTTACTCCTCTTCCCCTTCCTCTGTGTTATGAATGTTTTGAGCAGTGTAATGAACATTTCCATCCCTGAACATCAAGTTTATTTTATAGATAATGGAATGTTAGTCTCTTCTTATTCTTGTGAGTTCTGTCTGTGAATGCGCCTCGCTCACCCCACATCCACTTCATTCCTGTGGCTTGTCCGATTGCAATCCACACAAGAATGATGCAATCCATTAGCTTCCCTTCCACTCGCCCAACTGAAGTTCGGCATCGCGGCCGACAAACCCACTTCACCTTGCGAAGCGGTGCCTTCGACCCGCATAGCTTTTACTAGTTCAGTAGATCAAACATCCACAATCTCCCTAGTCAGCTATTTTCTTTTTGTTCTATTTTTAACTCTCATAACAATATTCTCAGTACTGTTGCCGTTCTACGCTAATTGCATTCCTCAAGAGACCGACACTTGGGGATTTATTCCCAAAACTTTATTACTTGTGCGACCGGTGCGCTTGCCGAATTACACGCATCAGGGCCTACGGGTCAAAATAGTCGTTGATCGGCAAAATAGAAAAGGTGGAGATCAGATCGAAGAAATTACCTTTTGTAAAGAAAGTTAGACTTCATCTTCCTCCTCTCCATTATTGCAGAGCCTGGAGAAGAAGTTCTAGCTTTTGATCTGAGAGTTCAAAAAGTTAGTTGTAGCGATTTCCATCGGCTACAACAAGATCAGAGATTTCTCTGAAGAAGAAGAAGCAGCCAAGGCATAACCCTAGCTGCAGTCCTTCACAGTTCCAGCTGATCATCTCTGAAGAATATTTTCTGGAAGTTGTGAAGAGGAAAGCTTGAAGAAGCAGTGATCTGAAAGCAGGCTCAGAGGACTATTTCTCTGGAGTCAAAGTTAGGGCTGATTCTACTCAGTCCAGGAAGGGAAGAGTAGTGTCAGAGGGACCTTGTCCTTCCCTTTGATAAGGATGTTGCCTGGAATATCCCTTAGAATACACTCTGAGTTCTCTTTGATTTCCTCTATACTGTCCTCTTCTGGACTGGTAACCTCTAGACTGATTTCCTCTATGCTGAGATCTTCCTTGAAATTGATATGAACTTTGGCTTCTAGCAGTAGATTGAAAGGCAGAGCTTCCACCTGTACCTGCATCAGGTGAAGGAGGAGGAGGAGGAGGATTGAAATGATATGATCCTTTGTCATACTTCCTTTTCTTTTTCATGGCTTTCAGCTGATTTCTGGAGTACTGCATCCATGGTTCTGTAATAGGGCAATCATGCAATATATAATATGGAATATCATTTGTATCTTTAACCTTTTCTGGGGGAACTCTCTTCATGGCCTTGCTTCTTGCTTTCCTTTTCCTTACAATTATTGCAGAGGAATCATCAGAGTCAGTCCTAAATTGATCACTGTCTGAACTTTGTGGATTATCATACAATGTATCAATCCTTTTGATATATTCTTTCTGTTGTTGAGATTGAGCAGAAGAAACAGTAGAAACAGTAACAGGAGCAATAGCAGCAGCAGGAATTGGAGTAGAAGCAACACTGGCAGAAGGAGCTATAACAGCAGGTTCAGAAATAGAAATTTCAGAAACAGGAGCAACAGCAGTAGTAATAGAAGCAGTAGTAACAGATGAAACTGGAAAAACAACTTCAGAAACAGAAACAGCAAGCTCAGAGGTAACTGGAACAACAGATTCAGAGATAAAAATAGCAGGCTCAGAAACAATTGCCTCTGTCATATGCACATCCTCAGACACTGAAACAGCAATATCAGAACTAACTGAAACATCAACAGCAGCAGCAGCAATTTCAGCATTGTCCACAGCCTGGACAAAATCTATAAAAGAGGCTAAAATGCTGGGCTCACAGCAAGAAATAGGCACAATGGCCTTAGTAAGGTCTTCAGTATGCTGGTCTGGAAGGCAGCTGAAGTATACAGAATCAAAAACTGACAGCAGTGACCTAAGGTCCACTGTAATGACTACAACTGGAGCTTGAACTGGAGTTACTGCAGCAGGCAATCTCTCAGCTTCATAAGGCATCTCACCCTGCCTAGATTCAGTGATAACTAGATCAAGGCACCCAGTAGAAGGGATTGCCTGAGGGGGAAGAATAGAGGATAGCCTGGCAGACAACTCCTGAACAGATTTCAGAAGTGGAGCCAATGAAGTCTCCAGCAGTAGTGATAGCCTTGGAGCTATCAGCTCATATAGCTTGTCTGCAATAGCTGGAAGATCTACTTGCTCAAGAGGGACTTGAGTAGAGGTAGGGATGGATGTGGTAGAGATGAAGGTTGGAGCAGCAGGAGATGTTGTTGGAGAAACTGTGGATGGTGGAAGGGATGGTTGAGATATTGGAATTGTGGAAATGGAAGATAATGGAGTGGAGATAGATGGTGTGAAGGATGGTTGAGCAATGATGTCCTGAAGTAGTTGTTGATAAGAAGTGGAGGATGATGGTGGATCAAGAGGGGATGAAGGAGAATCATCCATATAGGAATCATCTAGGAGAGTGAATGATGGAATATGAGATGATGAATCCATGTCCATGTGTGGGTAGTGATGTAGTCGATGGAAGAGTTCTTCAGTTGATGTTGGAGTTGGAGAAGGCATTGAAGTTGGAGATGGGATGGAAATGGGGGATGAAATTGTGATAGTGGATGTGATTGTTGTTGATGAAACAATAGGTGGAGAAGGAGGAGATGATGAGGCAGGCAAATCTTCTGCAGGGGCAGAAACCTGAGGGGAAGAGACTGAAATAGTCCTTGTGCCTGAAGAAGAGATTGCAGAGGCTCTGCTGGGCTTTACAATCTGTTTGTCCCATTTCCCAAATAGGGCACAGGTAAGCCTCTTGGAGGCATTGATGTGCATCCCATTGGAAACAAGCAGGTCAGGGCATCTATTGTGAAGAAACAGCCCTAAAATCCTCCCAAAATTAACAAAATTCTTGTTAATTTTCTTCTTGATCAAGTCAAAGAACACTACTCCCCAGTTCAGCTGCTTCTTGTCCACCAAGGCACCCATCAAACAGAGCTGATACCTAAAGATGGTATCATGAGCAGAGTGTTTTGCCAACAACACTTTCCCAACTACATCAGCAAGAAATCTATACTCAACTGACAGATTCTTCTTAAGTAATTTGTTAGGGTTAGCTGCTAAATGGCCCATCCTCTCAAGCATAATTGAGAATTCTTCTCCAGAAAGATCAACAGAATCTTCTCCAGAATTCAATTGAAATACCTCTGTCAAAGCAGCAGGTGTTAAAGGTACCTGAGTTCCTGAGATGGTTCCGACCACTGTGTTCTGATCCAGATTGTGGGCAGTATACACCCATTCCTTTATTTCATCTGCGGCCAATTTGATCCTTGTAGTCATTATGGTAACTAACTGTTGGTCCTTGAAAAGTTCCAGAATGTCCTTGAATATTTGATCGCTGTTATCGAAAGAATCCATGTCTATATCAAAGCCAGCATCAAATTTCATGGCTGCCAAGATTGCGATTGAAACTGTCATTGATTCCTGCAAAAAATGAACAAACAAAAGAGCAAGTGCAGAAAAGTTTGGAGGGAAAGAGAAATTTTGCAGAGAGTATGAAAGCGCAAAGGCAGAACGACGGCCGAAAAATGAGTTTTATATTAGGGTTCGACGCAGATAAGGAAAGATCGTTGAACTCCGTTCGACGATCGGGGCTCCTAAAGGAATCTGAAAGGTCTGCAACATCGTCGATCTCCGTTCGACGATATTGGAGAGCGTCGAGCTCCGTTCGACGATCGCTGACCTGAAGAAAGATAGTTTAGCACTATCTGAGAAGCGCTGAACTCTGGTCGACGATTTCTGAAATCGTCGATCTCCGTTCGACGATCTTGGGGAAAATCGTCGAGCGCAGTTCAGAGACCAGAATCATACTCTATACACTAGAAAAAACATTTTGATTTGCCTAGTCTTGGTCATTTTTAGATTTTTAAAATCTTGGATCTTATTTTAAACTTCCTCCATCTAACATTCCTAACTGATTCAGGAAAAATGTATGTTTCTTTTCATCCAAGGGTTTGGTGAAAATATCTCCCCTTTGTAAATCAGTTGAGATATATTGAAGTTCAATTTTGTTTTTCTCAACATTATCCCTTAGAAAGTGATGCCTAATTTCTATATGTTTTGTCCTACTATGGAGGACTAGATTTTGTGCTATAGAAATAGCACTGGTATTATCACAAAATATTTTTGACTTTTCTAAGTTGTACCCATAGTCTAGGAGTTGGTTTTGAATCCATAAGATTTGTGAACAACAACTACCTGCAGTCATATATTTAGCTTCAGCAGTTGAAGTTGACACAGATGTTTGTTTCTTGCAAAACCAGGAGACAAGTCTGTCACCAAGAAACTAACAAGTTCCACTAGTGCTTTTCCTATCTATTCTGCATCCAGCATAATCAGCATCTGAAAATCCAGTTAAGTCAAATGCTGAGTATTTTGGATACCAGAGACCTAGATTTGGACAACTTTTTACATACCTAAGAATCCTTTTTACTAAGGTTAAGTGTAACTCTCTAGGGCTCACTTGGAATCTAGCATATATGCATGTAGCAAACATTATGTCAGGTCTACTAGCTCTAAGGTACAATAAAGAGCCAATCATTGCTCTATATGTTCTCTGATCAACAGGTTTCTCATGTTCATCAGCATCTAATACATCATTAGTAGGCATAGGTGTTTTCATACATGATGCTTCAGACATACCAAATTTCTTAACCAATTCTTTTGCATACTTGGTTTGAGAAATAAATATGCTTTCAGCATGTTGTTTGATTTGCAATCCTAGAAAGAAGGATAGCTCACCCATGCTACTCATCTCAAATTTAGAATGCATTAGGTTGGAAAACCTTCTACACAAATTTGAATCAGTAGAGCCAAATATAATATCATCTACATAGATTTGTACTAGTAGGGTATGGGACTTATGGGTTCTAATAAAAAAGAGTTTGGTCTACTCTACCCCTTATAAAATCATTTTTCAGAAGAAGGCATGCTAAGGTCTCATACCATGCTCTAGGAGCTTGCTTTAGACCATATAATGCTTTATGAAATTTGAAAACATAATCAGGATGAGTTGAAGAGATAAAACCTGGGGGTTGTCTGACATAGACTTCTTCTTTGATATCTCCATTGAGAAAAGTACTCTTTACATCCATTTGATAAACTTTGAATCCTTTGTGTGCTGCATATGCTAAGAAGATTCTTATGTCCTCTAACCTTGCAACTGGTGCAAAGGTTTGGTCATAGTCTATCCCTTCTTCTTGAGAGTACCCTTGAGCAACTAGCCTTGCCTTGTTCCTTATAATGACTCCTCTATCATCCAATTTATTTCTGAACACCCATTTTGCTCCAACAATGGAGTGATCCTTTGGCCTTGGCACTAGTTCCCAAACTTTGTTCCTTTTAAATTGATGCAACTCCTCTTGCATTGCAATGATCCAGTGTGGATCTTGCTCTGCATCTTGAATGGATTGAGGTTCAATTTTAGAAAGAAAGCAAGTGTGCATCAGGTTTTGGTTGACCTGATTTCTGGTTTGCACACCAGCTAAGATGTCTCCAATCACTTGGGAGATTGGATGGTCTCTTGATGTTACTAAATCAACAGGGGGTGTTGATTGTTCACCAACCTGTGTTGTTGTTTCCTCTTGTGGTACAACAACTGGCTCTTCAAGAAGATTCTCTTCAAGATGTTGAATGACTTCTTCATCTTCACTGCTTTCATCTTTTTGAATAATTTGTAACATATCCAAGTCTTCAGCTAGAGAGTGTACCTGCAAAGGTTCTATGGTAGAAGTATTCTTCTCCTTGAAAGACGTGTTAGATTCATCAAAAGATATATGAACAGATTCTTCAATTTTGAGAGTAGATTTATTATATACCCTATAAGCTTTACTGATCATGGAGTATCTCATAAACACTCCTTCATCAGCTTTAGCTTGAAATTTTGCTAAGTATTTCTTGTCATTATTATGAATGTAGCAAATACAACCAAAGATTTTGAAGTAATCTACTTTAGGTTTCTTCCCTTTGAGTAATTCATAGGGAGTCTTGCTCTTCAGTTTATGTATTAAACTTCTATTCAACACATAGTTGGAGGTGTTCACTGCCTCTGCCCAAAAGGATAGAGGAAGATGAGAATCTGACAATAATGTAGTAGCAGATTCAATAAGGGTTCTATTTTTCCTTTCAGCTACCCCATTTTGTTAAGGAGTTCTAGGAGCTGAGAAAGTGTGTCGGATTCCTTCACTCTGACAGAACTCTTGCATGAGAAGGGAATCAAACTCTGTCCCATGATCACTTATGATTAGGGCAATGTGAGTATTGAACTCACTCTGAATGCATTTGAGAAACTCTGTCAAACACTTAAAGTTATCAGACTTCTTCCTCAGAAAGAACACCCATGTGAATCTAGAGAAGTCATCTACAACCACTAAAGTATAGGATTTTCCTCCTAAGCTTTGTACTGTAATGCATCCAAAGAGATCCATGTGTAACAGATACAAAATCCTAGGTGAATCACTCTTATTAAGTGACTTGAAGCTATTTTTGGTTTGCTTGCCTAATTGACAAGCCCTGCAAAGTCCTTCCTTCTTGTAGGGGCCAGAAGGTAGTCCTCTAACAAGGTTGTCCTTGGATAGCCTAGCAATAGTTCTAAGGTTTATATGTCCTAATCTCTTATGTCATAATTCATTAGGTCTACAAATAGAGTTGAACAAGCATATATCTACCTTGGTTGAAAGAAAATCTACAAGATAGATGTTACCTTTCCTTTTACCTGTCAACACAGTTGTGTTGTCCTCTGATTTGATCTTGCATGAGGATTTGCTGAAAGTCACTTGATACCCTTCATCACACAGTTGACTGATACTGATTAAGTTGTGCTTCAGTCCTTCCACATAGGCTACTTTCTTGAAAGTGACTGTGCCAATCTGGACTTTACCATATCCTTTTGTTAGTCCATAGTTTGAATCACCAAATATTACTTTGGGTCCAAGCTTGGCTTTCAAGGATGTGAAATTGTCCTTGTTTCCTATCATGTGCTTTGAGCACCCACTATCCAGATACCATTGCTGGTTTGATGTTGGATAGGTCTTCACCTGCACATAAAATAATTTATTTGTTTTTGACCCAGTTTACCATGGGCCTAGGTTGATAACCTTTGAATTCAGAAATAAAAGACATCTCAGGTTGACTCTTATAACCTTCAGGATGATATCTCCTTGGAGGTATTATCCATTCAGTATAAGGGTTAAATCTTTGGGATGTAGGACCCCTAGGTTTGAAATTTGATTTACCTTTGAAAAAAATTTCAAAACTCTGATCTCTGCTCGACCATCGCTGAGCTGAGTTCGACGATCTTGGGTCAGATCGTCGAGCTCCGTTCGAAGATCGACTGTGGCAGAGTTCAGGGTTCAGAAATCGTCGACCTGAGTTCGACGATTCAGCCTGAGATCGTTGAGCTCCATTCGGCAATTGTCGATCTCCGTTTGACATTTTCTGTTGAACTTTTGTTTTCTTAGGTAAGTCAGAATTCTTCCTAGCTACCTCCACAACTCCCTTACCTTTATCAGAGATAAATTTGATTGGGGTTGTTAATACTATGGGTTGGCTAGATGAGGCACCCAAGCCCAGTGTACTATTGAATCTTGAGTTCACTGTGCTTGTGATGTCCATTAGTTTGATACTTCTCCCATTAAGGGATTCTTCAAACTTTTTGGCCTCTAATAGTTCACTTTTCAGTGAAGCTATCTGCTCCCTATAGCATTCCAACTCCTCAGAGTTTTTGAGGTTTTTTTATTTTAAGGTGTTGTGTTCAGATAGCTGATTTCTGAGATAAATGATTTCCTTCTCAGACTTTAATAAATCTAAACACAGTGCCTTAAAGTCACACTTGAAGTCCTCAGAATTAAAATCAAAAGAATTTATTACCTGGTCCTCTTCAGATTGAGTCTCTGATTCTGACTCTGACTCTTCTGCATCAGAATTTTGTTGTGAGGTATTGATAGCCATCATGCAGAATTCTTTTTCATCAGCATCATCTTCATCATCACTAAAACTGGATGAAGCTTCAGATTCTTCTTCTCTCTCACTCCAAGTTTCAGCAACAAACCCCTTCCTTGTATTTTTGTTCTTGCTGGAGGAGGGTTTGTCATTACTATTTTTCTTGAAGTCCTTTTCTTTTCTCCTTTCTTTCTTGTCTTTCTTTTCCTTATTTTTATTTTTTGGACAGTCAGGCACAATGTGGCCTGGTTTCCTGCATCCAAAACAAATAATCTCTCTGTTATTTGATTTGTCATACCTTGGCTTGTCATGCCCTCTATATGATCTTTTCCTGAAATCCTTCCTGGCCATTTTGTAAAACCTTTTGACTAGTAGGCTTAGCAGCTCTTCATTGCCTGTGACCTTGCCTTCAGGCTGATCTTCAATGTCTTTGAATGCTATTGATTTCTCTTTTCTGACTGCTGGTGAAGCAGCCTTCTGCTCTTCTTCTCTATTCTTGATGAGCAGCTCATAAGACTTGAGTTTGCCCAAAAGAGCTTCAGTTGTGATCTCATTTAGGCTTCTGGCATCTTAATTGGCCAGATCCTTGAGTCCCAAGTGCTTGGGAAGCACATTAGGATTTTATCATTGAGCTCAGTCAATGAGATCTCTTTGTCGAATGTTTTCAGCTCATTGACTATGAGATTGAGTCTATTATACATATCTGCTACTGACTCAGCTTCTCCTTTCTTGAAGTTCTCATATTGGGTTATGAGATGAGATCTTCTATCTTTTCTCTCATCAGCAGATCCTGAGACTATCTCAGATAACTTGTCTCATATCTCCTTTGCTGAGTTGCATTCAGCTACTTTTTGAAATATTTCATCAGACATAGTCTGGGCTAAATTATTCATTGCCTTAGCATCTGCCACTTTCCATTTCTTGATTTCTACATCTGTTCTTGAAGGAGGTGGAACAGCACTTGTGCTTGTATTTTCTGGGGGTCTTGGGCACACTGTCAAAATAGAATTAAAAATGTCTTCATCAATAGAGTTCATGTACAATCTAATCCTTGTCTTCCAAAGTGCAAACTTAGATAGATTGCACACTGGAGGTCTGGTGCTAGCATAATCTTTGTTTTGGGTCATGTTCTGTGAAGAAATAAATCTAGTAACAAACTTAAAACAAGCAGATCTAACTAGAGGGATCTTTGGGTTCAGGTGTTAGCTTGTGCAACCACTAAGGTGTGGTATTTTAACCAACCTGGCTTTGATAGCAATTGAAAGTGCAGGTTAGATCTAATATACTTTAAAGGGGGGTGAATAGAGTATGGTGCTTACTAAAAACTTTTTACAACTCTTGTTGTATTCCTAAGTGAACAGGGAAGCAAATGAAATAAAGCAAACACAGCAACTATCTAATTACAAAGCAATCACAAAACAATCACAAACCACAGCCAGAAAACAAAAGAAAATAAGCAACCAGATGACACAAGGAGCTATAGTGGTTCCCCAACCAATCTGGGTACATCCACTCTTCTACCACCCTAGGTAGGAATCCACTGCAGGATGAGTTGATCATGTGTCCTGGGCACCAATGAGCTTTTGATAAGGTGCTCAAAAACCAAACTAGATTTTTTGATCAGGTGTCTTGCCACCACTAAGTTTTGACAAGGTCTCAGAAACCAACACAAACTTTTGAAGGGAGTTTGATAAACCCTTTACAGCAGAGAGAGAGAGAGAGAGGTGAGGTGATCTTCTCTGTCAACAATCAGAGAGAAGATAGTGGATGTTGTCAAAGCTCCCCCTGAGATCTTGAGTTATTTAGGAAGTGAAGCTTTGCAGTAGGGTGATAGGCCTTCAGAAAATTTGATCTCCAGCAAAAGATGATTCCAGCAGCAACTGAAATGTGTGGTGTCTGGAGTCTTGAATGATAATGGCCTTTTAACACTGGAATCAGGAGGGATCTAGAAATTTCAGTATATTGATCTCCTTCATTGATGTGTGTTCCTGTATGAAATCTATGACTGTAAATATCTGCAACTATTTTCTCTCCTTGTTGTTGTGTAATTAACCAGCAGAATGAATAATAATCTTTTATTCCTTTGATCTGAATAGAATGATTCTCTGTCCACGATAGTCGTTAGCCTGTCATAAATGACTTCCTTAACTGCATTTTGTCTTCTGGAGGAAAGTCCAATAAAACATTCCTTTAAAATTCCCTTGAAACTTGCTCCAGATTAATTGAAACGGCTACAAGATCCTTGAAATAAATGCTGGGAATAATTCCATAACTGTCTGAATTTGAATCTTGAAAAACGTCGATCTCTCCAGAAAAACATCGACCTGAGCTCCACTATCGTTGAACTGAGCTCAGCGACTGAACTTAGACTGAAGCAGAAAGCGTCGATCTGAGCTCAACTATCATCGAACTGAGCTCAGAGATATGAAAACAAACTAGAGACAGGAACGTCGATCTGAGCTCGAAGATCGTCGAACGGAGTTTGACGACTCGTTGAAGTTGAGCTCAGAGATCGTCGAATGGAGTTCGACGATTCGTCGAAGTGAGCTCAGAGATCTTCGAATGGAGTTCGACGATTCGTCGACCTGAGCTCGACGAAATGACTAAGTCTCCTGAACTGAAATATCTGGTCTTGAGGGTCTTGAGGGCAGCTTTCAAACCTAAATACTAACCCTTAGACTCAAACTAATTGACCTTTAGATCTATACAAGGAGGTCAAAACAAATTTCCTAAAGGACATAGTGATCCTTGCCCAAATCAGCAATAGGGTGTTCCAACAAAGGGGATACAAAAGAAGAGGGCTGACAAGGAATACTGTCCAATATACCCGGGTAGGGATGCACTTTGTCCCGAAGATAGGGAGATGATCACATTCGTGATGGACCGATATCCAAATCGGTACGTAATTTTTTTTTGTTTACTTTACTGTTATTTTCGTGTAATTTTACCCCTTGTTCTATATTCGGGGACTCAATTGTTATTGAGAGAGGGAATATTTTTATTTCTCGATCAAGCTTGATTGATATCCTAGGGACTGGATGGGTGTGCTCCTCGCATTTGTACACATATGCGTACGTTCTAAATAGTCTCTGAAAGAACTAGTGCCTAAACACCTAGAGGGGGGTGAATAGGTGCACTTAATCTTTTTAAACTTTTAAGGCAGCACTACAGTACAATAATTGCAATTCACAGCACAGATAACACAACAATCACACAAGCATACAATCACAGAGAGCACACAGGATTTATAGTGGTTCCCCACGATCTGGGTACATCCACTTTCCCCCTTCGCCTATCTAGTAGTGTACTAGATTCGGCCTAACTTCTCCACTACTTCTCAGATCCATAGATCTTACAGCTCAGAACCCCAAATAGGTTCCTACAACTCAGAGTGATCCCACTCCTACAACTCAGGCACAAAGCCCTACCACTCAGTCTTCACCAAGACCTACACTCAGCCTTCAACAAGGCCTACACTCAGCCTTCAACAAGGCCTACACTCAGCCTTCAACAAGGCCTACACTCAGAGAAATGTATCTCCTACACTCAGTCACACAGGCCCTACCACTCAGCCTTTATAAATATAGGCTTACAACTCAGATCCCTTAGGATCCTACAGAAAATAAAAAGTACAAAGATTAATAACCATAACTCTGATTGAGAAAGTTGAGTTGACTGGCTTCTTGATGAGTTCTTGGAAGAACTTTACAGAGATCAACTTCCCTTGGCTTTCTTCAAAGCTTCTTGAATTAGAACACAGTAGGGTTGTATCTCTATGCAGATGATCTTCAATCAACTACTGACTTGAGAATCAGATCTCAATCTGAAACTTTCTTTATCAGCCTGGTTCAATAGCTGTCTTCTTAGAAGGAGCTTTCTCTCTCCAACTTCTTAGATCTTCACTTGAAGGTCTTCTTCTGATTGTGTTGTTTCTCACTTCATTGATTGCTTCATCAATCTCATTTCTTTTTCAATCTTCTTCTGTTGAAGGAATAAGCCTTTATATAGGCTTTCTTTATGGTGACCGGCTGATCCGGTTTCTAACAAACTTCTGACAACTCTGACAGTAGCAGTTGACCGGTTGAAATGGCAGCTGTCAAGTCATCCAGTCACTTCTTGAAATCTCTGTCACTGTCTGGAAGTGTCGAGACAGATAGTCTTTATGTGTTGACACAAATAGACCAAGTGTCGACACAAGTAGACTAAGTGTCGACACTAGCCTTCATGGTGTCGACACAACTCTTTGTGTTGTAGAAACTACTTCTCGACACTGCTTCTTCAGAATGTGTCGACACTTATCCTGTGTGTCGACACAAGTCCTTCTTCTTCAATACTTAGTTGATTTCTGCAAAGTGTCGACACAACTCCTTTGTGTCGACACATCTTCTTGTGTTGAAACTTGCTAAGTGTCGACACATCTTCTTTGTGTCGACACATCTTATTTGTGTCGACACATGCCTTATTTGTTGAAACTTTTGCTGAGTGTCGACACATCTCCTTTATGTTGACACATTCTTCATGTGTTGAGACTTTTGCTGAGTGTCGACACATCTCCTTTGTGTCGACACATTCTTCATGTGTTGAGACTTTTGCTGAGTGTCAACACATCTCCTTTGTGTCGACACATTCTTCATGTGTTGAGACTTTTGTTGAGTGTCGACACATCTCCTTTGTGTCGACACATTCTTCATGTGTTGAGACTTTTGCTGAGTGTCGACACAGCCTCCTAGTGTCGACACATTCTTCATGTGTTGAGACTTTTGTTGAGTGTCGACACATCTCCTTTGTGTCGACACATTCTTCATGTGTTGAGACTTTTGCTGAGTGTCGACACAGCCTCCTAGTGTCGACACTTGTACTTGAACTTTGTTGATGTTTTGCTGAGTGTCGACACAGCCTCCTAGTGTCGACACTTTTGATGTCGACAGAGTTCCTCTGGGTGTCGACACTGATTCTTTAGACATTTATTCATTGTGTGTCGACACTGCCTGTATGTGTCGACACTTTGCTTCTGGTGTCGACTCTGCCTTCCTAGTGTCGACACAATTACTCCAAGTGTCGACACAAGCCTTCTTAAGTGTCGACACTTTTCTTCTGGGTGTCGACACATGGACTTAGAAACTTTTCCTGCAAACCTGCAGTTACTTAACCTGCACAAATAAACTCAAAGTGCATCAAATACACCTTGATGTATATCATTGAGTAGGGTGAGGCTTCTTCAAATCAGGTACATATATTCCATTGTACCCAACAATCTCCCCCTATTTGGAGAAGTCATAACCCTTAGTCAATGATATACACCATACATAACAAATTCTCAGTATAATGTAAAACAATAATATATGACAGGGTAAGAACATAAACATGTATAAACAGAACATGTATAGACAATTATCTCAGAACAACTAATGTATATAGATTGAACACATAACATTGTTCTTACAAATTCCAACATTTTCATTAATCAAAAGTTTACATAGAGTTTTAATACAAATGATTACAATTTGTAAACTTAAGAAAATGCCATCCTATGCCTGCTCTGGTTCTTTGAGTACAATCCCCTTTCCAGATTGAATCTTTGCTTGAACTGTAGCTTCAGTGTCATCAGCAGCAGCAGACTTCTTCCCTTTGAGATCTTTCTTTTTCAACTCTTCAGCCTTGATCTTCTGCCTTTCAAAATGGTGATAAGGCTTGGGAAAATACTTGCTAGGCTCCTGTGCATTAGGATGTAGCCTTCCCAGTTTAGCCTTTCTTCTATATTGTACAATGGCCTCTTGCCTATTCTCATGTTTCCTCCACTCCAGATCAGAATACCATTTGCCTCTATCCAGGACATTGTCCTTAGCAGCCTTCCATGCAGTCAAGATGATATTCCTGGAAGTGGGGCTCCATTGTTCAAAATCAGGCCTCAATTCAGCTTGCTCTCTGAATCTTTTCTTTGATAATTGAGCCTCTTGTTCCTTTAATAAGGCCTCTTGCTCTTTGAGTATTGCCTCTGGCACAGGCTGAACAACTTTTTCTATGATGATATTCTGATTTCCCTCAGGAGGACTATACATAGACTGTATCTCTTGATGTATCATGACAAAGTCTGGTGGAGGGTATATCACTTGAGCCACTTCAGCTTGTTCTCCTCCAAGGTATGCAGGATTAATTCCAGACTCTGCAACATTGTCATCATCACATAAGGGTGGATATCCAAGGGTGGCTCTGATGGAATTTGAAATCCATTTTGCATGATCAGAGCCTGCCTTGACTAATACCCTCTCCCCCTTTATGACTTCTCTCTCTATATGATCCCTCAGATCATCTTTCTAAAATCTGATCTGTGCATTCAGATAATTAACTCCATCTTTATAGAAAGGTTTTAACCTTTGGAGCTTGTCAGTAATTGCCTTTTGAGAGTCTTCAATGGCAGTTTTAACAGCAGTGAGGCTCTCTTGCAATTGTTTGTCAAATTCAGCCTTGGCAGTAGCACTTGCTGCAGTCTGACCAGTAGCTATATTCTTCATTTCAGTTATTATGGCATTATGTGAAGCAGTGAGATTATCATTCATCCTTATCTGGTTTTCCAAGACATAGCCTTGCTTCACTTCTAGGTCATCAAGTTTTGTCTTTATTTTCTCTTGATGAGTGGCCAGATAGACTACTGCATTTCCTCCCTTATGGAAACAATCAGTCATTTCCTTTTTGTTGAGATTTACTTCAAATCTGATTGACTTGATGTCTTGTGCAAGATCAAACTGCAATGACTTATGCCCTTCATCCACATATTTTTCTAGAGCTTGCCTTTGCTCATCCAGCTTGATTTGCAATGCTACCATCAGTGAACTGTAATCAGTAGATGGGGCATGCTGTGGAGCAACTGTCTGTAGGGCTTTCTTATAGTTCTGGCTCCTTCTTTTGAAGACTTGGAACTTCCTCTTCTTGGCTCTAACAGCCTCTTCATCCTCTGAAGCAGATGTGCTGACTATGTCTACTCTTTCCTTAGGACTAGGATGTGAATCCTTCTCAGTCCTTTGTGGTTCCTCAGCATCCTTTGGCTTCTCTGTCTCTTGTGTAGCAGTTTCCTCTACATTCTTCATATGCTCCCCCACAATATTTATTTTCTCCCCCTCAACAGCAGATATTTCTCTCTCAAGATCTGTCTGTACCAGATCAGGGAAGAGCTCCTCTAAGGTGAATTCTTGTTGAGAATGGGATGGAGAATCTCTGATATTATCAACCACTTTATCTACAACAGATGTGTCCTCCATGACAACATCTTGTGGTTGAGGGAGTATCTGTGTTTGCTGATGAACATTAGGTAATGAATCAGACAAAACTTCTTCCTCAATAGTGAAATCTAATTGACTAATTTCAGTGATTACCTCTAGGATGGTTTGAGTAGCTTGTTCACTCTCTAGTGGAGTTGGCTCTTCCACAAGTAAAGGCTCCCCGTGGAGTGGATCCAGGTGAATTGGGCTAGCTGGTGGTAGCTCCCCCTACCTTTGTGCATCTTCTTGACTAGCTGGAGACTGTCCAGCATTGCCAGTCTCTTCATCATCAGGAGTAAAAACTACTTGCTCTTCAGAGCTGTTAGAGGATTCTTGAGCCATAATGGCTGTCTTCTTCTTCTGCTGCTGGGATGTTACCTTTTCTGGAGCGGGCAGTTCCTTTGTTAGCACCCTATCCCACCTAGAGAAAATTCTCAAATTCATTCTTCTCATGTGGTTTATCTTGGAACCTGCAGCTTGGTTCATCACATCTGGAATACTTCCAGCTAGGTATAGACTTAGAATTCTACCCAGATTGGGCTTCTTCATACTCTCTTTTATCTTTTCAAACATAACTGCAGACCAATCAGTATCTAGTTTGAAGATAATCCTTGTCATCAAATTGAACATATGAGCTGAAATTCTGTCATGACCTCCAGATTTGCTCAGGATGACCTTGCCAACTATTTCAGATAAGAATTTCCCTTGAATGTTCATTCCTTTTCTGTTGAATACTGATCCAATCTTCAGGTTTGAATCCAGTCCACACCAACTCAGTGCTTCTCTAGTCTTAGAAGCAGATACATCTTCTTCCTCTTTTGTTCTTGGTAGATGAAGTACCTTCCTCCGACTTTTCTGTGAGACCTTGACTTTGGTTCCATGAACTCTGGACTTAATCTTGAGTCCAGTATCATCAAGTGAAGCTGCACTCAGAAATTCTAGGACCTCCTTTTTCCAGATCTTGACTGGTTCTGAAACAAGGTATTCCAGTCCAGTTTCGGCAATTAGGGTTACCACACCTTTGATTTCAGGTTCCGCGTCATCAAAGGCATGTCGCACGAGTTCATATCCTTCATTAACATTCTCTTCTAGCTTGGGCGTTATTAGGGTTTGAAGAAAGTTTGAATTTAGAGAAGAGAAATGTCGACACACAAGTTTGGTCTCGAAACTTTGGTGAGCGTGTCGACAAACAATGGCAAAAACCTATTTATACCTTTCTAGAATCGAAGGTGAAAAGGCGCGTCAAAATACTTAAATTGTGTCGACACTGTAGAAAAGTGTCGACACTTACTTATAATGTCTCGACACAAGTATAGTCGACAGAATATATGTGTCGACACTTGTATATGTGTCGACACCACTTAGCTCGTCACTTAGTCGAGACTCTACTAGACTAATTCTGTGTAAAGCCTAAGTGTCGACACCACCTTGGATGTGTCGACACTTATACTGCATGTGTCGACACTAATTCTCTGAAGTGTCGACACAGACTTCCTAGATGTGTCGACACCATTTTTCTGAAATATCGACACCACTTCTATGTGTCGACACAGACAACTCTGTGTGTCGACACCATTTTACTTAGCCAATTTTTGTAAACTATTCTAAGTTTATCATCCCTAATTCAATTTTAAATTTATTGAATTTGGTTTCATCTAAGGGCTTAGTATACATGTCAGCTAGCTGATTATCTGTATTAATATACTCTAGTGAAATATCTTCTTTTTCCACATGTTCTCTTAGAAAATGGTACTTTATTTCTATGTGCTTAGTCCTACTATGGGAAACAGGATTATTTGCAATAGAAATGGCACTAGTATAATCACAAAATAAAGGTGTTCTACTTACTTGAATACCATAATCTTCTAGCTGATGTTGAATCCATAGAAGTTGAGCACAGCAACTTCCTGCAGCAACATACTCTGACTCTGATGTGGAGATATCCACACTTGTTTGTTTCTTGCTACTCCATGATATCAGCCTTCCACCTAGGAATTGACAGGTACCTGTTGTACTTTTCCTATCTTCCTTGCAGCCTGCAAAATCTGCATCTGAATAACCTATCAGTTCAAAGTCTCCATTCCTAGGGTACCAAAGGCCTAGATAAGGTGTGCCCTTAAGATATCTCAAAATTCTTATGACTGCTGTCAAATGAGATTCTTTAGGGCATGCTTGGTACCTTGCACAGACACATGTAGCATGCATGATATCTGGTCTACTTGTAGTCAAATATAGTAGGGAGCCAACTATCCCTCTATACAAATTTTCATCTACAGGTTTCCCTGCATCATCTTTGCATAAAGACATTGTTGACCCCATAGGAGTTTTCATGGTAGTGGATGATTCCATACCATACTTCCTTATCAATTCTAGGGTGAACTTAGACTGGAATATGGATAATCCATCCTCAGTCTGTCTAACTTGGAGACCCAAGAAGAACTTAATTTCCCCCATACTGCTCATTTCAAATTGTCCTTGCATTAGTTTTGTAAACTTCCTGCAAAGACTACTTTCTGTAGACCCAAATATGATGTCATCTACATATATTTGGACTAAGATAATCTTGTCTCTGGATTCCCTAAGGAATAGAGTCTTGTATATTTTCCCCCTTGTGAATTTATTCTCAATGAGGAAACTAGACAAGGTTTCATACCAAGCCCTAGGGGCTTGTTTTAACCCATACAAATCCCTCCTAAGTCTATAAACATAATTAGGTTTAGTAGAATCAACAAAACCTGATGGATGTTCTACATAGACTTCTTCCTTCAGGTTTCCATTCAGAAAAGCTGACTTAACATCCATTTGGTATACCTTGAACCCTTGGAATGTTGCATAGGCAAGGAACATCCTTATTGCTTCCAGTCTGGCTACTGGAGCAAAGGTTTGATCAAAATCAATACATTCTTCCTGCCTATATCCTTTAGCAACTAGTCTAGCTTTGTTCTTTATAATTACTCCATTTTCATCCAACTTGTTCCTAAAGATCCACTTAGTTCCAATAATGTTGTGGTTTTTGGTTTAGGAACTAGATCCCAGACTTTGCATCTTTTGAACTGGTCCAGCTCCTCTTGCATAGCCTCAATCCAATGAGAGTCTAGGATTGCTTCTTCAAATTTTTTTGGCTCTACTTGGGATAGAAAGCTGGAGTAGAGAACTGAACTTAGATTCCTGCTCCTTGTTTGTACCCCTTGTCTGAGATCTCCAATTATTTGATTGGCTGGATGATCTTTCAAATGCCTATTTGCTGGAGGCAGCCTGTCTTCAGGTTGTACACCTTCAACTTCTTCATTCAGCTGCTCCTCTTGGTCTTCTTCAGCAACAGGAGTATCTTGTACTCCCCCTGGACAGCAGCCACTATCATCCACTTGCTAACTTGCAGTAGAACCTTCTTCAATAGTAAGCTTGTCCATCTTCTCAGTCATACCTGTAGAACTGCAAACACTTCTAGACAATTCATTGTTAATGAGTCTAGCTTCATCAAAAACTACATGAACTGACTCTTCTACAACTTGAGTAGTCAAGTTGTAGACCCTATAAGCCTTACTGTTGTTGTTGTACCCAACAAAGATTCCCTCTTGGGATTTGGCAGCAAACTTGGTTAAATAAGACTTACCATTGTTAAGTATATAATATTTACAACCAAAGATCCTAAAATAGGATAGATTTGGTTTTCTGCCCTTCACAATCTCATAGGGGGTCTTATTGTGGCTCTTGGTGATAGTAGCCCTATTAATTACATGACATGCAGTGTTTATTGCCTCAGCCCAGAAATATTCTGGGAGAGATGTGTCACTCAATAGGGTTCTACCAGCCTCTATCAAGGTTCTATTTTTCCTTTCAGCAATGCCATTTTGCTGAGGTGTTCTTGGTGAGGAAAATTCCTGAAATATCCCAAACTCTTCACATAGCTTTGTCATACTATCAGACTGGAATTCAGTACCATGGTCACTTCTTATTTTGACCACTGTACTGTCTAACTCATTCTGAATTTGTTTGACAAAACTATAAAAGATACTAGGAGTTTTAGATTTTTGCCTTAGGAAGAATACCCAGGAAAACCTTGAATAATCATCTACAACCACAAAAGTGTAGACCTTCCTACCTAGGCTGTGAACTGGCATAGGACCAAAAAGATCCATATGCAAGAGGTATAGGCACCTCACAGCATCTTTGTTCTCAATGCTATTAAAGGTGGATTTGGTTTGCATGCCTTTTTGACAAGCTGAGCATATCTCATCCTTTATACACTTAACTTGAGGACCATTCCTCACTAACTCTTTGCTAAAGAGTTGGCCAATTGTCTTATAGTTAAGATGAGCTAGCCTCTTGTTCCATTTAACACAATGTGAGACTCTTTCATCAGCTACAAGACAAATAGGAGAAGCATTGTTCTCACACATAATGTCTAGATAATATACATTTCTCTTCCTATATCCTGTCAGAATGATCTTTTGATCACTTGACCTACTGATATGACAACCATCCTTGACAAATGAGATGTCATATCCTAAATCACTCAGCTGACTTATGCTAATGAGGTTATGTTTCAAACCTTTTACATAAGCCACTTGAGTAATTGTAATAAGGTTGCTAAAAATGTTACCAAAGTCTTTGATGATTCCTTTTTCTGAACCACCAAAGGTAACCTTAGGACCATCCTTGATTGGTGTATAGTCCTTTAGCAATTCCCTAGTTCCAGTCATGTGCCTGGAACATCCACTGTCCAAGTACCATATTGGGGCATGACCACTTGGACTCACATGCCAAACAGATTACTTAACCTTAGAACCCAAATAATTCTTGGGTCCTTGGTGCAAGTTAGTCTGACTCTTAACAAAACTACCTGTAGCTTTTCTAGCAGGCAGTTTGCTACTCATCTTGGCACTTGAATTATGCCAACAATCTATGGCAAAGTGGCCTACCTTGCCACAACACCAGCACTCAAATCTGTTGTACCTTTGTTTAGGTACAACCCTGGCTGTTTTATCTACAGCAGGCTTCTTGTTGAGTACTGGGGCTTTTCCCTTAGACTTGGACTTTACTATCCAGGCAGGTTTTGTAAACCCTAATCCAGTTTTACCCTTATGAGGTACAAACTCATCTATCAAAGGTAGAACAGATTTTGGTTTAAAAAAGCTTGCTACAATATCTCTCTCCTTTTGAAAACTAATCTCCAGATTTCTAATTTGATCATTTTTAAATGTAATAGTCCCCATCTGAATAACTATAATATTCTTCAGTCTGGCTATTTCATTTAATTTCTGATCTAATAACTTGTCAAAATCTGTTGCAGCCACTTTAAGACTAGCAATCTCCTTAGCCTGAGTTTTGGCCAAGAGTTTGCTTTTCTTCAAAGCCTGCAACAATACTCTATATTCATCAATCAACTGATGAATGTCTCCTTCAGATTCAGATCCACTCACATCACTTGATGCTGATGTATCTGATTCTGAACCAGCACTAGAAATTGAACTTGAAGAACAATTTTGTACCTGACTAGGTCCAGGCTGATCCTGGATTTTGTCTCCTTCTGATAAGGCCATCATTCCCTTGCACTGAATGTCCTCCTGCTCATAAATTGAGTTCATTAGCTACATGAACTCATTTTCTTCTTCTTCAGCAAACAAGCCAATATATGCTTCAGCTTCTGAATCTGTTTCTAAAGATGACATATCAGTCAGACTTTTATCCTTCTTGGCAACAAAGGACCTTTCCTTTTTGCCCTTAAACTGTGTCTTCTTCTTGTCAGTGGACTCTTTTCTCTTTTCTGGACAATCAGCTATTACATGTCCTTGTCTATTGCAACAATAGCAAACTATTTTTGAGGATGTAGTATTACTAGACTTGGACTTTCTTCTGTCATTCCTTGATGACTTCCTTTTCTGGTAGTAGTCATCTTTTGGCTGTGAAGTAGATGGCTTGGACCTCCACTGCTTCTTCTTTAGAAACTTCTGAAAGTGCCTAGTAAATGCAGCAAAGTCTTCATCACTTTCACTGCTGTCTGACTTCTTGCTATCTGAAGTATCTGTCTCAACCTCAGCAACTTTTTGAGGTGGAGATGGAGACTTGCTTTTATATTTCCTAGTGGCTTCAGTCTTGAAGGCCACAGCTCTTTCTTTGTGCTCCACCCTAGTAGTCTTTTCTTCCTCCTTCCTTACCATTAACTGCATCTCATAAGATAACAGTTTTCCAAACAAAGTTGGAGGAGGAATGTCTGCTAATTTGGCCATTTCCCTTATGGCACAAATCTTGGTGTCCAAGTCCTTTGTCAGGGATCTCAAGAACTTATCATTCAATTCATAATTGCTGAACTCTCTTCCATAGGACATCAATTCATTGACTATCCTATAGAATTTCTTGTAGCATTCAGTTATGCTATCAGACCTGCCTTGTCTGAAGCTTTCATACTCTTGATTTAATAAAGACTTCCTATCTTGTCTTACCTCTTCTGATCCTTCCATATAGACTATCAGTGTGTCCCACATTTCTTTTGATGTTTTACAATTAATCAGATTCTGAAATGTGGCATCATCAATTGCACTTACAATAATATTTTGGGCCCTCTTGTCCATAGTGGCCAAAATTATTTCATCCTTGGTCATTTCTGAATAATCTTTTGGAGTTCTCTGATTTGCATGTAAAACAGATACTTTCATTGGCACATAAGGCCCTTCTTTGACTGTAATGTAAATTCTGGGGTCAGAGGCTTCCATAAAAAGTCTAACCCTTTCTTTCCAAATGCTAAAGATCTCCTTTCTGCAGATTGGCAACTTCATGGATCCTAGCTCTTTGTGATTCTCAGTTGAACCCATTTTCTTGATTCTTGATTATACTGATTCTGCCTACATGATCTTTACTCAGACAGTTATGTCCTTTTTTAAGCAACCTGGCTCTGATACCACTTGAAAGAACTAGTGCCTAAACACCTAGAGGGGGGTGAATAGGTGCACTTAATCTTTTTAAACTTTTAAGGCAGCACTACAGTACAATAATTGCAATTCACAGCACAGATAACACAGCAATCACACAAGCATACAATCACAGAGAGCACACAGGATTTATAGTGGTTCCCCAAGGTCTGGGTACATCCACTTTCCCCCTTCGCCTATCTAGTAGTGTACTAGATTTGGCCTAACTTCTCCACTTCTTCTCAGATCCACAGATCTTACTGCTCAGAACCCCAAATAGGTTCATACAACTCAGAGTGATCCCACTCTTACAACTCAGGCACAAAGCCCTACCACTCAGTCTTCACCAAGACCTACACTCAGCCTTCAACAAGGCCTACACTCAGCCTTCAACAAGGCCTAACTCAGAGAAATGTATCTCCTACACTCAGGCACACAGGCCCTACCACTCAGCCTTTATAAATATAGGCTTACAACTCAGATCCCTTAGGATCCTATAGAAAATAAAAAGTACAAAGATTAATAACCACAACTCTGATTGAGAAAGTTGAGTTGACTGGCTTCTTGATGAGTTCTTGGAAGAACTTTGTAGAGATCAATCTCCCTTGGCTTTCTTCAAAGCTTCTTGAATTAGAACACAGTAGGGTTGTATCTCTATGCAGATGATCTTCAATCAACTGCTGACTTGAGAATCAGATCTCAATCTGAAACTTTCTTTATCAGCCTGGTTCAATAGCTGTCTTCTTAGAAGGAGCTTTCTCTCTCCAACTTCTTAGATCTTCACTTGAAGGTCTTCTTCTGATTGTGTTGTTTCTCACTTCATTGATTGCTTCATCAATCTCATTTCTTTTTCAATCTTCTTCTGTTGAAGGAATAAGCCTTTATATAGGCTTTCTTTATGGTGACCGGCTGATCCGGTTTCTAACAAACTTCTGACAACTCTGACAGTAGCAGTTGACCGGTTGAAATGGCAGCTGTCAAGTCATCCAGTCACTTCTTGAAATCTCTGTCACTGTCTGGAAGTGTCGAGACAGATAGTCTTTATGTGTAGACACAAATAGACCAAGTGTCGACACAAGTAGACTAAGTGTCGACACTAGCCTTCATGGTGTCGACACAACTCTTTGTGTTGTAGAAACTACTTCTCGACACTGCTTCTTCAGAATGTGTCGACACTTATCATGTGTGTCGACACGAGTCCTTCTTCATCAATACTTAGTTGATTTCTGCAAAGTGTCGACATAACTCCTTTGTGTCGACACATTTTCTTGTGTTGAAACTTGCTAAGTGTCGACACATCTTCTTTGTGTCGACACATGCCTTCTGTGTTGAAACTTTTGCTGAGTGTCGACACATCTCCTTTGTGTCGACACATTCTTCATGTGTTGAGACTTTTGCTGAGTGTCGACACATCTCCTATGTGTCGACACATTCTTCATGTGTTGAGACTTTTGCTGAGTGTCGACACATCTCCTTTATGTCGACACATTCTTCATGTGTTGAGACTTTTGTTGAGTGTCTACACATCTCCTTTGTGTCGACACATTCTTCATGTGTTGAGACTTTTGCTGAGTGTCGACACAGCCTCCTAGTGTCGACACATTCTTCATGTGTTGAGACTTTTGTTGAGTGTCGACACATCTCCTTTGTGTCGACACATTCTTCATGTGTTGAGACTTTTGCTGAGTGTCGACACAGCCTCCTAGTGTCGACACTTGTACTTGAACTTTGTTGATGTTTTGTTGAGTGTCGACACAGCCTCCTAGTGTCGACACTTTTGATGTCGACAGAGTTCCTCTGGGTGTCGACACTGCTTCTAAGTGTCGACACTGATTCTTTAGACATTTCTTCATTGTGTGTCGACACTGCCTGTATGTGTCGACACTTTGCTTCTGGTGTCGACTCTGCCTTCCTAGTGTCGACACAATTACTCCAAGTGTCGACGCTGCTTCTCTAGGTGTTGACACAAGCCTTCTTAAGTGTCGACACTTTTCTTCTGGGTGTCAACACATGGACTTAGAAACTTTTCCTGCAAACCTGCAGTTACTTAACCTGCACAAATAAACTCAAAGTACATCAAATACACCTTGATGTATATCATTGAGTAGGGTGAGGCTTCTTCAAATCAGGTACATATATTCCAATGTACCCAACAGTCTCAAAGAGAAAGATGTGAATAACATGGTCAATTTTTTGTTCATATCTTCAAATCATGTGGTAATGAAAGATACATCATGAAAATACTGACTATTTTTTTCTTACGTACTGACTAGTTTTTGCTTATTATATGCAGTATTTAAAATCATGCTGCAAGATTAGTCATAGACTGGTCGAGCATATCACACATGAGTCAGTTGGAGCTGCTGAGGTTATTGTAATGTCATGCCATGTTGCTAGCCATTGGGTCCTGTTGGTTGCCAATCTTAAAAAACGAAACTGGGATTTCTATGACTCAATGCCAAATCTCACGCACAGGACACCCCTACGGGACCATGTACGTAGTTGTATTATTCAAATAAATTATAACTTCATATGTGCAGATTATCTTGACACTAAATATATGATTACCCCGACTTCATTTGTGCAGATGAGGTACCTTCAAGAAGACGCAACTGATGTGCTTCCCAAAGACATAGCGCTATGGCCACTACGCGTCGTTGAAGGGCTTCCTACTCAGGACACCGGCAATGATTGCGGGATATTTGTGATGAAATATATGGAAGCCAGTGTGGTAGAGGGACCAGTGGATTGGAGGAGTCACCAGACTTGGGGGAAGGACATGCCGAGGATCCAAGCTGAATTGGTTGCCTCTTTTTGCCATATTTTTCAGTCTACATTGCTTAAAGAAAATAGATTTAATTTTTAATTATCTGGAGAAAACTTGAAATATTAAATACTGGGACAATGACACGGATCAGAAATGCATAGTAGAATTTGTATGATGCGGAGGCTCTCCTTTAATGATGGGGCATAAAGAAATGTCTTCACCCTTCTTGAATAACATTTCACAAACGACCGTTCATAACCATTATGTTCAAAACCGTCACCGCCATGCCAAAGGAGCTAGTGTTTGAATTTTTTTCATGTTTCTCTTTTTTGCTTGATGATACAGATATATTGACTTGTTTTGATTCAACTAAGGCTCCGTTTGGCACGATTGTGGTGGTCGTAAAAGCATGGGCTAAACCATCATTTGTTAGCAGTTAATGTGTCAAATGACCCTATTTTTTTGCAACTATAACAGTTAATGATTAGTCTGTCATTGCTCAACAAATCTCTCATTGCTCAGTACTGATAATAACATACAACTTTATGCTGATCGTTACATTGATAGTCATAAATACATCTTCATGCAATACACTTCTCGTTACCATTTTAAAACATCGGGAATTGTGGAAAATTTACAATGTATATCCACTGGAGCTCCCAAGTTCGGTGGAATGTTTAAGTTCTGGCAGGACGGAGCTGTATCAACAGGAGCCGTAAAACTCTCAAGGGATATATTATCTAAGAAGTTGTATTCCTTGGGCTCTTGTTTCACGTCATCCACGAAATGAGCTTTCCTCTTTGAATCATCTCTGGCCGCTGGAAAAAGTAGGAAATGAGAATTAAATATTGTAAAACAAACAAAGAAATTTAAAGCTAAATAATCTTACTTTTCCTTTTCGATGATTTTTCCCAATGACTCTTAGGCCGGTTGTTAGATTGGCCCTTACTTTGCCATGCCGGTGGATCTCGAACTAGTCCCTTATTTTTGTTATTTTCATCAATAACACCGTTTTTCATCATTTCAGCTTCATCTACTATTTCATCTACCTTCTTAGCAACCTCAATCAAGGCACTGTGTAGGTACTCTTTCGCAAGCTTGCAATTCTCTACTCGACGGGTGAGATCATATGTAAACCGCATCATATGATTTCTAAAAACTAAATTTGAATCAAAGTCTTTTGGTCTTGCTTCCTTTGAAAGATACATACCCTTCTTCGCTTTTAAAGTAAATCTGTTGAGTATGTACTTGGCAGGAATTTGCTTAACATTTTTATGATTATACACCCTCAATATGTGTTTGCATAGTACTCCTTTGGTTTAAAAACCCTTACACGAACAATCCCCATCAAAATTTGTTGAATCAACTGTTACGAACCAGTATTTATGATCCTCGGTTGATTCACAATGTTGTGTAGCATACACAATGTGATTTTCACTTATTCTTGATTCTTCTACGACACATACACCAACTGCGCCGTCCATATATACTTGCTCAAATATGGAGAAACTCTTTTGAGTGTAGATTTTTGAAATATGTTTGAGTAGGTGACAATGTTGAATTTTTGGAGTTACAGTACCATGTTTGCATCGAAAGTCCTCATCATGTTCAGATCGACGCCAATTCGAGATCAATTTATCCAACCCAATATAACATTCAACTAGGGAACTGGTTGCTTTGGAACAACCATGCAAAGCATTATTAGCCGACTCACTTCTTTGTGTAGATAATATGCCCAGATCTAATCTCTATTTATTGAAAGCAGTGGACCACTTCATTCTAACCTTATATAAGTCACACAACCATCTGTTGTCCCCCAAGTTTCCTCTTGTAACCATATCGCTCCAGCACTTCTCAAATTCAATCTCAGAATCGCATTTACTCATACAATGGTACAAAAGTGATCGTACAACTTTATCATTATTGAAAGCGGGTACCTTTTACGGGGCTTTCTTTGAGATGTGCCACTGACACAACCGATGCCGACTATTGGGAAAAGTTCTCTCAATTGCAATGACCATTGCATGATCTTGATCTGTAAATATAGTGGTGGGTTGCTTTCCTCCAACAAACCTCAAAAAGGTCTCGAACACACAACAAAAGGAATCTATGGTCTCCGTTGCAATGAAAGCCCCACCTACAAAAATATTCTGCCAATGATGATTAACAGCAATAAAGGGTGCACATGCCAAATTATACTTATTCAGCTGATATGTAGTATCGAACACGATAACGTTACTGAAGAAATCGTAATCAATTTTGTTATGGCCGTCGATCCAAAGAAAACTAATAAGTCTATTCATCTCATCAGTTTGGATATCATAAGAGAACATATTATCCTCGAATTGTCCATCCTGCAATACTTTGGACAAGCTGATAGCATCCCCACTATCTATTAGCAATCATCTTTCGCGTTGGACAAAATTATAAGCATCGGACTTGCAAAACCACACATTTTCAACACCGCCCACTTCATCTGCAAGGAAATTGTATGCATCAGTTGTTCTAATACCCACACTTGTCATATTCTTCAGAAGGCTAGCTTGAATAGTAGATATACTACGATGAGACCTCAGTAGGTGCTTATCATTCTCTGATGCAAGTGTGTGATTATGTTCCTCGACGAACTTCGTAACCTCCCAATTCTTACCTTCTTTGTCTGCATTAAAATATATGCAGGCCAAACAATCTGTATAAGTATCCAATTTACGGTATTTTTTGTTTGTCATTCAACGGTTTGGAAACCTTTAAGCCAGATTTTGCGCAACTATACCCTCGGCCCTTAATAAATCTGGTATGTGCCCAAAAGATAATATTTTGCTTCCGCACGCTGAATCCAGTTTTATGGGCATAATCGCAGTACATGGAGTATGCTTCCTCTTCACTATGTACAATAGGGAATAATACTGTAGATTTCCATCATTTAGGAAAAAAATAGTCGCAAGTTAAATGCAGTTGGAAAAGAATAAATTCCAATTGTAAAATAATAAAATCCAGTTGTAAAAGAATAAAATCCAATTGTAACATAATAAATTCCAGTTGTAACATAATGAATTCTAGTTATAACGGAGTAAATTCCAGTGTGTATTACAGCTATAATTTTGATGATAATCGAAGAGAAAGAGGCTGAACTTAAATTAAAGGAAGATTCGCAAAAGAGAAGAAAGAATGAAGACTCACATTGCCAAAACTATTTACAAAGGGTTTCTCATGTTACTCCTGCATGATCTGAAACTTCAGGGAGAACAAACACGATGAGGGCAAAGAGACTTGGAAGTAATGGCGGAGTAGTAATGGCACACTCACGGTCTTCTGCCGTTATCCAAACTCCTTAGGTAAGGTGTGGTAGGAGATGGTCGAAAAAGGTGGACGGCGACTTGGACCTCAAGTAGCTAGGGCATGAGAAGGTCGAAACGGAAGCCGGAGCTTTCCCAAAACCCTAATGGAGCAGACGGGTTCACATGAGAGAAGAAAAAATTGGGGAAGATGATGAAAAAAATCGGGAGAGAGATGGCGGGATTTTTTTGGTAGATGGGGGGAAAGGAAAGGTGGGCCCCATGAGTTAGAAGCTATTTATTTGGGCACGGGAGCATGGTACAAGCTTGTACCTAAACATTTTCCACGCATATGCAAATCTACTAGAAGGAAGTGCCCACTTCAATCACAGCGGCGAGACTTTGACTTGTCCGTTGATCGGACTGTCGGAGGGGACGATGTAGTCGACAACAATCCTAACTGAAAGTATTATGAACAGTCGGAGAACTGGAATAAGGTTCTGTAGTCGATGGTGGCCTAAGGAGTCGTCAAACTGGGTCAATGGCGCGGCGACGAGGGAAACAGGGATGCTGGAGCTTCCAAGCAAAAGATTTGACGGCTTGTCTGCTCGGTGGAAGTTCGCACGCTAGGGGACTCCTTCATGCGGTGTTCGTCCGTCTGTTCCATCGGTGGAGATGAGCGTACGCGGCAGGGGTCTAGGTCACAGAGGTTTTTGTTGGCTTTACAGAGGAAATGACTGGGAGATCGTTTCTCGGTTTTCTACAACGCTCCCCCTTTCCCTCTCAGATGGACCTTTTAATGGGCTAAAAACCTCTTTTTAACTACTTTCCAAAGCTGATGGTGGCCAAATTTTCTATGTTGAGGGTGGCCAAATTTTCCATGTTGAGGGTGGCCAAATTTTCTTCCTTTTGTAATTATTTTTTTTCTTAATTCTCACGGTGGACAAATTTTCCATGTTTTAAATATTTCTTAAATATTATTGCTTTATTAATTTCTCTCATTCAGGAAAGGATTCGATTTTCAATAAGTGCTCTTATGCATTTGTAATTAAGTTAAGCTTGACTCTTTTGTCATAGCTATTCCAGCTGCTTGACCATTTATTTAGGGTCACATCGGTCGGTCAAATCGATGAGCCGAAACAAAAGATTGTTAGTACATAAGAAAACTAACAGGAAATATCAATTGCAAATAATGACAAAAAATAACTGACGTGTGATGACTTAACATGCCTTCGAATGCGTCGATAGTTTCATCAATTCTTCTGGGGTTGACATAACTCAACTCCGACGAGATCTTGCACTAACTGGTAACATAGTGATCAAGTGTCGTCGCTAGCATGAAATCAGTGGTATGTCTGGGCCCTTAACAGGTGATTCGACGTGCATCTGGAATTGAAACGGAAAATTCCTTTGTATTAGTTTCTCATATGACCACGGAGTAGAATTCTGCTTCCTACAAGAAGCAAACGTGAGATCTCCCCTTGAAAAGTACAACTCACAGCAATAATGACCGACCATGAATTTGTAATTTTCAAAGATTGCTTGCAAAATATTAATAATAATTGTATGCAATTCTTTTATATAATTAATATAGTTTATGAATCGAATGAAATACATTGATGGAACGAGAGATAATGTGTAACAATCCCTATCCGTCGCATAGTATATAGAAGTAGGTCCGGTCGGGGCCCGACGTCATATACCACGGACAGACCGGAAGGTTACTCAATGAAAACCATCCAACTAAGAATCAACGTCCTACACAGAGTACATTCTAGTGGAAGCAATTTAAAGGTTGCAAAACAATGAACCCAGCATAAGCATGAATGTCCACTACAAAACCCAATATGAATGAACGTACAATACACAAGTACAATGGCCTTAAGGCCTTACAATTGTGTACTCAAATTACAGTGTTTTCCAAACATCGGCATGCAAGTCGGTCACACATGAATAAAACAAGTAAACACTCATATTAGGCCTTCGAGGGCCGGCTCAGCAACAAGGGTTTTTTGCCCGCTATTTACCACTTGGCTCCGCAGCACCTGCAAGCACAATCCACCGCGACGGTGGCAAATAAAAGCAACGGTCAGCTATGCTGACCAAATTATAACGGCCCCGCCCCCATACTCGGGGCGGCGATGCTCTTTCCCTACACTTTGTTAGCATAACCAAGCAGTAAAGTGAATAAACACTTCATCACAGGCGTGGGCACACACGGCCACACACCCCGTCCTCTCAGGGCACATTCTCGGTGAACACGGTCAAAGTCCGCTGACTCACCACCGTCCCTTGTACGGCAATATCTCGTGAGCATTTGGTCTTTCTGGCCACTACCTAAGACCATCCATCTATGCCAACGACAAGTGTCATGTACCGTTAGGTCTCTTTACCGAACGACATAGAGCGGGTACGGTTCCGCCTAACCCGTTGCTCACACCGCCCTGTCAACTTAAGACATGGGAGCAGGTCAAACTTCCCCGAGTCCCAATCCGATCACACACTTCACACAACCCGGTTATATGCAAGTTGGCTCCTAGGCCACCATGTTGGCAGATTCACGCATCTGCCCAGTTTTTCGGGTGCACCTTGGAGTTAATCCCCAAGGCTCCCTGTTGCAATCTACCGCGTAGAAAACCCGAAAAACAATCAATTGCACAGAGTCTTCTCTGTCCATTCATGCAATACAACGTCACCGATCCACACCAACTTGTCCGGGTAGGCTTCACACATCATGCATATGTCCGTTTCTCGATTACGGATTCTACATGCTAAACAACGGGGACTATTCATGTCTACCCGAAGGAACGCCTCAAACTCACAGCAAACTCGCGAGAGCGAGCTTCCTATGCAAAGAAAAGAGGACTTCACATATCCTAGGATGAGAATCGTTACCCTAGCATTTTTCCATGGTGCCATGGAAATCTATGCGGATGAAAAGAACCGCAATGTCCTTGCCTAAATAGATCCGAAGTTGGCTTGCGATTTGTAGCTCCGAAGCTCCGCCGGCGGCCGGATCTAGCTTCCTTCTTCTTCCTTGCTCTCCCCTCTCTCTAGAAGTTTAGAAAGAGAATGCTTAAAGGAAATGAAGGCTTGCCAACCCTATTCATGGGTATATACCAGCAAGAATAGACGTGAGCCGTTGGATCCCAAAATAAGGAAACGGACGGCCACGATTTGCACCTGAAATCCAAAATCTAGGCCGAACACGGCTTGTGACACGCCCGTGTCCAGGGCCGTGTTCCCCATTCGCCGCTGAAACCGACGCATCCCGAAAAGAACTCGGGCACCCGACACGCCCGTGTCAAACTTGACATGCCCGTGTCATACAGTACACGACCGTGTAGTGTGTCGTGTTTCTCCATCGACACAGGACCGAAAACGCCCGAAATGGACATGGGTACTCGACACACCCGTATCACATTTTTACACGCCCGTTTCTACCCGACACGGCCCGTGTGCTGACCCCGTGTATCACCCCCGCAACGGCCCGACTTCATCCCGTGAAGGACACGGCCTGGGACACGCCCGTGTCTCAGGCCATGTTCGCTGCTCGACGATCGTCGACTCCAAATTCGTCGACCACTCGCCCAGATCGTCGACCCGAGCACGACACGCCCCTGGGACAAGCCCGTGTCCCAGGCCGTGTGACCCCTACCAAGTTCCAAACTTGGCTTAAAATGCCACCTGCCGCTCTTTTGAGTTTCGGGGCGTTACAACTCTCTCGCTCTTAAAAGAATTTCGTCCTGAAATTACATAAAGGAAAGATAAACACAAAACTTAAATGGTACCTGGGTGGAATAACTCTGGGTACTCCTCAAGCATGGTTTGCTCTCGCTCCCACGAGATCTTCTCCCGACCGCAGTTGTCCCAACGGACATTGACCATCTTGATATCTTTGTTATGTAGGCGCTTGACTTCCGAGTCCTCAATGCGAACGGGCTTGACCTTCGTCGTCAACCCATTATTGACCGACACTTGATCGACCGCAATCGCTTGCGAAGGCTCTTGCACCGCCTTCCGCAACACCGATATGTGGAATACATCGTGTAGACCACTTAGCTCCACTGATATCCCCAAACGATAAGTTGCTTCGCCAATTCGCTCCAGAACCTCAAACGGTCCAAGGTACCTCGGGCTTAGCTTCTTCAAGCGCCGTACCCGTGAGACACCCTTGAACGGCTTGATCTTCAAGTTCACCCAGTCACCGACAGCTAACTCCACGTTCCTATGCTTGGCGTTATAGTACTTAGCTTGTCGGTCCTGAGAGATTAGCAATCTCTCTCGAATCGTTCAAACCAACGACGTTGCATCTTCCACCTCTTATCGCTTGTACAACTTTGACTCACTCGTTTCCAACCAAGACAACGGCGTGCGACATCTCTTACCATACAGGGCCTCGAAGGGCGCCATTTGAATGCTCGTCTGGTAGTTATTGTTGTACGCAAATTCCACCAAGTATAGATGATCTTCCCACTGCTTCCCAAAGTCCAGGACACACATGTGAAGCATGTCTTCCATTGTCTTATTGACTCTCTCGGTCTGACCATCCGTTTGGGGATGAAAGGATGTGCTGAAACTCAGCTTTGTTCTCAACATCTGCTGCACCAGCCTCCAATCATTGGACATGAAGCGCCCATCTCGGTCACTCATGATGTTGCGGGGCACACCGTGAAGCCGTACTATGTTATCCACATATACCTTTGCTAATTTCTCCACAGAATCGTCCTTCCTATGCAGAATAAAGTGTGACACCTTCGTCAAACAATCTACGACCACCCAGATGGCGTCGTTACCCTTCTGCGACCTTGGCAAACCATGCACAAAGTACATAGTAATGTCGTCGAACTTCCACTCCGGAATAGGCAAGGACTTCAAGAATCCTCCAGGTTTTGGCACTCTGCCTTCACCAAGGCGCATGTTTGACACTTCGCCACATACAGCGCCACATCCTTCTTAGGTCCTGGCCACTAGAATAATTTCTTCACATCGCGGTACATCTTCATGCTCCCCGGGTGAATCGAATACTTGGTATGATGCGCCTCGTACAACAATTTCACCCGCAATTTGCCCATATCCGGGACGCACAGACGACCGTCCTTCCATAGCAATCCATCCTCAACAACGAATTGGGAATTTGACTCATCCAAAGCTTCAACCATGATTTGCTTCATGCGGCCATCCATATCCAAAGCCTGCCGAATCTGATCATCCAGGTCACACTGAACTTCCGTCCAGTTCAATAGTGCTTCAGCACTTGACTGCTTGTCTACGCAAGAAATCTCCAGCGCCTCCAACTCCCGAACCAACCTCTCGTCATGGACCGACAGCCAATTGGCTTGAGCTGGGGCCCTGCGGCTCAACGCGTCCGCAACTGCATTGCCTTTACCAGGCACGTAGTGGATCTTGAACGTGTAGTCCCCCAGGAACTCCATCCATCTACGATGACGTATGTTCAGATCCTTCTGATCCAACAAGTATTTCAGGCTCTTGTGGTCGGTATAGATATCAACCTTCACCCCATACAAGTAGTGTCTCCACAGATTCAAGGCAAAAATCGCGGCCGCTAACTCCAATTCATGGACCGGATAATTCCTCTCATGCACTTTCAGCTGTCGCGAGTCATATGCTATCACAATTCCATGTTGTAGTAGGACATAACCCAGTCCACTGCCTGAAGTATAGCTATAGATTTCAAATCCTTCGGTACCACTCGGCGAACTCAGCACAGGCGTCGTGGTCAACCGACCCTTCAACTCTTTGAACGCTTATGCGCACTTCGGCGTCCAAACAAACTTCTACTCTTTCCTAGTCAGAGTCGTGAGGGGTAACGCTATCCGCGAGAAGTTCTATACGAAGAGCCTGTAATAGCGGGAAAGCCCCAGAAATCTCCGGACTTCCGCTACCGTAGACAGCATAGGTCACTCCTGTATCGCAATAATCTTTGTCGGATCCACCGCAATTCCCTCTCCACTGACTATGTGACCAAGGAATGCTACTGAGAACAACCAAAACTCGCATTTGGAGAACTTGGCGTACAATTAATTCCTCCTCAGCGTCTCCAGCACCAAATTTACATGCTTAAAGTGATCCTCCTCACTCTGCGAGTACACCAATATGTCGTCGATGAATACGATCACAAAGTGGTCTAGGTACTCCCTGAAAGTCCTGCTCATCAGATTTATGAACACCGACGGTGCATTCGTCAGCTCAAATGGCATGACCGTAAACTCGTAATGCCTATATCTCGTACTAAAAGCTGTCTTAGGGATATCACTCTACCTTATCCTCGGCTGATAATAACCGGGCTTGAGATCCAATTTTGAGTACACTGTCGACCCGACTAACTGATCAAATAGATCATCAATCCTTGGGATCGGGTACTTGTTCTTCTCCGTTAGCTTGTTCAGCTCTCGATAATCAATACAAAGTCTCAAGCTTCCGTCCTTCTTCTTAACAAAAAGGACCGGTGCGCTCCAAGGCGAAGAACTTGGATACACACACCCCTGCTCCAACAACTCTTGAAGTTGAACCTTCAGCTCCGTCATTTCCTTAGGTGCTAGCCGATACAGAGAACGTGGCACAGGTTTCGCACCTAGCACTAGCTCGATAATGAAATCTATCTCCCGTTTAGGTGGGGCTCAAGGAAGATCACCAGGGAACACATCAGGGTACTCGGATACCACTGAAATACTGTCCAACGCAGGCTTAGGATTTGCAACCTCCACTAGCGTGAAAAACAGCTCTACTTCAGCACGAACCGACTTCACCACCTGAAGAGCAGACATCAAAGTCTTGTTCGCCCCTTTCAAGCCCATAAAAGTCATCGCACGACCTGATCCCAACTTGACTTCCTTACGACCGCAATCAATATAACCTTGCTGCTCCGAGAGCTAGTCCATACCAAATATCACGTCGAATTCCACTAGCGGCAATAACGATGCTTGCAAATCGAACTCTTGGCTTCCAAACCATAACTAAATACAACAAACCCTATCCGCGCGCATTGAGCACCCATTAGACAACAACGCATCCAGTTTGTCCTTTGTCATCGAAGTAGGTACTCCGATGCGCGATACAAATTCTTCGGACAAAAAGAATGTGAAACTTCCAAATCGAATGGTGCTCTCGCCGGATAAACGAAAATCGAGACAAAACCTAGCATAAGCAGTCCTAAGCGAACAAGAGCAAGGGCAATAAGTATTTACAGCTAACTGCTATAACTTTAAACCGTACCTGTCACCATGCCAGCGTGCTTCCTAGCCTCCTACTGGCCCAGGCTGTGCTCTTTAGGCTTCCTCATGGACTTTGGACGTCTACTCTGACACTCACGGGCAAAATGCCCCGGCTTCCCACAATTATAACATGCGCCCGGGGTTCGGCCTATAGCTGCCCCCGAAGCAACAAAAGGAGGGGCTGGACCCGGAGTCCTAGCCTTCTTATACCACTTACGATATCCAGACTTTGAGGTAGCCGGCACTTTGAACTCCGACCTCTTTGCACTGGAGTATTTCTTTATCTTCTGTGCGCCATTAAGACAATCTCGGGCAAAGTGCCCTCCCTTGCCACAATTAAAACAATCATATGGAGCCTGTCCAGTAGACATTTTAGACTTGTTTTTCCCCCTCCCTCGGTATGCAGACATTGCAGAATTTGGAGAGTTTGGTACCCTGAACTCCAACGTTCGATTGGCTTTTTCCAACTCTACTTCCAACGATCTAGCCGACTCCACCGCTCAGAATCCCAATAATTTTGGTCCTAGCAGTAAAATTCATAATTCGCCGCATATGCCATTATAAAATATATCAACCATACACTGCTCGCTCTCCACCTCAGAGCCTGGGTAGCGTCTTATCATAAGAAACGCCTGCAAATAATCCTCAACTGAGTGCGTACCCTGCACTAGAACCATGTTCAACTGCTGACCCAATGGTCCTTTAAATGTCATTTGCTCCATCACTCCACCCGGCGTTGGAGTTAACTCGGGAATAGGGGACTACACATGTCTTCCATTTTGTGCATCCATCACAGCGAAGACTGCTTCAACCACTATTCTTATGGTTTCGACAGAGGGAAGGGTTGCAGGCACATTCACAGGTGCACTACTTTCCTGAAAAAACGAGCGTTCCGACGGCCCTGCACCACTCCTGGTCACCTATAGTCATACAAAACACCATTAAGTGACCAACCAATATTGCAAAAAGCAATTATAGGAACACACAGGTTCCCCAAACATGTGTATTTTCATTCCTAAGTGGACATTTATGGGTTCTTTTATATTATAACGATGACGCACACACATATGCTCACCACCCCTCAAAATCATTGGTCCACAAATTCATTTAAGTTGACCGAAACCAGTAGTCTGATACCAAATTGTAACACCCCCTATCCGTCGCATAGCATATAGCAGTAGATCCGGCCGGGGCCCGACGCCATATACCACAGACAGATCGGAAGGTTACTCAATGGAAAGTATCCAACTAAGAATCAACGTCCTACAAAGAGTACATTCTAGTGTAAGCAATTTAAAGGTTGCAAAACAAAGAACCCAGCATAAGCATGAATGTCCACTACAAAACCCAATAGGAAAGAACGTACAATACAGAAGTATAATGGCCTTAAGGCCTTACAATTGTTTACTCAAATTATAGTGTTTTCCAAACCTCGGCATGCAGGTCGGTCACACATGAATAAAACAAGTAAATTCTCATATTAGGCCTTCGAGGGCCAGCTCAGCAACAAGGGATTTTTACCCGTTATTTACCACTTGGCTCCGCAGCACCTGCAAGCACAATCCACCGCGACGGTGGCAAACAAAAGCAACGGTCAGCTATGTTGACCAAATTATAACGACCCCGCCCCCATACTCGGGGCGGCAATACTCCTTCCCTGCACTTTGTTAGCATAACCAAGCAGTAAAGTGAATAAACACTTCATCACAAGCGTGGGCACACACGACCATACACCCCGTGCTCTCAGGGCACATTCTCGGTGAACACGGTCAAAGTCTGCTGACTCACTACCTTCCCTTGGACGGCAATATCTCGTGAGCATTTGGTCTTTCTGGCCACTACCTAAGACCCTCCATCTATGCCAACGGCAAGTGCCATGTACCGTTAGGTCTCTTTACCGAACGACATAGAGCTGGTACGGTTCCGCCTAACCCGTTGCTCACACCTCCCTGTTAACTTAATACATGGGTGCGGATCAAACTTCCCCGAGTCCCAATCCGATCACACACTTCACATAACCTGGTTATGTGCAAGTTGGCTCCCAGGCCACCATGTTGGCAGAATCACGCATCTACCCAGTTTTTCGGGTGCACCTTTTAGTTAATCCCCAAGGCTCCCTATTGCAATCTACCACGTAGAAAACCCGAAAAACAATCAATTGCACTGAGTCTTCTCCCATTCATGCAATGCAACATCACCGATCCAGACCAACTTGTCCGGGTAGGCTTCACACATCATGCCTACGTTTGTTTCTCGATTACGGACTCTACATGCTAAACAACGGGGACTATTCATGTCTTCCCGAAGGAACGCCTCAAACTCACCGCAAACTCGTGAGAGCGGGCTTCCTATGCAAAGAAAAGAGGACTTCACATGCCCTAGGATGAGAATCATTACCCTAGCATTTTTCCTTGGCGTCATGGAAATCTATGGGGATGAAAAGCACCGCAATGTCCTCGCCCCCGTAGATCCGAAGTCGGCTTGCGATTTGGAGCTCCGAAGCTCCCGCGGTGGCCGGATCTAGCTTCCTTTTTCTTCCTTGCTCTCCCCTCTCTCTAGAAGTTTAGAAAGAGAATGCTTAAAGGAAATGAAGGCTTGCCAACCATATTCCTGGGTATATACTAGCAAGAAAAGACTTGAGCCGTTGGATCCCAAAATAAGGAAACGGACGGCCACGATTCGCACCTGAAATCCAAAATCTGGGCCGAACACGGCTTGTGACACGCCCGTGTCAAGGGCCGTGTTCCCCATTCACCGTCGAAACCGACGCGTCCCGAAAAGAACATAGGTACCCGACACGCCCGTGTCATACAGTACACGGCCGTGTAGTGTGTCGTGTTACTCCATCGACACAGGACCGAAAATGCCTGAAAGGGACACGGGTACTCGACACGCCCGTGTCGCATTTTGACATGCCCGTGTCTACCCGACACAGCCCGTGTGCTAACCCCGTGTATCACCCCCTCCACGGCCCGACTTCATCCCGTGAAGGACACGACCTGGGACACGCCCGTGTCTCAGGCCGTGTTCGCTGCTCGACAACCGTCGACTCCAAATTCGTCGACCACTCGGCCAGATCGTCGACCCGAGCACGACACGCCCCTGGGACACGCCCGTGTCCCCGGCCGTGTGACCCCTGCCAAGTTCCAAACTTGGCTCAAAATGTCACCCGTCGCTCTTTTGAGTTTCGGGGCGTTACATAATGGTGGTCGGGTGGGTGAAGCAATGCATAGAAAATCTCAAAAGGAGATATATTAAAAGAGTGTCTTTTAGAATTATTACAAGTGAGATTCGTCTATGAAGATACAAGGCCTCATTGTTTTAGTTTCTCCCCGATTGAAAGTCTAAGAAGGTTCTCCCAACTCGTATTAACAATTTCAGTAAATTCATTGGTTAGAGAGTGATATGCACGAATAAACTCGAGTTTGGTGGTCATTCGACCCCTTAGTATGATCCTAAAATACGATATGAAATAGTTAATATATTGTTGCAATTCTATAAATCTGCTTATATCCAGCTTAATACTACAAAATTTAAAATTGACATCAATTTTATAATTCAAATGTTTCCAGATAATTCGTTTAAAGCGTGCATCCTTATTAAGAGTAAAAATATTTGGAGTTCTCATTATCCTTAAAACATAAGTTTTCTTAAATGTATTCGTAATTTGAAAATATTTTTTTTCAAACACATTTATATTTATAGGATTATGACAAAAGATAGGGCACAATGGATTATTTATAGGATTATGACAAAATATATTTTTTCAAACGCATTTATATTTATAGTGGGATAAAAGCTTGAGTGTTGTTGTTGTATATTTATATTTATAGATTGATTTAATGACATAAAATAATGTTCTTCAAATACAATGTCAATATATGGTGGTGATGCTAGTGCTATGGGTGGGTAACCATCAAACATAATATCAATAGGCTCAAGTGTCGGTGGTTGTAGTGGGCTAGGAGACTAATGTGTAGCTCGCGTTTATGTCACCTACAGTGTGAGGCTCAAAACTACTCAACTCTATCTTCGGGAGTATTTGTCACAACCCGCATTTTCTCCGTATTAAATAATACGTCAGAGTAAGAGAAAATATGCGTCGTGATATCACACCGTACATGGGACAACTGCAGACGTTCAGGCAACTATGTCCTCACATTTACTTTAATGAAAGAGGCTTATGTTTTAAGTTTAAAACATATTTAAGTTCTTGAGTTTACTGACTGTGTCCCTCGGTCTGGTGGAACAACTAGTCCATAGGTGAGAAAATATAAATTTACGAAGCGGAAAATACTAAGCTTGATTCATTTGTTAACCTATATGAGAATGAGCACATAGCACAAAATGCAATGAGATATGACTTCTAAATTTAGTATAAATAAGAGAGATTTTCTATAGCGTTTCAAAGTAGTGTGTTTTATAGTTTAAAAGTCATGTCATGCAAAATATTTCAGTATGCAACTTTGTATACTTAGTAACTACATGCATCCTAACATAAAACCTTCACCGAGAGCAAGTATAAAACTAGCAATAAGTAACAGCAGTAAAAGAAACAAGTAAACTGTCTTAAGGAGTCTAAGACTATGGGCGTCAACAACTGACACGAACCCATAGAGAAACAGTCATGTCTAATAAAACAACTACTTCAACACTCTAAGGTGGAAACAAACTGCCGCAGCAACTCGCAGTACCAGAAGCACAACTCTGTCAGCTACATCTGCTATTGCTTTGGACCTGAGACATTCAAAAGAAGAACTCCTCAGAAAGCAAGCTACAAGTGTGCAAAAGATTAAAAGGAAGACCAACAAACTTCGAAGCGAACGAGTGACAACAAATCGACTGCAACAAAAGGTCAGTAGCAAAGCAACAAAAACAAAACAGTAAATCTAGCTGAGCAAGAAAAGCTAATCACAATAACTGGACAGAACAGAGTGTCAAACATCAGAAGTTCGTATATTCATCTTTCTTTATTATTCATGTTATTCATTAATTTAAATGAGACTGATCAGCTCAAAAGGAAAGAGTGTTGTGCCGGGAAAAAAGGTACACAACGCACAAAAGATCAGCCAAAAGTCACCATGCCGAGGGAGAAACCCCAACGCGCACAGACCAACGGCTAAGGCAATGTGCCGGGGAAGAAGGTCCACAACGCGCACAGACTCGGCCATAAGGCACTGTGTCGAGGGAGAAACTCAAATGCGCACAGACCATCAGAGTTTTCTTTAGTTACATATTTATCTACACAGAGTTTCTTTTATTCAACATAGACTAACGGTCAACAAATTATAAATCGACTCTTAATGAAACCGATACATCAAAAGGACATTTATCAACTAGGACGTACCCGACGAGATTTCAAAAAGGGTCAACAAACGACTTGGACTGCATAAGGACATTGCAAGGGTTAAGCAAGGTGAAGTACGATCATAACAACGGGACGCACAAGGTATCACAACGATCAAAATAACTCGATAGTTAAAGTGACACGACAACTACATTTGTTTACCAAATCTAGGGGATAAAAATTGTGATAAATGATTCTAGGTGAAACACATATCATAATCCAAGATAATTAACTAGAAATTCGAGGATAAGGTTAACTTAAACATGTCAAATCTAAGAAATATGGCTAAAATTTGGAAGAAAAGAGCAAGAGGAAGAGCAAGAACACCACTTGCCTCGATTTCTACTCCAATCGGTCTTCCAATTTACTCCACGTCACGGATCTAGCCAAAAGAAGACGCCGGGAAGCGGAATCTATAAGATCAAGGCCAAAAGAGAGGTTAGGGCCGAAAACCCTAATGAAACACTTCCACGAAAAGAGAAATACTTACCACGATCGTGAAGATCTCGGCGAGAGCTTTTCGGATCTATGCTCAGTTTGCGTTTGCGAGCACTGTAGCTCCGTCGACGGCGATCTGAAGCTTCACGAACTTAGAACCCTCGCCGTCACCCACGCTCTCTGGTTTGGTCTAGACTTAAGGAAGAAGATGAAGTTGAATGGAGGGGGCCAATTCTATTTATCTTTAAGTATATGAGTATATACATATATATTTATATTCTTTTGTCTAAACAGGAAGGAGGCGGACTGCGGGCAATTTAAGAGCGGGCGCGCGGAAAATGAAGATAGAGGCTTAAGATGGCTCTAAATCGAAAAGTGATCAACATGGAAGTTGTAGATCTCGTTGAGACGAACAAAATCCATGTTAACTATTTTTCTATGACACCATTTTGACCCTCAAAACGGCACCCAAATGTAAGCTGAAATGGATTTCTCGGGATGAACTTTGGATTTCTCGAGAGCAGCATAGGATTTCTCGAGATGAGGCTGGGAATTCTGAAGAACAAACTTAGAGTTCTCGAGAACTAACTTCAGGATTTCCCATGAGGGTTTTGAGTTCTCGAGAACAAGTGTGAGAACTAAATTAAATGAACAGTGATTTTTTGTCCTCGTGAATAGTGGATTTTGAAAATATACCCTTGATCAAACTTTAGGGATGAATAGTTCTTTTCATTTTTGAATAGTGCTTTAATATTATAATAATCATATTTATATTTTTGAACAAAAAAATACGAGTTCAAAACGGCGGACCAAACACGTGCTGAATTAAACGAAATTCGCACCGTAGGCGAACACTGACGCTACGAACCCAACGGCGAAGACGAAACCAAAATCCGACGTACAAATCTCGAGTTATAAATTCCTAAAGTTTACGACAAACATAAATAATACAAACGCACGCCGAGACTCCAAAAATGCTCGGATCGCGACGAACCTTGACGGGCAATTCAGAAATAATTCATTTTAACTTCGTAACGCAGAATTCTCCAAATTCGATGAAATTTCCAAGATTTGGTCGACTCAACCCAACAAACGCAAATATGCACTAACGGCAATGCGTCGACATCTCACGCTAAGGTAACGCCCTGACGTCATAATGACGTCACTACGAGGATTAAAATTAACAAAAAATGGGTGCATTACAGTCACCCCTCCAAAAAGAAAGTTTCGTCCTAAAACTTGGAGCACGAAACGAAACAAGAGGGCAGAGGGAGAGACATGATAGAGGAATTCATTAAACAATAATACTAACCAGGGAAGGCTAGGAGAACTGTTGAGGATGAGATTCTCTCATTGCGGATTCCAATTCCCAAGTTGCACCTCTACCGTCCTGATTGCGTCAGAGAACCTTGACCATCAGAATTGTCTTCTTTCTTAGCACACGATCTTGCGCCTCTAGAATACGGACAGGCTCTTCGACATACGTGAGATTAGGCTACAACTGGGGCACTGAGTCAAGGATATGTCGATCACTACGAATACACTTCCGTAACTGGATTACGTGAAACACATCGTGAACACCAGGGAAAGATTCAGACAAACCTAATTTGTAAGTAGACACCCCGATGCGCTCCACAACTTGGAAAGGTCCCACATACCTGGGATCCAACTTGTGGTTCCGTCCAAATCTCTTAACACCTAACATTGGAGAGACCTTCAGAAACACCATGTCCCCAACTACAAATTCCAGATCAACTTTGCGCAGATTTGCATACTTCTCGTATCGCTCCTGAGCCAACCTCATCTTTTCACGAACATGCGTTACTGAATTGTTCATATCATCTAGCTCTTCAAGATTGAGCAAAGGCTTCTCACCAACTTCTACCCAAAACAGGGGAGTTCGACAATGCCTCCCATATAAAGCTTCAAAGGGCGCCATTTGCAAACTCTCCTGAAAGCTGTTATTGTACGCGAACTCCATCAGTCTGAGGCATTTATCCCAAGCCCCACCTTGGTCCAGAATATAGCATCTAATCATATCCTCCAAGATCTGATTCACTCTCTCTGTCTGACCATTTATTTGAGGATAATAGACAGTAGAATACCTAAGGTCGGTTCCTAGAGCTCCTTACAAGCTTTGCTAGACACAAGACATGAACCTGGAATCTCTGTCTGGCACGATACTCGTAGGCACACCATGCAACCTAATGACTTCATCCAGATAAAGCTCAGCAATCTTTTCCATAGAATAATCAATTTTGAAAGGCACAAAGTGGGCACACTTATTTAGTCTGTCCACGATAACTCACACTACATCACGCCCTCAGCTAGATCTCGGCAAACCGGTCATGAAATCCATGGATAAACTCTCTCATTTCAAACTCGGTAAGTCTAAAGGCGTTAACTTACCACCCGTCCTTCTATGATCAGCTTTGACATGCTGGCAGGTATAACATTCAGATACAAATCTTGCAATGTCGTTCTTCATGCCAGACCACCAAACAATTTGCTTCAAATCTCTGTACATCTTCATGGAACAGGGATGATAAGCAACACTTGAACTATGCGCTACACTACATATCTTTCCTCGAATATCTTCAACGGCATGAATACAATATCTGCTGCGATACTTTAGAGTACCAACATCATCAATTGAAAAGTCAGGTAATTCCCCTTTCTTAGTCCTACTGCGAAGGTGCTGCAAATCTGGATCGTCTTTCTGATGTAGCCTAGTGAAAGTAATCCACAAAGGTTCTACCACCACTAAGCTACTTGGCGAAGCGCTACTCCCAACGGTTATGTCCATTAACATGAACTCTTCTACTAAGGATTGCATAGTGAGGTTAAATACATGCACGGGCTTTCGGCTCAAAGCATCCGCCACAACGTTAGCCTTGCTGGGATGATAAAGGGTATCAACTTCATAGTCTGCAACATATTATAACCATCTACGCTGGCGTAAGTTCAGCTCCTTCTGAGTGAAGACATATTTTAAACTTTTGTGGTCCGTGTAGATTTTACATGAGACTCCATACAGTAGATGTATCCACAACTTCAAGGCTTAAATGGCGGCAGCAAATTTCAAGTCGTGCGTAGGATAATTCCTTTCATGGACCTTCAGTTATCTCGATCCGTATGCAATAACTTTGTCGTTAAGCATTAACACGCAACCGAGTAAACCTCGCGAGGCATCCACATAAACAGCATACTCTACTCCTTCCATCGGCAATGCCAAAATTGGAGCAGAACACAATCATCTCTTGAGCTATTTAGAATCTTCCTCACAAACATCACTCCAAACAAAGGTTGCGCTATTTTGTGTAAGCTTGGTCAACGGTGCAGACAGCACTGAGAATCCCTCCACAAATCTTCTGTAGTATCCAGCCAACCCTAAGAAGCTCCTTATCTCCTTAGACGATGAAGGTCTCTTTCAGTCCAAAATAGCGGCTATTTTTGCGGGATCCACTGAGATATCGTCCTTGCTTACAATGTATCCTAGGAATGACACCTGGGATAACCAGAACTTGCACTTGCTAAGCTTCGCATACAACTTGTGATCCCTTAGAGTAGACAATACTAAGCGCAAGTGCAAGGCGTTCTCTTCTGCATTTTTGGAATATACTAGGACATTGTCAATGAATACAACCACAAACTTATCCAGAAAATCCTTGAACATCATATTCATCATGTCCATAAAAGCTGACGGTGTGTTAGTTAAACAAAACGACATTACCAGAAATTCAAAATTGCCATATCGGGAACGAAACGTAGTCCGCGGAACATCTGACTCATGAATTCTTAACGGATGGTAGCCTGAACGACGGTCAATTTTCGAGAACACGGAACTACCTCGCAGCTGGTCAAATAAGTCATCGATCCTAGGCAATGGATATCTATTCTTGATGGGCATCTTGTTTAGCTCTCTATAATCTATACACAGCCTCATCGTTCCATTCTTTTTCTTCACGAAGAGGACTGGTGCACCCCCGGGGGAAGAACTGGGTGTAATAAATCTGCACTATAATAACTCATCCAGTTGAGTACGCAGCTCCTCTAACTCATGTGGAGCCGTGCGGTACAGTGCTTTTGTAATGGGGTGAGTGCCTGGCTCAAGGTCTATAACGAACTCCACCTCTCTCTCAGGAGGAAGTACACAAAGACTAACAGGAAAGACATACGGAAACTCGTGCACTGCAGAAACGTCCTCAACCAGAGGCACAATAGGTGCAGCTTCCAGAACAGAAACGGAAACAAGGAAAGAGTCGCAGCCAGACTCTAGAAATTTACGAGCACGTACCGCAGAAATGATTGGAGATTCCTGACGCGGCAAACCATACACACTCATGGGCTGGCCTTTGTCACTCTTGAAATCCAAGCGCTTATGCTTGCACTGAATGATGGCATCATATCTGGATAGTCAGTCCATGCCCAAGATCACGTCGAAGTCTTCCAAGTCTAACACCTTCAGATCCGCAAATGCTAGAAAACCACCTAAGAAGATAAGACATTTTTGGATACCCTGACTTGTCATCACCAGCTCTCCTGAAGGGAATTTTACATTCAGGGAAGTGTCTAATTGGTCGAGAACCCAGCGATGTCGGTCTAGAAAACTCCTTGCCACAAAGGAGTGAGTAGCACCCGAATCAAACAGAATGCGTGCCCACTTATTCTTCACCTTAAATTCACCTAAACACATTGTGCGCGCAACTGAAATGCAAAAACTATAAATCTACCATAAGATATTACTAGTTGAGTCGAAGACTAACCTGAGATCACTTGAGCCGACGATCAGGCTTCCTCCATGGTCTGCATATTCAACTTTCCTTTTCCCTTATCCAAGTGAGGCGGGGGCGGCGGTAGAGTTTGCAACGAAATTGCATGCAGTGCAGGCTTGCTCTGCGGGAAATTAGCTCTCATGTGTCATTTCTGGCCGTAGAGAAAACAAGCTTCAGCCTTCTTGCGACAATGGGCCGCATCGTGCCCACCCTTCCGGCAATATGTACAGACAGGGCCTCCCTTTGGTGCATCCTGAATCGCGAGTACCTGAGACTGCTTCTGTGCGTCCAGTCTCTTAAAGTACTTTTCAAAAGGGTGGCCTAGCCTGCCACAGATGCTACACACTTTCTTCTGATCCTTCTTCCCTGCAAGGCCAGATGCCCTTGTACTTCCACCATCATCAGATTTTCTCTTGTCCTTCTTTGCATGCAATCCCCAATTCTTCGCATTATCTATCACCTCAACATTTAAGGTGGCTTCTACTACTTCTGCAAAGGTCTCAGATTTGAACGCGCTAGCCAACTGCTGGATGTCATACAACGGACCACCTAGGAAGCATTTTCCTCTGCCTTCTTCGGACGCTATCAGATCTTGGGCAAAATGACTGAGCTTGCTAAACTCGATCTCGTACTCACTAACGGTGAGTTGCCTCTGCTTCAGGTGTAAAAAGTTGTTCATCAGATGGTCTTGCTCGACCGATGGCAAAAACTTCTTCTATAACATACTCTTGAATGCATCCCAAGAGCACCCATCAGTAAGGTTCTCCTTTTCTCTAATCCACCAACTCTTCGGAAGTCCCTTGAGCGGGTACGCCGCAATCATCACATTCTGATCGGAGGACATGCCAGAATAAGAAAACATTTCTTCGATGGCGATGATCCAGTCATCCAATGCCATGAAGTCTGCCCTACAATCATACGTTGGGGGTCCTAGTCGCCAGAAGTGAGAAATGAAATTCATCTTTGGTGGCAGTGCAACTGGGGGTACTAAAGCAGGAGGAGGAGTGGGAAACATTTGACCCATAGCATGGTCCTATGCTCTAGTCTGCTGCCCGACAATGACAACCAACAACGACTGTATCTGCGACTACATGTCCACCATCTGCCTTGTCAGGGCCTCATTACACTGTCGTAGTCCTTCAATCACTTATTCACTCTGGGCACCAGAAGACTCACCCTCCGACTGGGGAGTCAACCTCGTCGCAACACGCTTAGCCGGCATTTCTACAGAACAAATGGATATCTTGTCAAAACCTTGCCTAAGTCATCACAAACTGGGAAGATATTCCCTTAACAAAACTATTTCGGGGTCATATTCAACAGATATGAAGAAACAACTTATCAAGGATCTAGCTTAAACACCTAAGCTAGTAAACTCGAATATCCTAACCCAGATCAGATCAGAAACAAACAGACTTAAATCAGATCAGGAACGAACAGATACTTGCTCTTGTTGTTACCTTGCTCTGGGAAATTAATGAAATGATGTTATGCTTCTAACTTGTGCTTATAATATGAATGCGTGAATGTTAAGTTTCATTTCAAATCATGTGTGTGTTGAAGCCAAAATTTGACCTCGACGAAAGTTCGAAATCAGGGGCGTAGCAAACACTTACTTGTCCCAAGCTCTGACCTCTGGCTTGTTGTGAAGGACCAGAAACCGACCCTAAAGCCTCAGTAGGGCGGTCTCACTGCTTACCCGGAAGATCTCTGAGAGCTTCCCCTCCAAATCCAAAAGTTAGGCTCGGAGCTCCTCAGAAAGCACAGGAAAACTCTTTTTTAATCCCCGGGAAAAAAGTGCTTCTGAAGAACCCCTATGGGTCTATTTATAGGACTCTGAGTTTGAACTGCCAATAACCAAACTGAACCGAACTGAAATTAGCAAAATACCCTTGGTTTGGTCTGCCAACAGCCAAACTCCGCTGTTCTGAAAGGTTATGTGCAGACCACTGAGGGCAAAAGCATAAAATAACCTAGGGCAAAACAGGTGAACCGCCTTCCAACTGAACCGGCGTTTGGCGAGAGCACCGTTTTGCGGGGGAGAGCTCCTACCTATGGGGCTCGTCTCGCCTAGCGAGGCTCTCGCCTAAGCGGCTGGGTCCTTGCTTTGGGTCCGTCTCGCCTGGGAAGGCTCTCGCCTGAGCCGCTGGCCCCTTGCTCTGGGTCCGTCTCTCCTGGGTTCGTCTCGCCTGGGAAGGCTCTCGCCTGAGCCGCTAGGCCCTTCTCGCCCGAACCACTGGGGCCCTCTCACCTAGCGAGCTGGCCTTAACCCGGTGAGTAGCCCTTTTCCTGGGACCCACTCACCAGTGAGTAGGCTTCTGTCAAAGAGTCCATCTTGCCTTATCTTCCCCTCTCTTCGAGCCCGAACTGTTCCTACGAGCCCAAGGTTATACATAATCCCCGCTCTTTTCGAGATTATTTTAAGCTCGGAAAGAAAGTCCAACCGAGGCTCGTGTCATTAAAGCGTATTTATGGGCGTATTTATGAGGGAACTTTGGTGAGGCCCCACACTGGAGCCTATAAATATAGGATTCCTACTTCACATAGAAATCCCCTTTTTCACACTCCTTCCTTCTTTTGCCCTATTGCAATTATGTCTCATAGCTAAAGTTTCTGCAAGCGTCTTGCGATGGTGCTCAAGCAGAATAAGGCCAACGTGGCCGCTCTGACCAAGGCTCTGGTTCGCGCCCCTCCCTCCTTACCATCCTCTTCGCCTCGCCAAAAGAAGGTAAAGACAGGCGGCCCTTCCTCCTCGGCCGAGGGGCCATCTCGCGTTGTACTGGAAACCCGCCCCTCTCCTCCTCCCAAATCTCCTAGGGAGAAGGAGGTGAGTTCTCACTTTTTCCCCTATTACCTTTTCATCCATATCTACTTATTTACCATTTTGCTTCTTCAGTGAGCTCCCGCGCCTCTACGCCGACCAGTCAGTCCGCGGGATGACACGGTTGTCCATCGCGAAGAAACTAACACACCACAACCTTCCACTCCCCCATCTACTCCTCCTAACGAGAGGCGAGACGACCCCTCTAAGGCCGCCGGGACCTCCCGCTACCCTGGTAAAAAACCTTCCCGCTCGCTTCTTTGTCCCACTCGCTACTCCCACACCCTCCTGCGAGAGCCTCCCTCACTCTGCCCCTCCACTCCTTGCGTAGGCACCCAGACTGACTCGCCCGCTGAGGAGCTCTTTAGGCGACTCGCCATCTCGCCCCTCCTCCTATAGATGAGATTGAAGACTACCTGGGCGACCCCGCGGACCCGCTATAGATGAAGCGCAAGACAACTGAGATGTTCTAGAAGCACGCGCGCATCATCAGCAAGCTGGAGCAGGACAGGTAGGTGGTCGATGGGCGAATCGAATGGCTGGAGATGGAATGCACTCGCATGTCTTCCGAGGTTGACACTGGGATAGAGGTTGAGGGGACCGACCCTCAAGCCATTATCAGCGAGGTCGACATGCAGCTCCATCTCGCGCGCAGTGGGCTTGGTGTCATTCGTGCCTTCCACTCGCACAGTAGGCCCCCCTGCGCGGGGGCTCGTGGTGCCCGCTGGAAATGGTTTCCGTATTAAGGACTGCCCTGCTCGACCCGCTTTATTCATTCGTCTTGCTCTTTCTTCTTTGTTTTTGTATTTTAATATTGCAATAATTGTGTAATACATTATGCTACTGTCTCGCCGGCAATGTCTGAGAACATGATGCTTGCCTTATGCGGGATGGTATGTTTAAATATTTATTGCTGCTAGTTTAATCTCTTAATTTCATTAAATTTCTTTTAATTTAATTATTCTGTCCTTTAATTGTGATGGGCCACACGAATCGAGGTTTAGGAGAGAGAGAGTGAACCGCCGGCCGACTCTTCCCCTTCCCCTATACGTTTTTCCCGTCCATTTATCCAATTGACCATATCCGCTATAAATACCCCTGCCCCCCAGAGTAGAAGAATATTTATGCTTTCACCCCTGCTGCGTCCAAGCCTTTGCCCCCTTGCTTCTTCTGTCTCGCTCTTCCCTCTCACTTCTTCTTCTCTTTCAACCATCTCTTTCAACAATCTCTCCTACATCCTTCTCGCCTAACATGGGGAAGAAGAAAGTCGAGGAAGGCGAGGGGCGCAGTCACTGTGGGAAGCGGTTTACGGATCATGACTTCCCTTCCGGCAGGCTTCCTACCGAAGACTACCACAACTTCGTCCGCGAGTATATGAAGGAGGGGCTTGAATCGCGGCCCCCCAAGGTGGGCGAGGCGATCAACACCTACTACCCGGGAGAGCTCGCCTTCCCCGTCTCGCACTTTGAGGCGGGGTTGAGATTTCCCCTCTGGCCGGACGTAAAGCAGGTCTTAAAGTACTTCGGCGTCGTCCCGGCGTAGCTTAACCCGAATGCTATTTCGGTGTTAATCGCTTTCGCCTGCTATATGCGCCGGTAGAGCATCGAGTTTAGCTTGACGGTTTTTCGCAAGCTCTTCATCTACCACGCCAACGCCAACGACATCTCATATTTTACTGGGCAAGGGGTCAAGGTGTGCGAGACGCCCAATAAAAATCATCATTGGCTCACCAGATTTGTGTTCATCCACGGCAACTTCGGGGGCGTCCCGCTCGTGCCTGTGACGCCCACCGAGATCTTTTATGTGTCCCCGCAGGTAGGTGGCACGGACAAGCTGTTGTACGACTTCTTCATCGGCAAAAACTTCGAGGTCAACTTCTTACGGTGAGGCCTCGACTCGCTACGTCTCGTGCTCCCCGATGAAGGTACTCTCGCTCTCTTGTCTAGCGTTTTATTATTTTTCGTCTCGCCATCTCATCACCTTATTGCTTATTTCAGGAGAGCGGGTCGTACCAGTCCACCCCCCCCCCCCCCCTACAAGAGCAACAACCAACCAAACAAGGGCCTTAGTCTCGCCAGCACGGCGGCTGAGGCAGCGAGAGGGTCCCTGGCTCCTGCCCCTCCGAAGAGGCCTGCAGGTGACACGGCCCCTTCTCGCTCTAGCCCTCCCAAGAAAAAGATGAAAAAAGCTGTGGTCATCTCTAAGGGGAAAAAGGAGGCCTCGAAGGAGAAGGAGATGTCGGTGTCCTTGAGCCCCATCTCTATAGGGGACTCTTAGTCGCCCCGCTCGCCTCCCTCTCATGTCGTCTCGCCCGCCTGCGAGACGGCTCTACCCAATCGGCCTGCCGTCACTTCTAGTCAGCCTGCCATCGATACCTCTCACGAACCTGCTTCTCCCAGTCTCTCAGCCCCCGCTTCTCATCCAAACTTCAACCGGGGCCCCGCGATCCAAGATGCTGTTGGCGCCCCCGTTCTGGTGTGGGAGAAGGACGTCAACTGTGTGTCCATCTCCACCCTCCTTCCCTCTTAGAAAGAGGAGGAGGTTCCCACCAGCCATGCCTTCTCTGTGGGCTATGGCCTTTATGGTGTTGCCGAGGCATTCTCCCCCGAGAACGAGTCCTCGCGAGACCTCGTACTGAAGTCCTCCCGCGCCCAACTACGTGCCTTATAGCTCTCACATCGCACCTTGTGCCGCCTGATTTACACTGATAAGAAGTGGAATGACACCGAGGCAGGCCTGGCGGCGGAGCGAGCGAAATCCGATGACCTCGCAAAAAGGCTATCTGTCACCGAGACCCTCCTCGCGAAAGCTCAGAGCGGCGTGGTAAGCCTTAAACTTATCCTTGGATTATTCTTTTTAAACATTTTTTACTAATGACTGGGCGTCTCGTAGGATGCCGAGACGGCGGAGTGGATGCACTAGCGCATGGCGGCCCTGGAGGAGGAGAATAAGGATTTGAAAGTTCAGGTCGCTCGCCTTCAGGCCAACGCCGCGTCGTCGTCTCGCAGCGAACCCCTCTCGGCCCCTCCGCCTCAATATTCCCTGGATGAAGTTGGGGGGAAGTGCCGAGACGCCGGGATCATGACGGTAGAGCTCGTCCTAAAAATGATGAAGGAGCTAGGGGTCGTGAAGGAGGACTCCGAGACGGTGACCGCTCATGATCTGATCCCCCAGCTATATGGCGTGGAGGGCGAAGATTCTTCTTCCGGCGGGGAGGAATGACTCGCTGCCTGCGAGATCCTGGACCCCTCTCCCCCCCCCCCCCCCACTTTTTTTGTTGTTGTATAACTTAAACTTTTTTTTGAGTTTCTTTTTGGGATCAAAAATGTATTGATGACACTTGTGATGAACTGATATTGATCAAATGCACACACTTGTCATGTTACTTTATTTTACATTTTGTGAAACGATTTATTGGCTTGCTTTTATTTGCGAGACAGTGTTATCCACCAGTCTCGCCGACTCACTTTTACTCTTTTCACTTTGCTTTTTTTACTGCGAGACGACCCTTTGATGCCAGTTTTTACTTCCCTCATCTTGTTTATGTGAGACTCAACTGACATAACCCTCTCGTCTCGCCTCAGGGTACTCCTGGCGTGAGTGGCCTTTAGTGATTTAACTTGCCCCCTATTATTAGGTCGGGCCTTATGTCCTGCGCGAGTGCCCACTCGCCGTAGGAGAGATCATCCTTGAGTCTGCCAACTGAGAGTGCCTCCACTCGCACTGCTCCAGCCTTTGCTTCTCATAGTCATATTTTTTTATGATACTAAGTAGGGATGCTCCTTAAGGAGGTCTCCCCAACCACTCTATCATCAAGTGAGCTTATAACCCTGCCAGCTTGATGAGTGCCTGGGCAGCGGGTCTACCTGGGGCCGAGCCAGGCTCGGGTTAGTGCAAAAGTCTCCAAAAACCAAGAACCAATCATCTCCCCTACAGGAGATCCTTCGGACCTGCCAGCTAATGAGAGCCTGCACAGCGGGTCTACTTGGGGCCGAGCTGTGCTCGGGGTCCCTTACCCCCACAAGCGAGCCTTCGGTCCTGCCAGCAAATGAGATCCTGCGCAGCAGGTCTACCTGGGGTCGAGCCTGGCTCGGGATAGTGCAAAAGTCTCCAAGAACCAAGAACCAATCCTCTCCCACACAGGCGAGCCTTCAGACCTGCAGGCTAATGATATCCTGCGCAGCGGGTCAACCTGGGGCCGAGCCACGCTCGGGGTCCCTTACCCCCACAGGCGAGCCTTCGTACCTGCCAGCTAATGAGAGCCTGCGCAGCGGGTCTACCTGGGGCCGAGCCAGGCTCGGGGTAGTGCAAAATTCTCCAAGAACCAATCCTCTCCCCCACAGGCGAGCCTTCGGACCTGCCAGCTAATGAGATTCTACGCAGCGGGTCTACCTGGGGCCGAGTTGCGCTCGGGTTCCCTTACCCCCATAGGCGAGCCTTCGGACCTGCCAGCTAATGAGAGCCACACAGCGGGTCTACCTGGGACCGAGTGTAACACCCCCTATCCGTCGCATAGCATATAGCAGTAGGTCCGGCCGGGGCCCGACGCCATATACCACAGACAGACCGGGTGGTTACTCAATGGAAACCATCCAAACATTTCAACGTCCTACACAGAGTCATTCTAGCAGAAGCAGTTTTATAAGTTGCAATTAAAAGAACCCCGCACAAATAGCATGAATGTCCACTAAACAATCCCAAAAGGAATGAAGTACAAATACACAAGTATTGTCCTTATGGCCTTACAATGTTTTCCTCCAATTACATGTTTTCAAACCTCGGCACGCAGGCCGGCCATACATGAATAAACGAAAACACTCAAAATTAGGCCTTCGAGGGCCGGCTCAGCAACTTGGGCTTTAGCCCACTATTTTCCGCTCGGCTCCGCAGCACCTGTAAGCACAATCCACCGCAACGGTGGCAAATCAAAGCAACGGTCAGCCATGTTGACCAAATTATAACGATCCCGCCCCCAATTCGGGGCGGCGATGCTCCTTCCCTGCACTTTATTAGCATAACAAAGCAGTATATAAATACATTGCTTCACAGGCGTAGGCACGCATGGTCACACACCCCGTGCACTCAGGGCACATTCTCGGTGAACCGATCAATGTCACGTCAATTTAAGCCATAGACACCCCGGTCTCACCACCGCCACTTTGACGGCCAAACATATGAGCAATTTGTCTTTCCGGCATGGGTCACGTCATTTTAAGCCATAGACCGCCGAAGACCCTCATCTATGCCAACAGCTCATACCGAACGACATAGAACGGGTACGGTTCCACCTGACCCGTTGCTCACACCGCAACGTTAATTTAAAATATATGCACGGGTCAAACTTCTCCCGAGTCCCGTTTCCGTCACTCACTTTACATAACCCGGTTATGTTCAAGTTGGCTCCCAGGCCACCATGTTGGCAGAATCACGCATCTACCCAGTTTTCCGTGTGCACCTTGGGGTTAATCCCCAAGTGTTGGGTACATTGGTACTAATGTACCTGATTTGAAGAAGCCTCACCCAACTCAATGATATACATCAAAATGTATTTGATGTGTTTTGAGTTTACTTGTGCAGGTTAAGTATTTGCGGGAAAGATGAAAAAGTTTCTAAGTCCATGTGTCGACACCCAGAGGGAAAGTGTCGACAATTAAGAAGACTTGTGTCGACACCCAGGCAAGCAGTGTCGACACTTGGAGTATTTGTGTCGACACCAGGGATGCAGAGTCGACACCAGATAGAATGTGTCGACACAAGGAGCTGTGTCGACACTCAATGAAGAAAAGTGCAGTGAAGCTGTGTCGACACTTAGCAGTTGTGTCGACACCCAGAGAAACTGTGTCTACATCAGAAAGTGTCGACACTTGGAGGCTGTGTCGACACTCAGCAAAAGTCAGCAGAGACTAAGTATAAGTGTCGACACAAGAAAGATGTGTCGACACTCAGCAGAAGACTCAACACTTGAAGAAAGTGTCGACACCCAGAACAATGTGTCGACATACTGCAGAAGAGTCAACACTTGAAGAAAGTGTCGACACCCAAAACAATGTGTCGACACACTGCAGAAGAGTCAACACTTGAAGAAAGTGTCGACACAAGAAAGAATGTGTCGACACTTAGCTGAAGACTCGACACTTAGCAAAGTTCAGCAAAATTCTAAGTACAAGTGTCGACACTAAGGAGATGTGTCAACACTCAGCCAGAGTCTCAACAGAAGAAGAATGTGTCGACACATGGAGCAGTGTCGACACTCAGCAAGTATTAACACTGAAGGCTTGTGTCGACACCAAGAAGAAGTGTCGACACTTAACAGATTCAACACATGAAGATGTGTCGACACAAAGGAGTTGTGTCGACACTTACAAGAATTCAGCAATAGACTGAAGTACAAGTACTTGTGTCGACACACATTATCAGTGTCGACACATGAAGAAGAAGCAGTGTCGAGATATAAAATCTACAACACAAGGAGTTGTGTCGACACCTTGTAGGCTAGTGTCGACACTTAGACAACTTGTGTCGACACTTGGTCTATAAGTGTCGACACTTAAAGACAGACAGTCTCGACACTTGCAGACAGTTACAGAATTTTCAAGAACTGACTGGATGACTTGACAGCTGCCATTCCAGCCGGTCTACTACACCTGTCAGAGTTGTCAGAAATCAGTTATGAACCGGACCATCCGGTTACCATGAAGAAGGCCTATAAATAGGCTTATACTGTCAACAGTTAGAGATGATTGAATTAATGTTCAAGTGATCATTAACAAGAAGAAGATCTAGCTATTCCTTGGAGAATCTAGTGAAGATCTAAGAAGTTGGAGAGAGAGAGCTCCGTCCAAGAAGTCAGCCATTGGAACCAGGCTGATAAGAAGGGTTCAGATTTGTTCTGAATCTTAAGTTGCAGAGATCAAGGATCAACTGCAGAAGAGATTAATCTTATTGTGTACTACTTTCAAGAAGCTTTGAAGAAAGCCAAGTCAGATTGATCTCAGCTGAGTTCTTCCAAGAACTCATCAAGAAACTCACAACTCTTCTCTCTTTTCTCTGAGTTGTAGAGTTAACATTTTGTATTCATATTATCTTGTAGGATCCTTAGGGATCTGAGTTTTGTAAGCCTGTAATTATAAAGGCTGAGTGTAGGGCCTATGTGCCTGAGTGTAGGAGAGTTGTATCTCTGAGTGTAGGCCTGTTGTGGCTGAGTGTAGGCCTTGGTGGCTGAGTGTAGGCCTTGGTGGCTGAGTGTAGGCTTTGTGAAGAAGCTGAGTTGTAGGGCCTTGGGCCTGAGTTGTAGGAACCTTGTTTTGGGGTTCTGAGTGTAAGATCTGAGGATCTGAGATAGTGGAGGAGTTTGGCCGAATCTAGTACACTACTAGATAGGCGAAGGGGGAAAGTGGATGTACCCAAACCTTGGGGAACCACTATAAAACTGTGTGTCTACTGGTTGCTTGTGGAATTCTGTGATTGCAGAATTTGTGTTGTGATAAAGTAGATATAATTCTGTGTTTTAATCTGAATTCTGCCTAAAAAGTTAAAAAGATTTAAGTCACATATTCACCCCCCCTCTAGGTGATTAGGTACAATATCTTTCAAGTGGTATCAGAGGGAGGTTACTCAAAAAGGACATAACTGTCTGAGTAGATCCTGTTGGCAGATTCAGTCTAAGTAAAATTACAGAATCAAGAAACTCAAGAACCATGGGTTCCACTGAGAATCATAAGGAATTGGGATACATGAAGTTACCCATTTGCAGAAAGGAAATCGTTGGCATTTGGAAGGAAAGGGTGAGACTGTTTATGGAAGCCTCAGACCCTAGGATTTATATCACAGTGAAAGAAGGATCATATGTGCCCATGAAGGTTTCAGTCTTAGATGCAAATCAGAGAACACCAAAGGATTTCTCTGAAATGACAAAGGATGAGATTGTTCTAGGCACAATGGACAAAAGGGCTCAGAACATCATTGTGAGTGCTATAGATGATGCAACTTTTCAGAATCTGAGACACTGCAAGACATCCAAGGAAATGTGGGATACCTTGATAGTGTATATGGAGGGTTCTGAAGAAGTGAGACAATACAGAAAATCTTTGCTCAACCAAGAATATGAAAGTTTTAGACAAGGTAAAGCTGATAGCATAACTGAATGCTATAAAAAGTTCTATAGGATTGTGAATGAGCTAATGTCCTATGGCAGAGAGTTCAGTAATTATGAGCTCAATGATAAGTTTCTAAGGTCCCTAACAAAAGATTGGGACACTAAGATCTGTGATATTAGGGAAATGGCAAAGTTGGAAGAAATTCCTCCACCAACACTATTTGGAAAACTGCTATCCTATGAGATGCAGTTGATGGTGAGGAAAGAAGAGAAGAAATCAACAAGAAGTGAACATAAAGAAAGAAAAGTGGCATTCAAAACAGAAGCCCCCAGAAAGTACAGAAGTAAGTCACCTACTCCACCACCAAAAGTAGCTGAAACTAAGTCAGATGAGTCAGCCAGCAGAAAGTCTGAAAGCAGTGAAAGTGATGAGGACGTTGCTGCCTTTACAAGACATTTTCAGAAGTTCTTAAAGAAGAAACAGTGGAGTACAAGGCCATCTACTTCACAGGGTAAAGAAGACTATTATCAGAATAAAAAGTCTTCAAAGAAAGACAGGAAAAAAGACCAAGTCTAGCAAAGCAACTCTTTCAAAAATTGTATGTTATTGCTGTAATAGACAAGGACATGTTGTTGCAGACTGTCCAGAGAAAAGAAAAGAGTCTAATGACAAGAAAAAGACTCAATACAAGGGCAAGAAGGAAAAGTCTTTTGTTGCCAAAAAGGATAAGAGCCTGTTAGATATTTCTTCATCAGAAACTGAGTCAGATACTGAAGCATATATAGGACTGTTTGCTGGGGAAGAAGAAGAAGAGTTCATTCAGATCATGAACTCTATATATGAACAAGAAGACAGTCAGTGCCAAGGGCTAATGACATTGACAGAAAGTGACAAAATCCTGGAGCAGCCAGGACCTAGTAAGGTACAACATTGTTCTTTAAGTTCAATTTCTTGTGCTAGTTCAGAAACAGATTCATCATCATCAAGTGATGAGAGTGCATCTGAGTCTGAAGAGGATATTCATCAGTTGATAGATGAATATAAAGTTCTGTTGCAAGCATTTAAGAAATGCAAATCCTTGGCCAAGAGTCAAGCTAAGGAGATTGCAAGTCTCAAAATGGCTGCAACTGATTTTGAGAAGATGTTTGATCAAAAACTAAATGAGATAGCCAGACTGAAGCACATAACAGTGATTCAGATGGGGACTATAACTTATAAGAATGATCAAATTAAGAGTCTGGAGACTAGTCTTCAGAAGGAGAGAGACTTAGTTGCTAGGTTTTCTAAACCAAAGTATGTTCTACCCATAATTGATGAATTTGTTCATCACAAAGGTAAAGCTGGACTGGGATTTACTAAACCTGCTAGGACTGTCAAGTCCAAGTCCAAGGGCAAAGCCCCAACTCTCAACAAGTCAGCTGTAAATAAAACAGCTAAGACTGTACCTAAGCAAAGGTACAATAAGTTTGAGTGTTGGTGTTGTGGCAAGGTAGGCCACTTTGCAATGGACTGTTGGCACAATGCTAGTGCCAAAGTGAGTAGCAAACTGCCTGTTGGAAAACCTACAGGTAGCTTTGTTAGGAAGCAAACTAACCAGTACCAAGGACCCAAGAATTCTTTGGGTTCTAAGGTTCACTAATCTGTTTTGCAGGTGAGTCCAAGTGGTCATGCCCCAATATGGTACTTGGACAGTGGATGTTCCAGACATATGACTGGAACAAGGGGTTTACTAAAGGACTACACACCTATAAAGGATGGTCCAAAAGTCACCTTTGGTGGTTCTGAAAAAGGGATCATTGATGAGTACGATTATGATAGGCTTTTTACCATCATAATTGTAATCATGTCTACCATTTCCTGCCCCTTTTGTGTTAATTTCATGATAATAGCAAAGAAATTGTCGTATCATAGATAGAAGAGCGCATTTAGAAGTCTTTTGCAGTTCTTATAATAAACCATTTACTGAGTCTATCATTTTTCTATTGCAGGTAATGCCAACCAATGGACCTAAAAGTTTCAGAGCAAACAGAGGAGTTCACGGAGTCTACATGGCTGATGATAGGACAAAAATTTGGTGCACACGGCCAGACACACGGCTGTGTGCCCACCCGTGTCCTATGCACCTGGAGCTGAAGAATTTGGGCGCAGACAATGGAGCCTCACACGGGTATGGCACACGCCCGTGTGCATACCCGTGTCATCTTTGCACACGACTGCTGACCAACCCGTGTCTGAGGAACACGGCCGAACACACGGCTGTGTCTATACCCGTGTCATCTAACACGGCCCACGACCAGACACGCCTTCTCGTGGGGAACCGCCCAGGAACCGTCTAGGAACCGTCCACACGGCCTGCCACACGGCCGTGTGTGACCCCGTGTCCGACCTGTTTGCAAGGGAACTATAAATTTCCTGTAGAAAAATTTGTTTAGAACTTTTGGATTTTTTCTGGATTGGAGAACTGCTGGAGGCCGAAGGGGAGAATCCAAGACAAGGAGGATTGAAGGGTATTCCTATGTATTTTCATTTAATCATTAACCCCTTTGAATCCTTTCTTTCTCTTGATGATCCATCTTCAATTTATGTTTTAATTTGCATGAATTTCTCTTTGAACATTCTAGTAAACATGTATCACCTTGTTTATGTTACATTTGTAGTATTTTATTTGTGTTTATGCAATCAAACAAAGAGTTTAATCATCCCTTTGAATTACTTATTTGTTTTACACAATTTGCAATTGGCTAGATTGAGAAATTGGTTATTTGCAATGATTTTGGTATGTTCATATTGTGATGATAATTCCCTTTGTAATTCAAGCTTTATGATCGAGAGATATTTTGTTTGGAAAATTAGAACACGGATAAAAGGATTCATGTTAATTTAGGGATAAAATTCATGAATTTATGTAGTAATAAAGGTATTATGCTTAATGCGAACTTGAGTGTTGTGAATTGTTCGAGAGAAAATTTACTATCTTAGGTTTAGATTTGGAATTGCTCGAGAGAGAATTTTGATGAAAAATTAACCTTTACATTGCACAAATTTAACAGTCTTTTCATGTCATGATCGCTTAGAATTGAACTAATAAATGAAATTGTTCATTTAATTATTTAAGAGCTTCATGTTTTTATCGTTTTTATTTCTCCAATACTGAATCATCCAATTGGTCATAGTTAGGTTAATGTAGTTTAAATATCACTTTTGTTTAGAGGTATGATAATAAAGGGTGGGTGAGTACGAATAGTTGAAACGACCCTGTGGAATACGACACGAGATGTAGATTTCTCATATATTACGATTGATAGGTGCGCTTGCCTGAATGCTAATTCAATCTAGTTAAGTCCATCTACATAATTGTATTAGAATGTAGAATGAAATCACATTGAGTTATTACTTGTTAGCAAGAAAAATCATCAAGTTTTTGGCGCCGTTGCCGGGGATATCGTTTTCAATATTTTGATATCCTAATCTTTATTGATCTACCAATTTTCATTTATATAGTTGTAAATTAGTATTTGAATAATTATATTGTGTAATATTTTTTTTTGTAGTCTGTTAGTCTATGACCAGGGGCAGAAATTCTGGGCTAGCACCATTTCATCCTGACCCAGAACGAATTCTCCATAACACTAACTTAAGGGACGTGTGAATTAATACCACAGATATTTCAAACGGACTATCAGAAGAGGAGACAGTAAACCAAGGAGAGAATCATCTTGAAAACTTAGATACCATGGCCAACCAAAATGAGCAAACCATGTCTGACTTTGCTAGACCTAATCTCCAAGGAACCGGGTCGAGCATCGTTAGACCACCGATAGCTACCAATAACTTTGAATTGAAGCCTAGTGTGATACAAATGGTGCAACAGTATGTCCAGTATGATGGCTTGCAAGATGAGGATCCTAACACCCACTTGGCCGGATTCTTAGAGATATGTGACACATTCAAGATCAATGGTGTTTCCAACGACGCCATTCGATTGAGATTGTTTCCATTTTCTTTAAGGTATAAGGCGAAGCAGTGGTTGAATTCCTTACCTAGAGGATCGATCACTACTTGGGACATGATGGTTGAGAAGTTTCTGATGAAGTACTTTCCACCTGCGAAGACTGCGAAGTTAAGGAATGACATCTCTACATACATTCAATTGGAGTCTGAATCGTTGTACGACACATGGGAACGATTCAAGGAGTTGTTAAGGAGATGTCCCCACCATGCTCTACCTTCATGGCTTCAGATTCAGACCTTCTATAATGGTCTAAATCCAGCCACCAAACAAATGATTGATGCGGCTAGTGGAGGAACTTTGAACAACAAGACACCTGAAGCGGCTCAGCAGTTGATAGAGGACATGGCAATGAACAATTACCAATGGATTACAGTAAGACAAAAGCCTAGCAAGCCCGCAGGAATTTATGAAGTAGATGTCGTCACCGCCTTAGCAATCCAAGTGGAGTACTTCACCAAAAGATGGACAACCTTGCCTTAGCATCACCTTTCATGGCACCTCAACAATGGGACCCTTCATGCACTGGAATGCCTGGATGTGAACCGTAAGTTCAAGAGCATGTTGACTATATGGGTAACAATATTAGGCCACCTTTCAATCAAGCCAACAACCCATATAGTTCTACATATAATCCTGGATGGCGAAACCACCCCAATTTCTCTTGGGGAAGACAAGGAAATCAAGGGAAGCAGCCCATGTTTGGACAACAACCACAGTTGGAACCAAGGAAGCCTACATTGGAAGATGTGCTTACCAAATTCATGCAAACTACCGATGTAGCCTTCCGAAATCAAGAGGGTTCAATTCGGAACTTGGAAAATCAGATTGGTCAGCTTGCAAGGATGGTTTCTGAAAGGCAGCAAGGAACACTTCCAGGGAATACAGAGATAAATCCAAGGGAGCATGCAAAAGCCGTTCAATTGAGGAGCGGAAAGGAGTTACAAGACCCAAGGCCTGCAAAGGAAGCACCCAAAATGGAGTCTAGCGGCGAAGGACCAAGCGAGATGAATGTACAACCGATGGAGTACCAAGCAGCATTACCATACCCAGCAAAGCATAGCAAGGAGCGCATGGATGCGCAGTATGGTAAATTCTTATCTATGTTTAAGCAATTACATGTTAATTTACCTTTTTCTGAAATTATTCAAATGCCTAAATATGCAAAATTTCTTAAGGACTTGATTTCTAATAAAAAGAAAATAGAAGAATTATCATTAGTAACATTAAGTAAAGAATGTTCTGCGATTTTGCAAAATAAATTGCCACAAAAACTTAAGGATCCCGGTTCATTTTCAATTCCATGCTTAATCGGCGATTTGCAAGTAAATAAGGCTTTAGCAGATCTAGGAGCAAGTATAAATTTAATGCCTTATAAATTATATCTGAAACTAGGTCTAGGAGAACTTAGCCCAACAAGAATGAGTATTCAATTAGCAGATCGATCGGTTAAGTATCCTAGAGGAATAGTAGAAGATGTATTAGTTAAGGTAGATAAATTTATATTTCCTGCTGATTTTGTTATTTTAGATATGGATGAAAATATCGAAGTACCACTCATACTAGGTCGTCCATTTCTAGCTACATCTAGAGCACTTATTGATGTTTTTGATGGTAAATTAGTATTGCGAGTAGGAGAAGATGAAGTCACTTTTCAAATTGGCAAAACTATGAAACAATCCTTAGATAACGATGATTATTGTTATTTTTCTCATGGTATTGATGATTTTATGTCTTCTATAAATTCTAATTTTTATTATAAAGATCCTTTAAAAATTTGCATAACTAACAATTATCTAGAAGATGATAAAAATGATGACATTATTGAACATTTATTTTTTCTAGAAAATTGTGTTGCTATGAATAAAACAACGGAATATAGTTTAATTACTGAAGGAGATCATGAAATTCTTAAGAATAATACTAAGGATCCACCAATAGTAGAATTAAAAAAATTACCGGATCACCTTGAGTATGCATTCTTAGGAACAAATTCTTCGTACCCAGTTATCATATCTTCAAATCTTTCCAAACTTGAAAAAGAAAAATTGATAACTGTATTGAAGAAATGTAAAGGTGCAATAGCGTGGCAAATATCTGATATAAAGGGTATTAATCCTCGTTTTTGCACTCATAAAATTCTTTTGGAAGAAAACTATAAGTCGTCTATTCAACCGCAACGTAGGCTAAATCCTAATATGAAAGAGGTAGTTAAGGCTGAGATTGTGAAGTTTGTTGGAACACCCTATTACTAATTTGGGTCAGGATCACTATGTCTCTAGGAATCTGTGTTTGACCTTCTGTATAGCTTAATAGGTCAATTAGAATTGAGTCTAAGGGTTAGAAGTCTAGGATTGGAAGCTGCCCTGAAGACCAAGTTTTTCTGTAGACCAAGTCTAATCGTCGAGCTCAGCACGACGTTTCGTCGAACTCCGGTCGACGATCGTCTAGCTCAACTTCTACAGATCGTCGAGCTCCATTCGACGATCGCTGAGCTCAACCTCATAATATCGTCGAGCTCCACTCGACGATCGCTGAGCTCAACTTCACAATATCGTCGAACTCCATTCGACGATCGGTGAGCTCAGGTCGACGATTTTGACTCTGCACTGGATCTTTATCTCTGAGCTCAGTTCGACGATCTTTGAGCTCAGATCGACGATCATGTTGCTGATTGAATTTTCCAGTTCGCTGAGCTCAGCTCGACGATAGCAGAGCTCAGTTCGATGTTTTCAGTTATCTTTCAGAATTCAAATTCAAATCAGTTAGAAGTTATTCTGCATTTAATTCAGAAGATCTGCTAGCCGTTTTCATTTACTTCTGGACCAAGTTTCAAGGGATTTTTCAAGGAATAATTCTGTGGACTTTCCTTCAGAAGAAATTATGCAATTAAGGCTGTAATCAATGCAGACCAACGGCTATCTTTGACAGAGTGATATTCTATTCTGGCACAGAGAATAAAAGATAGAATGTTTTTGAATCAAAATAGAGATTTAACAAGAAGAGGACACACAACTCAGTATACAGAGACTTTTTCAAAATCTTCTGTCAAAAAGAATTCAGAAGAACACTCATCAGAGAGATCAAGCTTTCAAAAATCTTCAGATCTCTTCAGCTCTCAAAGTGTTCAAGGCCAACATCATTTCAAGACTCCAGACTCTCAACATTTCAGCTTGATGAAATCATCTTTTGCTGGAGATCTAACTTTGAAGGCCTATCACCCTCAGCAAAGCTCTTCTTCCTGAAGATCAAGGACTCAGGGGGAGCTTTGACATCAATCCACTTAGTCTTCTCAGTTGATTGAGAAAGAGAAGACTGTCATAACTCTCTCACCCCCACTCTGTAAAGGGTTTTTCAAACTCCCTTCAAAAGTTTGAATCTGGTTTTTGAGCACCTTGTCAAAAGCTCATTGGTGGCAAGACACCTGATCAAAAAATCTGATTTGGTTTTTGAGCACCTTATCAAAAGCTCATTGGTGCCCAGGACACCTGATCAACTCATCCTGCAGTGGATTCCTACCTAGGGTGGTAGAAGAGTGGATGTACCCAAGTTTGGGGAACCACTATATTTCCTTGTGTCATCTGGTTCTGCTTGTTTTTCTTTTTGTTTCTGGCCTAGATTTTCTTGTGCTTAGCTCTTGCATAGCTTAGTTCTGTGATTAGTTTTATTTCTGCTTCACTGCTCACACTCATTACAACAATTGTTGTAAAGCTTTGCAAAAGTTTTCTTTGTGTTTTAAAAGCACCATATACTCTATTCACCGCCCCCCCCCCCCCCTCTAGAGTATATTAGATCTAGTTTCCCTTTCAAAGTTATTAGATGCTGGTATTATATATCCTATTTCGGATAGTTCATGGGTTAGTCCTGTCCAAGTAGTTCCTAAGAAGGGTGGCCTGACCGTAGTAGCAAATGATAGAAATGAATTAATTCCAACGCGAACAGTAACAGGTTGGCGTGTCTGTATAGACTATAGGAAATTAAACGATGCCACTAGGAAAAACCATTTCCCTCTTCCTTTCATTGACCAGATATTAGAACGCTTATCAGGACATTCGTATTATTGTTTTCTAGATGGACTTTCTGGATACTTTCAAATTCCTATAGCACCAGAAGACCAAGAGAAAACAACATTTACTTGCCCATTTGGTACCTTTGCCTATAGACGTATGCCTTTCGGGTTATGTAATGTGCCCGCCACATTTCAAAGGTGCATGCTAGCCATCTTTAATGAGTATGTTGAAGATATTATGGAAGTGTTCATGGATGATTTTTCGGTTTTTGGCGACTCCTTTGAGTTGTGTTTGAATAATTTAGAGAAAGTTCTTAGGAGGTGTGAGGAGACGAACTTAGCGCTTAGTTGGGAGAAGTGTCATTTCATGGTACAAGAAGGGTTAGTACTTGGCCATAAAATTTCAAGCCAAGGAATTCAAGTAGATAGAGCAAAAATAGAGACCATAGAAAAATTACCACCACCAACCTCCGTAAAGGCAGTGAGAAGTTTCTTAGGACACGCGGGATTTTACCGCCGTTTTATTAAAGACTTCTCTAAAATAGCTAAACCACTTACAAGGCTTTTAGAAAAAGACACACCTTTTATTTTTGAACAAAAGTGTCTACATGCTTTTGAGTTCTTAAAAGAAAAATTAATTAATTCTCTTATTATGATCGCACCTGACTTTAGTCAACCATTTGAGATCATGTGTGATGCTAGTAGTTTTGCGGTAGGGGCTGTTTTAGGACAACGCCGAAACAAACATTTTCACCCAATATATTATGCTAGTAAAACACTTAATAATGCACAGGAGAATTATACAACTACTGAAAAAGAACTCCTAGCAGTTGTATTCGCCTTTGATAAATTTAGACCATATTTAACATTGTCCAAAGTGGTAGTTTATACGGATCACTCTACACTTAGATATTTGCTAGCCAAAGCGGAAGCAAAACCTCGTTTAATCTGATGGGTTCTTCTTCTACAAGAATTTGATCTAGAAATTAGGGATAAACGAGGAGCAAAAACTTAGCGGCAGATCATCTTTCACGTTTAGAAAACCCACTACGATCAATGTTAGATGAATCTGAAATTTCTGATACATTTCCTGAGGAATCATTATTTGCCATATCTACCAATATACATCTAGATTATCCATGGTTTGCAGATTATGCAAACTATCTTGTGGCTAAGGTCCTTCCAAAAGACTTTTCATATCAGCAGAAAAAGAAATTTTTCTCTGACTTGAAATATTACTTTTGGGAGGACCCTTTTCTTTTTCGGATATGTGCAGATTCTGTTATAAGAAGGTGTGTATCAACGGAGGAAGGTTGGAAGATTTTGGAGCAGTGTCATTCAGGTCCTGCTGGTGGTCACTATGGAGCGAATCACTCCGCTAAAAAGGTTCTTGATTCCGGTTTTTATTGGCCCCTTCTATTCAGGGATGCCCAAAGGTATGTGCTTTCATGTGATTCTTGCCAAAAAGCAGGTAATATTTCTAAATTACATGAAATGCCTCAAAAATTTATCCTTGAATGTGAAGTATTCGATGTGTGGGGTATAGATTTTATGGGACCATTCCCAGTTTCTTTTGGGAATAAATATATTTTGGTAGATGTAGATTATGTATCAAAGTGGGTTGAAGCGCAAGCTTTGCCTACTAATGATAGTAGGGTTGTAATTAGATTTTTGAAATCCTTATTCGCACGATTTGGCACACCACGTGCACTTATTAGCGATAGGGGTTCACACTTTTGTAATCTACAACTAGACAAAGTATTAGAAAAATATGGAGTTATACATAGGATAGCCACTCCGTATCATCCTCAAACTAGTGTGCACGTTGAAGTTTCCAATAGAGAGCTTAAGAGAATCTTAGAAAAAACTATAGAAGGGAATAGGAAGTAGTGGTCTAGGAAACTTAACGACTGTTTATGGGCTTATAGGACCGCCTACAAAATGCCTATAGGGACCACCCCCTTTAGATTAGTCTACGGTAAATCTTGCCACCTACCTATAGAATTAGAACACAAATCATATTGGGCAATACGCTCCTTAAATTTTGAAGCTAGTTCTATAGGAGAGAAGCGTAAACTTCAACTTAACGAATTAGATGAGTGGAGAACTATGGCCTATGAGAACTCCCGGATTTATAAGGAGAAAACCAAACTATTTCATGACCGTCACCTTCGCAAACCCAAGATATTCCAAAAAGGTGACCAAGTCCTCCTTTATAACTCCAGATTACGATTATTCCCAGGGAAGTTAAGGTCTAAGTGGTCCGGACCCTTTAAAGTTAAAGAAGTCTTTCCCTACGGAACCGTCGAGTTAACTCACCCAGAGAAGGGAGATTTTAAGGTTAATGGTCACCGAATTAAGCCTTATTATAGTGAAATCCCTATGGACTTCGCTCGTCTAGAAACTTGCCTCCGTCTTGACTAATTTAATATTAAGTATAGTAGGTGTTTTTAAGTATTCTTGTTTTAGTATAAATCTATTTAGTTGCAATGAAAAAAAATTAAAGAAAAAAATTTTAATGAAAAGAAATTTCCATCAAAATTTTAATGAAAAAAAAGGGAAAAATGAAGGAAAAAAATTTCTGGAGTGTCACACGGCTCACCACACGGCCGTGTGGCTAGCCGTGTACGCGACACAGGCTCAGGCCCAGCTGTGTGGAATTAATTCCGCAAAAAGGCAATTTCATCCCGAGCACAACACGGGTTCGCACCAACCCGTGTTCATAGTCGTGTTCATCGGTCTCGACGATCGTCGAGACCGATGTGTCGAGACAATGAACACGGGCGTGTCGGATTCCACACGGCCGTGTCACCTACCTACCCGTGTTTATGTATCGTGCCAGCTGCGACACGGGGCAACACACGGCCGTGTGGCAGCCCGTGTCCACTTGACGTACTGACCCCAGCCAATTTGACCACACGGACCGAGGCAGGCCCGTGTTCCACGAGGCCTCGGATCCCCGAACACGGGTGCACACACGGCCGTGTGCGCACCCGTGTTCCCATTTTTTACACAGACCGACGCACCCCGTGTTCCACGAGGTTGCAGATTCCCTAACACGGGTTCACACACGCCCGTGTGCGAACCCATGTGCACCCCCTATAAATAAGGCCGTGTGGATTTTTTTTTGTGCTCACTCCAAATCCTCTCCCAGCTTCAGTCATCCCGTGGCCTGAACCCCAAGGCACCATATTTTCTCAAATTCTCGTCCCCCTTCACTCGCATTTTTCCCCATCTACGTCATGTCTTCCGGAAGAAGTGGAGGTCGCCGTCGCCGACCGGAACTACAAGTCTCCACGAAGAGGCGGGATGCCGCTGCTCCGCTAATTTTCACAGATGCGTCGCACACCGCCCGCTTCAACCGCTTGCAATCAAAAAAATTTCAAGATATACGTATGATTGATTGGAGCGTACTTGAGGAGATAAACTTAGCTGGAGATGTCAGGGGGCTAATTTTTGTAACGGGGTGGGATCAATTTTTTGCCATAGAGGAGTTAGGCTTTAGGGAACTCACCTTAGAGTTCCTATCGTCATTTTATTCCAGCTTTAGGCCTAATTTCATCGACGCACCGCACGCGCCCGAGGGGATAGTTTCATTTCGAGTGGGTGGCACATTTTATACACTCACCATGCTCCAATTCACCCAATACTTAGGGGTGTATGAGGAGTCGTTCCTTTTCAGTGCTGCCTACCCCAAACTCCACTTTGAACTCCCCAACCGTGATATGGCCGGTGGTATCTGGCGCCAGATTTCCTTTGATACTGGCACCTACGAGGCCAAAAGATCTAAGGCATCTAAATTGATTTCTCCCGCCCTCCACTACATCCACCATCTCCTCGGCCACACGTTGAGCGGCCGGGGCGAAAGCTCTGGAGTTGTCAGTAGGCAGGACCTGTTATACCTCTACAGCATGACTTCACGCTATCCTCTACATCTCGGTTATCTTCTAGCCCAGTTCATTCTTCATCAGGCTGACACCCCTCGTATAGGGTCTATTTGCGTAGCACCCTATATTACTCGCCTCGTGAAGAATATGGGCATCTTTTTAGACCTCCCCCAGATGACAGTGGTCGCAAAGACCGTGCCTATCATGATGGCTAGTCTTCGCGCCCTCCGCCTCGTCACCGCCCGTCAGGGCAGGGGAGGGGTCATATACTCTATTGCTCGACGTGGACCGCATATACAGGATGACAGTGATGATGAGATAGATCCTGACCTCGACGAGCCGTTGGTGCCTCCACCCCATTTCACCTACGCTCATGGCGAGTCGTCTACTGCACCTCCTCCACCTCGTTCACGGTACTCGTGCGAGTTCCGACAGTTTTTCGAGACCGAGCTCTCGCCGCGCTTACAGGACATTAAGGAGGCACAGCAGCGGACCGAGGACCTCCTCACACATATCAGAGACCACCTTGGGATCGCCCCTCGCCAGCCGCCAGCTCCAGCACCGCCTTCTTTCCCGGACGATTCGGCAGGCCACCATGATTACTTCTGATATGTATTGATGTAGTGTTATCTTTATGTATCGTATCTTGTATTTTTTTTTATATCAGTGTACTCAGTTCTGTCAGCTATTATATATTAATGCATTTCATTACAGCTCCTGTCTCTTTACTGTGCTCTTCTATTTATTATGATAGCAGTCTTTTTTTTCCTTATATCATCATGAAATCACTCTATGTCCGCTTTTTATATTGCACTGAGGACATTGCAAATCTTAAGTCTGGGGGTAGAATGGTTATTCATGTGGTTACAATTGATTCTAATCTGCTTATCATAATACTCAAGTTGTTATACCCCACTTACAAATTTTTGTTTGACCTTTTAAGCTCTCATTTTTCTTTCATTTGGGATTATAAATATCTAATTTAACTTTGCACACTGATTAAAATGAATTGATGTAGACTCATAGAGTATTCAACTTTGTTGATTTCGTAATTAAGCATAGAAATTTTTTTAGCTTAATTTTCTCTATATAATTTAATTTTAAGATTACTCTTCTATATTTGTAACTATCCAACACTCTATTTTAGAAAATATATTTATCTATAATAAAGTGAGTCGATGAGTGTAACATTTTTATAATTTGGTATTAGAGCTTTAAAATTAAAAATTACTCCATATTGATGTCTAGGACTCACCCTCTAGCATTCCTCAAAACATTACATAAGTTAATTAGTAAGGGCGGAAATGACTTAGGCCTCCTATTGGATAGCTTGAGCCTTGTTATCCCAACACCTTTAACATGATACCCTTGCACACCCAATTTGAACCTAATCCTCATCCTTTTGATGCTCTACTATTAAAATTCACCAAGGCCAAATTAAAACCTATTAGCACACCTATCATTGATGCCTGCTTGGAATGAATTGTTCATTGTGATATGTGGCCTGAGTGCGTGTATCCTTGCACCCACTTGAAATGATCCCTACTTTGAACCCCAAAAAAAAGAACATAGTGATATGTGGCCTGAGTGCGTGTATACTTGCACCCACTTGGAATGATCCCTACTATGGTCCCTTGGTTAAAAAAATATATGTATAAAAAAAATAATAAGAGTGCCCTTCAAAATGTGGGAAATTTACAAATTGCAAAGTCTGGGGGTGTTTACATAAAATTGAAATATGTTAAGGTATCCTCCAACATAAGGCTCAATCAAGATTTAGGTGTGAAAAATTCATCGAAATTATCCTTGATTACCTCACCTTTAATCTTCTATCCTAAGCCAAAAAGGCTACACCAAAATTCAAGTCCTAAGGATCCAACCTTACTAATTCTAAATTATGCTGTGATGAGGGTGTAAAAAGGGTAAGTTCATGATTATCAGTACGAGTACTAATAAGTTTTGAAACACTAATACGTATCTTATAGAGATTGTTATTTTCTCCTCATATTTGTTAAAGATGACTATACTTTTATTTCTAAAAGTGAGTGAGAGATAGTTAAAATGATATATTAGAGGAATTTTAAGATAAATCTATATTTAGAAAAGTCTGCTAAATTATTTCCTATGCGATTACATCATCAAAGTTCTCTTAAATTCCTAGCAACCAGTGTGCGGAGGCAAAATTATTTAATGGTAACCCAGGTGTTTGAATTAGTTTGCTTAGGGACAAGCAAACATCTAAGTCTGGGGGTAGTTGATGAGTACGATTATGATAGGCTTTTTACTATCATAATTGTAATCATGTCTACCATTTCCTGCCCCTTTTGTGTTGATTTCATGATAATAGCAAAGAAATTGTCGTATCATAGATAGAAGAGCGTATTTAGAAGTCTTTGGCAGTTCTTATAATAAACCATTTACTGAGTCTATCATTTTTCTATTGCAGGTAATGCCAACCAATGGACCTAAAAGTTTCGGAGCAAACAGAGGAGTTCACGGAGTCTACATGGCTGATGACAGGACAAAAATTTGGTGCACACGGCCAGACACACGGCCGTGTGCCCACCCGTGTCCTATGCACCTGGAGCTGAAGAATTTGGGCGCAGACAATGGAGCCTCACACGGGTATGGCACACGCCCGTGTGCATACCCGTGTCATCTTTGCACACGACTGCTGACCAACCCGTGTCTGAGGAACACGGCCGAACACACGGCCGTGTCGATACCCGTGTCATCTGACACGGCCCAAGACCAGACACGCCTTCTCGTGGGGAACCGCCCAGGAACCGTCTAGGAACCGTCCACACGGCCTGCCACACGGCCGTGTGCGACCCCATGTCCGACCTGTTTGCAAGGGAACTATAAATTTCCTGTAGAAAAATTTGTTTAGAACTTTTGGATTTTTTCTGGATTGGAGAACTGCTGGAGGCCGAAGGGGAGCATCCAAGACAAGGAGGATTGAAGGGTATTCCTATGTATTTTCATTTAATCATTAACCCCTTTGAATCCTTTCTTTCTCTTGATGATCCATCTTCAATTTATGTTTTAATTTACATGAATTTCTCTTTGAACATTCTAGTAATCATGTATCACCTTGTTTATGTTACATTTGTAGTATTTTATTTGTGTTTATGCAATCAAACAAAGAGTTTAATCATCCCTTTGAATTACTTATTTGTTTTATACAATTTGCAATTGGCTAGATTGAGAAATTGGTTATTTGCAATGATTTTGGTATGTTCATATTGTGATGATAATTCCCTTTGTAATTCAAGCTTTATGATCGAGAGATATTTTGTTTGGAAAATTAGAACACGGATAAAAGGATTCATGTTAATTTAGAGATAAAATTCATGAATTTATGTAGTAATAAAGGTATTATGCTTAATGCGAACTTGAGTGTTGTGAATTGTTCGAGAGAAAATTTACTATCTTAGGTTTAGATTTGGAATTGCTCGAGAGAGAATTTTGATGAAAAATTAATCTTTACATTGCACAAATTTAACAGTCTTTTCATGTCATGATCGCTTAGAATTGAACTAATAAATGAAGTTGTTCATGTAATTATTTAAGAGCTTCATGTTTTTATCGTTTTTATTTCTCCAATACTGAATCATCCAATTGGTCATAGTTAGGTTAATGTAGTTTAAATATCACTTTTGTTTAGAGGTATGATAATAAAGGGTGGGTGAGTACGAATAGTTGAAACGACCCTGTGGAATACGACACGAGATGTAGATTTCTCATATATTACGATTGATAGGTGCGCTTGCCTGAATGCTAATTCAATCTAGTTAAGTCCATCTACATAATTGTATTAGAATGTAGAATGAAATCACATTGAGTTATTACTTGTTAGCAAGAAAAATCATCAAGGGTTTTGGTAACATATCTAACTCCTTTATTACAATTACTCAAGTGGCCTATGTTAAAGGTTTGAAACATAACCTTATTAGTATAAGTCAATTGAGTGATGTAGGATATGACATCTCATTTGTCAAAGATGGTTGTCATATCAGGAGGTCAAATGATCAAGAGATCATTTTGACTGGTTATAGAAAAAGGAATGTCTACTGCCTAGACATTATGGTTGAGAACAATGGTTCTCCAGTATGTCTTGTAGCTGATGAGACAGTCTCTTATTGTGTCAAATGGCACAAGAGGCTAGCCCATCTAAACTACAAGATAATTGGCAAACTCTTTAGCAAAGAGTTAGTGAGGAATGCTCCTCAAGTTAAGTGTATTAAAGATGGTATTTGCTCAGCTTGTCAAAAGGGCAAGCAGACTAGATCCACCTTTAGAAGCATTGAAAACAAAGATGCTGTGAGGTGTTTATACCTCTTGCATATGGATCTCTTTGGTCCAATGCCAGTTCACAACCTAGGTAGGAAGGTCTATACCTTTGTAGTTGTAGATGACTACTCAAGGTTTTCCTGGGTATTCTTCCTTAGACAGAAATCTGAAACACCTAGTGTCTTCTATAGCTTTGTCAAACAAGTTCAGAATGAACTAGCTAGTACAGTGGTCAAAATAAGAAGTGACCATGGTACTGAATTTCAGTCTGATAGTATGGCAAAACTATGTGAAGAATTTGGGATATTTCAAGAGTTTTCTTCACCAAGGACACCTCAGCAAAATGGCATTGCTGAGAGGAAGAATAGAACCTTGATTGAGGCTAGTAGGACCCTATTAAGTGATACATCACTACCAGAATACGACTGGGCTGAGGCAGTGAATATTGCATGCCATGTTATTAATAGGGCTACCATAACTAAAAGCCTCAACAAGACCCCCTATGAGGTTGTGAAAGGCAGGAAACCAAACCTATCCTACTTCAGGATCTTTGGTTGTAAGTGCTTTATACTTAACAATGGAAAGTCTTACTTGACTAAGTTTGCTGTCAAGTCCCAAGAGGGAATTTTTGTTGGGTACAGCAACAACAGTAAGGCTTAGAGAGTCTATAACTTGTCTACACAAGTTGTAGAAGAATCTGTACATGTAGTATTTGATGAAACTAGACTTATTAACAATGAGTTGTCTAGTAGTATTTGTAGCCCCACAGGTATAACTGAGAAGTTGGACAAGCTCACTATTGAAGTAAGACCTACTGCAAGACAGCAAGTAGAAGACAGTAGCTGTTGTCCAGGGGGAGTACTACATGTACCTAATGCAGAAGAAGTACAAGGAGTACAGCAAGACGAAGAAGTTGAAGAAGTTCAACCTGAAGCCAGGATGCCTCCAGCCAATAGGCATCTAAGAGATCATCCAGCAGAACAAATCATTGGTGATCCAAGACAAGTGGTACAAACAAGGAGCAGAAATCTGAATGCAGTGCTCTTCTCCAATTTCCTATCCCAAGTTGAACCAAAGAAGTTTGAAGAAGCCATCCTAGACCCTCATTGGATTGAGGCAATGCAAGAAGAGCTGAATCAGTTCAAGAGATGCAAGGTCTGGGAGCTTGTTCCTAAACCAAAAGACCACAACATAATTGGAACCAAGTGGATCTTTAGGAACAAGATGAATGAGCATGGAGTCATCATTAAGAACAAAGCAAGATTAGTTGTTAAAGGATATAGGCAGGAATAAGGTATTGACTTTGATCAAACCTTTGCTCCAGTAGCCAGACTGGAAGCCAAAAGGATGTTCCTGGCCTATGCAACCTTTCAAGGATTTAAAGTTTACCAAATGGATGTCAAGTCAGCATTTTTGAATGGTAATCTAAAAGAGGAAGTCTATGTGGAACAGCCATCAGGTTTTGTTGATTCAACTCAACCTAATCATGTCTATAGACTTAGGAAAGCATTATATGGGTTAAAGCAAGCCCCTAGGGCTTGGTATGAAACCCTGTCTAGTTTCCTCATTGAGAATAAGTTCACAAGGGGGAAAATAGACAAGACTCTATTCGTTAGGGAATCCAGAGGCAAAGTAATACTAGTCCAAATATATGTAGATGACATAATATTTGGGTCTACTAAAAGTAGTCTTTGCAAAAAGTTTGCAAAACTAATGCAAGGACAATTTGAGATGAGTAGTACGGGGGAGCTTAAGTTCTTCTTGGGTCTCCAAGTAAGACAAACTGAGAATGGTCTATCCATATACCAGTCTAAGTTCACCCTAGAACTCATAAGGAAGTATGGTATGGATTCATCCAGTACCATGAAGACTCCTATGGAGTCAAGTATGTCTCTTAGCAAGGATGATGCAGGGAAACCTGTAGATGAGTCTTTGTATAGAGGGATAGTTGGCTCCCTATTATATTTGACTGCAAGTAGACCAGATATCATGTATGCTATATGTGTCTGTGCAAGGTATTAAGCATGCCCTAAAGAGTCTCATTTGACAGCAGTCAAAAGGATATTGAGATATCTAAAAGGCACTCCTTATCTAGGCCTCTGGTACCCTAGGAATGGGGATTTTGAACTAACAGGTTATTCAGATGCAGACTTTGCAGGATGCAAAGAAGAAGAAAAAGCACAACTGGAACCTGTCAATTCCTAGGTGGAAGACTGATTTCATGGAGTAGCAAAAAGCAAACAAGTGTGGCTATCTCCACTGCAGAGTCAGAATATGTGGCTGCAGGAAGATGCTGTGCTCAACTTCTATGGATACAACATCAGCTTGAGGATTATGAATTTCAGGTAAGTAGAACTCCACTATTTTGTGATTCTACTAGTGCTATATCAATTGCACATAATCCTGTTTCCCATAGTAGAACTAAACATATTGAAATAAAATATCATTTTCTTAGGGAACATATAGAAAAAGAAGATATTTTACTGGAATATGTTAAAACAGATAATCAACTAGCTGATATGTATACTAAGCCCCTAGAAGAAACTAAGTTCAATAGGTTTAAAATTGAACTAGGTATGATAAACTTAGAATAAGTTTGTAGAAATGGCTAAGTAAAATGGTGTCGACACACAGAGATATCTGTGTCGACACAGAAAAGTGATGTCGACACTTCAGGAAAAACGTGTCGACACATCTAGGAAGTTGTTGTCGACACTTCAGAAAATTAGTGTCGACACATGACAAGTAGGTGTCGACACATCCAAGGTGGTGTTTACACTTAGTGTTTACTCAGAATTATCTAAGTAAAAACTCGACTATGTGTCGAGTTATGTGGTGTCGACACATAAACAAGTGTCGACACATATATGTTGACTAAACTTGTGTCGACACATAGGTGTCGAGACATTATAAGTCAGTGTTGACACTTATCGACAGTGTCGACACAATTTAAGTTAGTTAACCCGCCTTTCATCTTCAAACCTAGAAAGGTATAAATAGGATTTTTCCTTTGTTTGTCGACACGCTTTCAAAAGTTTCGATACCAAACTTGTGTGTCGACACCTCTCTTCTCTCAGTTCAAATTCTTCAAACCCTAATGGCGCCAAAGCTCGAGGAGAACGTCAATGAAGGCTATGAACTGGTGCGAGACGCATTTGAGGATGCAGACCCAGAAATCAAGAATGTGATAACCCTAGTTGCAGACTCGGGGTTAGAATTTCTTGTTTCAGAGCCTACAAAGATCTGGAAGAAGGAAGTTCTAAAGTTTCTGAATGGAGCTAAAATAGACGAATCTGGATTCAAGATCAAATCCAGGGTACATGGATAAAAGGTGAAGGTATCACCAAAAAGCTTAAGAAAGGTTCTAAACCTGCCTAGAACCAAGGAAGAAGAAGAAGTAACTGCTTCTAAGACCAGAGAAGGATTGACATGGTGTGGTCTGGATTCAAAGATGAAAATTGGATCTGTGTTTAATAGGAAAGGCATGAACAGCCAGGGAAAATTTCTATCAGAAATTGTTGGAAAAGTAATCTTAAGTAAGCCTGGAGGGCATGATAGGGTATCAGCCCATATGTTCATTATTATGACAAGGATAATCTTCACTTTGAAAACAGATTGGTCTGTTATTATCTTTGATAAGATTAAAGAAAGTCTGAAGAAACCCAACTTGGGTAGGATCTTAAGTTTATACCTAGCTGGTAGCATACCAGAGGTTATGGGTCAAGCTGCTGGCAGTAAAATCAACCATATGAGAAAAATGGACATGAGGATCTCCTCCAGATGGGACAGGGTTTTGTCTAAGGAGATGCAAACCCCTGAGAATATAACTTCAGAGAAAGCAACACCTCTAAAGAAGAAGAAGAAAACTGCCCCAGTGGCTCAGGATACATTTAGCAGCTCTGATAGTGAAGAGCAAGTTGTCTTTACTCCAGAAGAGAATGTAGAAGAAAATGTTGGGAGGTCTCCAGCTCAACAAGATGCTGTAGAGAGGCAGGGGGACCTACCACAAGCTAGCCCCTTACACCAGGATTCAGTCCAGGGGGAGCCTCTAGTTGTAGAAGAGCCAACTACACTGGAAAGTGAACAAGCAACACACATCATCCTTGAGGTAATCACTGAGCTTAATGCTTTAGATTTCCCTATAGAGGATACTGTTTTGCCTGATTTATTCAATAATGTTAATCAGCAAACTCAGATGGATAGCCTACCCCCAGATGTTATCATGAAGGACACTTCTGTTTCAGCTCAAATGATATCTGATCCAGTGGTAGATGAGCAAAGAATTTCTCCAGCCCATTCTCCACAAGAATATACAATGGAAGATCTTTTCCTAAATCTGGATCAAACAGATTTTGACAAGGAATGTGCTGCTGCTGAGGGGGAGAATGCTCCAGTTGAGGGGGAGCAAGTAGTAATTCTGGAAGAATCTGCAAGGCAAGAGCCTGAGAAGCCCCAAGTGTTGGAGTTACCATGGTGATCTAGAAGTGGTCAAACATGTAATCTCACTGCCAATGGTATATGAGCCTGCAGGGTCGCACATAAGAGATGTGGAGAAGTTGGATGATTGACTGTGTTGGTAAAGGTTACCAATCACCGACCTGAATGGGGTTATGGGCAAAGTGTTGCCTTAAAGGATCGTTGGGTTGGGAAAATGTTGCCTTGAAGGACTGGTAAGAATTGTCGATCGAAGGTCGACGAGAATCGTCAAGGATTGGTACTCTGATTCTCGCCGATCGACGAGAATCGTCGAGAATTGGTACTCTGATTCTCGACGATCGACGAGAATCATCGACCGCAGGTCGACGGTCGACGAGTATGGTCCACCCCACGTTCGGCGAGAATCGTCGAGTATTGTACTCTGATTCTCGTCGATCCTAGATGTGGTCCATCCTGCGTTCGGCGAGAATCGTCGAGTATTGTACTCTGATTCTCGCCGATCCTAGATGATACTCGCCGACTGATTCTCGCCGAATCTGCTTGATGATTCTCGCCGATCGTCGCCGATTCTCGCCGATTGATACTCACCGATTCTGGAACCCTAAATTCTGGGTGGTCTGCGGATAGCGATATTCCTAAGTCTATTTATTTCTTTGGTATAAAAGGACACTTAGGGTTTTCGGGAAACTTGATCTTCTTTCTGATCGAATCGAAATCGACGGAAGTGTTCCGCCGTTCCGTTCGTTCCGCCGATCCCGAATCCCGCCGCCGACGGAAGTGTTCCGCCACCGCCGTGCTCGCTCCGTCGACTTCCTCCTCTCCGGAGATCGTCGTTGGTGTTGTTATCCCTGGCGCGGACCTAGCAGTCCATGGGAAAGCAAGGTGCGGTCTTTCTCCTTCCCGATTTTTCGTGCGACGGAAAGATCGGTGTTCTCCTACTCGTGTGGATTTCTGCAGAGACGTGGACATCATTCCACGTAGAACTCGCCACTAGCAAGAAGACAAAGTTTGGAGCATCTCCGTTGAGTTGTGACTCAACGCCACCGAGGTAATTTTTGCCTAGTTGTATGTTAACTTCTTGATTCAACTACCATGGCCCGATCCCATATCTTTTGGGTTTTCTTGATGTTTTTATTCTTCCGCTGCGTGCACAAGCGTTGTGCCATCCTCATAGAGAAACCCAACAGTGGTATCAGAGGGAGGTTCGGCCATGATTGTTGTATTGGAAGTTTTGTTATTCCAGTGCGTGTAAACCTAGGGATTTAGAAGTGTTCTAAATGTCTAGATTTAGTCTTGGTACCCCGCCAAGAACGTCTGGGATTTCGTGGAAACTTCTAATTGTTAGAAATTGTAGTCTCCTTAGCAGTAACCATCCCTCGATTTTGTTTTGGATTTTGAATCCAACATAGAGAGATGAGCTTGTCTACTGCTTTAAGTTGAGTTGTCTTTGCCTTTGTCCAATGCATGTAAATCTGAGGATTTGGACGTTTCCGGATGTTCAGATTTATCCCTTCCTTCTATCAAATGTTGATGGTGTCAGGTTGTGCACATAAGGGATGCATGTGGTTTTAGAAATTTGGTTTTTCCTTGAATGTGCACATTGATCAAATGTTGATCATGGTTAACTGTTAACCTATAATCAAAATCCCTTCATCAAATATTAAGTGTTCGGATGCCTTCCGATGGATGACACTCTTCCTGCCTCGATCGATGAAGTGTGGGCTTGCCAAAGCAAGGTGCATTAATCTATCTTGGTAAGGGTGCGAGCGGATAATTGTGATATCCCACTGTCGACATCGGGTCCAGCTTCACTAGGTGACCTCAAAGGTTGAGTGCCTAGAGGCATAGGGTTGGCATGCACCATACGATGGATGCGAGTAACGAGTTATTCACCAACCATACAAGAATTGCATGAGGATGCAATTGGCAAGCGTTGCCTACCTAAATAACCGCATCGTGAGAGGAAAGCCAAAGCTGACTCATTGTGTTGGTGAAATACGGATCTTGTCCACTAAGAGAGTAGCTCGCATGAACTCTCCAAATTGTTAGTGAGGGCTATCATTTCGAATAAAATAGTGGGAGTGTTTTAATTGAAGTCCAAATTAAAATAAATTTTATTTGAAATTTTGGCACTGATTTTATTCTCCATAAATTCTTGTAGAATTCCATGGCAAGTGTTTCACACTCCACGTTGTCTCTGAGAGCCATCCTTGAGAAGGATAAGCTCAGTGGGACTAATTACATGGACTGGTACAGGAACCTGAGAATTGTTCTCAGACAAGAGCGAAAGCTCTATGTCTTGGAAGAAGAAGCCCCCGAGGTGCCGACTGGGAACTCTTCCCGTACTGAGAAGGATACTTATAAGAAGTATACCGATGATGCTTTAGATGTCGAATGCCTTATGCTTGCCACTATGAACTCTGAGCTTCATAAGCAATATGAGAACATGGGGTGCAAGGAGATTGACGAGCATCTCAAGAAAATGTTTCAAGGGCAGGCTTGTCAAGAGAGGTTCGACGTCACAAAAGCGTTGTTTCAGTGCAAGATGGGAGTTCGAGACTCAGTAGGGACTCACGTACTCAAGATGATTGGGTATATAGAGAACCTTGAAAGACTGGGTTTTCCTCTTGGTCAAGAGTTGGCCACAGATCTGATCCTGCAATCATTGCCGGACAGTTATGTGCAGTTCGTCTTGAACTACAACATGAATGAAATAGACAAGACACTGCCCGAACTCCTAGGCATGTTGAGAACTGCCGAAATCAATATGAAGAAGGCCAAGCCTGCAAGCCCCATACTGATGGTGCATAAGGCAAGGGCAAGGCCAAGGGCTCTAAGAAGACGAAGGTGGGACCTAAGTCATACCTTGAGCCCAAGTCTTCAGCACTAATGAAAAAGAAAAGCACGGTGAAGGAAGGGAATTGCCACCACTGTGGCAAGGCTGGTCATTGGAGGAGGAACTGTCCTTTGTACATTGAAGGTCTGCAGAAATTGAAGGGAGGTATGACTTCCGCTTCAAATGTTTACGTTATAGAGATAAACCTTTCTGCTCCTTCATCTTGGGTATTGGATACCGGATGTGGTTCTCACATTTGTACAAATGTGCAAGAACTGGGAAGGAGAAGATTGCTGAGTAAAGGGGAGGTGGACCTCCGCGTCAGCAATGGAGCAAGAGTTACTGCTGTAGCCGTAGGGGTTTACCGTCTTTCTTTGCCCAGTGGGCTTGTAATAGAACTAGTTAATTGTTATTTTGTTCCGGCCATAACTAGAAACATTATATCTATTTCATGTTTGGACATGATTGGATTTTCTTTTATAATTAAGAACAACTGTTGTTCTATATTTAAGAATGATGTTTGTTATGCTGTAGCCCAATTGTTTAATGGTCTTTATGTTTTGAACTTGGACCATCTGATCTGTAATGTAGAAAATAATAAAAGACTAAGAACAAATGACTCGAACCCTACATTTCTCTAGCATTGTCGTTTGGGCCATATCAACGAGAAGCTTATATCCAAACTCCATAGAGATGGACTTTTGGACTCATTTGATTATGAATCATTTGAGCGATGCGAATCTTGTTTGTTAGGCAAGATGACTAAAGCTCCTTTCACTGGTTATACTGAGAGGGTTGAGGATCTCTTGGGTGTTGTACATAGTGATGTATGCGGACCCATGAGTTCCATGGCTAGAGGTGGGTATTTCTACTTTGTTACGTTTACTGATGATTTCAGTAGATACGGATATGTGTATCTTATGAAGTGCAAATCCGAGACCTTTGAAAAGTTCAAAGAGTTCAAGAATGAAGTAGAAAACCAGTTGGGTAAAAGGGTTAAAGCACTCCGATCTGATCGAGGTGGCGAATACCTGAGTCATGAGTTCCGTGATCATCTGAAAGAGTGTGGTATTGTATCACAGCTCACTCCACTTAGAACACCACAACATAATGGTGTGTCTGAGAGGAGAAATCATACTCTGTTAGACATGGTACGTTCGATGATGAGTCATGCAGACTTGCATGTTTCCTTTTGGGGTTTTGTTTTAGAGACTGCTGCAATGACATTGAATCGCGCTCCAATGAAAACGGTTCTGAAGACACCATATGAAATATGGACTGGGAAGCGTCCTAGTATGTCGTTCATTAAAATTTGGGGCTGTGAGGCATACGTGAGACGTCAAATGCCTGACAAGCTGGAACCCAAATCGGATAAATGTTATCTGGTGGGATATCCTAAGGAAACGAAAGGGTATTACTTTTACCTACCGTCTGAGGGCAAAGTGTTTGTCGCAAGGACTGGTGTCTTCTTGGAGAAAGAGTTCTTATCAAGAAAGACTGAAAAGGTAGAGCTTGAAGAAGTTCAAGAACCACATGTAATGAATGAACCGGAATTGGATTCTGAGACAGGACTACAAGATGTTGTAGCTAGAGAACCTGCTCAGGGAACACAAGTCCTACGTAGATCTGGTAGACCGAGGTTTGAGCCTGAGAGATATGGATTTCTCGTGTCTCAAATAGGTAATGTGTTGCTTATGGATCATGATGATGAACCAGCAACCTACCAAGAGGCTATGAATGGACCGGACTCCGACAAATGGCTTGAGGCTATGAAATCCGAAATGGACTCCATGTATGCAAACCAAGTTTGGAACTTGGTGGAACCACCTGAAGGGGTACGACCCATAGGGTACAAGTGGGTCTTCAAGAAGAAGACCGACATGGATGGGAATGTACAGACATTCAAAGGGCGACTGGTGGCTAAGGGTTTCAAGCAAATTCATGGTATTGACTATGATGAGACCTTTTCCCCTGTTGCCATGGTAAAGTCCATAAGGATATTGCTTGTTGTTGCTGTATATTATGACTACGAGATCTGGCAGATAGATGTCAAAACGGCTTTCCTTAATGGAAACCTCCTTGAGGAAGTGTATATGACACAACCCGAGGGTTTTGTATCCCCAGATGAAGCCACTAAAATATGCAAGCTGAATAAGTCCATCTATGGACTAAAACAGGCCTCTCGAAGTTGAAATCTTCATTTTGATGAGAAAATCAAAGAGTTTGGTTTCATCAAGAATGAAGATGAGCCTTGTGTTTACAAGCGAATCAGTGGGAGCATTGTTGTCTTCCTGATATTGTATGTAGATGACATACTGTTGATTGTGAATGACATTCCTACCCTGAAAGTTGTTAAGAACAACCTAGGGAACTGCTTTTCAATGAAGGATTTGGGTGAAGCGACTTATATACTCGGTATTAAGATCTATAGAGATAGATCGAAGAAGTTGCTGGGTTTGACCCAGAGTACGTACATTGAAAAGATGTTGAAGCGGTTCAACATGCTTGAATCCAAGAAAGGATTTTTGCCCATGTCTCATGGTGTGAATCTCTCTAAGGAACAGTGTCTGAAGTCTTGTGAAGATAAGGACCGCATGAAGTTGATTCCATATGCTTCGGCAATTGGATCAATCATGTACGTGATGTTATGTACTCGACCCGACGTCTCCTTTGCTTTGAGCATGACTAGCAGGTATCAGTCAGACCCTGGTGAGTGTCACTGGATTGCAGTCAAGAATGTCCTGAAGTACTTGAGAAGGACTAAGGATGTGTTCTTGGTGTACGGTGGAGAGGAAGAGCTCGTTGTAAGTGGTTACACGGATGCTAGCTTCCAAACTGATAGAGATGACTCCAAATCTCAGTCAGGTTTTGTGTTTTGCCTGAATGGAGGAGCTGTGAGCTGGAAGAGTTCCAAGCAAGAGACAGTTGCTGATTCTACAACAGAGGCCGAGTATATCGCCGCAGCTAATGCGGCGAAGGAGGCTGTATGGATTAGGAAATTCATCGGCGAGCTTGATGTACTTCCTAGCATTGTTGGTCCCGTAGTTCTTTACTGTGATAACAATGGTGCAATTGCACAATCTAAGGAACCTAGATCCCATCAGCGCTCCAAGCATATACTTTGGCTGTTTCATCTTATTCGTGAGATTGTCGAACGAGGAGATGTGAACATTTGCAGAGTGCCGACTGAGGAGAATATTGCGGATCCACTGACAAAGCCTCTCGCGCAGAGAAAGCATGATGGTCATACTACATCGATGGGTATACGATACCTAAATGATCAACTCTAGTGAGAATCTTGTGGATTGCATGTAAACATGTATTTTGTTGGCTATTTGTTCATATGATGGACAGTGTACCTAGTTTTTCTCTTACAATTAATGGCAAGTTCTTTTATTATGAGTTTTTCTATATGATAGTTAAATGTTAACATAATAGATACCCTTAGAATGTTCGCTTCCATGGGATATCAAGTACGTGACTTGAATGTGAGAGCCTATGATTTATTTGAAGCTTCATTCTTAAAAGGTCCCTGGTCGAGTATCATCATAGAAGCTAAGGGTGATGATGGTACATGAAGGCTAGCACGTGTGTTGACTGATGACCGGTTCTCACAGGTCATGATATTGTGATATCAAGTCATCACGTGGGTACTTGTTAGTGAACAAGTTGTACTGGACAGACCCAACCTGAGACTACTCTGTGGATTGTCATCCAATCGTGTCACGAGTAGGTCTCAATTGACAATGGTGTTGTGGTCCTTTAACCTGAAGTCACAGCATTCATCAAGTGAGGAAGAGCGTGCTTTGATGCCATCTAAAGTCTTCCTTGAGAAAGGTTGATGATAAGGGTGGTTGTTGGGCATGTTACGAATCATTTGGGTGTTTGTGTGTGAGCAAATATGGGATTTGTCCTCCTGTATGACAGGAGTTGCATCCATGGGCCCCTTGATGGAACTGGACTGAGAAATGCATGGCCATGCTTGGTTGAGTCAATATGTGATATTGGACTCACCATTCTCTGGAAGTCCGTCCTGGATCAAGAAACTTGGATTGAGCTATTACGAGGGTGACACGGTCCATGTCTCTAGTTCTTTCCGGATGTAAGGGACAAAGGGACAAAGACAACGCTGATACATTGGTCATAAAGGCTTATGAGTTATAAACTCTTATTGCTTGGGGAGCAATGATGCATTGCTAGATGCCGCTCATTGTTTGTGAGGTTTTTGGTTTGATACTTTCAAGATCAAGTGGGAGTCTGTTGGAGTTACCATGGTGATCTAGAAGTGGTCAAACATGTAATCTCACTGCCAACGCGATATGAGCCTGCAGGGTCGCACATAAGAGATGTGGAGAAGTTGGATGATTGACTGTGTTGGTAAAGGTTACCAATCACCGACCTGAATGGGGTTATGGGCAAAGTGTTGCCTTAAAGGATTGTTGGGTTGGGCAAATGTTGTCTTGAAGGACTGGTAAGAATTGTCGATCGAAGGTCGACGAGAATCATCAAGAATTGGTACTCTGATTCTCGCCGATCGACGAGAATCGTCGAGAATTGGTACTCTGATTCTCGACGATCGACGAGAATCATCGACCGCAGGTCGACGGTCGACGAGTATGATCCACCCCGCGTTCGGCGAGAATCGTCGAGTATTGTACTCTGATTCTCGCCGATCCTAGATGTGGTCCATCCTGCGTTCGGCGAGAATCGTCGAGTATTGTACTCTGATTCTCGCCGATCCTAGATGATACTCGCCGACTGATTCTCGCCGAATCTGCTTGATGATTCTCGCCGATCGTCGCCGATTCTCGCCGATTGATACTCACCGATTCTGGAACCCTAAATTCTGGGTGGTCTGCGGATAGCGATATTCCTAAGTCTATTTATTTCTTTGGTATAAAAGGACACTTAGGGTTTTCGGGAAACTTGATCTTCTTTCTGATTGAATCGAAATCGACGGAAGTGTTCCGTTGTTACGTTCGTTCCGCCGATCCCGAATCCCGCCGCCGACGGAAGTGTTCCGCCGCCGCCGTGCTCGCTCCGTCGACTTCCTCCTCTCCGGCGATCGTCGCTGGTGTTGTTATCCCTGGCGCGGACCTAGCAGTCCGTGGGAAAGCAAGGTGCGGTCTTTCTCCTTCCCGATTTTTCGTGCGACGGAAAGATCGGTGTTCTCCCGCTCGTGTGGATTTCTGCAGAGACGCATTCCACGTAGAACTCGCCACTAGCAAGAAGACAAAGTTTGGAGCATCTCCGTTGAGTTGTGACTCAACGCCACCGATGTAATTTTTGCCTAGTTGTATGTTAACTTCTTGATTCAACTACCATGGCCCGATCTCATCTCTTTTGGGTTTTCTTGATGTTTTTATTCTTCCGCTGCGTGCACAAGCGTTGTGTCATCCTCATAGAGAAACCCAACACCAAGCTTTTGAGGAGCTACCTAAAGAGAGGGTAGAAATTGCAAGCACATCAGCTTCTGAAGATGAGGAAGCTGCAAGGGCAAAGAAAAAGAAATTTCAAGTATTCAAGAGAAGGAGCCAGAATTACAAAAAGGCTTTGCAAACTATTGCACCACAGCCTATATCACAGCCAGTACCAACTGTTGATTATAGTGCTCTAATGGTTGCAATGCAAATTAAGCTTGATGAGCACAGGCAGGCCATTGAGAAGTATGTGGATGAAGGGCAAAAATCATTACAGTTTGATTTGGCCCAGGATATTAAGTCTATAAGATTTGAAATGAATCTTAATAAAAAGGAGATGACTGACTGCTTCCACAAGGGAGGGAATGTAGTAGTCTATTTGGCAACTCATCAAGAAAAGATAAAAGCTCAAGTAGATGAACTTGAAGAAACGCAAGGCTATGTACTGGAGAATCAAATCAGGATGAATGATAATTTGACAGAGTCTCACAATGCCATTATCACTGAGATGCAGAACATAGCTGCTGGACTGACTACTTCTACTGCTACTACTAAAGCAGAATTTGACAAAGCATTCCAAGAAAAAATAACTGCTGTTAAGACTGCCATACAAGACTCTCAGAAGATCATCACTGACAAACTCCAAAGGTTGAAACCTTATTTTAAAGATGGAGTCAACTATTTGGATGCCCAACTACGATTTCAAAAGGATGATTTGAGGGATCACATGGTTAGAGAAGTCATAAAGGGGAGAGGGTGTTAGTCAAAGCCAGCTCTGATCATGCCAAGTGGATATCTAATTCTATCAGAGCAACTCTTGGTAATCCTCCTTTATGTGATGATGATAATGTTGCAGAATCTGGGATTACTCCTGCATATCTAGGAGGGGAGCAACCTGAAGTGGCTCAAGTCATCTACCCTCCTCCAGATTTTGATATGATACATGCTGATATCCAGACAATGTATAGCCCACCTGAGGATAAGAAAAATGTTATCATAGAAAAGGTGATTCAGCCAGTATCTGAAGCTATGCAAGAAGCTCTGCAGAAAGAAGAAGAAACCAGATTGTCTAAGAAGAGGTTCAGGGAGCAAGCTGAACAAAGACCTGACTTTGAGCAGTGGAGCCCCACTTCAAGAAACATAATCTTAACTGCATGGAAAGCTGCAAAAGATAACATTCAAGACAGAAATAAATGGTTTTCTGAATTGGAATGGAGAAAGCATGAGATAAGGCAAGAAGCCATAGTCCAATATAGAAGAAAGGTCAAGATGGGAAAGCTACCTCCTACTGCCCAGGAGCCTAGCAAGTACTTTCTCAAGCCTTATCATTATTTTGAGAGGCAAAAGATTAAAGCAGAAGAGCTAAAGAAAAAGGATCTGAAAGGCAAGAAGCCTGCTGATGCTGAAGTTGTTGAAGCCCCTGTTCAAGCCAAAGTACAATCTGGAAAAGGAATAGTGATCAAGGAGGCTGAACAAAAATAGAATAGAATTTTCTTAAGTTTACTATGTAATCTTTTGATGTAAAACATTCTGTAAACTTTAGAATTATGTATATGACAAAGTGTTAGAACAATGTGCTGTGTGATAAATTTGCTTGTGTGATGAATTTATTTCATAATTGTTCTGAGATAATGTCTATGTATACATGTTTGATTGATACATGTTTATGTTTGCCCTGATATATAATCCTGCTTTACATCATTTTGTAATTTTATTATGAATGGTGTATATCATTGACTAAGGGTTATGACTTCTCCAAATATGGGGAGATTGTTGGGTACATTGGTACTAATGTACCTGATTTGAAGAAGCCTCACCCAACTCAATGATATACATCAAAATGTATTTGATGTGTTTTGAGTTTACTTGTGCAGGTTAAGTATTTGCAGGAAAGATGAAAAAGTTTCTAAGTCCATGTGTCGACACCCAGAGGGAAAGTGTCAACACTTAAGAAGACTTGTGTCGACACCCAGGCAAGCAGTGTCGACACTTGGAGTATTTGTGTCGACACTAGGGATGCAAAGTCGACACCAGACAGAATGTATCGACACAAGGAGCTGTGTCGACACTCAATGAAGAAAAGTGCAGTGAAGCTGTATCGACACTTAGCAGTTGTGTCGACACCCAGAGAAACTGTGTCTACATCAGAAAGTGTCGACACTTGGAGGCTGTGTCGACACTCAGCAAAAGTCAGCAGAGACTAAGTATAAGTGTCGACACAAGAAAGATGTGTCGACACTCAGCAGAAGACTCAACACTTGAAGAAAGTGTTGACACACAGAACAATGTGTCGACACACTGCAGAAGAGTCAACACTTGAAGAAAGTGTCGACACCCAGAACAATGTGTCGACACACTGCAGAAGAGTTAACACTTGAAGAAAGTGTCGACACAAGAAAGAATGTGTCGACACTTAGCTGAAGACTCGACACTTAGCAAAGTTCAGCAAAATTCTAAGTACAATTGTCGACACTAAGGAGATGTGTCAACACTCATCCAGAGTCTTAATAGAAGAAGAATGTGTCGACACATGGAGCAGTGTCGACACTCAGCAAGTATCAACACTGAAGGCTTGTGTCGACACCAAGAAGAAGTGTCGACAATTAACAAATTCAACACATGAAGATGTGTCGACACAAAGGAGTTGTGTCGACACTTACAAGAATTCAGCAATAGACTGAAGTACAAGTACTTGTGTCGACACACATTATCAGTGTCGACACATGAAGAAGAAGCAGTGTCGAGATATAAAATCTACAACACAAGGAGTTGTGTCGACACCTTGTAGGCTAGTGTCGACACTTAGACAACTTGTGTCGACACTTGTTCTATAAGTGTCGACACTTAAAGACAGACAGTCTTGACACTTGCAGACAGTTACAGAATTTTCAAGAACTGACTGGATGACTTGACAGCTGCATTCCAGCCGGTCTACTGCACCTGTCAGAGTTGTCAGAAGTCAGTTATGAACCGAACCAGCCGGTTACCATGAAGAAGGCCTATAAATAGGCTTATACTGTCAACAGTTAGAGATGATTGAATTAATGTTCAAGTGATCATTAACAAGAAGAAGATCTAGCTATTCCTTGAAGAATCTAGTGAAGATCTAAGAAGTTGGAGAGAGAGAGAGCTCCATCCAAGAAGTCAGTCATTGGAACCAGGCTGAGAAGAGGGTTCAGATTTGTTCTGAATCTTAAGTTGCAGAGATCAAGGATCAACTGCAGAAGAGATTAATCTTATTGTGTACTACTTTCAAGAAGCTTTGAAGAAAGCCAAGTCAGATTGATCTCAGCTGAGTTCTTCCAAGAACTCATCAAGAAACTCACAACTCTTCTCTCTTTTCTCTGAGTTGTAGAGTTAACATTTTTGTATTCATATTATCTTGTAGAATCCTTAGGGATCTGAGTTTTGTAAGCATGTAATTATAAAGGCTGAGTGTAGGGCCTGTGTGCCTGAGTGTAGGAGAGTTGTATCTCTGAGTGTAGGCCTGTTGTGGCTGAGTGTAGGCCTTGGTGGCTGAGTGTAGGCCTTGGTGGCTGAGTGTAGGCTTTGTGAAGAAGCTGAGTTGTAGGGCCTTGGGCCTGAGTTGTAGGAACCTTGTTTTGGGGTTCTGAGTGTAAGATCTGAGGATCTAAGATAGTGGAGGAGTTTGGCCGAATCTAGTACACTACTAGATAGGCGAAGGGGGAAAGTGGATGTACCCAAACCTTGGGGAACCACTATAAAACTGTGTGTCTACTGGTTGCTTGTGGAATTCTGTGATTGCTGAATGTGTGTTGTGATAAAGTAGATATAATTCTGTGTTTTAATCTGAATTCTGCCTAAAAAGTTAAAAAGATTTAAGTCACCTATTCACCCCCCCCCCTCCCCGTCTAGGTGATTAGGTACAATATCTTTCACCAAGGCTCCCCATTGCAATCTACCACGTAGAAAACCCGAAAAAAAACACACATTCGCACGGAGTCTTCTCCGGCCATTTATGCAATGCAACATCACCGATCCAGACCAACTTGTCCGGGTAGGCTTCACACATCATGCTTATGTCCGTTCTCGAATACGGACTCTAAACAACGGGTACTTTACATATCTACCCGAAGGAACGCCTCAAATTCACCGCAAACTCACGAGAGCGGGCTTCCTATGCTAAAGAAGGAGAGCTTCACATGCTTAAGTAGAGGATCGTTACCCTAGCGTTCTTCCTTGGCGCCATGGAAATGTAAGCGGATGAAAAGCACTGCACTCTCTTTGCCTCCGTAGATCCGAAGTCGGTTCGCGATTTGGAGTTCCGAAGCTCCTCCGGTGACCGGATCTAGGCTTTTTCTTCCTCCTTTGCTCTCCCCTCTCTCTAGACTTAGAAAGAGAACCACTCAAGAGAAATGAGGGTTTCAAAGTCCCAATCTCGGGTATATCCCAGTAGGAACAACCCCTAACCGTCGGATCCCAAAATAAGGAAACGAATGGCTACGATTCGTAGCTGAAAAGTAAAACATGTGCCGAACACAGCCTGCGACACGCCCGTGTCCAGGGCCGTCTCCCTCATTCGCCGTCAAAATCAACGCGTTACGAAACTTACACGGGTACTAACACGCCCGTGTTTAACCTGACACGCTCGTGTTCCAACTGACACGGCCGTGTGGTTGGCCGTGTGCCCCCATCGACACAGCCTCGAAAACAACCCGAGACTCACACAGGTCTTGGACACGCTCGTGTCCTATGTGACACGCCCGTGTCAATCCCGAACATGCCTGGGCTCCAGGTCCGTGTTCATTGTCTCGACACTTCGTCGAGCGAAGTTCGTCGACTACCCGACACGGCCTTGGACACGCCCGTGTCCTAGGCTGTGTTCCCTGTCTCGACACAACGTCGAGCGAAAATGTCGACACCCCAGGCCGATCATCGACACGGGCTTGACATGCCCTGAGACACGCCCGTGTCTCAGGCCGTGTTCCCTGCCAAATACCAGATTTGGCCCAAAATGCCTCCCGTCGCTCTTTTGAGTTTCGGGGCATTACAATTCTCCCCCTCTTAAAAGAATTTCATCCTCGAAATTACATAAAGGACATAAAGGAAAGAAACATAAAACTTAAATGGTACCTGAGTGAAACAACTCCGGGTAGTCCGCAATTGTCCCAACGGACCTTGACCATCCTGATCTCTTTATTGCGTAGCCGCTTGACTTCCGAGTCTTCAATACGTATGGGCTTGACCTTCGTCGTCAACCCACTATCAATCGGCACTTGGTCGACCGTGATCACTTGCGTAGACTCTTGCACCGCCTTCCGTAGCACCGATATATGGAATACATCATGTAGACCACTAAGCTCCACTGACAGCTTCAACCGGTACGCTGCTTCACCAATTCGCTCCAGAACCTCAAACGGTCCAAGGTACCTCGGGTTTAGCTTCTTCAAGCGCCGCACCCGCGAGACACCCTTGAACAGCTTGATCTTCAAGTACACCCAATCGCCAACAGCGAACTCCACGTTCCTGTGCTGGCATTATAGTACTTAGCCTGGTGTTGAAGCCAAATATGACCCCCAACTGGAGTTCGAAGAAAAAGGGGGTGCAGCCAAAACCTACTTCTCTCAAGTCTCAACCCTCGACTGGATTCAAAGGACCTAAGACTGACCCAATAGCCTCAGCAGGGAGGTCCCACCTCACACCCGGAAGATCTCTGAGAGCTTCCCCTCCAAAGCCAAAGCTGGGCTAGGAGCTCCTCAGAAAGCACTGGAATTTGGGAGATAATGATAGCTTGCTTTCTAAGGAGCCCTTATGGGTCTATTTATAGCATCTTGCTGTCCTGAAATTACTGGAAAGCCCCTAGTTGGTCTGCCAATAGCCGAATCTCGTTGTTCTTCTGAGGGTACTGAAGTAATTTCTCCTGAGGGCAATTGGGACATTCTACCTAAGGCCCTGGGCCCCCCTCGGCGAGAGCAGAGCCGAGGACCTCATTTCCAGAGCCTGGCGCGAACGCTCTCGCCTGCTTACAGGCGAGAGCCCTTTGGGATTGGAGCCTGGCGCAAGCGCAAGCGTTCCCGCGCCGGCCGCGCTCGACGATCTTGGCCCGTTGTTCTTCGTTCGACGAATCGGTTGCGCTCGCCGATCTTGGATCGACGATCTGGCGCGATCGTTCCCGCCTACTTGGGCGAGATCTTCCTTGGGGCGGGAACTCCTTCGGCTAGCCCAATTGTGACCATTGTGCCTCCTGGTCTGACTCAGCGAATATGGGGTTGTACACAATCCCCGCTCTTTTTGAGCTAGCTCTGTGCTCGAAAAGACATGTCCAACCCAAAAAATATTCGCTGAGCACGTGTCAACATCAGGGAATCTTTCGGTGGGTCGTACGGTGCCTATAAATATGTGTGCTGATAGACCGCCATAACACTTCCCTCGAGTCGTCGTTCTCCGCCTGAGCTCTCGCCTCCTCTCGCGATGCCTTCCAAGCGCGCCGAGAAAACGCTTTTGTAGGATCTGCAAGACCGCATCAACGCGGCACAGGCACGAGCCAGGGCTAACAGCGCCCTGGTTGCCCCATGGCTAGCGAGACATTCGTCGGTCGCTGAGCCTTCTCTGCCCAAGAAGAAGAAGAAGAAGAGGGCGAAGGTGGTTCAGCGGGACCTGCCCCGCGAGAACAGGAGCCCGCCTACCCCAACCCCTAGCCGCGCGGATGGCCCCTCGCCACGGAAGGTATGCCCGATTTGCCAATTATTGAAAACACCAGCTGCTCAGTAGTTGACGCGATACCTCTCGCAGGAGACGGTTCCCGATGCTGCCGCATCCCCGCGAGAACCCCTGGATCCATCCTCTAGCCATCACGAGGATCAACCGCGGGTTCCAGAGGTGGCCCCTCCACCTGACCCGAACACCGCAGGTAACGGTTTCCCCTCTCGCCCTTAACCTAAATCTTTGAATGTTGAACTGTTTTCTCGCAGCGCCAGTTTTCGCACCGCCGGATCTCGCCACCCGGGAGAGCGGGCGAGAGCTGCGAATCAGCCTGCCCTCGCGGTTGATTCCTCCCTACCGGCGGGAGGAAATACTGCCGAGTCCTCCGCGCCTCCGGTAGAAGCCAGCCCTCCTGTGGGAGAGGAGACCCACTCCCCCGCTCCCGACCAAGCCGGGATCACCATTCGCAAAGTTTACCCCCCCCCCCCCCGGAAAAGGAAAGCCAATCCACCTCCTCTTTGGAGCTGAGGGGGGGCTGGGCCTTCTCGCCTGCCGTCGACCGGGGGGCCTCGTCATGCTGCAGGTATATGGAAACTTTATCACAGCTACCCTTTAGCTCTCGCTATAACAGGAACTCTTTTGCCAGGGGACATGGGCTCGCGGCTTGGAGCTGAGGTAGAGGAAGAAGAAGAAGAAGAAGAAGAAGAGGGGGAAGATGGCGAGAGCTCTCCCTTCCCCTCGTCTGACGAGATGGAGGAGATCTTGACTGGTGCCGGGAGCGCTAAAAGACGGGGGAAGAAGGTCGTCGCCGTCCTATCGAAGCTCATCCGGCGAGAACGGGTCCGCGACCTTGCGGCGAAAGAGTTTCGCCAGTCCGTGGAGAAGAGGCTAGAGACTCTGGAGCGGGATTATCTCATCGGCGAGATGGACCGGCCGGGGGGAGCTACCGCCGGATCCTCACCCGAGAGGTTCATCGAGCGAATCCGGGACTTGTCTCGCCGGGTTGACCTGGGATGCAGTGTTCTGTCGTCCTACTTCAACCCGCATGCGCCACCCCGGACCAAGCTGCGGGAGCGAGGGAAATGGCGGTGGGAGCAAGGTAAATGTCGCTGGGAGCCTTATTTGAAGCGCGAGACCTCCCTTCTCTTCCCCAAGCCTTCCCCTTCTCAGATGTACCCTTATTTATTCGCTTAGAATTGTAACTAATAATTCTGCGCTTATCGCTCACTTTTTATCCCGTTCTCGCTCAGCGAGAGCCATAACTCGACACTTGTTACTTTTTTATTATTGTATGCGTATATGTTATTTTCCTGGGCTCTTGGGTGGCGAGAGCCACCTTGCTTCCGCCTATCTTGCCTGTCCGCGTGTCATCTCGCAACGTTTGCGCTAGTCACTTAGTTAATCGGTCACTGTCAAACTCGGGCGGGAAAAATGAAGCGTCGCTGACCTAGGACATGCCGGCTGTACCCCCGCCGCCTTTCTGAAAACAGCCATCATTATCACGGTTTTCTATAAATAGGGAAGCTCACCTACCACATTCATTTCTCCAATTCTAGTCTCTCTCCTCTTCTGTTGCTTTCGCGGTCTCTCCAAAGCTCTCGCCTGTCTCCGCCTTCTCCTTCCGTTCTCGTACCGTTCTCGCTCTCGCCTTCTTCTTGAAGCTCTCGCCTTAAAACCTTTCATCGCGATGCCAGGCGGAGGTGAGGGACAATCCAACTGCGCGGAAGCTTTTCAGAAGCATCTTTTTCCTTCCTGCACTCTCACCGCGGATGAGTTCAACCTAATCAAGACTCAACACGTTCCCGCCAGTTTCACCGCGCGGAACCCGGGCAATCACGACAAGGCAAACACCGCAGGGGAGGGGGAGCTCGCCATCCCCATCGAGCACTTCGAGGTGGGCTTCCGCCTCCCGCTGTGGCCCGAGATGCGGCAGGCCCTCCGGTATTACGGGGTGGTTCCCGCGCAACTGAATCCAAATTCAGTTGCGATTCTCGTGGCTTTCATATGTTATATGCGGTCCGAGAGGATCGAGTTCAGCTTGCCGATCTTCCGCAAGCTGTTTACTTTCCGCGCAAAAGGAGGGGTGGTATTCTTCTCAGGGCAACTGCTCAAGACAATCGGTCTCGCCAACAAGCACCATCACTGGGGCGAGAGGTTCATCTACATTTCTGGCGACTTCGGGAACGTACCTCTTGCCCCCATCCAATATGAGGACGCTGCCTACAAGCCCTCCTCCTTGGGCTCGCGCGAGAGCGCCCTCCTTGAGTTCTTTGGAACCAAGGACTTCGACGTCCTCTACCTTCGGCGAGACGTCGATTCTCTCCTCCCTGTGCTTCCAGGAGAAGGTAAAAGTCTCACCTTTATCTTGCTTTTCCTTGTCTTCTTCAAGGTTGGAACTTAGTGTCATTGTTTTCGCAGGAGAGCGCGAGATCCCCTTACGCCAGCCTTTTGGCGAGGCTCGCGCCGCAGGGAGCCAACCTCCTAAAGACCCGCTGGCTCTTGGGAAGGCCGTCGCGCAAGCCTGCCGGAAAGAGTCGGCCCCTACTCCTTCAGGTGGTGCCATGAAGTGAAAGCCCGGTGCCCCCGCGCCTCAACCAATCAAGAGACCCAAGACAACCGATACCAAGAAGGGCAAGGCCGTCGTGCTGCCGCCCGCCCAACCTCTCCCTGCAGGCCGCTCCTTTGAGGAGGTCTTGCAGGCCGTTAGCAAGATTGCGGCCACCAGGGGCGGCCCTGAGACCCTGCCGAGAACCCTCAGGCCCCTGGGGCCGCAGAGAGCGAGGGTGCCGCCGCCGGGACCTCCGGCCAGCCCCTGTCTGGAGAGGTGCCGCGGGGCCATCGTAATTTTGGTCTCGGCATGAGGTATCTGGACGCGAAAAACAAGCCGCTGCTTTAGTGGGATCCTGACGCCAACAAGGTCTCGATCTCGTCCCTCTTGCCAAGCTGGGCAGAGCGAGACGAGGTCACCAGCGAGGCTTTCGCGTTAGGCTACTGCCTCTACAGCCGGGAGGATGCTAGCGTCTACGATAGGATGTCGACCCAGCTGCTGGCCTACGACTCCACTCGCGCCCTGATGCGTGGGCTGGAGCTTGCGCACATGTGTGCTCTCCGGAGCATCACAATAGACCGCAATTTTCAGGACATGTTCAAGGCTAGGGATGATACGGTGGCTCAGGCTGCCACTCTGGCCAAGGAGCTGGCCGAGGCCCAGCAACTGCTATCCTCGCGCCAGGCGGAAGTGGTAAGCGAGATCTTTCACAGTGCTTACTCTCGCTACTTTATCTCTTCTCTTTTATGCTAACCTTTTGTTGCTCAGGATTCCGCCCAAGCCACGCTTCGCGAGGAGCTATCCCAAGCCCGATACGACAACATTCTCCTGCGGGAGCAGATTTTGCGTCTCGAGGCGAGTGCGCCCCCCCCCCGCTGGACGAGAGACTGAAGAGCCGGTATTACTCGGTTTATGATATCGACAAGCTGCTCCAGGGGAACGCGCAAGCTACAGTAAGGTTGGCGCTGGAGACGCTGCGAGACGTCAACTGCTGGGATGGGAGGGGCAAAGACATCACTGCTCAACAGCTCGTTCCATGGCTTTTCGAGCCCATTCCAAAGCACCCGGGAGCCCCGGATACCCCACCCTCGGACGTCCCGAAATATCCTGCAGCGGGTGGCGAGACCTCTAGGGAGAGCTCCTGCGAAAGCTCCAGCGGGAGTTCAAGCGGGAGCTCGGAGGGGTATAGCTTGTCTCCATGAGGGGGGCCCTCTTCCTTTTCTTTCCGCCTCTGCTTTTTATTTCCGCCTCAATGTAAAGCGCGAGACGCTACCAGTTTGTTCTTATATATAATATATTTAATGCAAACGTTTTTATTGTAAATATCTCCCCATGTTATCGTGAATGTGCTCGATGTAATTGTTGTGGTCGAATGTTTCCGGCGTGTGCTTCCGCCGAGGCCCTTGGCCTTCCTAGGATAGTCTTCCTTAGCGATGGATAGGCGGGAACCTACTGCAAACTACCCGCCGGAAGCGTGGCTCACGAACCCTTAGGTCGGAATCGTCCCCTTTAGCCTGTGCGAACCCCTTCAGGCCCGTCGCATAACGATTCCGCCTGTTTGTTCGAGAATATTAAGAGGAGCCTTCTCGGCGAAATCCCCCCCACTGCGAGACCTCTTTGACGGGGACTTCCCTGTCGAGATATATCCCTGTCAAGACCTTTCCCATCTTTTCCATTTTGTATTCCCGATTCACTTCCTGCCTTGTCCAAACCAAGCCAACCAAACCAAACCTATCCCCCACAGGCGAACCTTCGGACCTGCCAGCTAGGTGAGAGCCTGCGCAGCGGGTCTACCTGGGGCCGAGCCGAGCTCGGGGTGCCGATGACATTTCCACAAACCTAACCTAGCCTACCCTAACCAATCCTAAACTATCCCCCACAGGGGAGCCTATGGACCTGCCAGCTAGTAGGAGCCAGGCAGCGGGTCTACCTAGGGCCGAGCCGAGCTCGGGGTGCTGATGAAGATCTCAAACCAAACCTATCCCCCATAGGCGAGCCTACGGACCTGCCAGCTAGATGAGAGCCTGCGCAGCGGGTCTACCTGGGGCTGAGCAGAGCTCGGGGTGCTGATGAAGATCTCAAACCAACCAAACCTATCCCCCACAGGCGAGCCTACGGACCTGCCAGCTAGATGAGAGCCTGCGCAGCGGGTCTACCTGGGGCCGAGCCGAGCTCGGGGTGCCGATGAAGATCTCAAACCAAAACCTATCCCCCACAGGCGAGCCTACGGACCTGCCAGCTAGATGAGAGCCTGCGCAGCGGGTCTACCTGGGGCCGAGCCGAGCTCGGGGTGCTGATGAAGATCTCAAACCAACCAAACCTATCCCCCACAGGCGAGCCTACGGACCTGCCAGCTAGATGAGAGCCTGAGCAGCGGGTCTACCTGGGGCCGGGCCGAGCTCGGGGTGCCGATGAAGCTCTCAAACCAAAACCTATCCCCCACAGGCGAGCCTACGGACCTGCCAGCTAGATGAGAGCCTGCGCAGCGGGTCTACCTGGGGCCGAGCTGAGCTCGGGGTGCCGATGAAGATCTCAAACAATAACCTATCCCCCACAGGCGAGCCTACGGACCTGCCAGCTAGATGAGAGCCTACGCAGCAGGTCTACCTGGGGCCGAGCCGAGCTCGGGGTGCCGATGACGATCTCAAACCAAACCTATCCCCCACAGGCGAGCCTACGGACCTGCCAGCTAGATGAGAGCCTGCGCAGCGGGTCTACCTGGGGCCGAGCCGAGCTCGGGTTGCCGATGACGATCTCAAACCAATCCTAACCCCCACAGGCGAGCCTACGGACCTGCCAGCTAGATGAGAGCCTTCGCAGCGGGTCTACCTGGGGCCGAGCCGAGCTCGGGGTGCCGATGACGATCTCAAACCAAACCTATCCCCCACAGGCGAGCCTACGGACCTGGCAGCTATATGAGAGCCTGCGCAGCGGGTCTACCTGGGGCCGAGCCGAGCTCGGGGTGCCGATGAAGATCTCAAACCAAAACCTATCCCCCACAGGCGAGCCTTCGGACCTGCCAGCTAGATGAGAGCCTGCGCAGCGGGTCTACCTGGGGCCGAGCCGAGCTCGGGGTGCCGATGAAGATCTCAAACCAAACCTATCCCCCACAGGAGAGCCTATAGACCTGCCAGCTAGATGAGAGTCTGCGCAGCGGGTCTACCTGGGGCCGAGCAGAGCTCGGGGTGCCGATGACGATCTCAAACCAAACCTATCCCCCACAGGAGAGCCTACGGACCTGCCAGCTAGATGAGAGCCTGCGCAGCGGGTCTACCTGGGGCCGAGCCGAGCTCGGGGTGCCGATGACGATCTCAAACCAAACCTATCCCCCACAGGCGAGCCTACGGACCTGCCAGCTAGATGAGAGCCTGTGCAGCGGGTCTACCTGGGGCCGAGCCGAGCTCGGGGTACCGATGACGATCTCAAACCAAACCTATCCCCCACAGGCGAGCCTACGGACTTGCCAGCTAGATGAGAGCTTGCGCAGCGGGTCTACCTGGGGTCGAGCCGAGCTCGGGGTGTCGATGACGATCTCAAACCAAAACCTATCCCCCACAGGCGAGCCTTCGTACCTTCCAGCTAGATGAGAGCCTGCACAGCGGGTCTACCTGGGGCTGAGCCGAGCTCGGGGTGCCGATGAAGATCTCAAACCAATACCTATCCCCCACAGGCGAGCCTTCGGACCTGCCAGCTAGAGGAGAGCCTGCGCAGCGGGTCTACCTGGGGCCGAGCCGAGCTCGGGGTGCCGATGAAGATCTTGTAAAAAGTAGCGAACAAGCAAGAACAAACGGATAGACTTTTGAATAATTGAAATTTTATTATCCAAAAAAGATATCATTTACAAAGGTATGACCTCCCTTATATAGAATGGAGGAGATAGGAGAGAGTATAAACAAACAATGTGGGACTAAACATGTACAGGGCTGAGCGGCTAGAAATAAAAGAGACCGGACAGGCCGCGCGGTTAGACAGATGGGTTAACCGCACGGCAACTCCAGCAGGATAAGAACAAGCCGCAATGTGAGTCCGAAAGACCGCCCGGTCTCCAAGTTCCAGAGGAGACCGCCAGACCGCTCGGTCAACAAACCGCCAGACAAGACCGCAAGGCCGCCCGGTCTAATACTTCAACACTCCCCCTCAAGCTGGAGCATAGATATCAATCATGCCCAGCTTGTCACAAATGTGGAAGAAGGAAGTAGAGACCGGCTTGGTGAAGATATCTGCCAATTCCTTGTCAGAGGTGACAAACGGAGTACAAATCTGTTTCTTCAAAATCTCTTCCCGAATGAAGTGACAGTGAACCTCTATATGCTTTGTTCTCTCATGGAAGACCGGATTTCTGGATATATATATAGCGGCCTTGTTGTCACAGAACATAGGAAGAGGATAGTCATATACCTAGCCCAGGTCAAGCATGAGAGCCCGCAACCACTTTAACTCACACGTGGTTGACGCCATACTCCGGTATTCGGCTTCTGTACTGGATCTGGAGACAACAGACTGTTTCTTGCTCTTCCAACTCACAAGATTTCCTCCAACAAAAGTACAAAAACCTGATGTGGATTTGTGATCGCCTTTGTCGTCCGCGTAACTTGAATCTGAGTAGGCCTCAACTCTCAGATGACCATTCTTCTGAAAGATTAGCCCTTTGTCGGGTGCTGCTTTGATGTACTCTAAAATCTTCAGGGCAGACTGAAGATGGCACTCCCTGGGGGCTTGCATAAACTGACTGACCTTGCCTACAGCATAGGCGATGTCGGGTCTAGTCACCGTGAGATAGATGAGTTTGCCTACCAAACGTCTGTACCTTGTGACATCAGATAGAAGAGGCGAGTCATCCGTCCACGTTTTGTCTTCTCCAACAGCCAAGGGAAACCGAGCCGGTTTGGCACCTATCAATCCTGCTTCTTGTAGAAGATCAAGGGCATACTTCCGTTGGGAGAGAACCAACGAGTCAAGTTTCTGAGAGATTTCTATACCCAAAAAGTATTTCGAGGAGCCCATATCCTTTGTGACCAAGTGTTGACGGAGGTGCTTCTTCGTCAAGTCCACCCCATCTCGGTCATCGCCAGTAAGAAGAATATCATCCACATATACGGCCAAAACCACCAGTCCCGAGATCGTTTTGCGAATGATTAAGGAGTGATCGGCCGAACTCCTTGTAAAGCCGATGGTAGCCACAATGCCACTGAATTTGTCGAACCACGCCCGAGGGCTCTGCTTTAGGCCATAAATGGCCTTCTTCAAATGGCATACGAGTGTCTCCCCCTGAGCAACATACCCAGGAGGTTGCTCCATGTAGACGTCCTCCTGAAGATCACCATAGAGAGGCATTCTTCACATCAAGCTGGGAAATAACCAATCTCGGTTAACAGCCACAGAGAGAAGAACCCGGATGGTGCTGAGGCGAGCAACCGGAGAAAAAGTATCAAAGTAATCAATGTCGTAAGTCTGAGTGATGCCCTTGGCCACCAGTCTGGCCTTGTAGCGATCCACAGTACCGTCGGGGCGAAATTTCACAACGAAGACCCAGTGACAGCCAACCACATCAGTGCCCACGGGAGGAGGAACAAGGGTCCAGGTACCCCTTTCAGTAAGAGTAGCCATCTCCTCATCCATGGCAGACTTCCAATGAGGGAGAGCAAGAGCCTCCTGGTAGGTGCGGGGAGTAGAAGTAGCGGAGATAGCCAAGGCAAAACACCTGCGAGAAGGAGAAAGCCGATCATAGGAAACAACTGTCATAAGCGGGTGTTGAGTACACGCCCGCACCCCTTTGCGAAGAGCAATGGGAAGATCCAGGTCGACGGGTGCGTCAGCGACCGGAGCGTCCGTGGCGGAGAAGGCTGGCCCGGGACTAGAGAGAGACGGCGGCGGAGATGAGGGTGGAGGGGTGGGTGGGGAGACGGACTGGGAAGGAGACGGTGGAGGAGGAGACGGAGGTGGGAAGACGTCGAGAGGCGTGGAGGGAATGGAGAGATCAGAAGGAAGAGAGGAGGTAGGAGAGAAGTAGGAAGCATTCTCGAAAAATGTCACATCCGCGGAGACAAACTGCTTGCGGAGAAGGGGGTCAAAACAGCAATAGCCTTTTTGAGTGGTAGAGTACCCCAAAAAGATGCACTTTGTGGAACAGGGGGAAAGCTTGTCGCGGGTAGCGGAGGGAGCGTGAACAAAGGCCGTACAGCCAAAGACACAGAGAGGGAGAGGAAAAGGTTTCTTGTGGGGGTAGAGAATGGAGAAGGGGGTCTGGCCGTGGAGAACTGCGGAGGGAAGGCGATTGATGAGATAGCAGGCGAGGAGCACAGCGTAGCCCCAGTAGGAGCGAGGGACGTGCATCTGCGTCATGAGAGTACGAGCAACATCAAACAGGTGACGGTTTTTACGCTCCGCCACCCCATTCTGCTGGGAGGTGTAAACACAAGTCGTTTGATGAATAAGACCATGTTGGTGAAAGAAAGAGGAGAACTCATGATTAAGATATTCTTTGGCATTATCAGAACGTAAGATTTTAATAGAAATTGCAAACTGATTTTGAATCATAAAATAAAATGATTGCCAAATAGAAAAGAGTTCAGAGCGATCTTTTAATAGATACACCCAGGTACATCGTGAAAAATCATCTATAAAAGTGACAAAATAGGAACTACCCCGACCAACAGTGAGGGTAGGAGCAGGAACCCATACATCAGAATGAATAAGATCAAACGGGCGAGTGGAGCCACGGCCTTGCTTCGGAGGGAAGGAGGAGCGATGATGTTTGCCAAGCTGACACGCATCACAGTTGAGCGGAGAACTGGTAGGAGGTAAGTGGGGCAGAAGCTGGCGAAGAATCCGAGGAGGAGGATGTCCAAGGCGAAGATGCCATTGAAGTAGATCTGTAGAGGAGGAGTAAGCGGACAGAGCGGAAACATCGTCGAGGAAGTAGAGGCCGCCGCTCTCAGTCCCAGTAGCAATCGTCCGCTGGGTCCTCGGGTCCTGAAAAGAACAAGTAGTGGGAGTGAATAAGACAGAGCACTGAAGTTGCCGGCATAAAGTAGTAACAGATAACAAATTGCACGGGAACTTCGGGACATAGAGAGTGTCCTCCAAGCAAAGCGATGGGGTGAGTTGAACCATGCCCGTCCCATGAACCGGGGACGGTGAACCATCCGCCACACGAACCGGGGGTAAGCGGTCATGTGTCTCAAGACGGGAGAAGCAATGAGGGTTGTCAGTCATATGATTTGTAGCACCAGAGTCAATCAGCCATTTACCTTGGGTAACGACGTGGGCACTACCTGACGTCGTGGTCACAGAGGCAGATGGACGATAAGAAGCGGAGGCCGAAGGAGCATCACCGGAAGGGCGAAGATGAGGATGTTTCTGCCAGCAGCGGTCAACAGAATGGCCGGTACGGCCACAGTGAGAGCAGAGGAACCGGGACGAACCCCGTCCGCCGGAATGGCCGCGGCCACTAGGTCCCCCCCTCTGAGCTTGGTGAGCAAAGGAGTCCTGGGAGGGTGGGGAGGCCAACAGAGGCCGCTGGAGCAGCGAAGTAACAGCGGCAATGCGAGCCGCGGTGGAATCCAAAGTAGGATATTCCGCCTCACCCAGGATCTGCTGGCGGATCAGATCATAGGAATCGGGAAGACGGAGAAGATAACAAACAACCAGGAGTTCCTGGAAGTGTTTGTGCTGTTCGGCTAAGTCCGCGGAGAAGGGGCGATTCTGGAGAATTTCAGCACCAAGAGCCTGAACCTGCTGATAAGCCGCAGCAGGAGACATGGAAGGGCGGGCGAAGAGGTCCGCATAGAGAGTATAAATGCGGGACGTCTGTCCCCCCTTCGAATAGAGAGCAGCGAGGTGAAGCTAGGCGGCCTTGACCATTTCATCATGGCGAATGACGGGAAGGCACTCATCAGAAAGGCTGTTGGCTAGCCACGTGCGGACAAGAGCATCGCTCGCATCCCAGTCATCAAACTCAGGAGAGTTACGAGGAGGAGGGTCATCGGTGAGGTGATGACGCTTGCGCTGAGAGCGAAGAAGAAAGGTGAAAGAAACACTCCAATCAGGATAGTTGGAGCCAACAAGCTTAGAAAGGGTGCCAAGGTTTCCCGAAGGAGGAGGTGGAGAAGGAGCCGCAGGAGTGGTGGAGAGAACAGGGGCGGTGAGACCGGAAGTAGTCATAGAACACAGCAAGAAACCGCGCAAGAAGATGCGAAGCCGCATTGAAAAAAAAGGAAGAAGCCGCGCGAACACAAGCGGCTAGGAAGCAGTCAAAGGCACAGAGGGGAAGAGGTCGCGCGGACTGAAAAGGCCGAGCAAACAGAAGAGGAGAGGAAGCAAGAGGCAGCGACAACAACAAGTCGCAAGCCGGGCGAACAGAAACAGGCCGCAACGACTAGGAAGCCGGAGTGGCAAGACGGAACGAGGGGCGCGGCGACCACAAAACAGGTCGCGGCGACGAATAGCAGCAGGAGAAGAGAACCAAGGAGAAACAAGCCGCGCGAACAGGGCAGCGGATAGAAGAGAAGGCAAGCCGCGAAGACAGGTCGCGTAAGCAGAAAACAAGCCGCGAGAATCAGAGAGCGCACACAATCAGGAGGAAAAGACCGTGTGCTCTGATACCATGTAAAAAGTAGCGAACAAGCAAGAACAAACGGATAGACTTTTGAATAATTGAAATTTTATTATCCAAAAAAGATATCATTTACAAAGGTATGACCTCCCTTATATAGAATGGAGGAGATAGGAGAGAGTATAAACAAATAATGTGGGACTAAACATGTACATGGCTGAGCGGCTAGAAATAAAAGAGACCGAACAGGCCGCGCGGTTAGACAGATGGGTTAACCGCACGGCAACTCCAGCAGGATAAGAACAAGCCGCAATGTGAGTCCGAAAGACCGCCCGGTCTCCAAGTTCCAGAGGAGACCGCCAGACCGCTCGGTCAACAAACCGCCAGACAATACCGCAAGGTCGCCCGGTCTAATACTTCAACAGATCTCAAACCAAACCTATCCCCCACAGGCGAGCCTACGGACCTGCCAGCTAGATGAGAGCCTGCGCAGCGGGTCTACCTGGGGCCCAGCCGAGCTCGGGGTGCCGATGACGATCTCAAACCAAACCTATCCCCCACAGGCGAGCCTACGGACTTGCCAGCTAGATGAGAGCCTGCGCAGCGGGTCTACCTGAGGCTGAGCCGAGCTCGGGGTGCCGATGAAGATCTCAAACCAAAACATATCCCCCACAGGCGAGCCTACGGACTTGCCAGCTAGATGAGAGCCTGCGCAGCGGGTCTACCTGGGGCCGAGCCGAGCTCGGGGTGCCGATGACGATCTCAAATCAAACCTATCCCCCACAGGCGAGCCTACGGACCTGCCAGCTAGATGAGAGTCTGCGCAGCGGGTCTACCTGGGGCCGAGCCGAGCTCAGGGTGCCGATGACGATCTCAAACCAAACCTATCCCCCACATGCGAGCCTACGGACCTGCCAGCTAGATGAGAGCCTGCGCAGCGGGTCTACCTGGGACCGAGCCGAGCTCGGGGTATTACAAAACACACGATTACGTTACGTCATGAAAAGTTTGACACTAGTTAAGGGAAAATCAATCGATGTAGTATAATAAGTTTATTCTTGAGATACATGGTTACATCCTTCCCCCTTCACGGGTAGAAGCGTTTTAGGTCATCACCGCTCCAGGTGTGGCTTAGGGCCCTCCCTTCCACGTCCTGGAGGTAGTATCCTCCCGTTCCGAGGACTTCCTTCACTATGTATGGACCTTCCCAGTTCGGGTGGAGCTTGCCCACGGGAGCCGACCTTCCTGCTGCGTCAACCTTTCTCAGCACCAGATCCCCCTTAGTAAACTGCTTGACCCTGACATGCTTATCGAAATGCTTGGCCATCCGTCGCTTGATCTCTTCTTGCCTTATAGCCGCCACGTCTCGCAGTTCCTCCACCATATCTAACGAGAGGCGCTGCCCCTCCTCATTCTCCACCCTCCAAGCCTTGTCTCCTTCGCCCGCGGCTGTGACTCGCGGGGACCGGACCTCGAACTCCACTGGTAGGACGGCCTCACACCCATGAGAGAGCTTGAAGGGGGTCTCACTGGTGGCCGTGTTCGGGGTTGTTCGTAGGGCCCACAGGACCGAGGGGAGCTGTTCCACCCAATTCCCCTTTAGGTTCTCCACTTATTTCTTTAGTAGGTTCATAATGATTTTGTTTGCTGCTTCCACCTGGCCGTTACTCCGGGGGTGGTGGACGGAGGCAAACCGGAGATCTATCTCTAGTTGGGCGCAGAAGCTGATGAACTCCTCGCTGGCAAACTGGGGTTCGTTATCAGTCACTATTGCTTGGGGCAACCCATGTCTGCAAATGATCTCCCCCCAGACGAAGTTCCTTATGACCTGCGAGGTGACCTTGGTCAAGGCTTTAACCTCTAGCCACTTCGAGAAATAATCGACCATGACCAAGAGGAATCTCCTCTGCCCACTAGCCGGAGGAAAGGGCCCAACTAAGTCCATTCCCCAGATAGCGAATGGCCACGGTGCCGTGATACTTCGGAGCCTTTGAGCTGCCAAGAGCTGAAGGGTGGCGTAGAGCTGACATTTTTGACACCTTCTTGAAAACTCCATGGCATCCTTCCTTAGGGTGGGCCAGAAGTACCCCTGCCTGACCACCCTTGCCTCCAACGTCCTTCCTCCCGAGTGACAGCCGCACTCACCCGAGTGCACCTCCCTCAATATCTTCGGGATCTCTTCTTCGGTCACACATCTAGCTAGGAGCCCTGACAACACCTTACGATGCAGGCCCCCCTCCATCATTAAGTAGTGAGCTGCTTTGCGCTTGAAGCTTCTCCCGACCTTGGTCCCTTCAGGAAGTTCACCGGTGGTTAGGAAGGTCACAAATGGATCCACCAACGAGGGTTGCCGATCCACCACCATCAACTCTCCTTCCTCGATAGCCGGTCAGAATAGCTCCGTCAAGGTTCCTCCCCCCCGAGGTCCGAACTTGGCTAATCGATCGGCGGCTATGCTTTCTTCCCTTGGAACATATTGAATCGAGAATGACCGGAATCCTCCGATGATCGCCCTTACCTTGGAGAGGTATTTGATGAGGGTAGGCTCCCGAGCTTCAAACTCTCCTCGGATCTGCGATGCTACTACCTTTGAATCAGTGAAAGCTTCCACATCCCGAATCTCCAGCTCCTTTGCCAAGCGGAGGCCGGCGATCATGGCCTCATACTCCGCTTGATTGTTGGTCACGGGGAAATATAAAATGACTGCTTGCTCTATGGTTACCCCCTGAGGACTTGTCAATACCACCCCTGCCCCGAGGGAGTGCCTTCCCGAGGCCCCATCAACCATCAACTTCCTTGCTTCTTGGGGTTGCTGCTCTCCCCCTCGACTTCAACGATGTATTCTGCTAGGAAGTCTGCCACTGCCTGTGCCTTGATGGAGAGCCTTGGGACAAAGGAGATGTCGAACTCGCTTAGCTCAATGGACCACTTAGCCAGTCTCCTCGAGTGCTTCACTCCTTCGAAGATCTTGCGAAGAGGGTGGTCGGTCACCACCCTATTCGAATGCGCTTGGAAGTACGGCCGGAGTTTCCTTGCTGAGATGACCAAGGCGTAAGCGAGCTTTTCCAGGATGGGGTAGCGAAACTCTGCTTTCCTCAATATCCGGCTGACGTAGTAGATGGGCAGCTGCTTCTTTCCTTCTTCCTTCACTAGGACAGAGCTCACCGCCTCTGCTCCTACCCCGAGGTACAAGGTCAGGTCCTCTCCTTCCTTTGGGCTCTGAAGGAGAGGAGCCTGAGAGAGTTGTCTTTTCAGCCCTTGGAAGGCCTCTTTGCACTCGGTTGTCCATTCGAACCTTTGATTCCCCCGCAGCACCTTAAAGAATGAAGAACACTTGTCTCCCGCCCTGGAGAGGAACCTGCTTAGCCCAGCTAGCTTGCCTGTCAAGCGCTGGACCTCCTTGGCATCGCGAGGTGACTCCAAATCCAGGATGGCCTTTACCTTGTCCGGGTTGGGCACCACCCCCGCCGGAGTCAGAAGATGCCCGAGGAACTTCCCGCGGCTGACCCCGAAGACACACTTCAAGGGGTTCAGCCTCATCTTGAACCTTCTTAAGGTGGCGAATGTTTCCTCCAGATCTTGCAGGTGCGAAACCATGCACTTGCTTTTGATCATTAGGTCGTCTATGTAGACCTCCAAGTTCCTCCCCCTCTGATCCCGGAAGACTCGATCCATCATGCGCTGATAGGTAGCCCCTGTGTTCTTTAACCCAAAGGGCATCATTTTGTAACTGAAGCATCCCTCCCTTGTGATGAAGGAAACATCCTTGGTATCAGGAGGGTGCATCCGGATCTGGTGATAACCTGAAAAAGCATCTAAAAAGCTCATGACAGAAAAACTGATGGCTGAATCAACCAGCGCGTCGATCCGAGGCAGGGGGTAGCAATCCTTAGGGCATGATTTATTTAACAAAGAAAAGTCAATACACATTCTCCATTTTCCACCTCCCTTCTTTACCATTACCACATTGGATATCCAGCCTGGATACTGGATCTCTGAGATGAAGCCCGCCTCCAGGAGCTTCTTGACCTCCTCGCAAATGGGCTCCTCCAGCTTGGTGGTGATGGCTCTCATCTTCTGACGTATGGGGCGAGTGCGGGGGTCCAAGTTCAGGCGATGGCAGGCCACGTCTGCGTCGATGCCCGGCATGTCCGTCGCGCTCCAGGCGAAGATGTCGACGTTGCCTTGAATGCAAGCTCGCACTTGCTCTCGGGCCACGGGACTCAAGCCCCCGCTGACCCGCACCCTTTGTACTTGTCCTGCGCTGGTGAAGACCTCCATCTCCACCACTTCTTCGGCCGGCTCCAGCCGTGACTGCTCCCAGCCGGCCCTTGCCTCTTCCTCTAGCTCCAGCTCTCCCCTTTCTACCTCCTCCTCAATCTCCATCACTTCTACCAGCCCCTCCTGCTGCTGCTCGACTCCTACGCCCCTCGGGGCCTCTCCCTCGACTCCTCCTGCCGCTTGCTCTCCTACTTCCATCGCCCCTTTCGGGCTCTCCCGCTCCTCGTCCCCCCGGACCACCTGCATATCTCCTTGCAGCTTCTCAGTCTCCTCTTCTCTGACTTCCTCCCCAGCTATCTCTCTTGCCTCCTCTAGGACCATCTCCTCTTCCTCAACAACCTCCTCTAGGGCCGCCATCTCTACCTCCAACTCTTCTGCCTCTGCCATCCACGAAATGGTGTTGACTGTTGTAACATAACATTGTCTTGCCACCTTCGTGTCCCCTCTTACCCTGACCTGCACCCCCCCCCCCCCCATTGTTGAACTTGAGGCATTGATGGAACGAGGAGGGGACGCAGCGAAAGGCGCTGATGAGGGGGCGCCCAAAGATGGCATTATAGCTGCTCGGGGCGTCCACGATCACGAACCTACAGTTCCGTGACACGCCCCCCCAACCTTACATGTAGCCCTACTCCTCCTTCTACCTCTTTCCTCTCTCCGGAGAACCCAAACAGAGGTCCGTCCGACGCCAAGACCCTCTTCCCTTCAACCCTCATCTCATCAAAGGCCTTCTTGAAGATGACATTTACCGAGCTCTCGTTATCTACCAGTTTCCTCGAGACCGTATAATTTTCCACCGCCGTCTGGATCACCAGAGCGTCACAGAATGGATCCTCATAGTCTGGCATGTCTGCTGATGAGAAAGTAATCTTTTCTTCTGGTGGGGGAACCTGGGAGGTAGAGGCCACCCCCCTTTTGTACATGGTTTGCAGGCTCCCCTTGCGGGTTGCCTCAATCCCCACTCCTCCGTGAATCACCCCGATTCCTCCCTGGGTCCCTACATCCACTCGGTCTTCGCACCTATCTCCCACCTCGCCCTGCTGCACCTCCACTATCGTCACTGGTGTATCCTGCCTCCCTGCTCCTCTTGCTTCTCTTAACTCTAAGAACTCCGGGCAGGTGGCCGTTGCGTGACCTTCCTCCTGGTGGAAGTCACAAAAAAGCAACGCCTCTCCGCCCCTTCTTCCCTCTCCTCTCCCTCTTCTCCCTCCTCCTCGAGCTCCTCTCCCAACTCCTCTTCCTCTTCCCACTTCCATGGCTTCCTGCGGTGGTGGTGGGCGACCTCTCGGCTCCTGCCTCCATGCCGGTCGGTCGAACCTCCGGGGCTCCCGCAGATTATCTCTCCCCTGGTAGCCTTCTCCTGAGCCCTGGGGGCGACCCTCCTGGGGCCTCCAACCTAACCTGTTGTTCGGCTCCTGGGCCCCCCATCCCTGCTGCTGCCCAAACCTTCGGGGCTCTTCCCTTCTCCTTTCTTCCCTTTGTTCCCTCTGTTCCCTCAGCTCCTTCTGTCTTCACGCTGCTTGTTCCTTCCCGTCATCCTCCGCCAGCTTGGCCAACTTCCTGGCGAATGCTGGGTTTGCCCTCTTGAAGTCAATTTCCTTTGCCGCCCTCTCCATGAGCTTCTCAAAGGAGAGGGGAGGCACCCTTTTCAACTCCATGCTAAAGAATCCCGGTCTCAGCCCCAGGGTGAAGGCCAGCATCAGTGCGTACCCTGGGACCTCCTGGACCAGTAGGATCTCCTCCTGAAACCGGTCGACATAGTGACCCAACGTCTCATCAGGCTTCTGCCTCACCGCAAACAGACACTCCGCTTCCTTCTTCCGCTTCTTCGAGGAAGAGAACCTCAACAGGAAACTTCTCCGCAGATCCTCAAAACAGTAGATTGATCTTGCTGGCAACTGGTGGAACCAGTCCCGAGCCTTCTCCTTCAACGTGATGGCAAACAGCCAGCACTTGAAGGCATCTGTCATCTGCCTTATCGATACAACATCTTCAAACCACTATACGTGTTGTACAGGGTCATCCTTCCCCGAGTAGTAGGACATGTCAGGCTCCCGGAACCCCTCCGGCACTGGAGCTGAGATGTTGAGCTCGCTAAATGGGCTCTCGCCTCCTGTTTGGCGAGAGGGTACGTCCCGCGGCCTCGGCTGACTGGCCCGATCTGCGAGACCGTGCCCCAGGAAGAGCTCCCGCACTGTCGCTTCCTTCTCGCCCAGATCCGTTAGCGCCTCCTTGCCCGGGCGCTGGCTCTGGCCAGGGAAAAGTTCCCGCGCCGCCACATCTCTCTCGCCAGCCTCCCCCGGGACCTCCTTTCTCGGGCGCTGCCCTGGGGCGTTCTCGCCCAAGAGCGGGACCTCTTCTATTGGGACCTGAGGGGTGGCCCACTCGCCTCTCGCCCAGAAGGCCAAACTGATCGTCTGCAGAACCTCTCGCCTGAACTCATCCAGCATCCTCTTCGTCGCTTCCTCTCCCCGGGTGGGGGAGCCTCCAGAACCTGACCCTTCACCTTCACCTCCAGCCATGGGACAAAACTCAATGCTTTCTTGTATCAGCTGCCTTCCACGCTCATCGCACCAGAACTGTTGAAGCCAAATATGACCCCAACTGGAGTTCGAAGAAAAAGGCGGTGCAGCCAAAACCTACTTCTCTCAAGTCTCAACCCTCGACTGGATTCAAAGGACCTAAGACTGACCCAATAGCCTCAGCAGGGAGGTCCCACCTCACACCCGGAAGATCTCTGAGAGCTTCCCCTCCAAAGCCAAAGCTGGGCTAGGAGCTCCTCAGAAAGCACTGGAATTTGGGAGATAATGATAGCTTGCTTTCTAAGGAGCCCTTATGGGTCTATTTATAGCATCTTGCTGTCCTGAAATTACTGGAAAGCCCCTAGTTGGTCTGCCAATAGCCGAATCTCGCTGTTCTTCTGAGGGTACTGAAGTAATTTCTCCTGAGGGCAATTGGGACATTCTACCTAAGGCCCTGGGCCCCCCCTCGGCGAGAGCAGAGCCGAGGACCTCCTTTCCAGAGCCTGGCGCGAACGCTCTCGCCTGCTTACAGGCGAGAGCCCTTTGGGATTGGAGCCTGGCGCAAGCGCAAGCGTTCCCGCGCCGGCCGCGCTCGACGATCTTGGCCCGCTGTTCTCCGTTCGACGAATCGGTTGCGCTCGCCGATCTTGGATCGACGATCTGGCGCGATCGTTCCCGCCTACTTGGGCGAGATCTTCCTTGGGGCGGGAACTCCTTCGGCTAGCCCAATTGTGACCATTGTGCCTCCTGGTCTGACTCAGTGAATATGGGGTTGTACACCTGGCAGTCCTGAGCGATTAGAAATCTCTCTCGAATGGTTCTTACCAAAGAAGTAGCATCCTCCACCTCTAGTCGCTTATACAACATTGATTCACCCGTTTCCAACCAGGACAACGGCGTGCGACATTTTCTACCATAAAGGGCCTCGAAGGGCGCCATTTGAATGCTCGTCTGGTAGCTATTGTTGTAAGCAAATTCCACCAAGTATAGGTGATCTTCCCATTGCTTTCCAAAGTCCAGGACACACATACGAAGCATGTCTTCCATTGTCCTTTTGACCCTCTCGGTCTGCCCATCCGTTTGCGGATGAAAGGCTGTGCTAAAACTCAGCTTTGTTCCCAACATCTGCTGCACCAGCCTCCAATCATTGGACGTGAACCGCCCATCTCGGTCACTCACGATGTTGCGGGGCACACCATGAAGCTGTACAATATTATCTACATACAACATTTCCAATTTCTCAACCGGATCATCCTTCCTATGCAGAATGAAATGCGACACCTTCGTTAAACAATCTACGACCACCCAAATGGCGTCGTTCCCCTTTTGCGACCTTGGCAACCCGTGCACAAAGTCCATAGTAATGTCATCGAACTTCCACTCCGGAATAGGCAAGGATTTCAAGAATCCTCCCAGCTTTTGGCATTTCGCCTTCACCAAGGCGCAAATTTGACACTTCGCCACGTAGATCGGCACATCCCTCTTCAGTCCTGGCCACCAGAACAATTTCTTAACATCGCGGTACATCTTCGTGCTCCCCGGGTGAATTGAGTACTTGGAATGATGCGCCTCGTACAACAATTCCACCTGCAAATTGCCCACGCTTGGGACGCACAGACGGCCGTCTTTCCAAAGTAATATGTCCTCCACAATGAATTGGGAATTTGACCCATCCAGAGCCTCTATCATGAGTTGCTTCATGTGGACATCCATATCCAACGCCTGCCGAATCCGATCAGCCAGGTCATATTAGACTTCCATCCAATTCAATACTGCTTCAGCACTTGATTGCTTATCAACGCAACAGATCTCCAACGCCTCTAACTCCCGAACCAACCGCTCGTCATCGACCGACAGCCAATTGGCTTGAGATGGGGCCCGGCGACTCAACGTGTCCGCAACCGCATTACCTTTACCAGGCACGTACTGGATCTTGAATGTATAGTCCCCCAGGAACTCCATCCATCTACGCTGCCGCATGTTCAACTCTTTCTAATCAATCAAATACTTCAGGCTCGTGTGATCGGTGTAGATATCAATCTTCACACCGTACAAATAATGCCTCCACAACTTCAAGGCAAAAATCACGGCAGCTAACTCCAAGTCATGGACCAGATAGTTCCTCTCGTGCACCTTCAGCTGTCTCGAGCCATATGCTATAATGCTTCCATGCTGTAACAGCACACAACCCAAACCACTGCCCGAAGCATCGCTATAAATCTCATAACCTTCGGTCCCACTCGGCGAACTCAACACAGGCGTCGTGGTCAACCGACATTTCAACTCCTCAAAAGCTCGCACGCACTCTGGCGTCCAAACGAACTTATGCTCCTTCCTCGTCAAAGTAGTGAGAGTTAACGCTATCCGCGAGAAGTTCTCTACGAAGCGCCTATAATAGCTGGCAAGCACTAGAAAGCTCCGGACTTCCGCTACCGTAGAAAGCTCAGGCCACTCCCATATTGCAACAATCTTCGTCGGATCCACTGCAATACCTTCCCCACTCACTATATGACCGAGGAATGCCACTGAGGACAACCAAAACTCACACTTCGAGAACTTGGCGTACAATTGATTCCTCCTTAGCGTCTCCAAAACCAAATGAAGATGCCTGAAGTGATCTTCCTCACACTGCGAGTACACCAAAATATCGTCGATGAAGACGATCACAAAATGGTCCAAGTACTCCCTGAAGGTCCTGTTCATCAAATCCATGAGCACTGACGGCGCATCTGTCAGCCCAAACGGCATGACCGTAAACTCATAATGCTTGTATCACGTACTAAAAACTGTTTTGGGGATATCACTCTCCCTTAACCTCAGCTGATAATATCTAGACTTGAGATCCAACTTTGAGTACACCGTCGACCCGACCACTGATCAAAAAGTTCATCAATCCTCGGGATCGGGTACTTGTTCTTCTCCAAAGGCTTGTCCAGCTCTCGATAATCAATATAAAGTCTTAAGCTTCCGTACTTCTTCTTCACAAAAGGACCGGTGTGCTCCAAGGCGACGAACTTGGACGCACATAACTTTGCTCCAGCAACTCTTGAAGTTGCACCTTAAGCTCCTCCATCTCCTTAGGCGCTAACCGATACGAAGAGTGTATGACCGGTTTGGCATACACCAAACCGCCTTAACCAACTGAAGAGCAGACACCAACGTCATGCTCGACCCCTTTCAAGCCCACAAATGTCGTCTCACTACCAGTTCCCAACTTGACTTTCTTGCGATTTCGATCAATGTATGCTTGCTGCTCCGAGAGCCATTCCATATCAAAGATTACGTCGAGCTCCCCTAATGGTAGTAACGATGCTTATAAGTCAAAGTCTTGACTCCCTATCCGCACCTAAACGTAGCAGATTCTACTCGCGTGCAATGAGCATTATTAAACAACAACGCATCCAATTTGTCTTTTGCCATCGAAGGAGGTACTCCGACGCGCAATACAAATCTTTGGTCAAAAGGGAATGCGAAGCTCCCTAAGCGAACGGTGCTCTTGCCGAATTAATCGAAAATCGGAACAAAGCTTAGCACAAATAGTTCTAAGCTAACATGCACAAGGGCAACAAGTATTTAAAGTTAAACTACTATAACTTTAAGTCGTACCTTTCATCACGACAGCGTGCTTCTTCTCGGACTTGGGATGTCCCTTCTAGCAGTCTCGGGCAAAGTTCCCCGACTTTCCACAATTAAAGCATGCGCTCGAGGTTCGACCCGTAGTCGTCCCAGAAGCACCAGAAGAAGGAGCTGGACCCGAAGTCCTAGCCCTCTTATACCACCTACGGTACGCAGACTTTGAGGAGTTTGGCATTTTGAACTTCGTCTTCTGCATATCCAAGTCTTTGCTTCCTTGGATTCGATTCAGATCTCTGGCACTTTGTCCTAGACCTACTCCTGACATAGCTTTCTTTAACTTCTGAGCATCATCCTGATAGTCTCGGGCAAAGTGCCCTTCCTTGCCACACTTAAAACAACAATATGGAGCCTGACCAGTAGACATTTTAGACTTCTTGTTCCTCCTTCGGTATGCAGACTTTGCAGAATCTGGAGAGTCTAGTACACTGAACTCCGACGTCTGATTAACTTTTGCCAAATCTACTTCCAAAGATCTAGCCGATTCCACCAAGGCTCGGAATCCCAATAATTTTGGTCCTAGCAGCAGAACTCGTAATTCGCCGCGCAGGCCATTATAAAACTTATCGACCATTGACTGCTCGCTCTCCACTTCAGAGCCCGGGCAGCGTCTTATCAACAGAAACGCTTGCAAATATTCCTCAACTGAGTGCGTACCCTGCACTAAGAGCATGTTCAACTGCTGACCCACGGTCCTATAAATGTCGTTTGCTCCATCACACCACCCGGCGTTGGAATTACCTCAAAAATAGGGGACTGCACATGTCTTTCATTTTGTGCACCAATCGCAGCGAACACTGCTTCCACCACCATTCTTATGGTTTCAGCGGAGGGAAGGGTTGCAGGCACGTCACCAGGTGCACTATAATCCTCAGAAACTGGATGTTCTGACGGCCAAGCACCGCTTCTGGTCACCTATAGTCATACAAAACACCGTTAAGCGACCATACAAAATTGCAAAAGCAATTATAGGAACACGTAGGTTCTTCAAACAAGTGTATTTTCATTCCTAAGTGGACATTCATGGGTTCTTTTGTTGTTATAACGATGACGCACACACATGTGCTCACCACCCCTTAAAAAGAATTCATCCACGAATTCATTTGAAGCCCGACCGAACCAGTAGTCTGATACCAAATTGTAACACCCCCTATTCGTCGTATATCATATAGCAGTAGGTCCGGCCGGGGCCCGACGCCATATACCACAGACAGACCGGGTGGTTACTCAATGGAAACCATCCAACTATTTCAACGTCCTACACAGAGTCATTCTAGCGAAAGCAGTTTTATAAGTTGCAATTAAAAGAACCCAGCACAAATAGCATGAATGTCCACTAAACAAACCCAAAAGGAATGAAGTACAAATACACAAGTATTGGACTTATGGCCTTACAATGTTTTCCTCCAATTATATGTTTTCAAACCTCGGCACGCAGGCCGGTCATACACGAATAAACGAAAACACTCAAAATTAGGTCTTCGAGGGCCGGCTCAGCAACTTGGGCTTTAGCCCACTATTTTCCGCTCGGCTCTGCAGCACCTGCAAGCACAATCCACCGCAACGGTGGCAAATCAAAGCAACGGTCAGCCATGCTGACCAAATTATAACAATCTCGCCCCCAATTCGGGGCGGCGATGCTCATTCCCTGCACTTTATTAGCATAACCAAGCAGTATATAAATACATTGCATCACAGGCGTAGGCACGCACGGCCACACACCCCGTGCACTCAGGGCACATTCTCGGTGAACCGGTCAATGTCACGTCAATTTAAGCCATAGACACCCCGGTCTCACCACCACCACTTTGACAGCCAAACATATAAGCAATTTGTCTTTCCGGCATGGGTCATGTCATTTTAAGCCATACACCGCCGAAGACCCTCATCTATGCCAACGGCTCATACAGAATGACATAGAACGGGTACGGTTCTGCCTGACCCGTTGCTCACACCGCAACGTTAATTTAAAACATATGCGCGGGTCAAACGTATCCCGAGTCTCATTTCCTTCACACACTTTACATAACCCGGTTATGTACAAGTTGGCTCCCAGGCCACCATGTTGGCGAAATCACGCATCTGCCCAGTTTTCCGTGTGCACCTTGGGGTTAATCCCCAAGGCTCCCTGTTGCAATCTACCACGTAGAAAACCCGAAAAAACACACATTCGCACGGAGTATTGTCCGGCCATTTATGCAATGCAACATCACCGATCCAGACCAACTTGTCCAGGTGGGCTTCACACAACATGCCTATGTCCGTTCTCGAATACGGACTCTAAATAATGGGGACTTTACATATCTACCCGAAGGAACGCCTCAAACTCACCGCAAACTCACGAGAGTGGGCTTCCTATGCAAAAGAAGGAGAGCTTCACATGCTCAAGTAGAGGATCGTTACCCTAGCATTCTTCCTTGGCGTCATGGAAATGTAACCGGATGAAAAGCACCGCACTCTATTTGCCTCCGTAGATCCGAAGTCGGTTCGCGATTTGGAGCTCCGAAGCTCCGCCGGTGACCGGATCTAGGCTTCTTCTTCCTCCTTTGCTCTCCCCTCTCACTAGACTTAGAAAGAGAACCACTCAAGAGAAATGAGGGTTTCAAAGGCCCAATCCCGGGTATATCCCAGTAGGAACAACCCCTAACCGTTGGATCCCAAAATAAGGAAACGAATGGCTATGATTCGTAGCTGAAAAGTAAAACCTGGGCCGAACACGGCCTGCGACACGCCCGTGTCCAAGGCTGTGTCCCTCATTCGCCGTCAAAATCAACACGTTAAGAAACTTACACGGGTCCCGACACTCCTGTGTTTAACCTGAAACGCACGTGTTCCCCTTGACACGGCCGTGTGGTTGTCTGTGTGCCCCCATCGACACAGCCCCGAAAACAACCCGAGACTCACACGGGTCTTGGACACGCCCGTGTCCTATGTGACACGCCCGTGTCAATCCTGAACATGCCTGGGCTCCAGGCCGTGTTCATTGTCTCGACACTTCGTCGAGCGAAGTTCGTCGACTACCCGACACGGCCTTGGACACGCCCGTGTCCTAGGCCGTGTTCCCTGTCTTGACACAATGTCGAGCGAAATTGTCGACTCCCTGGGCCGATCATCGACACGGTCTCGACATGCCCTGAGACACGCCCGTGTCTCAGGCCGTGTTCCCTGCCAAATACCAGATTTAGCCCAAAACGCCTCCCGTCGCTCTTTTGAGTTTCGGGGCGTTACACCGAGCCAGGCTCTGGGTAGTGCAAAAGTCTCCAAGAACCAAGAACCAATCCTCTCCCCCATAGGTGAGCCTTCAGACCTGCCAGCTAATGAGAGCCTGCGCAGCAGGTCTACCTAGGGCTGAGCCAGGCTCGGGGTAGTGCAAAAGTCTCCAAGAACCAAGAACCAATCCTCTCCCCCACAGGCGAGCCTTCGGACCTGCCAACTAATGAGAGCCTGCGCAGCGGGTCTACCTGGGGTCGAGCCGCGCTCGGGGTCCCTTACCTGCACAGGCGAGCCTTCGGACCTGCCAGCTAATGATTGCCAAGGCAGCGGGTCTACCTGGGGCCGAGCCAGGCTCGGGGTAGTGCAAAAGTCTCCAAGAACCAAGAACCAATCCTCTCCCCCACAGGCAAGCCTTCGGACCTACCAGCTAATGAGAGCATACGCAGTGGGTCTACCTGGGGCCGAGCCAGGCTCGAGGTAGTGCAAAAGTCTCCAAGAACCAAGAACTAATCATCTCCCCCACAGGCGAGCCTTCGGACATGCCAGCTAATGAGAGCCTGCACAGCGGGTCTTCCTGGGGCCGAGCTGCACTCTGGGTCCCTTACCTCCACAGGCGAGCCTTCGGACCTGCCAGCTATTGAGAGCCTGCGCAGCAGGTCTACCTGGGGCCGAGCCAGGCTTGGGGTAGTGCAAAAGTCCCATCTTCCTGCCGTTAGAATTTCTCAGTAGGTAAAAGCAAAAGTAATTTGTGGAGCATATTACAATAAACTTGACTTTGGGTATACAATTTTACTCTCCCTTCTCATGGGTAGAAGCACTTCAAGTCGTCGCCACTCCAGGTGTGGTGTATGGACCTACCCTCCACATCTGGAGGTGGTAACCTCCCGTTCTCAGGACCCTCTCGACAATATATGGCGCTTCCCAATTTGAGTTTAGCTTACCCACGTGGGCAGATCTCCCCGCAAGATCAACTTTTTTCACCACCAGATCTCCTTTCGTGAACAGTTTGATCATGATATGCTTGTCAAAGTATTTTGTCATCTGTCGTTTGATCTCTTCCTGCCTAATAGCTGCCACATCACGTAGCCCTTCCACCATATCCAATGAGAGGCGTAGCCCCCCTTTGTTTTCCATCCTCCAAGCCTCATCCCCATCACCTGCGGCCGTGACTTGTGGGGATCAAACCTCAAACTCCACGGGCAGGACTGCCTCACACCCATGGAAATGTTTGAAGGGGATCTCGCCGGTGGTCGTGTTCGGGGTTGTCCGCAAGGCCCACAATACTGAGGGGAGTTGTTCAACCCAACTTCCCCTCAAGTTCTCCACCTTCTTCTTAAGTAGGTTCATGATGATCTTGTTGGCCGCCTCCTCCTAGTCGTTGCTCTTGGGGTGATGTACGGAGGCAAATCTAAGGTCTATCCCCAGCTGAGCGCAGAAGCTGATGGACTCTTCGCTGGAAAACTGGGGTCCATTGTCTGTTATTATCGCCTGGGGGAGCCCGTCCTGCATATGATCTCTCCCCAAACAAAATTCCTGATGACCTGTGAGGTGACCTTGGCCAATGCCTTGACCTCCAGCCACTTCGAAAAGTAATCAATCATGACCAGGAGGAACCTCCTCTGCCCACTAGCCGGAGGGAAAGGCCTGCCTAATCCATCCCCAGATGGCGAAAGGTCATGGTGTTGCGATGCTTTGGAGCCTTTGAGCGGGCAAGAGCTGGATGGGGGCATACAGCTGACACTTCCGGCACCTCCTCGCAAACTTAGCGGCATCCTTCCTCAGGGTCTGCCAAAATACCCTTGCCTCACCACCCTTGCTTCCTACATCCTTCCACCTGAGTGACTGTCACACTCACCTGAATGCACTTCCTCCAGGATTCTCTGGATCTCCTCCTCAGTCACACACCTTGCTAGGAGCCCTGACAACATCTTTCGATGTAACCCCCCTTCCAGGATTAGAAAGTGAGTTGCCTTGTGCCTGAAGCTTTTTGCATCCTTGGTCCCCTCTGGAAGCTTGCCAGTGGTTAGGAAGGCCACAAATGGATCCACCCACCAGGGTCGCCAATCCACCTCCATCAAATCTCGTTCCTCGATAGTCGGTCGAAATAGCTCAGTCAAGGTCCCTCCTCCCCGAGGTCCAAACTTAGCTAACCGATCGGCAGCTACACTCTCTTCCCTAGGAACATGTTGGATGGAGAACGTCCGGAACCCTCTGATGATCACCCTCACCTTGGACAAGTACTTCATAAGGGTGGGCTCTCGAGCTTCGAACTCCCCTCGGATCTGTGATGCCACCACCAACGAGTCCGTAAAAGCCTCCACATTCTGGATCTCTAGTTCCTTTGCCAAACGAAGGCCAGCTATCACGGCCTCATACTCCGCCTGGTTGTTAGTTACTGTAAAGTGTAAAACCACTGCTTGCTCTATAGTGACCCCTTGAGGGTTTATCAACACCACCCCTGCTCCGAGGGAGTGCTTTCCTGAGGCCCCATCAACCATCATCTTCCACGCCTCTTGCGGCCGCGGCTCCTCGGCTCCGACCTCAACAACGTAGTCCGCCAAGAAGTCTGTCACTGCATGTGCCTTAATGGAGAGTCTTGGCACGAATGAGATATCAAACTCGCTCAATTCGATAGACCACTTGGCCAACCTGCCTGAGTGCTCCACTCCCTCAAAAATCTTCCGAAGGGGATGGTTCGTCACCACCCTAATCGAATGCGCTTGGAAGTACGGCTGGAGCTTCCTGGCCGAAATGATTAGAGCATACGCCAGCTTTTCCAAGATGGGGTAGCGGAGCTCAGCCTTCTTCAGGATCCTGCTAACATAGTAGATTGGCAATTGCTTCTTCCCCTTTTCTTTGACCAGGATAGAGCTCACGGCCTCCGCTCCTACTTCGAGATACAAGGCTAGGTCCTCCCCCTCCTTTGGGCTTTGAAGTAGAGGAGCTAGGGAAAGCTGCCTCTTCATCATTTGGAAAGCTTCTTCGCACTCGGCCGTCCATTCGAACCTTTGAGTACCCCTCAGCACTTTGAAGAACGATGAGCATTTTTCTCCCGACCTGGAGAGGAATCTGCTTAGCCCGGCCAGCTTTCCTGTCAAGCGCTGGACCTCCTTAGCATTGTGTGGTGACTCCAGCTCTAGGATGGCTTTCACCTTATCTGGGTTAGGCTACAGCCCTGCCTGCATCAGAAGATGCCCAAGGAACTTCCCGCGGCTCACCCCAAAGACGCACTTCAAGGGGTTCAGCCTCATCTTGAACTTCTGCAGGGTGGCGAACGTCTCTTCCAGGTCCCAAAGGCGCGAGTACACACACTTCCTCTTGACCATCAGATCATCAACATAGAACTCCAGGTTCCTCCCCCTTTGACCCTGGAAGACTCGATCCATCATGCGCTGGTATATAGCCCCTGCGTTTTTCAACCCAAAGGGCATCATCTTATAGCTGAAACATCCCTCCCTCGTGATGAAGGAGACGTTCTTGACATCAGGATGGTGCATTCGGATCTGATGGTAACCTGAAAAAGCATCCAAAAAACTCATAATAGAAAAACCAACGGCTGAATCAACCAGCGCGTCGATTCAAGGCAGGGGGTAGCAATCCTTGGGGCATGTTTTAGGAAAAATCGATACACATGTGCCAATTCCCTCCCCCTTTCTTTACCATTACCACGTTGGAGATCCAGCCTGGATACTGGATCTTTGAGATGAAGCCAGCCTCCCGAAGCTTCTTGACCTCCTCGCGGATGGGCTCCTCCAGCTTGGTAGCGATGGCCCTCATCTTCTGGCGAATGGGGCGTGTCCGTGGGTCCAAGTTCAGGCGATGGCAGGCCACATTTGCATCGATGCCCGGCATGTCAGCTGCGCTCCAAGCAAAGATGTCGACGTTGCTCTGGATGCAAGCCAGAACTCGCTCCTGGTCCTCGGGACTCAAGCCCCCGCTGATACGGACCCTCTGCACCGGGCCGGCGTTGGTGAATACTTCCATCTCCACCACTTCTCCAGCCGGCTCCAGCCGTGACTACTGTCAGCCGGCTCTTGCTCCCTCTTCCTTCCCATACTCTTCCTCCTCTCCTACTTCCTCGACTTCTATTGCCTCCCCTAGGCTCTCACGCTGCTGCTGCTCGACCTCTACACCTCTCAGGGTCTCCCTCTCAACTCCTTCTCCTACTCCTTCCACCTGCCGACACTCTTGCGGCTCCGACTCTTCGACCCTCTGGACCTCATGCAGACCTCCTCCTCTTTGCTCCTCCTCAATCTCCTCCCTCGCCTCCTCCAGGCTCACTTCCTCAATCTCCTCCCTTGCCTCCTTCGGGCTCACCTCCTCCTCTCCGATAACCTCTTCCTGCTCTGCCATCTCCCTCTCCAGCTCTTCCGCCTCTGCCATCCAAGATATGGTGTTGACCGTCATCACGTAACACTGCCTCGCCACCTTTGGGTCCCCTCTGATCCTAACATGTACCCCTCCATTGTTGAACTTAAGGCAATGATGAAATAAGGAGGGGATGCAGCGAAAGGTGCTGATGAGGGGGCGCCCAAAGATGGCGTTATAGCTGCTCGTGGCGTCCGCAATCACGAACCTGCAGTTCCGTGACACGCCCCCCAACTTCACATACATCCCTACCCCTCCTTCTACCTCCTTTCTTTCTCCTGAAAATCCAAACAACGGTCAGTGCGAGGCTAACACCCTCTTGCCCTCGACCTTCATCTCATTGAAGGCCCTCTTGAAGATCACATTCACAGAGCTTCCGTTCTCCACCAAGATCCTGGAGACCGTGAAGTTCTCGACTACCGTCTGGATCACCAAGGCGTCATAGAACGGGTCCTCATAATCTGGCATATCTACTGAAGCAAAAGTAATTTTTTATTTCGGAGGGGGAGCCTGGGAGGTCGAGGCTACCCCCCTTCGGAACATTGTCTGGAGGCTCCCCTTACGAGTTGCCTCAATGCCAACTCCTCCGTGTATCACCCCGATCCCTCCTCGGGTTCCTATTTTCGCCCGGTCCTCACACCTATCTTCCGCCTCCCCCTACTGCACCTCCACGATCCTTATCAGCGGATCCTACCTCCCTAGCCCCCTGGCTTCTCTCAACGCCAAGAACTCTGGGCAGGTGGTCGTCGCGTGACCCTCCTCCTGGTGGAAGTCACAGAAAAGCAACTCCACCCGGGCCCCTCTTCCTTCTCCACCTCCTCTTCTTCCGACTCCTCCCCGAGCTCCTCACCTTCCTCCTCTACCTCGGCCGACCTCCATTGCCTCCTACTGCTGCGGGAAGTGACCCCCCGGCCCCTGCCTCCGCGCCGGCTGATCAAACCTTCTCGGCTCGCAGAAGTTGTCTCTTCCCTGAAAGCCTCCTCCTTGCTCCTAGGGGCCACCCTCCTAAGGCCTCCAACCTCACCAGTTGTTCGGCTCACGGGCCCCCCGTCCTTGATGCAGTCCCTGCTGCCCCTATCCTCAGGGCTCCTCCCTCCTTCTCTCTTCTCTCTGCTCCTTCTGCCTTCCTACTCCTGGTTCCTTCATGTCATCCTCAGCCAACCTGGCCAGCTTCCTAGCAAAGGCCGGATTGGCCCTCTCAAAGTCTGTTTCCTTTGTCACCCTCTCCATGAGCTCCTCAAAAGAGAGGGGGCACTCTCTTCTTCTCCATGCTAAAGAATCTCGGCCTCAGCCCCAGGGTAAAAGCGAGCATCAGTGCATACCCTGGTACCTCCTGGACCAGGAGGATCTCTTCCTGAAACCGGTCAACGTAATAGCCCAACCTCTCGTCTTGCTTCTGCTTTACCGTAAACAGGCACCCCGCCTCCTTCTTATGCTTCTTTGATGTCGAGAACCTCAACAGGAAACCTCGACGCAGATCCTCAAAACTATAGATCGAACTTATCGGCAACTGGTGGAACTAGTCCCGTGCCTTCTCCTTCAACGTGATAGCAAATAGTCGACACTTGAAGGCATCCATCATTTGTCTTATCGAAACAACATCTTCAAACCATTGCACGTGCTGCACAGGGTCATCTTTCCCCGAGTAGTAGGACATGTCGGGCTCCCGGAACCCCTCCGGCACCGGGGCTGAGATGATGAGCTCACTAAAAGGGCTCTCGCCACCTGCCTGCCGAGAGGGCACGTATTGCGGCCTCGGCTTGCTGGCCCGATCCGCGAGACCATGCCCAGGGAAGAGCTCTTGCACAGCCGCCTCCCTCTCACAAACTTCTGCCAGAATCTCCTTCCCGGGACACTGACCTGGGAAGAGCTCTCGCACGGCCACGTCCCTCTCGCCAACCTCTGTCGGAACCTCCTTCCCGGGGCGCTGCCCAGGAGCGTTCCTGCCCAAGAGCAGGACCGCCTCTACTGGGACTTGAGGCATTGCCCACTCGCTCCTTGCCGAGAAGGCCAAGCTGAGCGTCTACAAGACCTCTCGCATGAAGTCCTCCAGCATCTTCCGTGTCACCTCCTCTCCCCGGGAGGGGAACCTCCTGAACCAGATCCTTCTCCTTCACTTCCTGCCATAGGACCAAACTCAAAACTTTCTTGTATCGGCTATCTTCCACGCTCACCGCACCAGAACTGTTGAAGCGAAAATTTTACCTCGATGAAAGTTCGAAATCAGGGGCGTAGCCAACACCTACTTGTCCCGAGCTCTGACCTCTGACTAGTTGTGAAGGACCACAAACCGACCCTAAAGCCTCAGCAGGGAGGTCCCACCGCTTACCCATATGATCTCTGAGAGCTTCCCCTCCAAAGCCAAAAGCTGGGCTCGGAGCTCCTCAGAAAGCACAGGAAAACTCTTTTTTAATCCCCGGGAAAAAAAGTGCTTCTGAAGAACCCCTATGAGTCTATTTATAAGACTCTGAGTTTGAACTGCCAACAAGCAAACTAAACCGACCAGAAATTACCAAAATAACCTTGGTTGAGTCTGCCAACAACCAAACTCCGCTGTTCTAAAGGGTTATATGCAGACCACTGAGGGCAAAAGCGTAAAATCACCTAGGGCAAAAAAGGTGAACCGCCTTCCAACTGAACCGGCACTTGGCGAGAGCACCGCCTCGCGGGCGAGAGCTCCTACCTATGGGTCTCGTCTCACCTAGTGAGGCTCTTGCTTGAGCGGCTGGGTCCGTCTCGCCTGGGTCTGTCTTGCCTGGGAAGGCTCTCGCCTGAGTCACTGGGCCCTTGCTCTGGGTCCGTCTCACCTTGGTCCGTCTCGCCTGGGAAGGCTCTCGCCTGAGCCGCTGGGCCCTTCTCTCCCGAACCACTGAGGCCCTCTCGCCTAGCGAGCCGGCCTTAACCCGGTGAGTAGCCCTTTTCCTGGGACCCACTCGCTAGTGAGTAGGCTTCTGTCAAAGAGTCTATCTTTCCTTACCTTCCCCTCTCTTCGAGCCCGAACTTTTCCTACGAGCCCGAGGTTGTACAATGTGTACATGTCATCATGCAGATCTTTAACTTGGCATTTGTGCTTATACGATGATATGTTATGTATGCAGTGTTATGCATTCTAAAAAGGCTTTAGTGCATGTTATGAGCAGCATACACATACAATGTTATGCATCTCATACTACATAATATTGTATGTAACGTAAAAGTAAAACGTGCTAATGGGCATCCATGTGATGATGGTTATGCATCTCATAATACATAACCATCACATGTTGCCACCTATGGTGGATCCATATACAAACACATATTATGCATCTCATACTACATAATATGTCACATATACTTCTAATCATGTTATGAGTGTAGTGTTCATACTTCCATCAAGACCTACTGACGACATATCGGTGTGTGTATGCAATGAAATGATACGATTAGAGTTTTGCTTAAGGGAAAGTTGTTCGACTGGCTTGTCAAACCAACCAACCCTCTTGCAAAACCTCCCTATGATACCAACTGTCATAACCCGCATTTTCTCTGTATTAAATAATACGTCAGAGTAAGAGAAAATACGTGTCATGATGTCACACCGTGCAGGGGACAACTGCAGACGTTCAGACAACCATGTCCTCACATTTACTTTAATGGAAGAGCCTTATGTTTTAAGTTAAAAACATATTTAAATTCTTGAGTTTACTGACTGTGTCCCTCGATCGGGTGCAACAACTAGTCCATAGGTGAGAAAATATAAATTTACACAGCGAAAAATACTAAACTTGATTTATTTGTTAACCTATATGAGAATGAGCACATAGCACGAAATGCAATGAGATATGACTTCTAAATTTAGTATAAATAAGAGAGATTTTCTATAGCGCTTCAAAGTAGTGTGTTTTACAGTATAAAAGTCATGTCATGCAAAACATTTCAGTATGCAACTTTATATACTTGAAAGTTACTACATGCATCCTAACATAAAACCTTCCCAGAGAGCAAGTATAAAACTAGTAATAAGTAACAGCAGTAAAAGAAACAAGTAAACTGTCTTAAGGAGTCTAACACTATGGGCGTCAACAACTAATATGAACTCAGAGAGAAACATTCATGTCTAACAAAACAACTACCTCAACACTCTGAGGTGGAAACAAACGGCCGCAGTAACTCGCAGCACCAGAAGCACAACTCTGTCAGCTACACCTGCTATTGCTCTGGACCCGAGCCATTCAAAAGAAGAACACCTCATAAAGCAAGCTACAAGTGGTGCAAAAGAATAAAAGGAAGACCAACAAACCTCGAAGCGAACGAGGAACAACAAAACGACTACAACAAAAGGTCAGTAGTGAAGCAACAGAAACAAAACAGTAAATTTAGCTGAGCAAAAAGGCTAATCACAACAACTGGATAGAACAGAGTGTCAAACATCAGAAGTTCATATATTCATCTTTCTTTATTATTCATGTTATTCATCATTTTAAATGAGACTGATCAACTCAACAGGAAAGAGTACTTTGTCGGGGAAAAAGGTCCACAACGTGCACAAACCCAGCCAAAAGGCAACATGCTGAGGGAGAAACCTCAACGCGCACAGACCAACGGCTAAGGCAATGTGTCGGGGATGAAGGTCCACAACGTGCACAGACTTAGCCATAAGGCACTATGCCGAGGGAGAAACCCCAACGCGCACAGACCATCAAAGTTTTTTTTTAGTTACATATTTATCTACGCAGAGTTTCTTTTATTCAACATAGACTAACAGTCAACAAACTATAAATCGACTCTTAATGAAACTGATACATCAAAAGGACACTTATCAACTAGGACATACCCGATGAGATTTCAAAGAGGGTCAACAAACGACTTGGACTGCATAAGGACAGTGCAAGGGTTAAGCAAGGTGAAGTACGATCATAACAATGGGACGCACAAAGTGTCGCAACGATCAAAATGACTCGATAGTTAAAGTGACATGACAACTACATTTGTTTACCAAATATACGGGATAAAATTTGGGAGAAATGGTTATAGGTGAAACACACGTCATAATCCAAGATAATTAACTAGAAATTCGAGGGTAAGGTTAACTTAAACATGTCAAATCTAAGAAATATGGCTAAAATTTGGAAGAAAAGAACAAGAGAGAGAGCAAGAACACCACTTGCCTCGGTTTCTACTCCAATCGGTCCTCCAATTTACTCCACGTCACGGATCTAGCCAAAAGAAGATGTGGGGAAGCGAAAGCTACAAGATCAAGGCCAAAAGAGTGGTTAGGGTCGAAAACCCTAATGAAACACTTCCACGAAACGCGAAATACTTAGCACGATCGTGAAGATGTTGGCGAGAGTTTTCCGGATCTATACTCGGTTTACGTTTCCGAGCACCGTAGCTCCGTCGGCGGCGATCCGAAGATTCACGAACTTAGAACCCTCGTCGGCACTCTCGCTCTGTGGTTCGATCTAGACTTAAGGAAGAAGATGAAGTTGAATGGAGGGGGGCCGGTTCTATATATCTTTAAGTATATGAATATATATATATATATAGGGGGTTACTCTAGTGCTGGCGTACGGGCGTACGGGCAAGGGTCAAGCAGGCTTCAAATCGAAACGTGATCAACATAAAAGTTGTAGATCTCGGCGAGACGAACAACTTTCATGTTTATCACGTTTTGATTTGGAGCCGTCTTGGAACTCGATTTGGGCCCCGAAAACTGGGGCGGCGGAACTGCTACAGTAAAGCGTCCGCCGACCCAGTTTTCGGGGCCCAAATCGAGGTCCAAGATGGCTCCAAATCGAAAAGTGATCATCATGAACGTTGTTCGTCTCGCCGAGATCTACAACTTGCATGTTGATCACTTTTCGATTTGAAGCCATCTTGACCCCCAAAAAGCACTGTTCGTACGCCCGCACCTAATCTTGCCCGCATTTGAGATATATATATATATATATATATATATATATATATATATATATATATATATATATATATATATATATATATATATATATATATATTCTTGTCTAAATAAGGAGGCGGACTGCGGGCAATTTAAGAGCAGACGCGCGGAAAATGAAAATAGAGGCATAAGATGGCTCCGAATTGAAAAGTGATCAACACGGAAGTTGTAGATCTCGTCGAGACCAAAAGAATCCATGTTAACATTTTCTATATGCCGCCATTTTGACCCTCAAAATGATGCCTGAAAGCAGGCTGAAACGGATTCCTCGGGATGAACTTCGGATTTCTCGAGAGCAGCATAGGATTTTTCGAGATGAGGCTCAGAATTCTCGAGAACAAACTTAGAGTTCTCGAGAACTAAGTTCAGGATTTCCCGGGAGGGTTTTGAGTTCTCGAGAACAAGTGTCAGGCTTATCGGGAAGGGCTGCAGACTACTCGAGAGGAACCTACGAGAATGAAATTGAATGAACGGTGGTTTTTTGTCCTCGTGAATAGTGGATTTTGCAAATATATCCTTGATCAAACTTTAGGGATGAATAGCTCTTTTCATTTTTGAATAGTGTTTTAATATTATAATAATCATATTTATATTTTTGAACAAGGAAATACAAGTTCAAAACGGAGGCCCAAACGACTGTCGAATTAAACGAAATTTGCACTGTAAGCGAACACTGACGCGACGAACCCAACGGCGAAGACAAAACCAAAATCTGACGTACAAATCTCGAGTTATAAATTCCTAAAGTTTACGACAAACATAAATAATACAAACGCACACCGAGACTCCAATAATGTTCGGATCGCGAATAAACTTGACATGCAAGTCAGAAATAATTCATTTTAACTTCGTAATGCAGAATTTTAGAAATTCGACAAAATTTCCAAGATTTGGTCGGCTCGACCCAACAAATGCAAATATGCACTAACGACAATGCGTCGACATCTCACGCTAACGTAACGCCCTGACGTCACTATGAGGATTAAAATTAATATAAAAACTGGGGCGTTATAGTATTAGGATTGAAATTGGGTCATCCAAGGTGAGTATCTCATTGCTATTACGTTCTTCTTCCTGAAGTTAGGGCTCGGGAAAAGACTCAGTGGCTGTAGTTGGTGTTTCAGTGGGGAGAAGTGGAGTCTTTCTCTCAGTCAGGGTGAAAGGATGACCAACCAGACCCTCTCCATCCTGGAGCTGGGCTCTGGATGGAACTCCTAAAATGAAGGAAGTGTTTCAGTAGAGATAAGTGGGGTAAATGTGCCTATGGGGAAAATGATGTGACTAGTAGGACCACTATTATGATTTTGAAGCTCGGGTTCCCTTAGTTGACACACGGTTGGGAAGTGATCAGAAAAGACATATTGCACGCGCATTGTCAACTCAAGGTTATGTATATCGGTGCATAACTGTTGCGGTATAACTCGGCGTCCCGGTCAGACCAGAATAAACTGGATCGCCTTAACTCTCGGGACGATCGAGTGCGCACACAGTCAATGAAAGAGAGGGTTGACACAGGAGGTTTTGACGTGGAAAAACCCCTCAACTGGGTAAAAAAATCATGTGACCGGATTTGTGCCGGTCAAAGTCCACTATCAGATTGCGGTTACAATTTGTTTGGAGAATTGAGGGCGACAGGCCACTTCTCGTTACAACCTGGGGGTGAGAGAGAATTTCTGACTCGCAACGGGCAACAGGCTGCGCCGAATGAGTACTAAATGCTAACTTGTTCACTGGTGTGCTTGAGCGCTGGTGGTGGTTATCTTCTTCCTTTCTCCATGCACTTGGGGACATGGGCGTTCCTTTGGCTCGCTGGCGTCTTGAAGATGACCCGAGGGAGGAGTTCGGCAGAGCTCTGGCCTGAGGAAGAAGAAGACTCCAGAGCAAAAGGATGAGAAATGAGGAGGCACGGGGCTCCTTTGATAGCCCCCAGGTGGTGGTTATGCCCCCCCCCCCCCCCCCCACTAACTTGGTGGTTTAGTGGGTGGTTACCTGCAGATCGGATGACGACGAATGCTCAGTAGTGATCGGACGGTGGCCAACCTGCAAGCGGCGACGGCAATTGACGGCGGTGGTCGGCCTGTGGCGGCGGCGGCCGGCAGCAGCGGCGGGTGGCTGCGGTGGCCTGCGTCGGCGGCGGGCAGCGGCGTGCGGCGGCGGCGGGCGGCGGCGGTAGTTGCTGAGTGGCAGGCTCCCATGATTTCTGTTATATTGGTGGAGATCATGAGTAGTGGGTTGACCGGTCAAACTCATGATCTCCACAATAGGAGGGATCATGGGTAAGATGGTTAAGTACACACTCAAGTCTATAAATGGGGCTTCATCCCCATCAATAACCCAACCACATTCTGCATGAATTCTACAATGACGAACATAATGTTTTTCATTAAGGTTTTCATTCGTTTTTCAAAACTTTTCATTTTACTAAAGATTGAAAAATAATTTGTTTTTTTTTTGTTTTCTTTTTAGAGAAAACAACTTAATATAATTTTTTAATAATAACTTAAACAAATTATATATATATATATATATATATATATATATATATATATATATATATATATATATATATATATATATATATATATATATATATATACACACACGAGTGACAGCCACGGGCCTCCGTCCCGATGGCCACGCGCCACAGTATCCGGCCGGCGACGGCGGGCGGACGGCGGGCTCCGCCCACCCCCCGGATCTATATGGCACCTTTTTATAAATTTTTAAAAAAAATCAAAATCATATTTATATATTTATATATTTATATTCATATTATATATTTATATTCATATTATATATTTATATTCATATTATATTATATATTTTTATATTTTTATATTTTTTATTCCGTTTTTTCCGCAGCCACGCCCCCCCCCCCCCCCCCATTCAAATGCAGTCGGCGGCGGAGCCGCCGCCAGCATCACCGGCCACCCCCGACGGGTTCGCCGGTCCCCGGCGAACCCGCCGGGGTGGCCGATCAGGCCGCCGGCCGCTCCGCCTCCGGCGGCATTGGAAAGAGTGGGGGCGGGCGGGGTGGGGGAAAAATTGGGAGGAGTTTGTGTTGGGGTCGGGATTTAGGAGAGAGGAAAATGAGGAAATTTTTGGGAGAAGTTTATTTGCAGTTCAGATCTGGTCGATCCGACGGCCCAAATTTTTTGAATGAATTTTTAATTCGCGGTTACTTGCAGACCAGCATATTTCTTTTTGAAATAGTATATATATATATATATATTTTAAAAATAGTTGACAATTTTAATGAGAGGTAAACAATTTTATTTTTGAAACTCAAAAAGCATGATAGCTATTTTTTTGGGTTCAAAATAATATTACATTTTTTTTTGTTAAACTCAAGGGCATATATATATATATATATATATATATATATATATTAAAATGAGAGAAAATCATTATTCTAGAATGATTTAAAATAATTTTTTTGAAAACACGGCTCGTCCGATTCGCGATAGGAGCGAACCGAACCAGCCTCTGATACAAAATTATTGAAATCCCAATTTGGGGTTTTGAAAATTTGATATTTTATGCAACCAATTTTAATTTTGAAAGTATGCCGAGAAGACCAAATCGAGTTGTGCGCACAAAGAAACACTCTTGATGCTTGAACTTTGCCAAAACTGTTAATTATTATCGAGAATATTCTCTCGAGCGTCTAATGAGTTAATCCAAAGAGAGAACTGTACATCCACATGAAAAGTTCACAAGCAATAATTTATGGATAAACGATAAAATTAACAACGTGAATGTCGGAGACAAACTTAGATTAATTAGATGTGTTGCATAAAATAGCCAATAAATGAAGCAAAGGACGAGCAAAGTTACCCCACGCATAAACAAATCTACGAGAAGGAAGTGACCCTCTTCAATCACAACGGCGAGACTTTGACTTGTTGGTTGATCAGAGGGGACGTTGTAGTCGACGACAATCCTAACTGAAAGTATCATGAACATTCGGACCACCGGAATAAGGTTTTGAAGTCAACGGTGGCCTAAGGAATCGTCGAACTGGGCGAATGGCGCTGCGACGAGGGAAACAGGGAGGCTGGTGTAACACCCCGAAAATCGTAATCGAACCGGTCGCGTCCTAAGGAATTTTTGGTGCCTTAATAGGGGTACACGGCCTGGGACACGGGCGTGTCCAAGGCCGTGTCTTTCTCTGTGTTGGTCGGCTGTGTCCAGAAAAGGACACGGCAGCGACACGGGCGTGTCAAGCGTGAGACGGGCGTGTGCATACCTGTGTCACCACCCGTATTCCCAAGGGACGTGACGGTTATCTGTGGCACGCCCTAGGTCACGGGCGTGTCAGGACATGACACGGGCGTGTCAGGTTGAGACACGGGCGTGTCTTGACCCGTGTCCTTCTCTGTGCTCGACGATCGTGCCTGGATGGGGGCACACGGCCTGGGACACGGCCGTGTGCAAGGCCATGTGCGGCCCAGGGTTGAGGAATTTTGGGCGGATCTGAGCCGTTCGTTTTCTTTAAATAAGATCTGACGGCACAAGTGTGTTCCTGCTTTGTTAAGGCCGGGAATTGAGGATTAATTCCTCATTTTCTCTTAAACTTTCTCTTTCTAAGGAGTTAGAGAAAGGAGAGAGCAAGGAGGAAGGAAGAGGAGGATTTCGGCCGCTGGCGCAGCATCGGAGCACCAAATCGAGAACCGAGACTGGATCCGCGGAGGAAATTCCCTTGCGAAGCTTTCCATCCGAATAGATTCTCATGGCACAAAAGCGAACTACAAGGGTAACGATTCTCTACTTGAGCATGTGAAGCTCTCTTTATTCTGCATAAAGAAACCCGCTCCCGCGAGTGTGCGGTGAGTGTGTAGTGTTCCTTGGGGTTGACGTGAATAGTCCACTTTGTGTTGCATATAGAGTCCGGAACCGAAGTACGGACATAGGCATTGTGTGTGAAGTCTACCCGGACGTGTTGGTCTGGATCGGTGATGTTGCATATTGTATGGTTTGTCGGAGAAGACTCCATGCTTTGTGTTTTCGGGTTTCTACACGGTAGATTGCAATAGGGATCCTTGGGGATTAACTCCAAGGCGCACCCGGAAAACTGAGCGGAAACGTAGTTCTGCTAACTTGGCGGACGGGGAGCCAGCTTTGAACATAACTGGGTTATGTGATGTTTGGAAATGTTTTGGGATCCGAGAGAAGCTTGGCACGTGCATACGTCTTAAGGTGATTATGCGTAGTGAGCAACGGGCAAGTGAAATCGGACCTGGGCTATGTGGTTCGGTGCTAGAGACCCATAGAGGGACTGGCTGTTGGCATAGTCGGGATTCTTAGACAGTGGTCAGAAAGACAAAAAATACTCACGATGTTGTCTTCCCGGGGATGGTGGAGAAGCCACGTAATTGACCGGATTCACCGATAATGTGCCCTGAGTGCACGGGGTGTTTGGCCGTGCGAGCCTACACCTGTGGCGAAGTATGTTCGTACTATACTGTTTAGCTGGGCTAATGAAATGTAGGGAAGGAGCACCGCCGTCCCGAGTAAGGGGCGGGGTCGTTATAATTTGGTCGGGTTTGACTGACTATTACTTTATTTGCCACCGTACGGTGGAATGTTGTTTGCATGTGCTGCAGAGCCAAGTACCAAATAGCGGGCAGAAGCACATGTTGTTGAGCTGGCCCTCGAAGGGTTTTTATTTTTGTCATGTGCGGCCGGCATGCGAGCCGATGTATGTAAATCGTTAATTTGTTAAGTAAACTCTTGTCAGGCCATAAGGTACTTTCACTGTATTTGTTATTTCATTCCTATGGTAGTATGTGGACATTCATGATAGTTGTTATTCAATTATGGATTCTTTCCATTTGTTTAAAAGCTTTCGCTAGAATGCTCTGTGTTAGGGCAAGTAGTTATAGTTGGATTTTTGATATTCTTATATAACCTTTCCGACTGTCCGTGGTATATGGCGTCAGGTTCCAACTGGACCTTCTGTTATATGCCATTCGACAGATGGGGGTGTTACAATTTGGTATCAGAGCAAATTGTCTACAGTTATTGTTGGATAGTGGCGATACGGGAGTGGCCTGTGTTGTCTACAATGGCGGAAGTCCGGAGCTTTCTGGGGCTTGCCGGCTACTACAGGCACTTCGTAGAGAACTTCTCGCAGATAGCACTACCACTCACGACGTTGACAAGGAAGGATCAAAAGTTTGTGTGGTTGTTGGAGTGCGAGCAGGCTTTTGAAGAATTGAAGAGGTGGTTGACCACGAAGCCTATTTTATGTTCGCCAAGTGGGACCGAAGGGTTTGAAATCTATAGTGATGCTTCGGGCAGTGGTTTCGGCTGTGTTTTGCTACAGCATGGGAGCGTGATAGCCTATGGTTCACGACAATTGAAGGTTCACGAGAGGAATTATCCGGTTCATGACTTAGAGTTAGCGGCCGTGATATTTGCTTTAAAGCTGTGGAGGCACTACTGGTACGGTGTGAAGGTCGATATCTACACCGATCATAAGAGCCTGAAGTACTTGTTAGATCAGAAGGACCTGACCGTGAGGCAGCGGAGGTGGATGGAGTTCCTGGAGGACTACACCTTCGAGATACATTATATGTCTGGGAAAGGAAATGCAGTGGCGGATGCATTGAGTCGTAGAGCTCCTGCGCAGGCCAGTTGGTTGTCGGTACATGATGAGAGTTTGGTCCGTGATTTGGAGGCATTAGAGATCTCCTGCGTCGACAAGCAGACTAGTGCCGAAGCGCAAGTTTATTGGACAGAGGTGCAGTATGACCTAGCTGATAGGGTTCGACGGGCTTTGGTTCAGGATAGCAGCATGAAGCAGATCTTAGATGAATATTTGGATGGGTCAAATTCCCAATTTACTGTTGAGGATGGACTGCTATGGAGGAACGGTCGCCTATGTGTCCCTAGTGTGGATAACCTTCGGGAGGAGTTGATGTACGAGGCTCATCATACCAAGTACTCAATCCTCCCAGGGAGCACGAAGATGTATAAAGACATGAAGAAGTTGTTCTGGTGGCTAGGAGTAAAGAAGGATGTAGCACTTTATGTGGCCAAGTGCCAAACATGTGCCTTGGTGAAGGCGGAGTGCCAGAAGCCCGGAGGTTTCTTGAAGTCCTTGCCTATCCCAGAGTGGAAGTTCGACGACATTTCTATGGATTTTGTGCATGGTTTGTCAAAGTCACGGAGGGGAAACGACTCCATCTGGGTGGTCGTAGATAGATTGACAAAAGTGTCGCACTTCATCCCGAACAGGAAGGAAGATCCGGTGGAAAAGTTAGCCAAACTCTATGTGGATAATATTGTTCGATTGCATGGTGTGCCCCGCAGTATTGTTAGTGACCGAGATGGACGCTTCACGTCGAATGACTGGAGGCTGGTGCATAGTCTGTTGGGAACTAAGTTGAGTTTCAGCACAGCCTTTCATCCACAGACGGATGGTCAGACCGAGAGGGTCAACAGGACGATGGAGGACATGCTTCGCATGTGTGTCCTGGATTTTGCAAAGCAGTGGGAAGATCACTTGTACATAGTGGAGTTTGCATATAACAACAGCTATCAAGCGAGTATTGGAATGGCGCCTTTCGAGGCCTTGTATGGGAGAAAGTGTCGCACGTCGTTGTCTTAGTTGGAGACAGGCGAGTCGAAGTTATTCAAACGGTCCAAGGTATCTTGGACTCAACTTCTTCAAGCGTCGAACCCGCGAGACACCCTTGAACGGCTTGATTTTCAAATACACCGAGTCGCCAACACCGAACTCCACATTCCTATGCTTGGCGTTATAGTATTTTGCCTGCCTGTCCTGAGCGATCTTCAACCGTTCCTGAACTATACGTATCATGGAAGTGGCGTCTTCCACCACTTGACGTTTGAATAACCTCGACTCGCCTGTCTCCAACCAAGACAACGGCGTGCGACACTTTCTCCCATACAAGGCCTCGAAAGGCGCCATTCCAATACTCGCTTGATAGTTGTTGTTATATGCAAACTCCACCATGTACAGGTGATCTTCCCACTGCTTTCCGAAATCCAGGACAAACATATGAAGCATGTCCTCCATCGTCCTGTTGACCCTCTCGGTCTGACCATCCATCTGTGAATGAAAGGTTGTGCTGAAACTTAACTTAGTTCCCAACAGACTATGCACCAGCCTCCAATCATTCGACGTGAAGCGTCCATCTCGATCACTAACAATACTGCGGGGAACACCATGCAATCGAACAATATTATCCACATAGAGTTTGGCTAACTTTTCCACCGGATCTTCCTTCCTATTCGGGATGAAGTGTGACACTTTTTTCAATCTATCTATGACCACCCAGATGGCGTTGTTTCCCCTCCGCGACATTGGCAAACCATGCACAAAATCCATAGAAATGTCGTCGAACTTCCACTCCAGGATAGGCAAGGACTTCAAGAAACCTCTGGGCTTCTAGCACTCCACCTTCACCAAGGCACATATTTGGCACTTGGCCACATAAAGTGCTACATCCTTCTTTAATCCTGGCCACCAGAACAACTTCTTCATGTCTTTATACATCTTCCTGCTCCTCTGGTGAATTGAGTACTTGGTATGATGAGCCTCGTATATCAACTCCTCCCGAAGGTTATCCGTACTAGGGACGCATAGGGGACCGTTCCTCCATATTAGTCCATCCTCAATAGTAAATTGGGAATTTGACCCATCCAAAGATTCATCTAAGATCTGCTTCATTCTGCTATCCTGAACTAAAGCCCGCCGAACCCTATCAGCTAGTTCATACTGCACCTCTGTCCAATACAATTTTGCCTCGGTACTAGTCTGCTTGTCGATGCAGGAGATCTCTAATACCTCCAAATCACGGACCAAACTCTCATCGTGTACCGACAATCAACTGGCCTACGCAGGAGCCCTGCGACTCAATGCATCTGCCACTGCATTTCCTTTCTCAGGCACATAATGTATCTCGAAGGTGTAGTCCCCCAGGGACTCCAACCACCTCTGCTGCCTCATGTTCAGGTCCTTCTGATCTAATAAGTACTTCAGGCTCTTATGATTGGTGTAGATATCGACCTTCACCCCGTACAAGTAGTGCCTCCACTGCTTTAGAGCAAATATCACGGTCGCTAACTCTAAGTCGTGAATCGGATAATTCCTCTCGTGAACCTTCAATTATCGTGAACCATAGGCTATCACGCTCCCATGCTGTAGCAGAACACAGCCCAAACCACTGCCCAAAGCATCACTATAGATTTCAAACCCTTCGGTCCCACTTGGCGAACATAAAATAGGTGTTGTGGTCAACCGCCTCTTCAATTCTTCAAAAGCCTGCTCGCACTCCAGCGACTACACAAACTTTTGATCCTTCCTTGTCAACGTCGTGAGTGGTAGCGTTATTCACGAGAAGTTCTCTATGAAACGCCTGTAGTAGCCGGCAAGCCCCAGAAAGCTCCGGACTTCCGCCACTGTAGACAACACAGGCCACTCCCATATCGCCACTATCTTCGGCGGATCCACCGCTATCCCTTCTCCACTAACAACATGACCAAAGAATGCTACCAAGGATAATCAGAACTCATACGTAGAGAACTTAGCATACAACTGATTCCTTCTCAACGTCTCCAACACCATTTGTAGATGCTTGTAGTAATCATCCTCACACTGCGAGTACACCAAGATATCGTCAATAAATACTATCACTAAACGGTCCAGGTACTCTCTGAACGTCCTATTCATCAGATCCATAAACACGGATGGCGCATTGGTCAACCCAAACGGCATGACCATGAACTCGTAATGCCCAAACCGCGTGTTGAACGCTGTCTTTGGGATGTCGCTTTCCTTTATCCTTAATTATTAGTAGCCGGATTTCAGATCTAACTTCGAATATACTGTTTGTTGGAACACCCTATTACTGATTTGGTTCAGGATCACTATGTCTCTTAGGAAACCTGTTTTGACCTCATTGTATAGATCTAAAGGTCAATTAGAATTGAGTCTAAGGGTTAGTAGTTAGGTTTGGAAGCTGCCCTCAAGACTAGGTTTTTCAGTTTGGAGACTAAGTCATTTCGTCGAGCTCAGTACGATGAATCGTCGAACTCCATTCGACGATCGGTGAGCTCACTTCGACGAGTCGTCGAACTCCATTCGACGATCTCTGAGCTCAACTTCATCAAGTCGTCGAACTCCATTCGACGATCTTCGAGCTCAGATCGACGATCTTGACTCCAGTTTGATTCTCTATCTCTGAGCTCAGTTCGACGATAGTGGAGCTCAGTTCGACATTTTTCTGAAGAGCTAAATGTTTTTCAAGATTCAAATACAGACAGTTGAGGAATTATTGTCAGCATTTAATTCAGAGATCTTGTAGCCGTTTTCATTTATTTTGGAGCAAGTTTCAAGGGATTTTCAAGGAATGTTTTATTGGACTTTCCTCCAGAAGACAATTACAATTAAGGAAGTCATTTAATGACAGGCCAACGGCTATCTTGGACAAAGGATCATTTCTATTCAGAGAAAAAGGAATAAAAGACAAGATTTTTTTTATTCCTGACACAAGGAGAAGAACAAGAAGTTAGAAAAACTCTCTGCAACAACAATTTCTGAAACAACTCTCAAAACAACAATTACACAGAGAAAGAAAGAGAGTTCCAAACATTCTCAGTCTCAAGATTCATACAAGAACACCAACACCAAAAAGAGATCAACAAACTGAAATCTTCAGATCTCTTTTGATTCAAGTGTTCAAGGACATCATCATTCAAGACTCCAGACACCTCACATTTCAGTTGTTGCTGAAATCATCATTTGCTGGAGATCAATTTTCTGAAGGCCTATCACCCTACTACAAAGCTTCACTTCCTGAACAACTACAGATCTCAGGGAGAGCTTTGACAACATCACTGAATCCACATAGTCTTCTCACTGTGATTGAGAAAAGAAGACTTTCATCACTCTCTCATTCCCACCTCTGTAAAGGGTTTTTCAAACTCTCTTCAAAAGTTTGTGTGTGGTTTTTGAGCACCTTATCAAAAGCTCATTGGTTGCAAGACACCTGATCAAAAAATCTAGTTTGGTTTTTGAGCACCTTATCAAAAGCTCATTGGTGCCCAGGACACCTGATCAACTCATCCTGCAGTGGATTCCTACCTAGGGTGGTAGAAGAGTGGATGTACCCAGATTGATTGGGGAACCACTATAGCTCCTTGTGTCTTCTGGTTGCTTGTTTTTCTTTTTGTTTCTAGCTGTGGTTTGTGACTCGGTTGCTTTGTGACTAGGTTGTTTTGTGACTAGGTTGCTTTGTGACTAGATTGCTCTGTGATCATTCTGTGATTAGATTTACCTTTTATTATTTGCTTCTCTGTTCACATTAGAATACAACAACTGTTGTAAAAGTTTTTAGCACGCACCATACTCTATTCACCCCCCCTCTAGAGTATATCAGATCTAACTCACACTTTCAATTGATATCAGAGGCAGGTTGGTTAAAAATACCACATCTCAGTGGTTGCACAGGCTAACACCTGAACCCAAAGATCCCTAGTTAGATCTGCTTGTTGTAGATTTTGTTATTAGAATTATTTCTTCACAAATCATGGCCCAAAACAAAGATTATGCTAGCACCAGACCTCCAGTGTGCAATCTATCCAAGTTTGCACTTTGGAAGGAAAGGATTAGACTCTACATGAATTCTATTGATGAGGACATTTTTTAATTCTATTTTGACAGTGTGCCCAAGACCTCCAGAGAACACAAGTACAAATGTTGTTCCACCTCCCTCAGGAACAGATGCTGACATCAAGAAATGGAAAGTTGCAGATGCAAAGGCTATGAACATTCTAGCCCAGACTATGTCTGATGAAATTTTCCAAAAGGTAGCTGAATGCAACTCAGCAAAGGAAATCTGGGATAAGCTAACTGAAATAGTCTCAGGATCAGCTGATGAAAGAAAAGACAGAAGATCCCACCTCATATCCCAATATGAGAATTTCAAGAAAGGAGAAGCTGAGTTAGTAGCTGAAATGTATAACAGACTCAGTCTGATAGTCAATGAGCTGAAAACTTTGGATAAAGAGATCTCATTGACTGAGCTAAATGACAAAATCCTAATGTGCTTCCCAAGCACTTGGGACTCAAGGATCTGGCCAATCAAGGATGCCAGAAGTCTCAATGAGATCACCACAGAAGCTCTCTTTGTCAAGCTCAAGTCTTATGAGCTGCTCATCAAAAATAGAGAAGAAGAGCAGAAGGCTGCCTCACCAGCCACAAGAAAGGAAAAGTCAATAACTTTCAAAGCCACTGAAGATCAGCATGAAGATAAAATCTCATTCAATGCTGAGCTGCTTAGTCTACTGGCCAAAAGATTTTACAAAATGGCCAGAAAGGACTTCAGGAAGAGATCATACAAAGAACATGACAAGCCAAGGTATGATAAATCAAATAATAAAGAAATTATTTGCTTTGGTTGCAGGAAACCAGGCCACATTGTGCCTGACTGCCCAGAGAACAAAAATAAGGACAGAAAGGATAAGAGAGAATGAAGAACATCAATGGCAAACCCTTCTCAAGCAAGAACAAACACACAAGGAAGGGATTTGTTGTTGAATCTTGGAGTGAGACTGAAGAGGAATCAGAAGCTTCATCCAGCTCAAGTATGATGAGGATGATGCTGAAGAAAAGGAATTCTGCATGATGGCTATCAATGCCTCACAACACAATTCTGATGCAGAAGATTCAGAGTCAGACTCAGAGACTCAACTTGAAGAGGACCAGATGATAAGTTCTTTTGATTTCAATTCTGAGGACTTTAAGTATGAATTTAAAGCACTATGTTTAGACCTATTAAAATCTGAGAAGGAAATTATTTCTCTCAGAAATCAATTGTCTGAACACAGTACCTTAAAATCAGAAAACCTCAAACTTTCAGAGGAGTTGGAGTGCTGTAGGGAGCAGATAGCTTCACTGAAAAGTGAGCTGTCAGAGGCCAAGAAGCTTGAAGAATCCCTCAATGGGAGAAGCATCAAGCTAATGGACATCACAAGCACAGTGAACTCTAGATTCAATAGTACACTAGGCTTGGGTGCTTCATCTAGCCAACCTATAGTTCTAACAAGCCCAATTAAGTTTATTTCTGATAAAGGGAAGGGAGTTGTAGAGGTAGCTAGGAAAAATTCTGACTTACCCAAAAAAATAAGTGTTCAACAGAAATCGTCGAACGGTGCTAGACGATCGTCGAATGCAGATCGACGATCTCAGGCAAAATCGTCGAACTCAGGTCGACGATCTCTAGTTCCTGAACTCTGCCACAGTCGACCGTCGAACGAAGCTCGACGATCTGACCCAAGATCGTCGAATGCAGCTCAACGATTGTCGAGCAGAGATCAGAGATTTGAAAACTTCTTCAAGGGTAAATCAAATTCCAATCCTAGGGGTCCTTCATCCAGACTTAACCCTTATACTGAATGGATAATACCTCCAAGGAGATATCATCTTGAAGGTTATAAGAGTCAACCAGGGATGTCATTTATTTCTGAATTTAAAGGTTATCAACCTAGGCCCAAGGTAAACTGGGTCAAAAACAAGTAAATTATTTTATGTTCAGGTGAAGACATATCCAACATCAAACCAACAATGGTATCTGGATAGTGGGTGCTCAAAGCACATGACAGGAAACAAGGACAACCTCACATCCTTTAAAGCCAATCTTGGACCCAAAGTCATATTTGGTGATTCAAACTTTGGACTGACAAAAGGATATGGTGCAGTTCAGATTGGCATAGTCACATTCAAGAGAGTAGCCTATGTGGAAGGACTGAAGCACAACTTGATCAGCATCAGTCAGTTATGTGATGAAGGCTACCAGATGACTTTCAGCAAATCCTTATACAGGATCCAATCAGAGGACAACACAACTGTGTTGACAGGTAAAAGGAAAGGTAACATCTATTTAGTAGACTTTCTTTCAACTAAAGTAGATATTTGCCTGTTTAATTCTGTTAGTAGACCTAATGTTTTATGGCATAAGAGATTAGGGCATATAAACCTTAGAACCATTGCTAGGTTATCCAAGGATAACCTTGTTAGAGGACTACCTTCTGGCCCCTACAAGAAGGAAGAACTCTGCAGGGCTTGTCAATTAGGCAGGCAAACTAAAAATAGTTTCAACTCACTTAATAAGAGTGATTCACCTAGGATTTTGTATCTGTTACACATGGATCTTTTTGGACCCATTACAGTACAAAGCTTAGGAGGGAAATCTTACACTTTAGTAGTTGTAGATGACTTCTCTAGATTCACATGGGTGTTCTTTCTGAGGAAGAAGTCTGATAACTTTAAGTGTTTGACAGAGTTTCTCAAATGTATACAGACTGAGTTCAATACTCACATTGCCCTGATCAGAAGTGATCATGGGACAGAGTTTGATTCTCTTCCTATGCAAGAGTTCTGTCAGAGTGAAGGGATCAGGCACACTTTCTCAGCTCCTAGAACTCCTCAACAAAATGGGGTAGCTGAAAGGAAAAATAGAACCCTTATTGAATCTGCCACTACATTAATGTCAGATGCTCACCTTCCTCTATCTTTTTGGGCAGAGGAAGTGAACACCTCCAACTATGTGCTGAACAGAAGTTTAATACATAAACTAAAGGGCAAGACTCTCTATGCATTACTCAAAGGGAAGAAACCTAAAGTAGATTATTTTAGAATTTTTGGTTGTATTTGTTACATACACAATAATGACAAGAACTATTTAGCAAAATTTCAAGCTAAAGCTGATGAAGGAGTGTTTCTGGGATACTCCATGATCAGTAAGGCTTATAGGGTTTATAATAAATCAACTCTTAAAATTGAAGAATCTGTTCACATATCTTTTGATGAATCTAACATGTCTTTCAAGGAGAAGAACACTTCTACCATAGAACCTTTCCAGGTACATTCTCTTGCTGAAGACTTGGACAGATTACAAATCATTCAAAAAGAGGAAAGCAATGAAGATGAAGAAGACATTCAACATCATGAAGAGAAACCTCTTTGTTGGGTATTGTATCCACAACGTACCTGATTTGAAGAAGCCCCTGAACAAGCTAAGGTAAATAGGCAATGTTTTTGACAAATTATTTCAAGTTATGCTTGCAGTTATTCCACGCTAAGTGCACACCAATGTCAGGGTGCTGTAGGTCAATATACACAGGTCTGCACGACGTAATCCCTCGTTGAGATAATCAGTGTGTTGGCCTACGTGTACTCTCTCTATTGGAGTGCACTTACTTTCAAGTACAGGGCTGTGATCTTGCAAGAGCAGACAAGGAGCAAAGATGGGTCAAGGAGCACATCATGGGTGGAAAGACGAAAATTCGTCTAAGTGTAAATCGACGAGAATCGCCAAGTGATTCTCGCCGATTCGGCGAGAATCACTAGTGATTCTCTCCGAATCGTCAAGAATCAGTGGCAGATTCTCGCTGACTCGATCCAGCTACTTCAAGGCGCGCAAATTCTGATGCTAAGTAAGAATCGTCGAGAATCACTAGTGATTCTCGCCGAATCGCCGAGAATCACTAGTGATTCTCGCCGAATCGCCGAGAATCACTAGTGATTCTCGCCGAATCGCCGAGAATCACTAGTGATTCTCGCCGAATCGCCGAGAATCACTGGCTGATTCTCGTCGTCTCGACCCGGCTAAATCAGTGCGTTCAACCAAGTCAAATTCGACGAGAATCATCTTTGATTCTCGCCGAATCGCCGAGAATCACCTTTGATTCTCGACGACTCGACGAGATTCACTTTCGATTCTCACCGATTTTGACTTGGGCGATTTTCTGGAACTCCCTGAACCGGATTCTGCCGCTGACAATGTTCTGGACCGGGATTTAGGGATTCTTCTTGTGGGACCCACAACGGTCATATTGAAAGTATCTACAGTATATATACGGGTATTATTTTGAACGACGAAGACATAAAAAGAAGCCGAGCACGATCTAAACCTAAAATCGCGAAACTGCTCCGCCGCCGCCATCGCCGCTCGTGCTAGTTGGTCGCCGCTGTTGATCGCGATTCTTCCTGATCCTCCGGCGACAGAAGCTTAGCCAAGCTTAGAGTCTCACGCGTCTATCCAGAGATCCCTTGTCTCTCGATTTGTTGATCGGGAAAAACTTCCCCGTCCGAATCGATCGAGATGACCGATCCTCGTGTGACCGTTGGTAGACCTAGCTAGCTTCGCTACGAAGTTTGGATCTCCAAAGTACAGCAGCCGCACATCGTCGTTGCCGCCGATCCCATGAACCTAGACGCCGCCCATCTTGCCGCCGCCGGTTCCGGGGAAATCCTCTCCAAGAGAGTTCTAGGGTTGTGGACTCTTCGTGGACTTCAAGAACACGTCGTCAACGAAGAGGGACACTTTGGTCTCCAAACGTAGTTTGTATCTTTTGTATATTCTAGTTTTACTTTTGTTGTAAAGGAACGTAGGTTCCTAGTTGTAAGGGTTGGGTGTAACCCGTGTTGTGGGAGTGTTGACTCCTACGTGTGGAAGGGTTCCTTCCGATAGTGCAAGGATTGGATTTCAATCCTGTTGGTGAAGAGACCGAGTCGTCCCTTGTTGGGAGATAGGTCGAAGGGGGAAAGTGGATGTACCCAACTCGAGGAACCACTATAAATAGCTTGTGTATTCTGTGTGCTGTGCTGTTTATTTTTATTGTGCAGGTACAAGTTTAGATTCCGCAAAAACGTTGCACGTCACCTATTCCCCCCCCCCCCCCATAGGTGAAGATAGTTGACACTAGGTGGACTGTCAAGTGGTATCAGAGGGAGGTTATTCATCAAAAAGGTTCACACCTTGAGTAGAATCCTGCCACTAGTGTCAAGAAGAAGACAAACATCTACTATAGACAGGCTCAAGTACACAGGCAAGATCCCAGTGTGCACCAGGCTCAACTTTCCTATCTGGAAGGAAAGGATCAGGTTCTACATGGAAGCTGTTGATCCTCGACTCTTCATGATCGTGGAGGAGGGACCTTATGTCCCCACTAAGGCCTCCACCATTGATCCTACCCAGAAAGTGCCAAATAAACTTTCTGAAATGGACAAGGACGAGATGGTGCTAGTAGGACTTGACAAGAAGGCGCAGAACATTCTGGTCAGCGCGATTGATGACTCAATGATGCAGAACTTCTGCAACTGCAGGACAGCTCAGGAGATCTGGCATGGCCTGATCATCCTAATGGAGGGCACTGATGAAGTGAGGGATGATCGGAGATCCCTCCTGAACCAGAAATATGAGGCCTTCAGACAAGGGCCTAAGGAAGAGATCGGAGTCACCTACGAGAACTTCCTCAAGATTGTTAACGCCCTCAAAGGATACGGAAGAGTGTTCACTAATGGTGAACTCAATGATAAATTCCTTAGGTCCCTTACTAAGGAATGGGACACAAAGATCTGCTCCATCCGAGAGTTTGGCAGACTAGCTGAAACTGACCCGCAAATTATGTTTGGGAAGCTGATGTCCTATGAGCTTCAGCTGAACACCAGGAAAGAAGAAGAAGAAGCAGAGAAGGCTGCAGCCAAAGAAAAGACTGTGGCTCTAAAAGCCAGTCATTCCAGAAAAGGCAAGGGTGCGGTTTCATACCGTTCCAGGAAAAAGGATGAGGATGAGGACTCCGAGCCATGCTCCTCCAGCTCAGAGCTGTCGGAGGAAGATTTCTCCCTCATCACCCGAGAGTTCAAGAAGTTCCTCAAGATGAGGAATCAAAGAAAGAGAGACGGCTCCTCCTCCAGGCATCAGAAGAAAAATCATTCTTCTGACAGGTATGCTTCTAAACCGAACAAACATCGCTCCTCTGACATTATTTGCTTTGGATGCAATAAGACAGGACACGTCGCGGCCGACTGCTATCAAGGCAAGAGATAAAAAGGGAAAGAAGAGGAGCACAAATCTTCGAGAGATAAGAAGAAAGAGCGGAGCTACATCGCCAAAAGGCCAAAGACACTGAGTGAGTCTGATTCCTCAGACTCCAGTGATGATGAGGAAGCCTACTTCGGGCTGGTGGGTCGCTCCGACTCAGAAGGAGAATGCCCCCCATTTACTGGGAAGGTAAAAGCTCACACCCCTCTCTCCGACTCCGACTCTGATCCTGAGTCTCAGTATGATGAACCTGAGGATAGCCCTTCGGCCCGTGAAGCGGAGCTCCTCGAGAAGTATGAGCTTCTGCTCAACACTTTCGAGGAGTGCCGTAAGAGACTAAAGGCTGAGAAAAAGGAAGTGAAATTCCTTAAGGGTGAATGTGTATCCCTAAGGGAAGAAGTCACTAGTTTGATTTCTCTCCGACATGAGCACCTTGACCTGACTTCTAAGCATTCAGAGTCTCTTAAGCTCCTTGATCTTAAGCAGGAGGAAGTCGACAAGTTGGAAGAATAACTTGCAGTAGAAAGGAAGATCGTCAAGAGCTTCTCTATGCCAAAAACAGTTCTTCCAGTTGTTGATACCTTCTCTGCTCAGGACAAAGGTGCAGGCTTGGGGCATGTAGGGGTATCTGGTTCCTCATCCAGGAGAAACAGGAACCAGAGGAAGAATAAGGCCGCCAAGAAGGCCTCTGCTGATGAAAAGGGAAAGGCTCCTCTTAGTCCTGTTGCGTTCAGAAAGCCTAGCTTTCCTTGCAACCAACATGACTTTGAATCAACCTTTGGTCATCATTTCCGGCCCTCGGTTGCAAAGCCAAAGAGCCGATATGATGGTTGGACCTTTCCCTGGAACTTCGATGAGAGTGCCTTCAAGGCACCTTATGAGAAAATCCACATGGGAAATTATGGTCAATTCTCAAGCGGCCATAATGGAAAGCAGGCACCAAGAGTCAAGCATGTTATACCGATGAAACAGAAGGTGAAGAAGTCATGTGACTGCAATCACTATGAGGCCTCCACCTCCAGATCCAAGGCCCCGGCTGTACCCACCATTCCCAGGGTAAGGCAGGAGCCTAGGAAGAGGTACAATAGATTCGACTGTTGGTGTTGTGGCAAAGTCGGTCACTTTGCCGTGGATTGTTGGTTTAATCCAAGGTATCACGAGACTCCCTATGTTAGCAATGCGAGGCCGACCACTCATAGGGTTAACCAACCGAGGGGGAGTATGCTAACCAGGAATCTAGGACCCAAGTTCGATTGGGTTCCTAAGGGAAATTAATTTTGTTTTGCAGGAATGTCCAAAGGCCACCAAAACGCCGATCTGGTATTTGGACAGTGGATACTCCCGGCATATGACTGGGACAAGAAGCCTGCTGCGTGATTACACTCCAGTCGAGAATGGACCCAAAGTCATCTTTGGATGGTCAGATCGAGGAGTCACCAGAGGTTACGGTATGATTTCCAACGGTATAATCTCTATCACCGACGTGGCTTATGTTGAAGGGTTAAACCATAACCTGATCAGTGTAAGCCAGTTATGTGACAAAGGTTATGACGTTAAGTTCTGCAAGGATAAATGTCTGATAATTTCACGTACCTCTTCTGAGACGGTATTATCAGACATTAGGAGCAGAAATATCTTCTGCTTAGATTTTCTCAGTTTAGATTCATCTACCCCCGTATGCCTTGTGGCAACAGGCAGTGCATCTCTTTGTGAACAACGGCACAAGAGATTGGCACATATTAATTTCAAGACAATTAGTATGCTGTTTTCTAAGAACTTAGTAAGGGATGCTCCCAGTATCAAGTGCATCAAAGATAGCCCCTGTCCTGCATGCCAGATGGGCAAACAGACTCGGGCTACCTTTAAGAGCATTGCAGACAAAGACTCTTCCCGATGTCTTTACCTTTTACATATGGACTTGTTTGGTCCAATGCAAGTTCATAGCTTGGGAGGCAAGTCCTATACGCTAGTGATAGTTGATGATCATTCTCGGTTTACATGGGTGTTCTTTTTGAAACGAAAGTCAGATACGTTTGACATCTTCACTAGTTTTGTCAAGCAGGTTCAGAACGAATTTAACTGCTCAGTGGTCAAAATCAGAAGTGACCATGGAACAGAATTCGAATCTGGTGCTATGACAGAGTTTTGTGAAGAACAAGGTATATTTCATGAGTTTTCCTCCCCGCGCACTCCTCAGCAAAATGGAGTTGCGAAGAGGAGAAATAGAACTCTCATTGAAGCCTGCACGACAATGTTGAAAGACGCTTCTCTCCCAGAATACTTCTGGGCAGAGGCTGTCAATACAGCTTGTCATGTACAAAACCGTGCATTGATCAACAAGCATCATCGTAAGACGCCTTACGAGCTACTGAAAGGCAGGAAACCAACCATGTCCTACTTGAGGATCTTTGGTTGCAGATGCTATGTACTGAATAATGGGAAGTACCCGCGTACTAAATTTGGTGAAAAATGCTTCGAAGGCATATTCTTGGGCTATAGTTCCCACAGTCGGGCATATAGGGTCTTCAATAAGAAAACCCTAGTGGTAGAAGAATCAATTAATGTTGTATTTGATGAAGGAAGTTTGCTTAACAGCAATTCTTCCAGTGGTATTCTTGAAGATGCAGGTGCACGACTTGAACAGCTGGATCTCGATGAGACTGCTAAAGATGTAACTCCTAAGTACGTCAAAGTTTCCACCTCCACGTCATCTGGGCATGTTGAAGATCAAAATGGAACAAATCTCTTAGAAGAAGGAGAAGCCCAAGAAGTAGTCGAAGCTCCAGACGCCAGACTTCTAGAGCTCCGGCACGTGAGGGATCATCCTAGAGATCAGATCATCGGAGATCCTCGTGTCGGTGTCAGAACTCGAAGAGGTACTATTAACGAAGTTTTGCATCTTAGCTTCCTGTCACAGGTTGAGCCAAAGAAGTTCGACGAGGTGAACAAAGATGCGGCATGGATTCTGGCCATGCAAGATGAACTACATCAATTTGAACGTTGCAACGTTTGGACGCTAGTTCCCAGACCATACAAGCAGAATGTGATTGGCACCAAGTGGATCTTCAGAAACAAGCTGGATGAACATGGTGTCATCATAAAGAACAAGGCAAGGCTGGTGGCTCAAGGTTACAGACAGGAGGAGGGGATTGACTTCGACCAGACCTTCGCACCAGTAGCAAGGCTCGAGGCAATCAGATTGTTCCTGGCGTATGCTTCGCACAAAGGATTCACAGTCTATCAAATGGATGTGAAATCAGCATTCCTGAACGGAGACCTGAAAGAGGAAGTATACGTCGCTCAACCCCCAGGTTTTGTCAATCCTACTTATCACAATCATGTGTATTTTCTCAATAAAGCTCTATATGGTTTAAAACAAGCTCCACGAGATTGATATGAGACTTTATCTAGTTTTCTTCTTGAGAACAAGTTCTCTAGAGGTAAAATAGATAAAACATTGTTTCTCAGGGAAGTCAAAGGCAAGATTTTGCTGGTGCAAATCTATGTCGATGACATTATATTCGGCTCAACGGACAACAATCTTTGCAAAAAGTTTTCTAAACTTATGCAAGGAAAGTTTGAAATGAGCAGTATGGGAGAGCTCAAGTATTTCTTGGGACTTCAAGTGAAACAGTCTGAGGATGGAATCTTCATCTCTCAGACGAAGTTCACAAATGAACTCCTTAAGAAATTCGGTATGGAGAATGCAACCTCTATGAGGACTCCAATGGGATCCACTATGTCTCTGGATAAGGATGAGAAAGGTAAACCTTTCGATGAAACCAAATACAGAAGCATCATTGGATCCCTACTCTACCTTACTGCCAGTAGACCGGATATCATGTTCTCCACATGTGTCTGTGCCAGATATCAGGTGAACACTAAGGAATCTCACTATGTCGCTGCAAAGCGAATTCTAAGATACCTTAAAGATACTCCAAATCTTGGCTTGTGGTACCCTAGAAACAATGATGTCGAGCTAATAGGTTTTTCAGATGCTGATTTTGCAGGGAGTAGGGATGACAGGAAAAGCACCTCCGGGACGTGTCAATTCCTCGGACGAAGGCTTATCTCATGGAATAGCAAGAAATAGAATTGTGTTGCAACCTCCACAGCAGAGTCTGAGTACATCTCGGCAGGCAGCTATTGCGCACAACTCCTATAGATCAGAAACCAGTTAGCCGACTATGATCTTCAGTTCAAGGAAGTACCAATGTACTGCGACTCCTCCAGTGCAATTGCAATTGCCAACAATCCGGTTTCGCACAGCAGAACGAAGCATATTGAAGTGCGCTACCACTTCATTCGGGAGCACGTGGAGAACAAGGACATCTCTCTCTGTTATGTCCCCACGGACAAGCATATTGCGGATATATTCACAAAGCCCTTAGACGAGGCCAAGTTCAATCTTTTCAAAACTGAATTGGGGATGCTAAATTATGAGGAATGAAGCCTACAGAAGCTTCAGGCTCGTGCAAGGACTGAAGGGGAGCAAGGTACTCAAGATGAGCACAGGCGCAAGAACTGAGGGGGAGCAAGGGGTCAAATGCTCCAGACCCCGATTTGCAGAAGCCGAAAAGGGGGAGATTACCCTCTCGACTAAGGCTAAGGTGGCTCCAAGCTTGCTCCCAAGAAATTGGTATTGGTAATGAATAACTCACTCAACTCAATTTCAAGTTTATGATTTTCATTCCTATACGCTTTATTCACCTTAGCTTGTAGGGTTTAGGCTTCTTCAAATAGGGGGAGATTGTTGGGTATTGTATCCACAACGTACCTGATTTGAAGAAGCCCCTGAACAAGCTAAGGTAAATAGGCAATGTTTTTGACAAATTATTTCAAGTTGTGCTTGCAGTTATTCCACGCTAAGTGCACACCAATGTCAGGGTGCAGTAGGTCAATATACACGGGTCTACACGACGTAATCCCTCGTTGAGCAGATCAGTGTGTTGGCCTACGTGTACTCTCTCTATTGGAGTGCACTTACTTTCAAGTACAGGGCTGTGATCTTGCAAGAGCAGACAAGGAGCAAAGATGGGTCAAGGAGCACATCATGGGTGGAAATACGAAAATTCGTCTAAGTGTAAATCGACGAGAATCGCCAAGTGATTCTCGCCGATTCGGCGAGAATCACTAGTGATTCTCGCAGAATCGTCGAGAATCAGTGGCAGATTCTCGCTGACTCGATCCAGCTACTTCAAGGCGCGCAAATTCTGATGCTAAGTAAGAATCGTCGAGAATCACCAAGTGATTCTCGCCGATTCGGCGAGAATCACTAGTGATTCTCGCCGAATCGCCGAGAATCACTAGTGATTCTCGCCGAATCGCCGAGAATCACTGGCTGATTCTCGGCGTCTCGACCCGGCTAAATCAGTGCGTGCAACCAAGTCAAATTCGACGAGAATCATCTTTGATTCTCGCCGAATCGTCGAGAATCACCTTTGATTCTCGACGACTCAACGAGATTCACTTTCGATTCTCACCGATTTTGACTTGGGCGATTTTCTGGAACTCCCTGAACCGGATTCTGCCGCTGACAATGTTCTGGACCGGGATTTAGGGATTCTTCTTGTGGGACCCACAACGTTCATATTGAAAGTATCTACAGTATATATACGGGTATTTTTTTGAACGACGAAGACACAAAAAGAAGCCGAGCACGATCTAAACCTAAAATCGCGAAACTGCTCCGCCGCCGCCGTCACCGCTCGCGCTAGTTGGTCGCAGCTGTTGATCGCGATTCTTCCTGATCCTCCGGCGACAGAAGCTTAGCCAAGCTTAGAGTCTCACGCATCTATCCAGAGATCCCTTGTCTCTCGATTTGTTGATCGGGAAAAACTTCCCCGTCCGAATCGATCGAGACGACCGATCCTCGTGTGACCGTTGGTAGACCTAGCTAGCTTCGCTACGAAGTTTGGATCTCTAAAGTACAGCAGCCACACATCGTCGTCGCCGCCGATCCCGTGAACCTAGCCGCCGCCCATCTTGTCGTCGCCGATTCCGGGGAGATCCTCTCCAAGAGAGTTCTAGGGTTTTGGACTCTTCGTGGACTTCAAGAACACGTCGTCAACGAAGAGGGACACCTTGGTCTCCAAACGTAGTTTGTATCTTTTGTACATTCTAGTTTTACTTTTGTTATAAAGGAACGTAGGTTCCTAGTTGTAAGGGTTGGGTGCAACCCGTGTTGTGGGAGTGTTGACTCCTACGTGTGGAAGGGTTCCTTCCGATAGTGCAAGGATTGGATTTCAATCCTGTTGGTGAAGAGACCGAGTCGTCCCTTGTTGGGAGATAGGTCGAAGGGGGAAAGTGGATGTACCCAACTCGGGGAACCACTATAAATAGCTTGTGTATTCTGTGTGCTGTGCTGTTTATTTTTATTGTGCAGGTACAAGTTTAAATTCCGCAAAAACGCTGCACGTCACCTATTCCCCCCCCCCCATAGGTGAAGATAGTTGACACTAGGTGGACTTTCACTCTTGAAGAGCCAGTTGTTGTACCATAAGAGGAAACAACAACACAGGTTGGTGAACAATCAACACCCCCTGTTGATTTAGTAATATCAAGAGACCATTCAATTTCCCAAGTAATTGGAGACATCTCAGCTGGTGTGCAAACCAGAAATCAGGTCAACCAAAACCTGTTGCACACTTGCTTCCTATCTCAAATTGAACCTCAATCCATTCAAGATGCAGAGCAAGATCCACACTGGATCATTGCAATACAAGAAGAGTTGCATCAATTTGAAAGGAACAAAGTTTGGGAACTAGTACCAAGGCCTAAGGATCACTCGATTGTTGGAACAAAGTGGGTGTTCAGAAACAAAGTGGATGATCAAGGAGTCATTGTAAGGAACAAGGCAAGGCTAGTTGCTCAAGGGTACTCTCAAGAAGAAGGCATAGATTATGACCAGACTTTTGCACCAGTTGCAAGGTTGGAGGATATTAGAATCTTCTTAGTATATGCAGCACACAAAGGCTTCAAAGTATACCAGATGGATGTAAAGAGTGCTTTTCTCAATGGGGACATCAAAGAAGAAGTCTATGTTAGACAACCTCCAGGTTTTATCTCTCCATCTCATCCTGATTATGTTTTTAAATTGAATAAAGCATTATATGGTATCAAGCAAGCTCCTAGAGCATGGTATGAGACCCTAGCATGCTTTCTCCTGAAAAATGAGTTTATAAGGGGTAGAGTAGACCAAACTCTTTTTATTAGAACTCATAAGTCTCATACTCTACTAGTACAGATTTATGTAGATGATATTATCTTTGGTTCTACTGATTCAAATTTGTGCAGAAGGTTCTCCAATCTAATGCATTCTAAATTTGAAATGAGTAGTATGGGTGAGCTATCCTTCTTTCTAGGATTGCAAATCAAGCAACATGCTGAAGGCATATTTATTTCTCAAACCAAGTATGCAAAAGAATTGGTTAAGAAATTTGGTATGTCTGAAGCATCATGCATGAAAACACCTATGCCTACTAATGTTGTATTGGATGCTGATGAACATGGGAAACCTATTGATCAGACAACATATAGAGCAATGATTGGCTCTTTATTGTACCTTACAGCCAGTAGACCTGACATAATGTTTGCTACATGCATATGTGCTAGATTCCAAGTGAACCCTAGAAAGTCACACCTAACCTTAGTAAAAAGGATTCTCAGGTATGTAAAAAGTTGTCCAAATCTAGGTCTCTGGTGTCCAAAAGATTCAGCATTTGATTTAACTGGATTTTCTGATGCTGATTATGCTGGATGCAGAATTGACAGGAAAAGCACCAGTGGAACTTGTCAGTTTCTTGGTGACAGACTTATCTCTTGGTTTTGCAAGAAACAAACATCTGTGTCAACTTCAACTGCTGAAGTTGAATATATGGCTGCAGGTAGTTGTTGTTCACAAATCTTGTGGATTCAAAACCAACTCCTAGACTATGGCTATAACTTAGAGAAGTCTAAAATCTTTTGTGATAATACCAGTGCTATTTCTATAGCTCAAAATCTAGTCCTCCATAGTAGGACAAAACACATAGAAATTAGGCATCACTTTTTAAGGGATAATGTTGAGAAAAATAAAATTGAACTTCAATATATCCCAACTGATTTGCAAAGGGGGGATATTTTCACCAAACCCTTGGATGAAAAGAAACACACCTTCTTCCTGAATCAATTAGGAATGTTAGATGGAGGAAGTTTAAAATAAGTTTCAAGATTTTAAAACTCTAAAAAATGACCATGACTAGGCAAACATCTTGATTTTTCTAGTGTATAGAGTGTTTCTGGTCTCTGAACTGCGCTCGACGATTTTCCCCCAGATCGTCGAACGGAGATCGACGCTTTCCGAGATCGTCGACCAGAGTTCAGCGCTTCTCAGATAGTGTTCAACTATCTCTCCAGTTCAGCGATCGTCGAACGAAGCTCGACGATTTTGTTTTCTGAACTATCGTCGAACGAAGCTTGACGCTCTCAAATATCGTCGAACGGAGATCGACGATGTTGATGACCTTTCAGTTTCCTTTAGAAGCCCCGATCGTCGAACTGAGTTCAACGATCTTTCCTTTTCTGCGTCGAACCCTAATATAAAACTCTTTTTTCGGCAGTCGTTCTCCCTTGCGCTTTCATACTTTCTGCAAAAATTCTCTTTCCCTCCAAACTTCTCTACACTTGGTCGTTTGTTTGTTGATTTTTGCAGGAAACAATGGCCGTCTCAGTTGCAGTCCTGGCCGCCATGAAATTTGATGCAGGATTTGATATAGATATGGACTCTTTCAATAACAGTGATCAGATTTTCCAAGACATTCTAGAACTTTTCAAGGAGCAAAAGCTAGTTACTATTATGTCCACCAGAATCAAATTGCATGCTGATGAAATAAAGGAATGGGTATATACTGCCCACAACCAGGATCAAAATACAGTTGTTGGAACAATTTCTGGAACCCAGGTACCTCTGACACCTACTATTCTGACAGAAATTTTTGGATTAAATTCTGGAGAGGACTCTGCTGAGATGTCTGGAGAAGAATTTTCTACTATGCTTGATAGAATGGGTCATTCTGATGCAAACCCTAGCAAGCTGCTGAAAAAGAATTTATCTGTGGAATACAGATTTTTGGCTGATGTTGTAGGAAAAGTTCTGTTGGCCAAGCACTCAGCCCATGATACCATCTCCAGGTATCAGCTATGCTTGATGGGTGCTCTAGTGGATAAGAAACAACTGAATTGGGGAGAAGTATTCTTTGACTTGATTAAGAAGAAAATCAACAAGAATTTTGTGAATTATGGAAGGATATTAGGGTTGTTTCTTCAAAACAGATGCCCTGCCCTGCTTGTCTCAAATGGGATGCACATCAATGCCTCTAAGAGGCTCTCCTGTGCCCTGTTTGGCAAATGGGACAGGCAGATAGTGAAGCCCAGCAGGCCCTCTACATCTACATCTAGGCACAAGGGCTGTCGCAGTCTCTTCCCCTCCAGTCTCTGCCCCTGCAGAAGACTTGCCTAGATCTTCTTCTCCTCCTTCACCTCTTATTTCATCTCCACCAGTCACCTCCACCATTCAAATTTCCTCCACAATCATTATTTCAACCCCATCTCCAACTTCAATTTCTCCACCTCCACATCTCACAGAAGAACTCTTCCATCCTCTACATCACTACCCACATCAGGAAATTGATTCATCATCTCAACTTCCATCTTTCACACTTCTGGATGATTCCTTTATGGATGATTCCCCTTCATCCCCTCCTGATCTACCCTCTTCATCCACATCATATCAACAGTTACTTCAAGATATCATTGCTTAACCCTCCTTCACACCTTCTATTTCCATTCCACTATCTTCCATTTCAACAATCCCCTTATCTCAACCTTCATTTCCACCATCCACCAGCTCTCCACCAACATCTTCAGCTGCTCCACCTTCAGTCCCTACCTCTGCTCAAATCCCTATTGAGCATGTTGATATTCCAGCCTTAGCAGACAGACTTTATGAGCTGATAGCTCCCAGGCTATCCCTCTTGTTGGAGACCTCCTTAGCTCCACTTTTAAAGTTAGTTGCAGACCTGTCTGCCATGCTCTCCTCCCTTATTCCTCCTCAGGCAATCCCTTCATCTGAGTGCCTTGATCGAGTCCTGACTGAATCTAGGCAGGGGGAGATGCCTCATGAAGTGGTTAGATTGCCTGCTGCTGCTTTTACCTCAGTTCAAGCTCAAGCCTCACCATCTCAGGTTACAGTTTTCTCAGTGGACCTCAGGTCACTTTTATCAGATTTTGATTATATATATTTCAGCTGTCTTCCAGAGCATAATGCAGTCCAGCCATCAGAAGATCTGTCTAAGGCCATTGTGCCCTTTTCCAGCTATGACACCAGTCTCATTAATTCTTTTATAAAGTCCATTTCTGCTGCTGCCCTTGCTGTTTCTGTTGTTGCTACTCCTTTAGTCTCTGTTGAAAGTACTGATGATGCTCCTACTGCTGCAAATGTTGCTGTTTCTATTAGTTCTGATGTGGCTGATGTTTTAGTTTCTGAGGATATGCAAACAGAGGCATTTGACCTTGAGCTACTGTTATTGCTAATGATATTTCTGTTGCTGAAACTATTGTATCTGAAAGTATTGTTTCTGAAACTGCTGTAACTGTTGTATCTGAATCTGCTGTATCTACTGCTGCTGCCACAACCTCTTCTGCCAGTGTTGCTTCTACTCCTCCTTCTGTTGTTGCTGTTACCAGTGTTGTCACTACTGTTTCTCCTGCTCAATCACAACAACAGAAAGACTATCTCAAAAGGATTGATGCACTGTATGATGAACAAAGCTCAGAAAGTGATCAGTTCAGAACTGATTCAGATGATTCTTCTGCTACTATAGCAAGGAAAAGAAAAGCAAGTAGCAAGGCAATGAAAAGAGTTCCTCCAGCTAAAGTCAAAGATACTAATGATATTCCTTACTACATTCTGCATGACTGCCCTATTACAGAACACTGCATGCAATATTCCAAGAATCAACTAAAGGCTATGAAAAAGAAGAGAAAGTATGAGAAAGGTTCCTCTCAGTTCCATCATCCTCCTCCACCTCCTCCCTCACCTGATGCAGGTGCAGGTGGAAGCTCTGCTGTTCAACCCTCTGCCAGAAGCCAAACCCCTTTCAGCCTCAAGGAAGATCTCAACATAGGGGAAGCCAATCCAGAGGCTATCAGTCAAGGAGAGGAAGCTATAGAAGAAACCAAAGAGAATTTCAAGTCTACTCAAAAGGCTATTCCAGGCAACATCCTTACTCAAGGGAAGGACCAGGTCCATCTGATACTACTTCAGGTCCATTTCCTTACAAGCTTAAAGAGTTAGTCTCATCCAGAACTCCTCCAGATAATCCCTCAAACAGATATGAGCCTCTAGTTCCCTTTGAGGATCCAGAGAACAATCCAACTTCCTGGACAGCTAGGATGAAGGAATTAGCTGCTTTGGATCAGATTAAGAAAGCCAGAGAGCAAGGCAAAGACACCTCCAATATTACTACTTTGTCAGAACAAAGGAAAAAGGAACTGGAAAGATACTCCTCCAGTAAGTTCTTTGATTCTGAAATCTACATGAAGCTGCACCCTGAAGCTGTAGTACCAAGGCCAAAACAACAAACATCTCTAGGTGCAGCTGATGACAGAAGATCTAAGAAGGAAGCTCTTAATCCAAACAGGGAAATAAAACTTATAAAGAGCAAGGAAAAGGAGTAATTCTGTAAGGTGACAATATATGATGTTTTATGATATGTCTGAGATAATATTTGTGTTTCTGCAATGTTTTGTTGTTATATTGTTGTTCTGTATATTTATAATTTTCCAATTTCTGTAAATAGTAATCCTAAACCAAATAGGGGGAGATTGTTGGAACACCCTATTACTGATTTGGGTTAGAATCACTATGTCTCTTAGGAAACCTGTTTTGACCTCATTGTATAGATCTAAAGGTCAATTAGAATTGAGTCTAAGGGTTAGTAGTTAGGTTTGGAAGCTGCCCTCAAGACCAGGTTTTTCAGTTTGGAGACTAAGTCATTTCGTTGAGCTCAGTACGACGAATCGTCGAACTCCATTCGACGATCGGTGAGATCACTTCGACGAGTCGTCGAACTCCATTCGACGATCTCTGAGCTCAACTTCATCAAGTCGTCGAACTCCATTCGACGATCTTCGAGCTCAGATCGACGATCTTGACTCCAGTTTGATTCTCTATCTCTGAGCTCAGTTCGACGATAGTGGAGCTCAGTTCGACGTTTTTCTGAAGAGCTAAATGTTTTTCAAGATTCAAATACAGACAGTTGAGGAATTATTGTCAGCATTTAATTCAGAGATCTTGTAGCCGTTTTCATTTATTCTGGAGCAAGTTTCAAGAGATTTTCAAGAAATATTTTATTGGACTTTCCTACATAAGACAATTGCAATTAAGGAAGTCATTTAATGACAGGCCAACGGCTATCTTGGACAAAGGATCATTTCTATTCAGAGAAAAAGGAATAAAAGACAAGATTTTTTTTATTCCTGACACAAGGAGAAGAACAAGAAGTTAGAAAAACTCTCTGCAACAACAATTTCTGAAACAACTCTCAAAACAACAATTACACAGAGAAAGAAAGAGAGTTCCAAACATTCTCAGTCTCAAGATTCATACAAGAACACCAACACCAAAAGGAGATCAACAAACTGAAATCTTCAGATCTCTTTTGATTCAATTGTTCAAGGCCATCATCATTCAAGACTCCAGACACCTCACATTTCAGTTGTTGCTGAAATCATCATTTGCTGGAGATCAATTTTCTGAAGGCCTATCACCCTACTGCAAAGCTTCACTTCCTGAACAACTACAGATCTCAGGGGGAGCTTTGACAACATCACTGAATCCACATAGTCAAATCACTGTGATTGAGAAAAGAAGACTTTCATCACTCTCTCATCCCCACCTCTGTAAAGGGTTTTTCAAACTCCCTTCAAAAGTTTGTGTGTGGTTTTTGAGCACCTTATCAAAAGCTCATTGGTGGCAAGACACCTGATCAAAAAATCTGGTTTGGTTTTTGAGCACCTTATCAAAAGCTCATTGGTGCCCAGGACACCTGATCAACTCATCCTGCAGTGGATTCCTACCTAGGGTGGTAGAAGAGTGGATGTACCCAGATTGATTGGGGAACCACTATAGCTCCTTGTATCTTCTGGTTGCTTGTTTTTCTTTTTGTTTCTGACTGTGGTTTGTGACTAGGTTGCTTTGTGACTAGGTTGCTTTGTGACTAGGTTGCTTTGTGACTAGATTGCTTTGTGATCATTCTGTGATTAGATTTACCTTTTATTATTTGCTTCCCTGTTCACATTAGAATACAACAACTGTTGTAAAAGTTTTTAGCACGCACCATACTCTATTCACCCCCCCCCCTAGAGTATATCAGATCTAACTCACACTTTCACTGTTGACCCAGCCAACTGATCAATTTAGATTGTCAATCCTTGGGTTCAGATACTTATTCTTTTCCGTAAGCTTGTTCAACTCCCGATAGTAGATACAGAGTCGCAAGCTCCCATCCTTCTTCTTCACGAAGAGGACCGGTGCGCTCCAAGGCAACAAACTTCGATGCACGTACCCTTGGTCCAACAACTCTTACAGTTGCACCTTCAACTCTGTCATCTATCTTGGCGCTATCCGATGCGGAGAGCGTGACACAGGTTTGGCACCCGGCACCAGCTCAATAGTAAAATCAATCTCCCGCTGAGGAGGGGCTCCTGGGAGATCTTCTGGGAACACATCAGGATACTCGGACACAACTGGAATACTGCCCAAACTTGGCTTAAGCGTTGAAGCTTGCACTAATGCGACAAACAGCTCTGGCCCAGACCGAACTGCCTTAATCACCTGAAGGGCCGACATCAAAATCTTACTCGACTCATTCATGCTCGCAAACGTAGTCTCCCGATTAGTATTCAGTCCCAACTTAACCTCCTTTTGGTTGCAATCAATACATGCTCGCTGCTCCGAGAGCCAGTCTTTATCACATAGATTCTATCCGCGCGCATTGAGCACCCATTGGGCAACAACATATCCAACTTGTCTTTTGCCATCGAGGAAGGGACTCCGATGCGCGATACGAATCTTTCGGACAAGAAGGAATGTGAAGCTCCCGTATCAAACAGGGCTCTCGCCAGACAATCAAAAATCAACACAAATCCTAGCACCAACATTTATAAGCTAACAACCTTGAGAATTCCTCCATCGGCTTCTTGTTCCATCTGCGGAAACCCGACTTTGCATTTGGCACTTTAAACTCTGACTTCTTTTCCCCTGGGTCCTTCTTTTCTTGCACTTTCTTCACGACCTTTTCCAATGATCGGGCCGAATTGACCATGGCTAGGAAGCCCTACGCCTTAGGCCCAGCAAGGAGTAGTTGTAGGTCGCCACGTAGACCCTGATAGAATCGGTTGGTCTTCCGCTCCTCCTCAGTAAACGTAGCACCAACATAACGACCCAACTGTGTAAACTCGTGGAGATACTCATCTACACTTCTGTCTCCCTGAGTCAAACCAACGTACTGATTCTCCATCTTAAGCTTCTGAGTAGAGGATAGATACCTGGCCAAGAACAACCTTGAGAATTCCTCCATAGGCACATCCGCAAGTTGCCTTCCCACTAAGAGGTGAACCTCCAACTCATCCCACCACAGCCTCGCCTCACCAGCCAATAGGAAGGTCACTATGGTTGTCTTCTGCCACTCCTCAGTTAACGTGGCCATCAAGACTCTCTTTATCGTAGAGAGCCAATCCTCAGGTTGAGTTGGCGCTCCAATCCCGTCGAACATCGGAGGATTAAAGCTCATTACATGCTTGAGCTGCTTCTCTGTAGCTCTCCTTGGTGCTACTTGATCAACTGCCACACGTTCTACCACTCCCGGCTCTGCCACCCTAATCGGTTCTTGCTCATTAACAGGTGGTGCGTGGTGCATTTGCCCTGCAGGTTGAAATCCTGAAGCGGGTTGGCGAAGCAGCGTATCGATTGAAGATGTCAGTGGAGTTGAGTGGGCTACACGATGTGTTACACATATCGGTGTTGCGGAAGGCGGTGCAAGAGCCTTCGCAGGTCGTTGCGGTCGATCAAGTGCCGGTTGATTACGGGTTGACGACAAAGGTCAAGCCAGTACGCATTGAAGACTTTGAAGTCAAATGACTCCGCAACAAGGAAATCTGAATGGTTAAAGTCCGTTGGGATAACTGCGGACATGATGAGCTTTCATGGGAGCGAGAGCAGACTATGTTGGAGGAATACCCCGAGTTATTCCACTCAGGTAACATTTTAATTTTGTGTACCTTTACATAATTTCGGGACGACATGCTTTATAGGGGTGGAGATTTGTAATACCTTGAAAATCGTAATCGAACTGGTCGCGTCCTAAGTAATTTTTGGTTCCTTAATAGGGGTACACGGACTGGAACACGGGCGTGTCCAATGTCGTGTCTTTCTCTGTGTTGGCCGGCTCTGTCCAGAAAAGGACACGGCAGGAAACACGGCAGCGACATGGCCGTGTCAAGCATGATACGGGCTTGTGCATACCCGTGTCACCACCCTTGTTACCAAGGGACGTGACGGTTGGCGTGGTGGTTATCTATGACACACCCCTAGGTCACGGGTGTGTCAGGACACGACACGGGCATGTCAGGTTGAGACACGGGCGTGTCTTGACCTGTGTCCTTCTCTGTGCTCGACGATCGTGCCTGGATGGGGAACACTGGCTGGGACACGGCCGTGTGCAAGGCCGTGTTTGGCCCAGGGTTGAAGAATTTTGGGCGGATCTGAGCCGTTCGTTTTCTTTAAATAAGATCTGACGGCCCAGGTGTGTTCCTGCTTTGTTAAGGCCGGGAATTGAGGATTAAGTCCTCATTTTCTCTTAAGCTTTCTCTTTCTAAGGAGTTAGAGAAAGGAGAGAGCAAGGAGGAAGGAAGAGGAGGATTCTGGCCGCCAGCGGAGCATCGGAGCACCGAATCGAGAACCGAGACCGGATCCGCAGAGGAAATTTCCTTGCGAAGCTTTCCATCGGATAGATTCCCATGGCGCAAAAGCGAACTATAAGGGTAACGATTATATACTTGAGCATGTGAAGCTCTCTTTCTTCTGCATAAGGAAACCCGCTCCCGCGAGTGTGCGGTGAGTGTGCGGTGTTCCTTGGGGTTGACGTGAATAGTCCCCCTTGTTTTGCATATAGAGTCCGGAACCGAAGTACAGACATAGGCATTGTGTGGGAAGTCTACCCGGACGTGTTGGTCTGGATCGGTGATGTTGCATATTGTATGGTTTGCCGGAGAAGACTCTGTGCTTTGTGTTTTCGGGTTTCTACACGGTAGATTGCAATAGGGATCCTTGGGGATTAACTCTAAGGCGCACCCGGCAAACTGAGCGGAAACGTAGTTCTGCTAACTTGGCGGCCGGGGAGCCAGCCATGAACATAATTGGGTTACGTGATGTTTGGAAATATTTTGGGATTTGAGAGAAGCTTTGCCCGTGCATACGTCTTAAGGTGACTATGCGTAGTGAGCAATAGGCAAGTGGAATCGGACCTGGGCTATGTGGTTCGGTGCTAGAGACCCATAGAGGGACTGGCCGTTGGCATAGTCGGGAGTCTTAGACAGTGGTCAGAAATACTAAAAATGCTCACGATGTTGTCATCCCGGGGATGGTGGTGAAGCCACGAAATTGACCGGATTCACCGATAATGTGCCCTGAGAGCACGGGGTGTTTGGCCGTGCGAGCCTACACCTGTGGCGAAGTATGTTCGTACTATATTGTTTAGCTGGGCTAATGAAATGCAAGGAAGGAGTACCGCCTTCCCGAGTAAGGGGCGGGGTCGTTATAATTTGGTTGGCTTTAGCTGACCGTTACTTTGTTTGCCACTATGCGGTGGAATGTTGCTTGCAGGTGCTACGGAGCCAAGTACCAAATAGCGGGCTGAAGCCCATATTGCTGAGCTGGCCCTCGAAGGCCAAAGCGTATTGTTGTTTTTATTTTTGTCATGTGTGGCCGGCCTGCGAGCCGATGTATGTAAATCATTAATTTGTTAAGTAAACTCTTGTGAGGCCATAAGGCCAAGTACTTTCAGTGTATTTGTTATTTCATTCCTATGGTAGTATGTGGACATTCATGATAGTTGTTACTCAATTATGGGTTCTTTCCAACTGTTTAAAAGCTTCCGCTAGAATGCTCTGTGTTAGGGCGAGTAGTTATAGTTGGATTTTTGATATTCTTATATAACCCTTCAGACTGTTTGTGGTATATGGCGCCGGGATCTAGCTGGACCTTCTATTATATGTCATTCGACAGATGGGGGTGTTACAGCTGGAGCTTCCAAGCGAAGGAGTCGATGGCTTGTTTGCTTGGTGGAAATTCGCACGATGGTGGCTCCTTTGTGCAGTGTGCGTATGTCTGTTCTGCCAAAGGAGATGACCGTACACGATAGGGGTCTAGGCCACGGAGGTTTTGCTGGGTTAACAGAGGAAACGACTGTGAGGTTGTTTCTATGTTTTCTACCGGACTCCGCCTTTCTCTTTCGGATGGGCCTTTTAATGGGCTAAAAATCTCCTTTTTAACTTCTTTCCAAAGCTGATGGTGGCCAAATTTTCCATGTTCAGGATGGCCAAATTTTCTTCCTTTTATAATTGTTTTTTTTCTCAATTCTCAGTGTAGCTAGTCGTGTACAAAAGGACCGGGCCCAATGGGCCGGCACGGAGCCCGGCCCGATAAAAGCCCGGCTAGGCTCGGCCCGGCAAAAGCCCGGCCCGGTCTGATGCCGGTCCCAGGACCCATACAGGGCTCAGGTTTAGAGCCACTGCCCGTCCCGATACCCGGCCCGGGCCAGGCCGGGCAAAGCCCGGCGAAAAAGAAGAGCATAACGGCTCTTATTAGAGCCGTTAATTAAACGGCTAATAAAAGGCTCTTATTAGAGTCGTTAATTAAACGTCTCTTATTATAGTCGTTAATTAAATGGCTCTTATTAGAGCCGTTAGCTGCTAACGGCTCTTATTAGAGTCGTTAGGTGCTAACGACTCTAATAAGAGCCGTTAGCACGACCAGCTGCCCCGCTGGCCGCTGCTGTACAGCAGTACAGCAGCTGTTGTACTGCTGTTCAGAGCCTAGGGCCTAGGTTGGCCAGCCTAGGCCCTAGGCTCATTATTTAAAAAAAAAATTAATTTTTTTTATAAACCCCCCCCCCCCCCCTCTCTCACTCTCTCTCTCTCACTCTCACTCTCTCTCTCTCTCATTCCCCAATGCCCAACCCGAGCACCCCCCCCCCCCCCCTCTCTCTCTGACTCTCTCTCCCTCTCCCACTTACTCTCTCTCAGCTCTCTCTCTCTCTCTCACTCACTCTCTCTCCAACTCACCCAATCTCTCACTCTCCAAGGCTCTCACTACCTCAACGACAGCATGGCGTTATCCTCCTCAATGTCTGGGTCGTCTACTCAGAGTACGCATGTAGTGGTGGAGCACAACCATAAGGTGGCGGTTTGGGAGCACTTCGATAAGGTTCAAGTTAGCTCCGAATTTAAGGCGCAGTGCAAATTATGCTCGAAGTTGCTGACCCTTACCGGCAACTCGACACTATCAAGACATCTTAAGTCTTGCGTGTCGAAACAAGCTCCCGAGTCCAGTCAGACCCAAATTTCAAGAGCAGAACAAATTTGGACATACGATCAACTTCGCCAATGGGGTTTGCAGATGAAACATGTCATCAAACGTGGGTTGTCATTCAGCCATTACGACAACGAGGATGAGATGGAGTCATACATGGAGGCCTTCAGCCCAAATATCAACAGGTAATTAGAGCTTCTCTTAGGCGCGACGTCATTAAAGCTTATTTAGAATCAAAACATTTGTTAATAAACTTTTTTGAAAATTTCGAGTGTCGTGTAAGTTTAACATGTGACGTTTAGAGCAGTAGCATAAAAGTAGGATTATCGTACATATGTATCATGTGTCATTGGGTCGATCCCGTCTCATGGGAGTTAAATAAGCGCGTAATTTGTTTTGAAGGTTTTGAATATCCGCACACTGGTAAATCTATATATAATTTAATTATGAAATGTGTGCGCGAATTTAAATTAAACGATAAAATAATGAGTATTTCTTTTGATAACGCTTCTAGCAATAACGTAGTTATTGATTGGTTAAAACGCGATTTAAAAACAATGCTAAACGGTGCATTTTTTCACACTCGATGTGTTTGTCACGTTTTAAATTTAATAGTACAAGATAGCTTAGCCGCTATGAAACCGTATATTGAAAAAATTCGTCTTATGCTTTGAGTCATTTATAGTTCTGGGCAACGATCGCAGGATTTTAAAAAATTTGTAAACGCATAGTGTAAAAAATATTTGAAATCACAATTTGATATGTCTATTAGATGGAACTCAATATATAAAATATTAAAAAGAACGTTTCAACAAAAATCACTCCTTATGGAATATTTTAATATGGTAAATAATCATGATTTAACCGATGCCGATTGGGACGTATTATGAAATTACATGGATTTATTAAAATATTTTTATAGGGCGACGGTTTTTTTATCTAGCGTGTACTATCTCACTAGCTCACTAGTTATTGAAAATTTTATAAACATCGTACAAAAATTTAATTATTATAGACAACATGATGGATGACTTCCATTTATTGAAATAATGAAGAAGAATTTTTAAAATATTATAGAGAAATGTCTGCAATGTTTTCATGTGTCGCCGCTTTAAATCCGTTATTCAGCGTAGACGACGTAGAAAATTTGATAGAAGAAAAAAAATAAACTTAAATTTAAATTTAAATTTTGATGATTGTGATAACGTTAGTATTATAAAATTTAATTCTCTTTTTACCAAGTGTTACAATTATTTTGATAACTTATACGGCTCCCGGCCCCGGGAAGAAATATCGCCACCAAGAACAAAGGATACTTTTAAAAACAAAATTTTAGAATTAGCAGCTACGAAAAAGGCGTGCACATCTAGTAGTTTAAATGAATTAGGATTGTACACTAAAACACAATTCCGTGATTTTATGAGCACGGAGGAGATTGAAAACTTCGATCTCTTAAAATGGTGGAAAGGTAAAGTTAATACGTATCTTATTTTGGCCTATATGACCTGTGATTTACTAACAATCCAAGCTAGTACGGTGGCTTCGGAGTCCGCTTTTTCTCTTAGTGGCAGAGTTTGAACGAGCAGAGGAGCCGGCTCAATGAAGAATCTCTGGAAATGTGCATTTGCTACAAGCACTACTTGGATGCTATGAAGAGGAAGCAACACATTACAGCATTAGAGGATAGCTCAGAGGAGATCGAAGATGAGATGGACGCGATGAATTTACAAGATGATTGAAGAGCAAGCGCACATCTAGTAGCTGTCTTCAAAGTTAAAACTGTATTTTTCTGTTTTGTTAAATTAATTAATATTGAAGTTTTTTATCTAAAATTAAAAATGATAATAAATTTCATTTTTTTAAAAATTTTTTCAATTAATCTAAATTGTAAAATGTAAATATTTTTTAATATTAATGAAATTAAAAAAATTTTGTCCATGCGAGCGAATTGTTTTTAGTGTATTAAATTTTTTTAGTATATTAATTTTTTTAAAAATAATTTAATTATTATATTTTTAAAAAATCTAATTATAAAGCCCGGCCAGTGTCGGCCCGAAGGGCCTGATCAGGCCCCTTCCCGGGGCAGGGGCCCGACCCCGGTTTCAGAAAAGCCCGGGCTCGGCCCGGTTGAGAAAAGCCCGGGCCCGTTGGGCCCGGGCCCAGGCCGGCCCGGTCGGGCTTTATGCCCATGACTAAGTGTGGCCAAATTTTCCATGTTTTAAATATTCTTGTTTTATTAATTTCTCAGGAAAGTTTTTGATTTTCAATTAGTAATCTTATGCATTTATAATTAAGTTAAGCTTGCATCTTTCGTCCTAACTAATCGAGTTGCAAGATCATTTATTTAGGGTCCTACCGACCGGTCAAACCGATGAGCCAAAAACAAAATTATGTTAGTACATAGGAAAACTGACAGAAAGTACAAATAACCAATAATGATAAAATATAACTGGCGTGTGATGATTTTACACGCCTTCGGATGCGACGATGGTTGCAGCAATGCACATAGCTGAAATTATATCGGTTTCAGCATATTAAAATATTATAAAAATATGTGTCATAATTTATAAAGTATCGGTTTACAAATAGTAAAAATGGTAGTTATGATTTGCGGATAGTCACGTAACCAATATAACCACTTATGAGGTCTATAAATAGAATCACAGTCTCTCCTTCATTTATACCTTTTTCCTCATTCGTTTCTCCCACCATGTGCTTGAGAGCTTCTCCGGGAATATCCTTCGCTCCACAAAGATCTTCATCCATCTTCATTCGTCTTAGCACGCCCCCGCAAACGCTTTGCTCTGTGTGCATATCTCCCACCGCAGCAAGAAATCTGTGCACAGCGCTCTCAGCATTCACCACCCTCAAGTCAACTGCAAGCTCTCTCCACTCGAGACTCCACCGCGAATATTAGGAGGAAAGCTACACACGCAAAGACGCGTAGAACACGCCGCTCCAGCTTCCAAGCGCAAGCAGAAGTCCGCCAAGCTCCCAGAGCGCGGTGCTCCCCACCGCGGCAAAAAAATACTTAGCTTCGTGAGTGGTGGCATGTCACCCTCCGAACGCACTTCTTCTCTCCCACCGAAAGTTTTAATGAGGACCGGCATGTCGCCCTCGCCTTCTCTATAATGACATGTACAACAACCCCCTTTCCGGGATTTTCCACGTTAAAAAATCCTTCTTGCTAGCCATCTCGTTTCTCTGTGACTGATTGTGCATTCGACAGCTCCCGGGCTAAGACGGACCAATCTAGGACGGTTTTTAAGAGTCTCGAGCTGTAACACCCCCTATCCGTCGCATAGCATATAGCAGTAGGTTCGGCCGGAGCCCGACGCCATATACTACAGACAGACCAGGCGGTTACTCAATGGAAACCATCCAACTAATATCAACGTCCTACACAGAGCATTCTAGCAGAAGCAATAAAATAGTTGCATTAAATAAAGAACCCAACACTAGCATGAATGTCCACTAACAAGCCACAGAATGAACGTACAAATACACAAGTACACTGGCCTTAAGACCTTACAATTGTTTACTCAAATAGAAGTGTTTTCCAAACCTCGGCACGCAGGCCGGCCATACATGAATAAAAGAAAACACTAAGCATTAGGCCTTCGAGGGCCAGCACAGCAACTTGAGCTTTAGCCCGCTATTTACCGCTCGGCTCCGCAGCACCTGCAAGCACAATCCACCGCAACGGTGGCAAACCAAAGCAACGGTCAGCAATGCTGACCAAATTATAACGATCTCGCCCCCAACTCGGTGCGGCGATGCTCCTTCCCTGCACTTTATTAGCATAACCAAGCAGTATATATATATATTGCATCACAGGCGTTGGCACGCACGGCCACACGCCCTGTGCACTCTGGGCACATTCTCGGTGAACCGGTCAATGTCACATCAATTTAAGCCATAGACACCCCGGTCTCACCACCGCCACTTTGACGGCCAAACTATAAGCATTTGTCTTTCAGGCATTTGTCACGTCATTTTAAGCCATAGACCGCCTAAGACCCTCACCTATGCCAACGGCTCCAACCGGACGACATAGAACGGGTACGGTTCCTCCTAACCCGTGCTCACATCGTAATGACAATTTAAGCCATATGCGCGGGTCAAACTTATCTGAGTCCCGTTTCCGTTACACACCTCACATAACACGGTTATGTTCGAGATGGCTCCCCGGCCACCACGTTGGCAGAATCATGCATCTGCCCAGTTTTCCGGGTGCACATTGGAGTTAATCTCCAAGGCTCTCCCTGTTGCAATCTACCACGTAGAAAACCCGAAAAACAACCATTTGCACGGAGTCTTCTCCGGCCCTTATGCAATGCAACATCACCGATCCATACCAACGTGTCCGGGTAGGCTTCACACATCATGTCTATATCCGTTCTCGACTACGGACTCTACACAACGGGGACTATTCATGTCTACCCGAAGGAACGCCTCAAACTCACTGCAAACTCGCGAGAGCGAGCTTCCCTATGCAAAAGAAGTAGAGCCTCACATGCTCAAGTAGAGAATCGTTACCCTAGCGTTCTTCCTTGACGCCATGGATATGTACGCAGATGAAGAGCACGTAATCTCCTTGCCTCCGTAGATCTGAAGTCTGCTCGCGATTTGGAGCTCCGAAGCTCCGCAGGTGACCGGATCTAGAATTCTTCTTCCTCCTTTGCTCTCCCCTCTCTCTAGACTTAGAAAGAGAATCACTCAAGTGAAATGAGGGTTTCAAAGGCCCAATCCCGGGTATATCCCAGTAGGAACAACCCCCAGCCGTCGGATCCCAAAATAAGGAAACGAACGGCTACGATCCGTAGCTGAAATGTAAAACCTGGGTCGAACACGGCCTGCGACACGCCCGTGTCCAGGGCCGTGTCCCCCATTCGCCGTCGAAATCGACGCGTCTCGAAAAACACACGAGCACCTGACACGCCCGTGTTCGACCTGACACGTCTGTGTCAGCCAGTACACTCCCGTGTTTCCGGACGTGTTCCTCCATCAACACAGGACCAACATCAACCCGAGACTCACACGGGTCTTGGACACGCCCGTGTCCAATATGACATGCCCGTGTCACACTCGAATACGTCTGGGCTTCAGGCCGTGTTCACCGTATCGACAATTCGTCGAGCGCAGTTTGTAGACCTCCCGACACGTCCTTGGACACGCCCGTGTCCTAGGTCGTGTTCCCTGCTCGACGATCGTCAACCAAAAATTCATCGACCGCACGGCCTGATCGTCGACACGAGCTCGACACGCCCTGAGACACGCCCGTGTCTCAGGCCGTGTTCGCTGCTCGACGATCGTCGACGCCAAACATCGTCGACCACATGGCCAGATCGTCGGCCTAAACACGACACGTCCTGGAACACGCCTATGTCCCAGGCCGTGGGCCCCCCTGCCAAATTCCAAACTTTGCTCAAAATACCTCCCGTCGCTCTTTTTGAGTTTCGGGGCGTTACACGAGCAACCCACAACAAAAGTAATTTAAGTTAATTTTCCGCGCTTTCAATACTACTACCGAAAATGGTCACTAAAAAGAGAAATGCGTTTATGAATCTGAATTTGAAGGAAATAGATTAGTTTCTAAGTAATTGTTTTTTTTCATTTTCTGTATTAATCATAGTTTTAATTAATTTTAAAAAGTGAAGTAAAGGTAATTAGCGAGATAAAGTAACCCAATTAAATATTTAATATTTAATTTAGTGTTATAAATCTTCACAAATCTTTGACGTCGTGGCGGATATAGAAGAGAAAAAACTCCTCATGTACTGTAGTTGTCAAGGGCGCGATAAGAAGTGAATGTGTTTAGGTATCGTTTGATTTAGAGTAATTTTAAGTGCAAATCACTTTTGGCTACGTGCAAATCAATGTTATGTGCAAATTAATAATTTTTAAGTGCAAACCAATTTTTTAGATACAAGCTATGTGCAAACCAATCATTAGATTAGCGGCTGTTTAAGACAAAAGCAAGGTCGATGATGAAAGATTTGCAAATTTTGATGAAAAAAATGCGGATCCAACGGTCATGGTGGCGGTTGCCGCGGCGATGGCGGCAACAATGACGTCGATGACGGCGGTGATGACGGCGATGGCGGCGTTGGTGGCGGTTGCCGCGGCGATGGCGGCGGTTGCCGCGGCGATGGCAGCAACGATAACGGCGGCGGCCGCGGTGATGATGGTGGGTGCTCTTTGGATAACCATACCCCATGCATGGGGTGCGGCTAGCTCTCCTATTCCCGCACAGAGTAGCATAAGAAATACTTGTATTTTTTTCCTCCTCCCTCTCGGTACAGGTGGAAAGAAATCGAACAACGGAGGAGATTTTGGTCCCCCCTCACTCGGCTCAGGCAGCACAATAAGAAAAAATACGAAGTGGTTTTCACTTCTTCCTCACTCTAACAAAGAAGTCCATTTTGCAGGAGATTTCTGAAGTAGTGTATGGAAGCGAGGAAGTTGGTTATGATAAATGGGAGTTTTATATAAGAATAAGAGAATCAACATAATTTTGTTCGGAAAATAAAAAGAAGAAGAGCACACCTCTTCTCTCACCTCCTCCTCCGGCGTCCTTTTCGTCTATCATTCGTCCTTCACTATTCTGTCCTAGCTCTCACCTACTCGCTCCCCCGCATCCTCCTTCGGCGGCCTTTTCTGTTCTGATTCTCCGTGCTTTTCGCCGAGTTCATTGACGACAACACGTCGGTGGCGATAGAAAAGTTATGAGGTGGCGAACTACGTGCAGAGGTTGATCGCCGGGAGGAGAGAGAAGGGTTGCATCAAATTGCTACACAAAATAATGATTTGCACTTAACACACACTTTTATAATTAAATTTGATTTGCACATATCAGAAACTGATTTGCACTTAACAGCTCTCTTGATTTAACAGTTGAGGAGCAACACATTGTCGTTTTTTGAATAACCAGGCCAACCACTGCTTTTGCAGCTTGCTTCCCCCACCGTTGAGAGTTTCCTATTGGTGTTTCAAGGACTTTTTCCACAGCTTCTCTCAGATCACTGCACACTAGAGCTTTCGCTTTCCCTTTCCAGCTCACATGTGAATCTCTATTGAAGATAACCATTCTTCATGCTCATATGTGAATCATACCAACATAAGATGACCTTTCGAATTCACAAGTGAATCAATATTGGCGAATCTGCAGAAATGAATCTAAATTTCTCTCCAAATCCAACCCCAAATCTCGTCGAGCATTGGGATACTTCTTCCCCGCTAGCCGACACTCAACTTCCATGAATCAACGTGCACATTCTAATGTGAGTCATCATCCTCAAAGTCTCGTGGTGAAGGTCATAACCCTCCCGTAGCTTCTGCCTCTGATTAGAGATTTGTCGATTTTTCATTGAGCTTCTGCTTTGAAGGTAAGAATCCCTGCAGTTGAGGTTATGTTCTAATCCATACCCCGATATCATATAATGATGCTTATATACCATAATTGATGCAAACTTATCAAACATGTAAATGTATTTGAGTCTATGATATTATATTTGTTGAAAATTTTCCGTTAGGTGGACTCGATTCATCGTGACGTCCTGGTGGAGTCGTGCGCGAATATTTAGTCTATTCGGACTCTCGCGAGCGCGTGTTAATTCAGTCGCGCGAACGATCGAAGCCTGTGATAGGTGGGCCAGATCGTCTCGTAATTTTAGTCGCGAGCTCGGTCTCACTCTTGGCATTTGAATGGACATGAAATTTTAAGTCCCAATTAATTTCATGAGATTTAATTTTATTTGGATTTCAACTGGGGGAGTTATGAGAATTAATTGGACTCATTTGGTAACTCCCAATAGAGCTTCCCTATTAAGCCTAGGAAATCCATTTTATTCATTCCAAAGGTTATGAACAAGGGCTGAAATCTGGACTCCTTTTCTCTCTTCATCGGGAAAACCATCGGCTAGGGCAAGAGCCGCTCTTCCATCTTCATCGTGAAACCGCCGCTCTTCATCTCCTCCATCCGCTGGCCTCCAAAGAAAAACAAAACAGCCGACCCTAGGCGTTTTCCTTTTAGATCCAGGAGGAGCTTTTTCTCCAGCGGCCGGCGGTCATTGCTTGCTGCACAAATCGTCGGAACGCCTCCACCGCCGGCAAGAACTAGTGCGTATCTACAAACCGTTGGAGGTTCTTGGAAGTGCGAAGCTGATAGCGCCTTCATCAGGACATCCACTGCTGGTGAGAAACGTGAGAAGAAAAGGCAGCCATCACTCGTCTTCTTCAAGCCAGCCTTGTTGGATTTAGTGTTGGCTCATTACAGTCGATCCACCCTTCAGTGTTGTTTTTTTCTGATAAGTGAATACCAAAGGTCGAGGTTTTGACTGTGGGCATCAGGTATTTCCAATGCTTGTCTGAATTTTCTATTGACCTAATGGTTTTTCTGCTGCTAGAACTACATTGAGATATATCATTTTAATAAAAATTATATAATTATACATTGAAATCTTTGAGCAACAGATCCGGGAACACAGAACTCTCATAACCCAAAGCACCTTATGGTGGATTTAGATGTGAATGTATTAGTTTTGTGCTAACATTTTTGCTTGTAGATTGATATCAGATAGTCGTGTATCATTGGATCCCGCCAACGCCGCCGATTTCATAAGAAAGAATACTTTGAGATTCTTGGGTATGATGGTCATGATGAAACCCGAGCAATAATCCAAGAACGGTATAAATTAATTCCGCACTACAGCAACCGTTTATTCTAGCTCACTATAATTTTGTGTTCTCTAATTAGAAAAATAAATTTAGTACAAACTTCATTTTGAGACTACTAGTGTTTGGTTAAAACGTTCATATGCGTTTATGTGTCGCTGCATTTATTAGAAAAATTGATAATATCATTTGCCGTAGCGATACACACACCATAAACCTCTTAACAGTTGGTATCAGAGCAGGTTAACCTAAACCTATTAGCCTCCTTCATAATTTGAAGTGAATAATTTTTCTACTTAATTCCATTAAGAACACTATTTTCAAAAAAACTCATTAAATATTTTGAGAGAAACAAATTTGGGATTGATATTCAAAAGTGATTTGCATAAATCAATCCCCGACCAGGGGCGAAGCTATCTTATAAATAAGGTGGGCAAATGCACACCTTATTAATTGCAAAAATCTACCTAGATTAGACATTAGTTATTAGTTTTGCAAAAAAAAATCACGCAAATGCAAAATTGAAAATGATAAGCTGCGCAGCTGTTGGCCTGTTGCTAGGTTAAACCAAAAATCCCGTGATACGCCATACGGAATTACGGACTGAGGCCGGAGGCGTGAGGAGCAAAGCGGCAAACGCGAAGCTTCATCGTCGTCGGCGGCGCGTCGCCTCGCAGAGTCGCAGCTACTCGCCTCGTCGTCGCCTGGAAAGGAGGAAAAGGAGGAAAAGCCTCGTCGTCGTCGCCTTCTCACCTCGTTGGGCCGTCGCCGGGTGCCTGCCTGGCTGCCTCTACCCTCTTGGCTCTGTTGATCACTCGATCTCCCTGGTATGTCGTATGCGTCCGGCGTCCCTCGGTCCCTCCCTCTTTTCTTCGAAAATTCACCGTCGATCTCCCTAGTTTTGGAGAAACCGCAAGTTTGCGTGACTGCGTGACTGCGTGACTGCGTCCCTGATTTTAGGTTCTCTCTTTGTTTTTCAGGTACCATTTGGAGGCTGGAGCCATTATCTCTTCTCCTTCTGTAAAATTATTTTCACGAAAAATGATTTCCGCAAGCTTGAGTTCCCTGTTTCGCTGAGGTAACTCCTTCTCTTTCATCCTGTAAAATCATGCTTTCTCTTGTTGTCCATTTCTTTCTCTTGTTGAGTTGTTGTCCATTTTTTACTGATTGATGTGGTCCATGGCCATGGGTCTCAAATCCACATTCAGTGCATGGAGAGGGGATGCCCTCATAAAAATTTTTTGGAAAGAAATTTCTTGTAGCCTTGCTAAACCAACAGATACCTCCCTGTAGTGATTTTGCTAGATTTCTCTTAACACAAGCTCTAGCAAAAAAATAGTTCTTGTCATAGATTTTGTGAAAGCATCAATATATAATAGCACAACTATGACAGCTTGATTTGTAATCTAGAAATAAGTTTTTGAACTTTGACTTCATTGAGTATGATTCTCTTATTTTTTTATTTACTGTACGTCTAGTTAATGACTGAAGGCTGTTGTTCACTTATTCGTAATTGCAGCGGTGAGATCAATAATTCAGTAAATAGATAATACTTGTTGATTGCAGCTTCGAAAACTAGCTATGGAGCGTTATTTCAAAAAAACATCAACAATTTCCACAAATCCACCTGTGACTCAAATCGAAAAGGGAGAATCAAGTTGTAAAAGAGTTTGCTTAGAACTTGATCCTGAAAATCCACCTGCAGATCCTGGGTTGCGTAGGCCGATCATTGACTATCAACTTAAGGATAGAGAGAAAGTTCGAAGAATGTACTTATTAAGAGATCCTTGCCAACCAACTATGCATCAGTTTCCACAAGTTATGCAAGGGGAATCATTGAGGCGATTTAATCCAAAATAGTTTCACGATCATCCAACTTGGTTAGAGTATAGCATAGAAAAAGATGCTGCTTATTGCCTATGTTGTTATCTCTTTAAATCTGAACATAAAGAGCATGTTGGAAGTAGTGATGCTTTCGTTATAGAAGGATTTAGAAATTGGAAAAGAAAAGATAAACTTCAATTACATGTTGGGGGACCTAATAGCAGTCATAATAATGCGTGGAAGAGTTGTGAAGATTTGATGAAACAGGATCAGCATATTGAGACAATAATGAATAAACATACTGATCAAGATCGTAGTGACTACAAACTGCGATTGAAAGCTTCAATAATTGATGCACGGTTTCTATTACGGCAAGGTCTGGCATTTCGGGGACATGATGAATCTTTTGATTCACATAATCAAGGTAATTTTTTGGAAACTTTGAAGCTGATGACAAGCTTAAATGAAGAAATGAAAAGAGTTTTCTTAGACAACAGTCCTGGTAATCTAAAGTTAATTTCATCGGATATTCAAAAAGATATTGTGTCTGCTTGTGCAATTGAGACTACCAATTTGATAATTAAAGATCTTGGAGATGGTTTGTTTTCTATTCTGGTCGATGAATCTCGTGATGTAACTACAAAAGAGCAGATGGCAGTTGTTATACGTTATGTTAACAGACATGGTCAAGTGGTTGAACGTCTATTGGGAATTACTCATGTTGCTGATACAACATCAAAATCTCTATTAGCAGAAGTTGAAGCCCTTTTAATGAAACATAATTTGAGTTTGTCAAGAATCCGTGGTCAAGGTTATGATGGAGCTAGTAACATGTAAGGAGAGTTTAATGGTCTTAAAACATTAATTTTAAAGGAGAATCAACATGCATATTATGTTCATTGTTTTGCACATCAACTTCAGTTAGCACTTATCGCTGTAGCAAAGAAAAACATGAATATAGCATCTGTTTTTGAATTGGTTACTAATGTAGTGAATCTGCTGGGCGGATCATGTAAACGTCATGATATTTTGCAAGAACAACAGTACAAAAAGATCAAGGAAGCGCTCTAGAATAGCGAACTTGCTGGGGGTCAAGGCTTAAATCAATCAACTACTTTAAAACGAGCTGGAGATACACGTTGGAGTTCGCATTATAATACTTTGATCAGCTTGACAAATATGTTCTCTGCAATTATTGATGTTCTTGATATTATTGTCAATGATAAGAAATTAAGATCAGATCAAAGATTCGAAGCGCACACTCTTCTAAAGTCAATACAAACTTTTGAGTTTATGTTTTCACTTCATTTGATGATCAAAATATTAGGGATCACATATGAATTATCTCAAGCATTACAAAGGAGAGATCAAGATATCGTCAATGCTATGACATTAGTTAAGATATCAAAATATCGACTGCAACTGATGAGAGATAATGGATGGGATTCTTTGATAGCAGAAGTTTCTTCATTTTGTAAGAAGCATAATATAGAGATTCTAAACATGGATGCTACTTATATTACTCTGGGACGATCATGTCGTAATGTCGAGACAACAACTACTTTGCATCATTTTTGAGTTGGTTTATTCTATCCAGTAATAGATTTACAACTTCAAGAACTCAACAGTCGATTCAATGAAACCAATACTGAATTGTTACTTTGTGTATCTTGCTTAAGTCCAACGGATTCATTTGCTGCTTTTGACAAAAAGAGGTTGATTCAACTAGCTTTGTTGTATCCAAAGGAATTTCCAACAGTTCAACATTCTACTACTCAGCTTGACAACCAACTTGAAACTTACATCCTAGATATGAGATCAAATGATGATTTTATTAATTTGAGAAGTATTGGAGAACTTGCTGAAAAGTTAGTTGAGAAGAAAAAAAATATATTATATTCTCAGGTCTATATTCTTATAACTCTTGCACTTATATTACCAGTTGCAACAGCAACAGTCGAAAGAGCGTTTTCTGCAATGAAAATTATAAAGAATCGACTCCGTAATAGAATATCAGATCAGTTTATGGTGGATTGTTTGATCACATATATAGAAAAAGAAGCATTTAATTCTATCGATGATGAGACGATCATGCTTTGTTTTCAGAATATGAAGTCTCGACGAGGAATACTATAAATGTTTCATCAGATGTTGAAGTATTTTTGGGTAAATTTTTAACTTTAAAAATTATTATGTAAGCAATTAGATTTTTTGCACAAACAATTTACATTGTGTTTTGCATTTTTAATTGTCTTTAGGTTTTAATACTTTGATTAATTTTTTAATATTTCATAATACAAAGTTTGCCCCCCTTAAACTTTATTCCTGGCTTTGCCACTGTCCCCGACAAAGGAGTTGTGTTTTCTTTAAGACGATTGATTGCCCACACGTCATTAAGTTAAGAAACACGATATTAATTTAGGGCAATATTCAGATATCCCGGTGTGAAAGGGACTCGTAGATCGATAAGAACTGTAGCCGCCAAAGTGGCCTTTTCGAGTCAATTTGTGAGATTATGGTTTCACATGTTTTAGGGAGTTCTCTGAGACTAGTGCGCAATCATTCACCCAAAGGTGGTGCTTGCGCAATAGGTTCAGAGGGTTACACAAGGACATTTGGACGGTAGTGCAGGGCTCTAGTAATCTATTCACCCAAAGGTGGTAGTTTTACGAAAAGCTCAAGTGTAACTGTTGCTCGTTCTTGTGTGGAGAATTACTAATTGCGTGGCATGTAGTCTGCCCAAAGGTGTTGCGTGTTGACGTGCCAGGATTCTCCGCCTAGTGTACTATTTAGGGTTTTATAGCCATTTTTGCTCTATTTGTCACTAATAATCGTTTTCTCTCTACACAGTCACCTTTACAGTGCATAATAATATGGCGACCATTGAGAAACTCACTGGATCGAACTTTAAGAAGTGGAAGTCCGACATCATGTTTGCTCTCGAGATGGCGGACATAGAGATGGCCATGAATACCAACCAGCCTGCAGCCCTCACAGCGACTAGCACTCAAGCTGAGAAGGATCATTATGGTGCATGGAACAAGTCGAACAAAATCTGCTTGTTGACTATGAAACGTTCCATTCCGGAGCACTTGCTGAGTGGTCTTCCAAACACGACCGTCGCTAGGGATTTTTTGACTGCCGTTGGACAGAGATATAAGGTGTCTTCCAATGCTGAGATTGGGACTCTGATTCAGGACCTCTTCTCCATGAGGTATTCGGGAGGAGGCGGAGTCCGTGACTACATTCTAAAGATGGTCTACTATCAGACCAAACTGCAGGAGATGGAGATTACTCTCCCTGAAGCCTTGATAGTAAATCAAGCACTAAATACTCTTCCTACGGAGTTCAGCATTTTGAAGACCACTTACAGTTCCCAGGATGAGGCGTGGAAGATAAATGATCTGATCACTCGGTGTGTTGCTGAGGAGGAGAACTGAAGAAGGAAAAGACGAACACTGTGTTACTCGTTGTCAAACCCTCATTCAAGAAGAAGAAGAAGTTCAAAGCTCCCTCTAAAGCTCAGGATGGACAAGCTTCAGGGAGCAAGGACACTGGTGGAAAGAAGCCTCTTAGCTGCTTCTTTTGTAAGAAGAAGGGGCACGTGAAGCACGAGTGCCTGAAATTTAAAGCTTGGATGGATAAACGTGGTTTTGCGCCTAAAGGTAACTCTTTAGCCTTTGTCCTTTGTGAATCCAATTTAATTGAAGCTCCATCTAGTTCTTGGTGGCTCGATAGTGGAGCAACTAATCATGTTGCTTACACACTGCAGGGGTTGATCAAAAGAAGGAGGCCAAGCAAGGGTGAGTGCAGACTCACGGTTGGAAACAACGCTGAGGTGGAAGTAGAGTTTATTGGAGATATTAGCTTAGTTCTTTCTTCTGGATATGAACTTATTTAAGAGACATTTTCTATATTCCTTCGTTTAGAAGGAACTTGATTTCAGTATCTGTTTTAGATAAACTTCATTATGTGAAAGTCCACCTACTATCAACTATCTTCACCTATGGGGGGGATAGGTGACGTGCAGTGTTTTTGCGGAATTTAAAATTGTACCTGCACAATAAAAATAAACAGCACAGCACACAGAATACACAAGCTATTTATAGTGGTTCCCCGATTTGGGTACATCCACTTTCCCCCTTCGACCTATCTCCCAACAAGGGACGACTCGGTCTCTTCACCAACAGGATTGAAATCCAATCCTTGCACTATCGGAAGGAACCCTTCTACACGTAGGAGTCAACACTCCCACAACACGGGTTGCACCCAACCCTTACAACTCGGAACAAACGTTCCTTTACAACAAAACTAAAACTAGAATGTACAAGAGATACAAACTACGTTTGGAGACTAAGGTGTCCCTCTTCGTTGACGACGTGTTCTTGAAGTCCACAAAGAGTCCACAACCCTAGATCTCTCTTGGAGAGGATCTCCCGGAACCGGCGGCGGCAAGGTTCACGGGATCGGCGGCGACGACGATGTGCGGCTGCTGTACTTTGGAGATCCAAACTTCGTAGCGAAGCTAGCTAGGTCTACCAACGGTCACACGAGGATCGGTCGTCTCGATCGATTCGGACGGGGAAGTTTTTCCCGATCAACAAATCGAGAGACAAGGATCTCTGGATAGACGCGTGAGACTCTAAGCTTGGCTAAGCTTCTGTCGCCGGAAGATCAGGAAGAAATCTCGATCAAAAGCGGCGACCAACTAGCGCGAGCGGCGACGGCGGCGGCGGAGCAGTTTCACGATTTTAGGTCAAGATCGGCTCGGCTTCTTTCTGTGTGTTTTTTTTCCGTGGTCTTACTGTTCAAAAATAAGCCTGTATTTATACTGTAGACAACTTCCATATGACCGTTGTGGGTCCCACAAGCAGAAACCCTAAATCCGGTTCAAAATAGTGCCAGCGGCAGAATCCGGTTCAGGGGGTTCCAGAAAATCGTCTAAGGCAAAATCGGCGAGAATCGAAGAAGATTCCCGCCGAATCGGCGAGAATCAGCCAGTGATTCTCGACAATTCGGCGAGAATCACTAGTGATTCTCGCCGAATCACTTGTTGATTCTCGACAAATATTACTTGGCCATGATCTGCTCAACGATGGTTCGGCGAGAATCACTAGTGATTCTCGCCGAATCTTACTTGGCACCGCTTTGAGATAGCCGGATAAAGTCGGCGAGAATCACTAATGATTCTCAACGATTCGGCGAGAATCACTTGGTGATTCTCGTCGATTTATACTTGGACGAATTTTCGTCTTTCCACCCAAGAGCTGCTCCTTGACTCATCCTTGCTCCTTGTCTGCTCTTGCATAGTTACAGCCATGTACTTGAAAGTAAGTGCACTCCAATAGAGAGAGTACACGTAGGCCAACACATTGATCTGCTCAACGAGGGATTACGTTGTGCAGACTCGTGTATATTGACCTACTGCACCCTGACATTGGTGTGCACTTAGCGTGGAATAACTACAAGCACAACTTGAAATATTTTGTCAAAAACATTGCCTATTTACCTAGCTTGTTCAGGGGCTTCTTCAAATCAGGTACGTTGTGGATACAATACCCAACAATCTCCCCCTATTTGAAGAAGCCTAAACCCTACAAGCTAAGGTGAATAAAGCGTATGGGAATGAAAATCATAACCTTGAAATAAGTTGAGAGAGATATTCATTACCGATATCAATTTCGTGCGGGCAAACTTTGGAGCCACCTTAGCCTTAGCCGAGAGGGTAATCTTCCCCTTTTCGGCTTCTGCAAATCTGGGTCTGTAGCATTTGACCCCTTGCTCCCCCTCAGTTCTTGCATCTGTACTCACATTTTAGTTCCTTGCTCCCCTTCAGATCTTGCACGAGCCTGGAGCTTCTGTAGTCTTCATTCCTCATAATTTAGCATTCCCAACTCAGTTTTGAAAATACTGAACTTGGCTTCGTCTAAGGGCTTTGTGAATATATCTGCAATCTGCTTGTCCGTGGGGACATAACATAGAGAGATGTCCTTGTTCTCCACGTGCTCTCGAATGAAGTGGTAGCGCACTTCAATATGCTTCGTTCTGCTGTGCGATACCGGATTATTAGCAATTGCAATTGCACTGGAGGAGTCGCAGTACATTGGTATTTCCTTGAACTGAAGGTCGTAGTCGGCTAACTGGTTTCTGATCCATAGGAGTTGTGCGCAACAGCTGCCTGCCGAGATGTACTCAGACTCTGCTGTGGAGGTTGCAACACAATTCTGTTTCTTGCTGTTCCATGAGATAAGCCTCCTGCCGAGGAATTGACACGTCCCGGAGGTGCTTTTCCTGTCATCCCTACTCCCTGCAAAATCAGCATCTGAAAACCTATTAGCTCGACATCATTGTTTCTCGGGTACCATAAGCCAAGATTGGGAGTACCTTTAAGGTATCTTAGAATTCGCTTCGCAGCGACATAGTGAGATTCCTTAGTGTTCACTTGATATCTGGCACAGACACATGTGGAGAACATGATATCGGGTCTACTGGCAGTAAGGTAGAGCAGGGATCCAATGATGCTTCTGTATTTGGCTTCATCGAAAGGTTTACCTTTCTCATCCTTATCCAGAGACATAGTGGATCCCATTGGAGTCCTCATAGAGGTTGCATTCTCCATACCGAATTTCTTAAGGAGTTCATTTGTGAACTTCGTCTGAGAGATGAAGATTCCATCCTCAGACTGTTTCACTTGAAGTCCCAAGAAATACTTGAGCTCTCCCATACTGCTCATTTCAAACTTTCCTTGCATAAGTTTAGAAAACTTTTTGCAAAGATTGTTGTCCGTTGAGCCGAATATAATGTCATCGACATAGATTTGCACCAGCAAAATCTTGCTTTTGACTTCCCTGAGAAACAATGTTTTGTCTATTTTACCTCTAGAGAACTTGTTCTCAAGAAGAAAACTAGATAAAGTCTCATACCAAGCTCGTGGAGCTTATTTTAAACCATATAGAGCTTTATTGAGAAAATACACATGATTGGGATAAGTAGGATTGACAAAACCTGGGGTTGAGCGACGTATACTTCCTCTTTCAGGTCTCCGTTCAGGAATGCTGATTTCACATCCATTTGATAGACTGTGAATCCTTTGTGCGAAGCATATGTCAGGAACAATCTGATTGCCTCGAGCCTTGCTACTGGTGCGAAGGTCTGGTCGAAGTCAATCCCCTCCTCCTGCCTGTAACCTTGAGCCACCAGCCTGGCCTTGTTCTTTACGATGACACCATGTTCATCCAGTTTGTTTCTGAAGATCCACTTGGTGCCAATCACATTCTGCTTGTGTGGTCTGGGAACCAGCGTCCACACGTTGCATCGTTCGAATTGATGAAGTTCATCTTGCATGGACAAAATCCATGTCGCGTCTTTGTTCGCCTCGTCGAACTTCTTTGGCTCAACCTGTGACAGGAAGCTAAGATGCAGAACTTCGTTAATAGTACCTCTTCGAGTTCTGACACCGACACGAGGATCTCTGATGATCTGATCTCTAGGATGATCCCTCACGTGCCGGAGCTCTAGAAGTCTGGCGTCAGGAGCTTCGACTACTTCTTGGCTTCTCCTTCTTCTAAGAGATTTGTTCCATTTTGATCTTCAATATTCCCAGATGACGTGGAGGTGAAAACTTTGACGTACTTAGGAGTTTCATCTTTAGCGGTCTCATCGAGATCCAGCTGTTCAAGTCGTGCACCTGCATCTTCAAGAATACCACTGGAAGAATTGTTGTTAAGCAAACTTCCTTCATCAAATACAACATTAATTGATTCTTCTACCACTAGGGTTTTCTTATTGAATACCTTATATGCCCGACTGTGGGAACTATAGCCCATGAATATGCCTTTGAAGCATTTTTCACCAAATTTAGTACGCGGGTACTTCTCATTATTCAGTACATAGCATCTGCAACCAAAGATCCTCAAGTAGGACATGGTTGGTTTCCAACCTTTCAGTAGCTCATAAGGCGTCTTTCGATGATGCTTGTTGATCAATGCTCGGTTTTGTACATGACAAGCTGTATTGACAGCCTCTGCCCAGAAGTATTCTGGGAGAGAAGCGTCTTTCAACATTGTCGTGCAGGCTTCAATGAGAGTTCTATTTCTCCTCTCCGCAACTCCATTTTGCTGAGGAGTGCGCGGGAGGAAAACTCATGAAAGATACCTTGTTCTTCACAAAACTCTGTCATAGCACCAGATTCGAATTCTGTTCCATGGTCACTTCTGATTTTGACCACTGAGCAGTTAAATTCGTTCTGAACCTGCTTGACAAAACTAGTGAAGATGTCAAACGTATCTGACTTTCATTTTAAGAAGAACACCTATGTAAACCGAGAATGATCATCAACTATCACTAGTGTATAGGACTTGCCTCCCAAGCTATGAACTTGCATTGGACCAAACAAGTCCATATTTAGAAGGTAAAGACACAGAGAAGTGTCTTTGTCTGCAATGCTCTTAAAGGTAGCCCGAGTCTGTTTTCCATCTGGCATGCAGGACATGGGCTATCTTTGATGCACTTGATAACGGGAGCATCCCTTACTAAGTTTTTAGAAAACAGCATACTAATTGTTTTGAAATTAATATGTGTCAATCTCTTATGCCATTGTTCACAAAGAGATGCACTGCCTGTTGCCACAAGGCATACGGGGGTAGATGAATCTAAACTGAGAAAATCTAAGCAGAAGATATTTCTGCTCCTAATGCCTGATAATACCGTCTCAGAAGAGGTACGTGAAATTATCAGACATTTATCCTTGCAGAACTTAACGTCATAACCTTTATCACATAACTGACTTACACTGATCAGGTTATGGTTTAACCCTTCAACATAAGCCACGTCGGTGATAGAGATTATACCGTTGAAATCATACCGTAACCTCTGGTGACTCCTCGATCTGACCCTCCAAAGATGACTTTGGGTCCATTCTCGACTGGAGTGTAATCACGCAGCAGGCTTCTTGTCCCAGTCATATGCTGGGAGCATCCAATGTCCAAATACCAGATCGGCGTTTTGATGGCCTTTGGACATTCCTGCAAAACAAAATTAATTTCCCTTAGGAACCCAATCGAACTTGGGTCCTAGATTCCTGGTTAGCATACTCCCCCTCGGTTGGTTAACCCTACGAGTGGTCGGCCTCGCATTGCTAATATAGGGAGTCTCGTAATACCTTGGATTAAACCAACAATCCACGGCAAAGTGATCGACTTTGCCACAGCACCAACAGTCGAATATGTTGTACCTCTTCCTAGGCTCCTACCTTACCCTGGGAATGGTGGGTACAGCTGGGCCTTGGATCTGGAGGTGGAGGCCTCATGGTGACAGCAGTCACATGACTTCGTCACCTTCTGTATAACAGGCTTGGCTTTTGGTGCTTGCTTTCCATTATGGCCGCTAGAGAATTGTGTAAGACCCCCTCCCCTTACTAAGGAGGGCTACCGGATCTTATGCCCAGAACCGCCGTCTTACGGTGGCACTAACTCACGGGTTAGTCGACACCGCAATACGCCGATTCTGCCGGCTAGTACGATCATTAACCTGTAGGCCAATATGAGAATAAAGAAGTAAAACTGTGTATAAAATGCCATCAGTCCACAAGTCACAGTACAATCATATAAAAGAAATGAATAGTACAATAGTCCACAGAATAGTACAAAAGAAAGAGTAAAAAGGGCTTATGCCCAGTACATCAAATCTCTCTCTCACAAAATAGTAAATGCGGAAGCTAAACTAGAATATCAAGACTCGTCCCACCTGGGGACGCACAGTAGTAGTGGTAGCCTGCTGAAGCGGTATCTGCTCCTCATGTCCTGCCTCCTCGACGTGCTGGTGCTCCATCTCCACGGGCTCCTAAAAATAGTTGGTCACCGACCATTAGTCAAAAAGACTAAGTCGTTTCCTCCACACCTCGCCCCGCAACTCCTAGGCACCGAGCGGGAGGACGAAGCGGAGGACAACAAGGGGTAGCAAAATGGAAGCAGGTGACAATATCTATCTAAAGTGGTACTAAGTAATGAAATTCTACACTAGCAATGCTAAGTACAGTACAAGTAGTAAGCAAGTAAGTGCGGTGCAGTAAAGGAAAGTAAAGAAACAGCGGTATGAACAAGTAAATAAACTAAGCTACCACTAAGCTATCATCACAAACGTACCCTAACTTATATAAATGCCCATACAAATATATAAGTTAGGATTTCCAGGAAATTTAACTTATCATATAAAAGAGTCCATACTAATTTATATGATAAGGATCTATGAAGCGTATGAACCTAATATGAATGAATGATATGATGCAATTTTATGCGCAGGCAAGTGCAACTCACACACAACGACTCTGTGATCACAGACCTTTAGTTCCCACTTTTTGAGAGCTAGCATCACTCTCGGGTACCACCGCTGTGGCTACGGCAGCAGCGGAGCGGGCGTCTCCGCTTCTAGACCGGTATGCACACTACCAAGCCTTAGACCCTCTCATACGCCTCTGTACACGTCCAAGGTGCACTCTAGAGTCTCGCGTACGTACTTTGCTGACAAACCCGTCAGTCTTGTTGGGTCGGATGTGTGTTATCGGGGGTCGTCCTCCAGACCGCAGTGTAAAACAACCCACTGGCCCCTCTAACTCCCACAACCGCCTGGTGCACCGTACTGCCATCGGTGTGACGAACGGCCAGTACCGCATGCCCCGCCACGATATTTATGCACATGCAAGTAATTCATACCGAGCCTTCCGCTCGCAGGACCAAAACCCGTCCTGAATCCCTCAAACCCAAACCGGGTGAGAACGCACATCAGTGTCATTGTGTCAACTCCTCAAACCCCAAACGGGTGAGCATATGTCATGAATCTCTCCAGCCCCCACATGGGCGAGAGGTACAACAATGTCCTAACCTATTAAACTACTCTTGCCTACGGTTTATTATACTTAGAGATTTTAGGTTAATCCCAGGACTGCCCCCGGTATTCCCTGTGAAGGGCTCTCAAGGGGCACTAGGAACTGTGTTGGGATTACGCCCAGCGTTCCCTTTCGCAAGGATATTTATTTTAGTTGATGGCTACCCATGTATCTCCCGGATCTCCTTATTGCTTAAGTATAACCCTAGTGACTTAAGGTATTACCGGAACCGACGGTCTTCCGCCGATCCCCCACTCCAGTTGATGACCAAGACTTGTACTTTTGATCCCTCACTAAGACAACTCTACCCACCAGGGTTACTCATGTTGAACTCTCTCTTATTTCTGCCGATAATCAATCCCCTGGTAATCCCTAAGGCAGGACCTATTTGTGTTATATGCAGACCATGACCCATGACTACCCTAGAAATGTGATCTTCCAAAACTTAAGGCATCTTGCCTCTAAATATTTATCCTAAGGTAATATGGACTAAGGGAACTACCCTAAGGATTCTCACAATTTTTCTTGGCACAAATAGTCATTCTAATTAATTCTTCAAAGTAATTTAATTATGCTAAGGTCTACTTTACACCATGACAGTAGTTTGATTAAGTATACTATCTGACCTTTCGAGGGAATTAATTTCACTGAAATGTCCATATTGACAAAAATATTGCTGTCCCTACAACGAATTTCCATAAATTTTCCTGAAATTATTTATTCATCATTTTCTATTTAATATCACCGATTCCACATAAATTCCATTTTCCAAATGAAGTATAGGCATCATGCCTACTCAAAAATTCCAGAAAAATTACAAGAGGCTACCAATGGTAGCCCGAGGACACTAATTTAAGAGCTATTTGGCAGAAGAAACCATCCTATTGGCAACATTTACCATGTAAGATGGCCTATAGGATTCCATTATAGCCCAAATACAAATTCTACCCAAAATTGCCATTGAACTAATTTAACACAAGTAATGCAATCACATTAACCATTCTGAGAAATTTATCGCAGAACCTAGATAATACCACATTTTATACCACCCAGTAGAATAATTTCCAAATTTTCAGAGGTATAATTCCATCATTTCCCAAGAATTAAGCAAGATAAGGGTATCTGAAATGGGAAAATGGGTATTCTACTCACACAAAAACCTATTTGACTTCAAAACTTAGCAGAAACGCATCATATTTTTCCCCTAAGATCAAATGTGATGTTATCTATGCCTTATGCAATGGGAGTTGTTTGGGGGGCCATTTGCACTTGAATAACCCCATCCTATTTTCCAATTTTAATTCCCAACCAATAGCCAATATATTTAAAAATAAGCCATTCCAATATCAAATGAAATCGGGGTTTGATTCCAAAAATTCCATCCATTAATTTGAGGGGTTTGAAATTTACCCTAAACCATGAACCACGGCTGGAAATAATTTCATGACACTTGCAACTGTCACCATTAGGCCCTAAATACCACAAATTTGCATTTTTGGCTATTTGCACACCAAAGGCTGTAACATAGGCTAGCACATGCAAGTGGATTCTCCCACATGCCAGTGAACCCACGGTCAGCTGAAAATTTTATCCATGCACCAAGGATGACCCCACCTGACCCACCACCAAAATTTGGGCCCATGGGGAGGAGTAGAACTCCATATATGTCATTTATTTAAATTTTGATGCATTTTACAAAACCCCCCCCCCATATAGGAAAATATTTTCCAAAAATTCCTAATTTTGGCAGGAAGATAAGTATGCCTGCTAATAATGCATGTGGCCAATAATGTGGGCCATGGTGAATAATTTCCGCATTGTGATCCTCAATGGGGCACCCAATTTTAATTGCTGCCGCTACTCTAGGACCCAGTCCTAGGGGAAATGTCCTACAGGCACTGTACACTACACCAAAATGTAAGTTTAGGGTCCAGGCCATATTAAGGAGGGGGGGGAACACTAAGGCACAACCCTAGGATACATTTGGTTACACCCTTAAGACCGGCACTGAACAAAACACTACCTGTTCTGAAAATGCCTCTTAAGAGGCCTAAATGTTTAAACAAACAGGGATGCATAGTGACAGCCAAAATGGCAGGGACCCCATAAAATTAAATTTTGATTAGTAGCACGAATCTTGAAGCAGGATGGAGGGCATCCGTTCCATCTTCCTCCTCCAGCCAATGGCCGAGATTTGCCCGACCTGGAGCACCTTCAAACCTCATTTCCCGGCCACCCCTTAGCTCTCCACGGCCGGCTAACCACCACCCACCACCTCCGTTGAGGTGGGTGGCCAACGTTTTGGGGCGGCGAAATGGTGGCCGGAGGCGGCGGTTTTTTCGGCGAACTTGCACTCCATCAAAATTCCAAAATCCATTCTGAAAAAAGCTCACATTGGATCTGGCTCATTTGGATCCCGATGTCTCTCGCCTAATAGATCTAGGAAACTAGTACGGGTAGAGTGAGGTGAAAACGGACCTCGATTGGGGCTTGGCGGCGGGTTTTGGCGGCGGTTGGCCATGAAAAATTTCCTCTCCGGCGAGCTTGCTCCCGAACTCGATTCTCCACCAAAAGCTTCGATCCAGGTATCGAATTCCACTCCTTTGGACCTTCTGAAGCTAATGGGATGGTTGGTTTTGGCTGATATGGCTTGTATACAGAGATGCCATGATGGGAATTTTCGGCCATGAGCTTTGGTTTCTCCTCCTGGCTCCAAAGTGGCATGAAGATTGGGTTGGAAAGGGATGATAATGATGATGTGGGGTTCAGATTTGTGCTTGGAAAAGAGAGGAGGGAGGGCCACATGGCCTTCATCCCCATTTTCCCTCTCTTCTCTCTCCTCTTTTTTCCCCAATTTCCAAAACTACCCCCTTGCATGCAATCTCTCTCCAATTTCAGGAGGGTAGGGGCTGTCATTAACCATTAAGGCTGGTCATGGGCCAATTTTGGGTGGGCTTGGTCCAAGGGGAAATGGTTTGACCTTCATTTCACTCTTTAGGTCAATTTGTTGACCAAATTGACTTTTTAGGGTTGACTGGTCAACCATGGTGGTGTGGACTGACTCCCACTGGGTGGAAATGGGTCTAGTGGCACCACCCAACTTGGTTTGGGTCAAAGGGGGTGCCCCACTTAGGTTAATTAGGCCTATGGGTGTGGGTTTGACCAAATTAAGCCCAAGGTTGACCTTGGTCAACTGGGGTCAAAATGTTGACCCAGCGACATACCCTAGGGTCCACTTAGATTGTTTTTAGGGTTAGGGCAATGTGGTGGGGTCATGGTGTGGCTAAGGTCCCCACTTAGGCTAGTTTGACCTAGTTTGACTATGGTCTTATAGTGGGCCCCACATTGCTACCACCCACTACCTAGGGTCAAACCTAGTTGGTCTCCTCAAATCTCACCCCATGCCTAACCCAATCTAAGTTGAGGGGTCTAGAAGTAACATGGGATGTTACAAATTGACCATAATTTCCCATGTGGATTTCCTCATAAGGTGCCTTGAGGGCACTCTCACCGAAGTTCCGGGGAAAGGTCCAACCATCATATCGGCTCTTTGGCTTTGCAACCGAGGGCCGGAAATGATGACCAAAGGTTGATTCAAAGTCATGTTGGTTGCAAGGAATGCTAGGCTTTCTGAACGCAATAGGACTGAGCGGAGCCTTTCCCTTTTCATCAGCAGAGGCCTTCTTGGCGGCCTTATTCTTCCTCTGGTTCCTGTTTCTCCTGGATGAGGAACCAGATACCCCTACATGCCCCAAGCCAGCTCCTTTGGCCTGAGCAGAGAAGGTATAACCTACTGGAAGAACTGTTTTTGGCATAGAGAAGCTCTTGACGATCTTCCTTTCTGCCGTAAGTTATTCTTTCAACTTGTCGACTTCCTCCTGCTTAAGATCAAGGAGCTTAAGAGACTCTGAATGCTTTGAAGTCAGGTCAAGGTGCTCCTGTCGGAGAGAAATCAAACTAGTGACCTCTTCCCTTAGGGAAACACACTCACCCTTAAGAAATTTCACTTCCTTTTTTTCAGCCTTCAGTCTCTTACGACACTCCTCGAAAGTGTTGAGCAGAAGCTCATACTTCTCGAGGAGCTCCGCTTCACGGGCCGAAGGGCTATCCTCAGGTTCATCATCCTGAGACTCAGGATCAGAGTCGGAGTCGGAGAGAGGGTGTGAGCTTTTACCTTCCCAGTAAATGGGGGGCATTCTCCTTCTGAGTCGGAGCGACCCACCAGCCCTAAGTAGGCTTCCTCATCATCACTGGAGTCTGAGGAATCAGACTCACTCAGTGTCTTTGGCCTTTTGGCGATGTAGCTCCGCTCTTTCTTCTTATCTCTCGAAGATTTGTGCTCCTCTCCTTTCTCCTTTTCTCTCTTCCCTTGATAGCAGTCGGCCACGACGTGTCCTGGCTTATTGCATCCAAAGCAAATAATGTCAGAGGAGCGATGTTTGTTCGGTTTAGAGGCATACCTGTCAGAAGAATAATTTTTCTGCTGATGCTTGGAGGAGGAGCCGTCTCTCTTTCTTTGATTCCTCATCTTGAGGAACTTCTTGAACTCTCGGGTGATGAGTGAGAAATCCTCCTCCGACAGCTCTGAGCTGGAGGAGCAAGACTCGGAGTCCTCCTCCTCATCCTTTTTCCTGGCATGGTATGAAACCGCACCGTTGCCTTTTCTGGAGTGACTGGCTTTTAGAGCCACAGTCTTTTCTTTGGCTGCAGCCTTCTCTGCTTCTTCTGCTTCCCTGGTGTTCAGCTGAAGCTCATAGGACATCAGCTTCCCAAACAGAATTTGTGGGTCTGTTTCAGCTAGTCTGCCAAACTCTCGGATGGCGCAGATCTTTGTGTCTCATTCCTTAGTAAGGGACCTAAGGAATTTATCATTGAGTTCACCATTAGTGAACACTCTTCCGTATCCTTTGAGGGCATTGACAATCTTGAGGAAGTTCTCGTAGGTAACTCTGATCTCTTCCTTAGGCCCTTGTCTGAAGGCCTCATATTTCTGGTTCAGGAGGGATCTCCAATCATCCCTCACTTCATCAGTGCCCTCCATTAGTATGATCAGGCAATGCCAGATCTCCTGTGCTGTCCTGCAGTTGCAGAAGTTCTGCATCATTGAGTCATCAACCGCGCTAACCAGAATGTTTTGCGCCTTCTTGTCAAGTCCTACTAGCACCATCTCGTCCTTGTCCATTTCAGAAAGTTTCTTCGGCACTTTCTTGGTAGGATCAATGGTGGAGGCCTTAGTGGGGACATAAGGTCCCTCCTCCACGATCATGAAGAGTCGAGGATCAACTGCTTCCATGTAGAACCTGATCCTTTCCTTCCAGATAGGAAAGTTGAGCCTGGTGCACACTGGGATCTTGCCTGTGAACTTGAGACCGTCCATGGTAGATGTTTTCCTTCTTCTTGACACTAGTGGCAGGATTCAACTCAAGGTATTAACCTTTTTGATGAGCAACCTCGCTCTAATACCACTTGAAATTCCACCTAATGTCAATTATCTTCACCTATGGGGGGTGATAGGTGACGTGCAGCATTTTTGCGGAATTTAAAATTGTACCTGCACAATAAAAATAAACAGCACAGCACACAGAATACACAAGCTATTTATAGTGGTTCCCCGATTTGGGTACATCCACTTTCCCCCTTCGACCTATCTCCCAACAAGGGATGACTCGGTCTCTTCACCAACAGGATTGAAATCCAATCCTTGCACTATCGAAGGAACCCTTCTACACGTAGGAGTCAACACTCCCACAACATGGGTTGCACCCAACCCTTACAACTCGGAACAAACGTTCCTTTACAACAAAAGTAAAACTAGAATGTACAAGAGATACAAACTACGTTTGGAGACTAAAGTGTCCCTCTTCGTTGACGACGTGTTTCTTGAAGTCCACAAAGAGTCCACAACCCTAGATCTCTCTTGGAGAGGATCTCCCCGGAACCGGCGGCGGTAAGATGGGCGGCGGCAAGGTTCACGAGATCGGCGGCGACGACGATGTGCGGCTGCTGTACTTTGGAGATCCAAACTTCGTAGCGAAGCTAGCTAGGTCTACCAACGGTCACACGAGGATCGGTCGTCTCGATCGATTCGGACGGGGAAGTTTTTCCCGATCAACAAATCGAGAGACAAGGGATCTCTGGATAGACGCGTGAGACTCTAAGCTTGGCTAAGCTTCTGTCGCCGGAAGATCAGGAAGAAATCTCGATCAAAAGCGGCGACCAACTAGCGCGAGCGGCGACGGCGGCGGCGGAGCAGTTTCGCGATTTTAGGTCAAGATCGGCTCGGCTTCTTTCTGTGTGTTTTTTTCCGTGGTCTTACTGTTCAAAATAAGCCTGTATTTATACTGTAGACAACTTCCATATGACCGTTGTGGGTCCCACAAGCAGAAACCCTAAATTCGGTTCAAAATAGTGCCAGCGGCAGAATCCGGTTCAGGGGGTTCCAGAAAATCGTCTAAGGCAAAATCGGCGAGAATCGAAGAAGATTCCCGCCGAATCGGCGAGAATCAGCCAGTGATTCTCGACGATTCGGCGAGAATCACTAGTGATTCTCGCCGAATCACTTGTTGATTCTCGACGAATATTACTTGGACATGATCTGCTCAACGATGGGTTCGGCGAGAATCACTAGTGATTCTCGCCGAATCTTACTTGGCACCGCTTTGAGGTAGACGGATAAAGTCGGCGAGAATCACTAATGATTCTCGACGATTCGGCGAGAATCACTAGTGATTCTCGCTGATTCGGCGAGAATCACTTGGTGATTCTCGTCGATTTATACTTGGACGAATTTTCGTCTTTCCACCCAAGAGCTGCTCCTTGACCCATACTTGCTCCTTGTCTGCTCTTGCATAGTTACAGCCCTGTACTTGAAAGTAAGTGCACTCCAATAGAGAGAGTACACGTAGGCCAACACACTGATCTGCTCAACGAGAGATTACGTTGTGCAGACCCGTGTATATTGACCTACTGCACCCTGACATTGGTGTGCACTTAGCGTGGAATAACTGCAAGCACAACTTGAAATATTTTGTCAAAAACATTGCCTATTTACCTTAGCTTGTTCAGGGGCTTCTTCAAATCAGGTACGTTGTGGATACAATACCCAACATTATGGTTTTAACATTTGTGGTGGTTCTATTAATATTTCTTATGAATCACGAGTTATAGGCCATTGTTCATTATCTAACGGGTTATATAGTCTATGTCTTGCTCCTACGAATATATATGCGGCCACCTATAATGTAGAACGCATTGGCAGTAAAAGATCTCTCATTAAGGAGCAGTCCTCCATGCTATGGCATAAAAGGTTAGGTCATATCTCTAGGGAGAGAGTAGAAAGATTAATTAAGGAAAACATTCTTCCTACTCTAGACTTCAGTGACCTAGAGACATGCGTGGACTGCTGTAGAGGTAAGATGACCAAGATTAAGAAAAAGGGCTCAACTCATAGTTCAAGTGTGTTAGAGGTTATTCATACATACATTAGTGGTCCTTATTCCACTACCCTCTGTAGGAACACCTATTTTATTACATTCATTGATGACTACTCCCGTTTTGGCTATTTGTACTTAATTAAGGAGAAGTCTGAATCTCTTGAAAAGTTCAAGATTTTCAAGACAGAAGTTGAGAAACAAATAGGGAAAGACATCAAGATTGTTAGGTCTGACAAGGGTGGCGAGTATTTTGGTAGACATGATGCCTCCGGGCAACATAAAGGTCCATTTGCCAGATACTTGGAGAGTTGTGGCATTGTTGCCCAGTACTCCATGTCGGGTAGTCCTGAGCAGAATGGTGTGGCTGAAAGGCGTAATCGCACCCTTAAGGAGATGATGAGGAGCATGATGAGTAGAACGAATCTTCCTGAATTTTTGTGGGGTGAGGCGCTTAAGACTGCAGTGTACATCCTTAATAGAGTCCCGTCTAAGTCAGTACCTAAAACCCCTTTTGAGTTGTGGACTGGTAGACAACCCAGCCTTAATCATTTGCGTGTCTGGGGTTGTACTGCAGAAGTCCGTTTGTATAGCCCATCAGAAAGTAAGATTTCCCCTAGGTCTTGTCGTTGCTATTTCATTGGCTACCCAGATCACTCCAAGGGATTTAAGTTCTATTCCCTTTAGGAGGACCCAAAATTGTGGAGTCACAAACAGCTAAATTTTTAGAATGGGATGTCGCTGATGAACCTAGTTGCTCTCATCCTATTAGTGAAGTTGAGGAAGTTATGCCCATTAATTTATCTGTGCCCTTGATAAGAGATCCTGCAGTGCCTGAACCCGTGACGGAACAAGTGGAGGATGTTGAAGCGATCTTACCACTGATTCCAGTTGAGGTTCCTCCTCATGTCCAGGAGGTTCATCCACCCGCTAGGAGATCCATTAGGCAGAGAAGGCCTGCAATTTCCTCAGACTATGAAGTCTATTTAGGAGAGAGTGATTATGACATAGGTCAAGTGATTGACCCAGTGACATTTAATGAAGCTGTGTCTGGACTTCAAGTTGATTTGTGGTGGGATGCGATGAAAGACGAGATGGAGTCTATGAAGCTGAATAAGGTTTGGGAGTTGGTTGAGTTACCCAAAGGCTGTAAGCCCATTGGTTCTAAATGGGTGTTTAAGACCAAGAAGGACTCTAAAGGAAAGGTCGAGCGGTTTAAAGCCAGACTGGTAGCCAAGGGATTTACGTAGAGGGAAGGAATCGATTACCACGAGACCTTTTCTCCCGTTTCCTCTAAAGACTCTTTCAGAGTGATAATGACATTAGTAGCTCATTATGATTTGGAGCTACACCAAATGGATGTAAAGACCGCATTCCTGAATGACGATCTTGCCGAGGAGGTCTATATGGTGCAGCCTGAGGGATTCAAGTCTGGTCATTCCGACCAACTTGTATGTAAGCTTAACAAATCCCTATATGGTCTGAAGCAAGCTTCTAGACAGTGGTATTTGAAATTTGATGAGTTAGTTACCTCTTTTGGTTTTGTAGAAAATAAGGTAGACTGTTGCATATATCTCAAGATCAGTGGGAGCAGATTCATCTTTTTAATTCTTTATGTAGATGATATCTTGCTTGCAAGCAGTGATTTGACATTATTGCATAAATCTAAGCAATTTCTTTCAAAACACTTTGATATGAAAGATCTTGGAGAAGCATCCTTTGTTTTAGGAATTGAGATCATTAGGGACCGATCTCAACATACATTGGCACTCTCTCAGAAAGCCTACATCGAGTGTGTACTTGAGAGATTTAGCATGCTCGGTTGTAAGCCAGGTGACGTACCTGTGCTTAAAGGTGATAAGCTCATCTTATCACAATGCCCCAGGAACGACATAGAGAGAGAGCACATGAAGGATATACCTTATGCTAGTGCGGTAGGCAGCTTAATGTATGCCCAAGTCTGTACCAGATCGGACATTGTCTTCGCAGTGGGACTTTTAGGCAGATATCAGTCGAACCCAGGACCTGATCATTGGGTGGCTGCTAAGAAAGTCCTAAGGTACTTAAAGGGAACTAAGGATGTAAAGTTAGTCTACCATAGAGTTCAAAACCTTCAGTTAGTGGGGTATACAGATTCTGATTTTGTCGGGTGTGAGGATGATAGGAAGTCTACTTTAGGTTATATATTTAAGTTTGCTGGTGGGGCCGTTTCGTGGAAGAGTGTCAAACAGACACTCATCACTTCATCCACAATGCATGCAGAGTTCGTCGCTCTCTTTAGAGCTTCGACTCACGCAGTGTGGCTTAAGAATTTTATTACAGAGTTAAAGGTTGTCGATTCTATAGCTGGACCCATCCGAATGTACTGTGATAACATTTCTGCAGTTATATTCTCGATGAACAATAAAAGTATCACAGGGTCCAAACATATGGAAATTAAATTCTTGACCGTTAAGGAATTGGTCAAGAAGGGTGACATTTTAGTGGAGCATTTAGGGACAGATGACATGTTGGCTGATCCACTTACTAAAGGACTTCGCCCTAACGTATTTCAGAAACATGTTATTAATATGGGGCTTAAATAGTAGATCGATGTGCTTGATTAGTGGGAGGCTTCATGAAGCTTCAATTCAGTTATCTGTCGTTTGGTTTACACTTTATTTAATTCATTTAATAATTGAAGTATATTGATTCAACAATATTATTAAGTTTCAATATTTGTTGAATTTATGTGACACGTCACACTTCATACAAAGTCTCATGACTTGTGTCAGTCGGAGCATAAGGCCTAGGGCACTTCATTTGAATTATGGCCTGTAGTATGTCTTTTGACGCATGAATTTTGGAACCTTAAGTTTAGACATACTTGTTCTTTTGAACACTTAAGAATTTCTCGCAGCATGCTTTAGTACATTCATTTGAAAAGTTTGGTTGACCACCAAGTTAAAACAACCTTCATGTGCACAATTTCAGAGTGTTGTTCTATATTTTATTTAACCGCGCTTTGTTCATGTCGATTAAATCCGTAAGCTGCTGTGATCATGGAAGGTCTCGTGTCGCTCAATGATGTGGTTGCCGCCATGATTCGGAGTGAAGGATTTGATTGAACCGGTTTGACGTGAGAGTAGACTCAATATTTCGTTCGCGAATTGGTACCCTTAAGTTTAGTGAAGATTTTACCAGAATGTCATAAATTACGACGAATACAAGTCCAAGTGGGAGAATGTTGGAAATTTTCCGTTAGGTGGACTCGATTCATCATGACGTCCTGGTGGAGTCGTGCGCGAATATTTAGTCTATTCGGACTCTCGCGAGCGCGTGTTAATTCAGTCGCGCGAACGATCGAAGCCTGTGATAGGCGGGCCAGATCGTCTCGTAATTTTAGTCGCGAGCTCGGTCTCACTCTTGGCATATGAATGGACATGAAATTTTAAGTCTCAATTAATTTCATGAGATTTAATTTTATTTGGATTTCAATTGGGGAGTTATGAGAATTAATTGGACTCATTTGGTAACTCCCAATAGAGCTTCCCTATTAAGCCTAGGAAATCCATTTTATTCATTCCAACGGTTATGAACAAGGGCTGAAATCTGGACTCCTTTTCTCTCTTCATCGTGAAAACCATCGGCTAGGGCAAGAGCCGCTCTTCCATCTTCATCGTGAAACCGCCGCTCTTCATCTCCTCCATCCGCTGGCCTCCAAAGAAAAACAAAACAGCCGACCCTAGGCGTTTTCCTTTTAGATCCAGGAGGAACTTTTCTCCAGCGGCCGGCGGTCATTGCTTGCTGCACAAATCGTCGGAACGCCTCCACCGCCGGCAAGAACTAGTGCGTATCTACAAACCGCTGGAGGTTCTTGGAAGTGCGAAGCTGATAGCGCCTTCATCGGGACATCCACTGCTGGTGAGAAACGTGAGAAGAAAAGGCAGCCATCACTCGTCTTCTTCAAGCCAGCCTTGTTGGATTTAGTGTTGGCTCATTACAGTCGATCCACCCTTCAGTGTTGTTTTTTCTGATAAGTGAATACCAAAGGTCGAGGTTCTGACTGTGGGCAGCAGGTATTTCCAATGCTTGTCTGAATTTTCTATTGACCTAATGGTTTTTCTGCTGCTAGAACTACATTGAGATATATCATTTTAATAAAAATTATATAATTATACATTGAAATCTTTGAGCAACAGATCCGCGAACACAGAACTCTCATAACCCAAAGCACCTTATGGTGGATTTAGATATGAATGTATCAGTTTTGTGCTAACATTTTTGCTTGTAGATTAATATCAGATAGTCGTGTATCATTGGATCCCGCCAACGCCGCCGATTTCATAAGGAAGAATACTTTGAGATTCTTGGGTATGATGGTCATGATGAAACCCGAGCAAGAATCCAAGAACGGTATAAATTAATTCCGCACTACAGCAACCGTTTATTCTAGCTCACTATAATTTTGTGTTCTCTAATTAGAAAAATAAATTTAGTACAAACTTCATTTTGAGACTACTAGTGTTTGGTTAAAACGTTCCTATGCGTTTATGTGTCGCTGCATTTATTAGAAAAATTGATAATATCATTTGCCGCAGCGATACATACACCATAAACCTCTTAACAATATTTGCATTTTTTATATTGATATTATATGTTACTCTAAGACCACATGTTCCAAAATGCTATGACTTTTTTAATTATATTGAAATGAAGAAAAACAATTGATTTTGAACTTTCCTTGCTATTCTAGTTAAATTGGAGACGTATAAACATTCATACATTCATATAAGCATGCTTTTATGCATGGATTGGATTATTGGCTTTTCATGTATCAGTTTTGCATAATTGCTTTTGTTAGCATATGCATGAATTACGGTAGAGATTTTATAAGGTAATCTTGTGTGTCTATTGCCATATTGAACAAGCAGCTGAGTCTTTTTGATAAGTAGTGATAGGGACCCCCTAATATTATGGGAAAACGGGACTGCGGATAACAAAAGCATCCATCTCCTTTGGTGGAGAAAGTGTGGTTGACAAAAGTCAACCCCAGTAGCATCATGTCCATCATCATCAGTGACGCACATGTGCGCTGCCGCGCCATCTCGCGACGCCGCATAGACGCATGGCTGTGTGCTCGCACACCCTTTGTGCGTGCACAACCGCCTCCCCTACACACCGCCGCGCGGCTGGAAGGCCTCAAAAGGCCCCACGCGCCTTGGCCCCACGAGGTTGTGTGCCTCCCGGCACGCAAGGCCGCGTGCCTTACGCGCAACTGCACCCTACCAGCGGCCGCATGGTCGCACGGCCGCAAAGCCGCACACTGCACGACCACGAGGACCTCCCCCGCAAGGCCTACGAACAGCCTTCTGCGTTCTGCCGCAATGGTCGCAAGGGCTACACGGGACCTCCGCGTGTGGCCGGCCTTTCGCGTGCGATGGTGATGGTGTTTGTCGTCGAGCGACTGCGCGGGTGGCCTTCCGGCCAACCGCATGATCGTGCCCGGTCGGGCGCTCGGTTGACCTCCCGGTCGCATTGTCACGCCAGGCCAGGCGCTCAGCTGACCTCCCGACCGCATGGTCGCGCCCGACTAGGCACATCGGCGGCCTCCCGGCTGGGGACTTAGCTGCCCTACGCGGCTGCCCAGCCCCTTCATCGTTGCAACGTGATCGTCCATTGTATGATCACCGCCACCCGATCTCCACCGTTTGAACTCCTTGTAACCACCTTCTGTAACCACCTATCATAGGGGTGCGCATAGTCAAAAATCAAAACTGGTGTGTGCATAGTAAACCCTTAAAAATATGTGACATGAATTATAAGAAGACGGTCTGCGAATAACACATAAAATAGTTACGGTATGCAGATAACTGTGTAACTATCATAACCACCTCGGAATCCTATAAATAGCACCACAGACCCTTCCTTTCATTCCACCTTCTCCGCGGATTTCGTCCAATGATCTTTCTTTCCTCCCTCATTTCCTCCCATATGTAAGAAAGTTCATCGGAGACTCCTTCAAAGATCTTCTTCGACTTCAAAAAATCCTTTGAAGGGATTCTGTGGCACACGTCATCCCTTGCGCACATTCCACCATCAGCATACCTTGCGCACAGTGCACCTTGCGCACACTACACCTTGATTATGCCTTGCACACATTACGCCCGCGCACATTCCGCTTTGTGTGTGTTTTTCCCTGTGCATGTTTCACCGAGTGTGTAACATCCCGACTTTTATTGGGCCACCAGAGCCCTAGTGGGCTCAATAAAAGTGGCTCGAAACCGACCCATGACCCGGTGGGAGATAGCACTAGGCGGGAAATAGAGCTAGAGAACTCCGAATTGAGTTCTGTCAGTTCCTGTGACCTCATATAGTCGATATGAGTGCATCGGAACTCGTTCAGTTGGTCCACAAGGTCATATAGTGGATGTGACCATTCCTCGTAAAACGCAACGAGAGCGAGATTTTGGATATCGAGCTAGAAAACTCTGAATTGAGTTATGTCGATTCCTGTGACCTCATATAACCTAGACAAGTGCATCGGAACCCGTCACGTAACAATCTGAGACCTAACGACAGATTTAGACATTTTGACCGTTTTAACGCTCTACGACGCGCAAATTTTAGACTTTCGCCAAACAGACTCTGATTCATCACCAGTCAGTGGCGTTGGACTCGTGTGGTCAATACGAAGTCAATGGAAGTCGTCCCAGTCAATTTCGACGACAATTGATCAACTCGTGGTCAAATCAAGTATAGTCATGCCCCGAAAAGCGTGCGCACACCAATTGTGACACGACACCCGAACTTTGACCCGACCCCGATGACTTGGACCCACTTTGACTTTGACCAGCAAGGGGGACCCACCCTAGGGTTGACGTGCTCACCCCCACCCCAAAAAAAACCCATATTTTGGATTTTTTCTCTAAGTAAGGGCCCACCTCCTCTCCAAGGGAGGATAGCCCTTGCCCCCCCCCCCCCCCCCCCGCACTCTTCTTTGGGCCCCAACCAGCAAACAACCACTAGAAGTAGAGGCCCACCCCACCACTCCTCTCCTCTCTTTCCCCTCTCTCATTCAAAAGGCCCAAGCCCATAAGGGCTTAATCTTCTTTTCCACACATGGGGGAAAAGATGGGGCCTCCAGCTGTCCTTGGATAACTGGAGGGTGGGGATTAATCCCTCCCTAAGGAGGGATTAATCCCACCTTGGCTAGTGGATGAGATCCCCCTCCTCAAGCCTATAAAAGGCCCCCTTCCCCTCTTTCCCCCTCAAAACTTTCTGAGCAAACCCTCCCCCCTGCCTGTCCTCTGTCGGAGCCCAGGTGGTCGGAAAAAGGCGAGTCGAGGCCCCTCCCCCCTCCACCACCGCCACCTTGGCATGGCCGACTTGGTCGGCCCCTCCCGAGCCCACCAGACCCAGGTAGAACCCTTCTCCCTCCCCCTTCCCCGATCTGGACGTGTTGCATGTGCCTCCCGGCGGCCGGAGCGCCGTCGGCGCCACCCGAGCCTTATTCCAGGCCGGGTGGTGCCTAAGGAGTAAAACTCCTCCCCCAGTGCTAGTGGTAGCGCTAGGGGAGTGCTAGACCACTAGGGCGGCGACCCCCAATAGCGGAGAGCGGCGGTGCCGCCGGAAATTGCGGCTCCGGCGGCACCCGCAAAAACAGAGAAAAGCTCTATTTAGTGCTGGCGGCGGCGGCCGGCAGCGTAAGGCCATCGGACCACCGCCGGCAAGAAGCCCGACCCCCGGCATGCCGGTCGGGGGAGGAGTGGTTAGCGGCCAACCACCCGAGGAGCGGGGGTGACGCGGTGGCGCCAGAAGCAGAGCCACCACCACCCCAGGTCGTCGGGTTGAGTTTTCTGGTGACGGCCGGCAGCGCTAGGCCACCAGACCACCTCCCAATTACTCGCAAGCCCCCGAGGAGTCGATCAGAGGTGCAGGCGGTGTTCGGCAATGGCCGGCCTGCGGTGGAAGTGAGCCACCGCCTCCTTCTCTGGCGGGGAGAAATCACCGCCGTTCATCTCATGAAAAGAGATGAACGGCTGGGATCTTCTTAATCCTCGCCTCCGACTCAACATCAGCGCCCCCATAGCGGATCCGCTGCCGATCCGCTGTGGGTACAGAAGGACAAAATGCGTCCTGCGGCTTAATCTCAGCCGCAGGATTAAGTGGATCTACTATTTGCTGACCACTCTTTATCAAAAAATTTGGGAATTTTTTTGGGGCAAATCTATGCCTCTAGAAGAAAAGTGACCAACATGAAAAATGTTCGCCATGATTAGGGCTACCTCCACAAAACTTTTGAGAATTTTTGGAGTTAATTTAGTATTTTTAAAAGATAAAAAAAAATTATTTGGCTAAATTAAAAGCCCAAAATACTTTGGAAAATTATAAAAAAATTACTAGGCTTATTTTAGGCTCTCCTAAGGGTTGTATTAAAATTTGGGGTCATGGGGATAAGTTTTGATAATTTTCCTAAAAAATTGGAAGCCTAGGGTCACGCACGGATCATTTTTCCGCCCATTTTCCCTCAAAGGTGGAAATTGGACCGTGCGACCACCCACCCTTATAATCAAATAAGTAATTCAGTACATTTCCAGTCTCATACTGGTCAACCTTATTTTAGTACTTTTTGTTCAGCATGTTTCAAGTCTCGTACTGGCCAACCTTATTTTAGTATTTTCAGTTCAGCATATTTCCAGTCTCGTACTGGTCAACCTTATTTTAAAACTTTTAGTTCAGCATATCTCCAGTCTCGTACCGGTCAACCTTATTTTAGTACTTCCACTTCAGTACATCTCCAGTCTCGTACTAGTCAACCTTATTTTAGTACTTTCATTTCAGTACTACTCCAGTCTCGTACTAGTCAAGCTTATTTCAGTATTTTCTATGCAATACTACTCTAGTCTCGTACTGGTCACATTTCATCCCAATACTTTAAATAGCAGCATAAACATTGCACTTGCTCATTACAATTTACTATTATAATCTCGGGTCCTGCTCTAACGAGCAGTTGTCGTTAAAGTTGAGTCATAGTTGGGGATAACCAGAGTTGAAGTAGTCCTCCAGGTCTAGCCCCAAATATTGCGCTCTCACACTCCTTGTTGAAAGTAGAGCTAAGTGCCAATGCCCGAAGACTAAAGCCTAGTAGGTCAGGCCGACGTCGACCCGGCGTATATTTTGTTTGCTCTTTAGTTTGATTGTTTGCAAATTGCTTGCGGTGAAATAGTGGCGGGTCAGACCCTCCCGCAGACCGTTCGTACCGGTGCGGGAAAGTCGACAACTCAAGGCGACAGGGAGATGAGTACCACGGGTGACCGGCCATTATATTATTCCCCGTAGGGTTTTCCTCCACTGGTCGGCCAAAACGATTCGCTGGATGTCTCTGAAGGATCAAGCGCATACCCAACTGCACCAAAAGTCCGGACTGTTGGAGAGGGCGCTACTTAATTTCTTAAATAAGTAGCAAAGCGCCACGGGTCAAGTGAAGGAACGCCGGACCCAACAATCCCCCCCCCCCCCCGGCGTCTAGCACAAACCCGTCGGCTCAGAGGTGGAGTTACCACATGGCCCACATGGAGTCATGTCCACGGTTGCACGGCTCAGAGGTGGGGTTACCACATGTCCACGGTTTCCTGACCCGCCGAACCCACACAGGTAGAAGGGAAAAATCAGGATTTAATAGCGCTCCCCCGGTCTTGAACCTGTGACCTCCTCTGATACCAATTGAAGGATCAAGCGCATACCCAACTGCACCAAAAGCCCGGACTGTTGGAGAGGGCGCTACTTAATTTCTTAAATAAGTAGCAAAGCGCCACGGGTCAAGTGAAGGAACGCCGGACCCAACAGTCTCTCACATCCAAGAGTACACAAGATTGTACGTTAGGGCCTGGGGTTGTGCAGTACGACCACCCCCAGAAGTGGAAGGACTGTCCACTGTCACCGACGGCCACATCGGTGAGGCCCACGAGGCTCGATACCCTGCTGGAATAGAAGCGGTCTAAACTATGTCGACATAGGGTTTCTGTGCGCGGCTATGAATGCCTGCGGTGTGTGCGCGGCTATGAATGCCTGCGGTGTGTGCGCGGCTATGAATGTCTGCGGTGTGTGCGTGGCTGTGAATGTCTGCGATAGAATTCAGGATATGAAAACCTGATGTGTTGATGAGCTAGTGGAGTCATGTTATAACTGATTTGTATTGCTGCTTCTTTTTCCAGTTATACTATCCTGCACTCTTTTATAGTTGCTCTTAGCTCTATATGAAATCGTGTGCTAACTCTCTCTTGCTTCGGCTATTTACATTTGTTGGGTGGGTGTGTGCTCGTCCCCAAGATATGGATCCGAGGAGGAGATTTGTTTCCACTTAGTTCTGTGACTAATGGTATTCTAAATAACCATTCACAGGAAATGGAGCATCGTAGTGACCCATTTCAGCAGGAGCTTACTCCAGCGGCTAGGACTACTCGACCAGATGCACCCCCACCGTCCCCAGAGTTTAAAGATGTGAGTACCGACGAGCAGCATAGAGAGTCAGAGTGTGAGGGTTATATGTAGTACATGTATAGCCACTGGCTTATATGAATGCTTAGGCTTCAGCCCTAGAACATTTGTATTTATTTGATGTGATATATATATCTGCAGTGGTTTTCTGTTAATGCTTCCGCTATACTTTGATGGGTTGTGAATGTTATGATTTGAGACAAGCAAGGCGGCCATTTAGTGCTTAGATAGAGTGGATAGTTTCCCCTAAGAGCACTGGGTGGACGTCTTGGGCCAATAGTGTAACACCCCCTATCCATCGCATATCATATAGCAGTAGGTCCGGTCGGGGCCCGACCCCGTATGTCACAGACAGACCGGGTGGTTACTCATGGAAACCATCCAACCAATCATAATGTCCTACACAGAGCATTCTAGCGGAAGCAGTTTATAGAAGTTGCAACAAAGAACCCATCACTAAAGCATGAATGTCCACCAGCACTAAATAGGAATGTTACAAAATACACTAGTACAAGCCTTAAGGCCTTACAAAAAGGGTTCACTTGATATTACATGATTTACAAACCTCGGCACGCAGGCCGGTCATACATGAATAAAGCAGTAAACACATCCAATTAGGCCTTCGAGGGCCGGCTTCGCAAAAAGGGCTTTAGCCCGCTATTGACCGCTTGGTCCAGCAGCACCTGCAAACAACAAACCACCGCACGGTGGCAAAACAAGGCAACGGTCAGCAATGCTGACCAAATTATAACGATCCCGCCCCCAGCTCGGGGCGGCGATGCTCCTTCCCTACATTTCATTAGCATAAGCAAGCAATATAACAACTCATTGCATCACAGGCGTTGGCACGCATGGCCACACGCCCCGTGCTCTCAGGGCACATTCTCGGTGATCGCAGTCTAAGCCGCTAACTCACCACCATCTCCAGGACGGCAATAACTCGTGAGCAAAATGGTATTTTAGGCAGACGTTACGACACTTTAATGTCATCAACAGCCTATGTCACGACACTTTAATGTTATCGATAGAAAGACCCGACCTCTATACCCTCGGCATAACGCAGGAACGGTTCCCACTCAACCCGTTGCTCACTTGCCACGACACTTAAATATCATCGACACGAGTTAAGTTTCCCCGAAGCCCGTGAATCAAACGTACAATGTTACATAACCCCGTTATGTACTAGTTGGCACCTAGGCCCACAAGTTGGCAAGATCACACATCCGCCCAGTTTTCCGGGTGCACCTTTGGGTTAATCCCCAAGGCTCCCTGTTGCAATCTACCACGTAGAAAACCCGAAAAACAACCAATCGCGCGGAGTCTTCTCCGGCATTTATGCAATGCAACATCACCGATCCAGACCAACATGTCCGGGTAGGCTTCACACATCATGCATATGTCTGTTCTCGCTTACGGACTCTATACAACGGGGACTTCACATATCTACCCTAAGGAACGCCTCCAACTCTCCGCAAACTCGCGAGAGCGGGCTTCCTATGCAAATAAAGTGAGCTACGCATGCTCAAGAAGAGAATCGTTACCCTAGCGTTCCTCTTTGGCGCCATGGAAAAGTAAGCGGATGAAAAGCACCGCACTAGCTTTGCCTCCGTGGATCCGGAGTCGGCTCGCGATTTGGAGCTTCGAAGCTCCTCCAATGGCCGGATCTAGCTCCTTCTTCCTTCCTTGCCTCTCCTCTCTCTCTAAGCTTTTAGAAAGATAATAACTTATGAAAAGTGAGGGTTTCTAAGTCCAATCCCGGGTATATCCCTTCAGGAACAACCCCCAGCCGTTGGATCATCAATTAAAGAAATGAACGGCTTTGATTCGGGACTGAAATGCCCAATCTGGACCGCACACGGCCTGGCACACGCCCGTGTACAAGGCTGTGTGCCTCATTCGCCGTCAAAATCGGCTCGCCTGGAACCACACACGGGTATCGAACACGCCCGTGTTCGACCTGACACGCCCATATTCCACCTGACACGGTCGTGTGGCCGGCCGTGTACCCCCATCATTTTTCCCCGAAAACAACCTGAGCACTGCACGGGTTCTAGGACACGCCCGTGTCCTTGCCCGTGTCACCTCAACACGCCTGGGCTCTAGGCCGTGTACACGGTCTCGACACTCAACACTTCGTCAAGCGAAGATCGTCGACCTGATGACACGGCCTTAGACACGCCCGTGTCCTAGGCCGTGTGCCTTATCTCGACACAATGTCGAGAGCAAAGCGTCGACTTCCCGGGACTAGTGTCGACACGAGTCGACACGCCCGTGTCGCAAGCCGCGTGCCATGTCTCGACACTTCGTCGAACGCAGAGTGTCGACTTTGCGGGCTAAGTGTCGACACGGGTCGACACGCCCTGCGACACGCCCGTGTCGCAGGCCGTGTGCCCAGTCTCGACACAATGTCGAGATCAAAATGTCGACTTCCCGGTTGAGTGTCGACACAAGCTCTACACGCCCTGGGACACGCCCATGTCCTAGGCCGTGTTCCTGCAGCCAGAACCCAAAACTAGCCTAAAACGTCCCCCGTCGCTCTTTTGAGTTTCGTGGCGTTACAACTCTCCCCCTCTTAAAAGAATTTCGTCCTCGAAATTATATAAAGGAAAGACATGTACCAAAACCAAAATTTGTACCTAAGCGGAACAACTCCGGATATTCATCAAGCATAGTCTGCTCTCGCTCCCAAGAGAGCTCCTCACGACCGCAATTGTCCCACCGGACCTTGACCATCCTGATCTCTTTATTGCGTAGCCGCTTGACCTTCGAGTCCTCAATCCGCACGGGCTTGACCTTTGTCGTCAGCCCACTATCCACCGGCACTTGATCAACCGCGATCACTTGCGTAGGCTCTTGCACCGCCTTTCGGAGCACCGAAATATGGAATACATCATGTAATCCACCAAGCTCCACTGAAAGCTTCAACCGATAGGCCGCTTCACCAACTCGCTCCAGAACCTCAAACGACCCAAGGTACCTCGGGCTTAGCTTTTTCAATCGCCGCACTCGCGAGACACCCTTGAACGGCTTGATCTTTAAGTACACATAGTCGCCCACAGCGAACTCCACGTTCCTGTGCTTGGCATTATAGTACTTCGCTTGCCGGTCCTGAGCGATAAGCAACCTCTCCCGAATGGTTCTCACCAAAGAAGTAGCATCCTCCACTTCCGATCGCTTATACAACTTTGACTCACCCATTTCTAAACAAGACAACGGCGTGCGACATTTTCTACCATATAGGGCCTCGAAAGGCGCCATCTGAATACTCGCTTGGTAGCTATTATTGTATGCGAACTCCATCAAATACAGGTGGTCTTCCCACTGCTTTACAAAATCCAAGACACACATGCGGAGCATGTCTTCCATGGTTCTATTGACCCTCTCGGTCTGCCCATCCGTTTGCGGATGGAAGGCTGTGCTGAATTTCAGCTTTCAACATTTGCTGCACAAGCCTCCAATCATTGGACGTGAACCGCCCATCTCGGTCACTCACGATGCTGCGGGGCACACCATGAAGCCGTACTATGTTATCCACATAAAGCTTTGCCAACTTCTCCACCGGATCATCCTTCCTATGCGGAATAAAATGTGACACCTTCGTTAACCGATCCACGACCACCCAAATGGCGTCGTTCCCCTTTTACGACCTTGGCAAACCGTGCATAAAGTCCATAGAGATGTCGTCAAATTTCCACTCCGGAATAGGCAAGGACTTAAGAAATCCTCCCGGCTTTTGGCACTCCGCCTTCACCAAGGCGCAAGTTTGGCACTTCGCTACGTAGAGCGCCACATCTTTCTTCAAACTCGGCCACCAAAATAGTTTCTTTACATCACGGTACATCTTCGTGCTCCTCGGGTGAATCGAGTACTTGGTATGGTGTGCCTCGTACAACAACTCCACCAGCAAATTACCCACATTTGGGACGCACAGACGACCGTCCTTCCAAAGTAATCTGTCCTCTACGACGAATTGGGAATTTGACCCATCCAGAGCCTCTACCATGAACTGCTTCATATGAGCATCCATATCAAAAGCATGCTGAATACGATCAGCCAGGTCATATTGGACTTCAGTCCAATTCAGAACTGCTTCAGCACTTGATTGCCTGTCCACACAAACAATCTCCAACGCCTCCAACTCCCGCACCAACCGCTCATCATGCATCGATAGCCAATTGGCTTGAGCTGGGGCTCGGCGACTCAACGCGTCCTCAACCGCATTCCCTTTACCAGGCACGTAGTGGATCTTGAATGTATAGTCCCCCAGGAACTCCATCCATCTACGCTGTCGCATATTCAGATCCTTCTGATCAATAAGATACTTCAGGCTCTTGTGATCGGTGTAGATATCAATCTTCACACCGTACAAGTAGTGTCTCCACAACTTTAAGGCAAAAATCACGGCTGCTAACTCCAAGTCATGGACCGGATAGTTCCTTTCATGCACTTTTAGCTGTCTCGAGCCATAAGCTATTACACTTCCGTGTTGCAGTAGCACGCAACCCAAACCGCTGCCAGAAGCATCACTGTAAATCTCATAGCCTTCGGTCCCACATGGCGAACTCAGCACAGGCACCGTGGTCAACCGACACTTCAACTCCTCAAAAGCTCGCGCGCACTCCGGCGTCAAAACGAACTTATGCTCCTTCCTCATCAAAGTAGTGAGAGGTAACGCTATCTGCGAGAAGTTCTCTACGAAGCACCTATAATAGCCGGCAAGCCCCAGAAAACTCCGGACTTCCGCTACCGTAGCAAGCTCAGGCCACTCCCGTATCGCAACAATCTTCGCCGGATCCACAACAATACCCTCTCCACTCACAATATGACCGAGGAACGCCACTGAGGATAGCCAAAACTCGCACTTCAAGAACTTGGCATACAACTGATTTCTCCTTAGCGTCTCCAAAACCAAATGAAGATGCTTGAAGTGATCTTCCTCACTTTGTAAGTACACCAAAATATCGTCGATGAAGACGATCACAAAATGGTCCAAGTACTCCCTGAAAGTCATGTTCATCAAATCCATGAACACTGACGGCGCATTAGTCAGCCCAAACGGCATGACCGTAAACTCATAATGCTCGTATCTCGTACTAAACGCTATCTTCGGGATATCACTCTCCCTTATTCGCAGCTGATAGTACCCAGCCTTGAGATCCAACTTCGAGTACACCGTCGACCCGACTAACTGATCAAAAAGATCATCAATCTGGGTGATCGGGTACTTGTTCTTCTCCGTCAACTTGTTGAGCTCCCGATAATCAATACATAGCCTCAAGCTTCCGTCCTTCTTCTTAACAAAGAGGACCGGTGCGCTCCAAGGCGAAGAACTCGGGCGCACATACCCTTGCTCCAACAACTCTTGTAGTTGAACTTTCAGCTCCGCCATCTCCTTAGGCGCTAGCCGATAAGGAGATCATGACACAGGCTTTGCACCTGGCACTAGCTCAATCGTAAAATCTATCTCCCGCTGAGGCGGGGCTCCAAGAAGATCTGTGGGGAACACATCAGGGTATTCCAATACCACTGAAATACAATCCAACACGGGCTTCGGCTTTGCAACCTCCACTAGTGTAAAGAACAGTTCTGCACCGGCACAAACCGCCTTCACCACCTGAAGATCAGACATCAACGTCTTGCTCGACCCCTTTAATCTCGTAAAAGTCATCTCACGACTTGCTCCCAGCTTGACTTCCTTGCGACCGCAGTCAATATAGGCTTGCTGCTCCGAGAGCCAGTTCATGCCAAATATAACGTCGAACTCCACCAACGGAAGTAAAGACGCCTGCAGGTCGAACTCTTGATCCCCAATACGAATCTTAACATCGCAGATCCTATCCGCTCGCATCGAACACCCATTGGACAACAACACATCCAACTTATCCTTCGCCATCGAAGAAGGGACTCCGATGCATGATATAAATCCTTCGTACAAGAAGGAGTGTGAAGCTCCCGTATCGAAGAGTGCTCGTGCCGGATTTTCACAAATCAATACAAATCCTAAACAAGCAGTGGTAAGGTAACATGTGCATAACAAGTATTTAAAGAAATTGACTTGCTATAAATTAAACCGTACATGTAAACACATCAGCCTGTTTGATGGCCTCCTGTTGGCCAAGATTATACACCCTTGGTTGGGCCGGAGCATAGTGGGATGCGGTCGACTCCACCGCCTTGCCTTTCTCTTCATAAGTCGCTCCCGGCCTCCTTTCGGACTTGGGACGTCCGCTCCGACACTCACGGGCATAATGCCCCAACTTCCCAAAGTTGTAACATGCGTCTGGGGTCCGACCCGTAGTCGCCCCAGAAGCACCAGTAGAGAGGGCCAAACCCGAAGTCTTAGCTTTCTTATTCCACTTTCGGAACACAGATTTTGAGGTGTTCGGCCCTCTAAACTCCGACCTCTTCTCGCCCAAGCCTTTCTTTGCCTGCACATTCTTCATGTCCTTCTCCAAGGACCGGGCAGTGTTCACCAAGGTTAAGAAACCCTGCGTCATCGGCCCCGAGAGTAGTAATCTCAACTCATCTCTCAAGCCTTCGTAGAATCGATTCGTTTTGCGCTCCTCATCCGCGATAGTGGAGCTAGCATAACAACTCAGACGAGTAAACTCGTGGAGATATTCATCCACGCTCCTCTCACCCTGAACCAACTTCAGAAACTCATTCTCCAACGTTATCTTCTGCGTCGAAGGGAGGTATCTAGCCAAGAACAATCTCGAGAACTCTTTCATCGAGACATCACCAAGTTACCTACCTCTCAGTAAGTGCAGCTCCAATCCTTCCCACCACATTCTCGCTTCACCGTCCAGAAGGAACGTAGCGATGGTGGTCATTTGCCACTCCTCTGTCTCCATTGCTGTCATGACTGTCTTCACCCTGGAGAGCCAGTCTTCAGCCTGAGATGGGGTTCCCAACCCCGAGCATACCGGAGGGTTAAAGCTCATAACATGCTTAGGCTGCCTCTCGGTTGCCCTCCTTGGCACCAACGGTTCCACAACCACTTGCTCCACTCTCCTCGACCCAGCCTCTTGAAGAGGTTCCTGCTCCATCGCAGGAGCGGGCTGCTGCATTTGCCTTGCAGGCTGCGCATTTATCACGGCCAACACAGCTTCGGCCACCCAGCGTATGTTCTCAGCCGATAGAGGTGTTGCAGGAGCAACATCCGGTGCACTGCTAGCCTCAGAAACGTGGCGTTCTGACGGCCCAACACCACTTCTGGTCACCTATAGTGGTACAAAACACCGTTAAGCGACCAAATAAAATTGCAAAAAGCAATTATAAGAACACGCAGGTTCCTCAAACACGTGTATTTTCATTCCTAAGTGGACATTCAGGGGTTCTTTTACTGTTATAACGATGACGCACACAATGTGCTCACCACCCCTTAAAACGAATACGCTCACGAATTCATTTTAAGCCCGACCAAAACCAGTAGTCTGATACCAAATTGTAAAACCCCCTATCTGTCGCATAGCATATACCAGTAGGTCCGGTCAGGGCCCGACGTCGTATGCCACAGACAGACCGGGTGGTTACTCATGGAAACAATCCAACCAATCATAACGTCCTACACAGAGCATTCTAGCGGAAGCAGTTTATAGAAGTTGCAACAAAGAACCCAGCACTAAAGCATGAATGTCCACCAGCACTAAATAGGAATGTTACAAAATACACCAGTACAAGCCTTAAGGCCTTACAAAAAGGGTTCACTTGATATTACATGATTTACAAACCTCGGCACGCAGGACGGTCATACATGAATAAAGCAGTAAACACATCCAATTGGGCCTTCGAGGGCCGGCTTCGCAAAAAGGGCTTTAGCCCGCTATTGACCGCTTGGTCCAGCAGCACCTGCAAACAACAAACCACCGCACGGTGGCAAAACAGGGCAACGGTCAGCAATGCTGACCAAATTATAACGATCCCGCCCCCAGCTCGGGGCGGCGATGCTCCTTCCCTGCATTTCATTAGCATAATCAAGCAATATAACAACTCATTGCATCACAGGCGTTGGCACGCATGGTCACACGCCCCGTGCTCTCAGGGCACATTCTCGGTGATCGCAGTCTAAGCCGCTAACTCACCACCATCTCCAGAACGGCAATAACTCGTGAGCAAAATGGTCTTTTAGGCAGACGTTACGACACTTTAATGTCATCAACAGCCTATGTCACGACACTTTAATGTCATCGACAGAAAGGCCCAACCTCTATGCCCTCGGCATAACGCAGGAACGATTCCCACTCAACCCGTTGCTCACTTTCCACGACACTTAAATATCATCGGCACGAGTTAAGTTTCCCCGAAGCCCGTGAATCGAACGTACAATGTTACATAACCCAGTTATGTACTAGTTGGCACCTAGGCCCACAAGTTGGCAAGATCACGCATCCGCACAGTTTTCCGGGTGCACCTTTGGGTTAATCCCCAAGGCTCCCTGTTGCAATCTACCACGTAGAAAACCCGAAAAACAACCAATCGCACGGAGTCTTCTCCGGCATTTATGCAATGCAACATCACCGATCCAGACCAACATGTCCGGGTAGGCTTCACACATCATGCCTATGTCTGTTCTCGCTTACGGACTCTATACAACGGGGACTTCACATATCTACCTGAAGGAATGCCTCCAACTCTCCGCAAACTCGCGAGAGCGGGCTTCCTATGCAAAGAAAGTGAGCTACTCATGCTCAAGAAGAGAATCGTTACCCTAGCGTTCCTCTTTGGCGCCATGGAAAAGTAAGCGGATGAAAAGCACTGAACTAGCTTTGCCTCCGTGGATCCGGAGTCGGCTCGCGATTTGGAGCTTCGAAGCTCCTCCAATGGCCGGATCTAGCTCCTTCTTCCTTCCTTGGCTCTCCTCTCTCTCTCTCTAAGCTTTTTAGAAAGATAATAACTTATGAAAAGTGAGGGTTTCTAATTCCAATCCCGGGTATATCCCTTCAGGAACAACCCCCAGCCGTTGGATCATCAATTAAAGAAATGAACGGCTTTGATTCGGGACTGAAATGCCCAATCTGGACCGCACACGGCCTGGCACACGCCCGTGTCCAAGGCCGTGTGCCTCATTCGCCGTCAAAATCGGCTCGCCTGGAACCACACACGGGTATCGAACACCCCCGTGTTCGACCTGACACGCCCGTGTTCCACCTGACACGGCCGTGTGGTCGGCCGTGTACCCCCATCATTTTTCCCCGAAAACAACCCGAGCACTGCACGGGTTCTAGGACACGCCTGTGTCCTTTCCCGTGTCACCTCAACAAGCCTGGACTCCAGGCCGTGTACACAGTCTCGACACTGGACACTTCGTCGAGTGAAGATCGTCGACCTGATGACACGGCCTTGGACACGCCTGTGTCCTAGGTCGTGTGCCTTGTCTCGACACAATGTCGAGAGCAAAGCGTCGACTTCCCGGGACGAGTGTCGACACGGGTCGACACGCCCTGCGATACGCCCGTGTCGCAGGCCGTGTGCCATGCCTCGACACTTCGTCGAACGCAGAGTGTCGACTTTGCGGGCTAAGTGTCGACACGGGTCGACACGCCTTGCGACACACCCGTGTCGTAGGCCGTGTGCCCAGTCTCGACATAATGTCGAGATCAAAATGTCGACTTCCCGGCTGAGTGTCGACACAAGCTCGACACGCCCTGGGACACGCCCGTGTCCCAGGCTGTGTGCCTGCAGCCAGAACCCAAAACTGGCCCAAAACGTCCCCCGTCGCTCTTTTGAGTTTCGGGGCGTTACAAATAGTACCCCTCCGGCCCAACCTGGGTGAAAGGTTGGGGGGTCCTACAAATGGATCAGATCCATCACGATTCATCCTTGTGAAGCAGTCTCAGGATTCCTCCGTCCCTCACTTTGTTCTGGGTTCGAGACGAACCGTGCAGCGGAAGCCTGGTGGACCCTAGTGTTGAGGCTTAGGGATTTTAGACTGTACGATAGTACGCCCATACACCGTTGTTTTCCGCTTGGGTTGTCGTTTTTGCAAATTTCCCCTACTTTTGTAAAATACTGACACTCTTTCATGTTACTTCTCCAGATACCAGACAACAGTAAAGGGGGATCCTCGTCCAGAGGATATGTTCCAGCTACCCCACCACCAGACCCGGTCGCTCCCACGGCCATACCGTTTGCCAAGACAGATATGGGGCAGACACTGACGGCTATTCTAGCGAATTTCTGGGCTACCCTAGCACAGCCACAGCGAGAGATAACCGCACCCACCGATTTGCTGACGACCTTCCGAGGACTGAGGCCTCCCCCTTTCAGAGGTACAGAGACGGCCATCCAGATAGAGGAGTGGGTGGAGCGGGTGGAGGAGCTATTAGTGGGAATGATGTGCCCAGCTGTGGCTGTAATCTCTTTAGTGGTGACCCTTTTGGAGGGATACACGAGGGATTGGTGGAGAGTGGCTAGTCACTTTACTTTTCGAGGTCGGCCGTTGAGCGTGATTCTTTGGGGAGAGTTCTTCGTGGCTCTACTAGATTTCTTCATCACGGATGCAGACCGAGCCGCACTGTAGGAGAGGTTCTTGCTCATTCGACAGGTGAACCATACAGTGGAAGAGTACGAGAGAGAGTTTATACACCTGGCACGCTTCGCCGGGAATCTGGCTGCCTCCGACAGGGATAGAGCTTCTCGGTTCTACCGAGGACTACGAGACGACCTGAGGCAGGCCCTGATCATGCTCTCTCAAGCCACTTTTCACAGCATAGCCACCCATGCGGCAGCATTGGAGTTGGACCAGCGGATAGTGGCTCAACAGCGTAGAGACCAGGTAGAGATTCCTCGAGACTAGAAGCAAGATGGAGGAGTCCCTCCCCACAGATAAGATAGAGAGCGCAGACAACGACGCCACAGGCAGCCCTATAGGCGCCCACCAGTACCCCCAGCACCCCCACCTGCGCAGCCAGACATCAGACCATCTCCAGCACCACAGCCCCCACCAGTTGCCAGACGAGATGTTCCCTTCGCAGGGAATTGCTTCTTATGTCAGCAGCTGAGACATATGAGAGCTTTCTGCCTACAGGATACAGGGAGACCGGGATTAGGAGCAGTTCAGGGTGGACAGCCGGTACGGGGACAGGGTCAGAGAGGTCGCAGAGGCAGAGCTGGCATGAGAGGCCAGCAGGGCCGAGCAGCGCCCCTGGAGGTCTACTCACTGGACTTGCAGCACGGACCGGCCCCTGACATAGTCATAGGTATATACTTTAGGCGATAGGGAGATATCAGATTTTACTACTGATATTGTATATTACTTATATATATGTGCATACATCTTCTGTATTAGTTACATGATATATATGTATATTTTTTCCATGTCGTCCGGAATCTTGTTGGTAGAAGGACAACCTGCCAAAACTCATTTCGACATAGGAGCGACACATTCTTTCGTCTCCAATGAATTCATCGCAATAAAAGGAAATGTTATTCGTTCAACCGGACTGTCTATACGAATTCGTCTACCGAACGGGTCAGATATGACATCCATGGAAAAGTGTTAGTTCCAGGCTGTGCTGGGAGAAGTAGAATTTGAGATCTACGCAACCATCCTAGCAATAACCAGATTTCACATTATTCTGGGGATTGATTAACTGGCCGAGCACCAGGCACAAATAAATTATTCCACGCGAGAAGTCCGGCTACAGAACCCAAATGGCCAGAGCGTCACGTTGACAGGTGTGCCCTCTGTCTCGCGCATTATTCTGACTTCTACGCAAATTATGAAATCAGTCTGGCAGAAGGACGAAGTATACCTTATATATTTTGAGATTGAAGACAAAACTCAGGTGCTCGCCAAAGTTCTAGTAGTCTGCGACTTTCCAGATATTTTCCCTGAGTACCTCCTGGGATTGCCACCCCAGCGAGAGGTCGACTTTCAGATTGAGCTCGTGTCCGGAGCACAGCCAGTATCATGAGCCCCCTACCGGATGGCCCCAAAAGAGCTGACTGAACTGAAAATCCAACTACAGGAACTAATAGATGCTGGATTCGTCCGTCCTAGTTCCTCGCTCTGGGGAGCCCCGGTGCTTTTCATGAAGAAGAAAGATGGGACACTGTGACTGTGCATCGACTACAGGGAACTAAATAAGCTTACTATACGCAAAACATGCCCCCTCCCTAGGATCGATGAACTGTTCGATCAGTTGCAAGGTGCATTCGTGTTCTCCAAGATGGACCAGAGATCCGGCTATTATCAGCTTCGAATCCGAGAGGAAGATATTCCCAAGACTGCCTTCAACTCCTGATATGGTCTATATGAGTTCCTAGTGATGCTCTTCGGGCTCACAAACGCGCCCTCATAAATAAAGTCTTCGAACCCTTCTTGGATCACTTTGTCATCGTCTTCATAGACGACATCTTAATCTACTCAAAGACCAAGACGGACCATACTGGGCACCTACAGTTGGTGTTATTAAAACTCCGGGAGCACTCTCTTTTCGCCAAATTCAGTAAGTGCGAGTTTTGGCTAAAAGAAGTTGGATTCTTGGGCCACACTATTAACAAGGAAGGAGTGGCAGTAGACCAAGCCAAGATTCAGGCAGTACAAAATTGGCCGCCACTCAGGACGGCTGCGGGCATCCGGAGTTTTCTCAGTCTTGTCGGATACTACAGGAAGTTTGTTGAGGGTTTTTCCAAGATCGCCCTACCCCTAACTGCTCTCACCAAGAAATACGTCGCGTTCCGATGGACGCCGGAGTGTGAGGCTGCGTTCGTCGAACTGAAGAAGCAGTTGACTTCTGCACCAATACTTACGATTCCCGCAGGGACTGAGGGGTTCCAAATCTACACTAATGCCTCCCTAAAGGGATTGAGAGCTGTTATAATGAAGCATGGCAAGGTAGTGGCCTACGCATCTCGACAATTAAAGTCGAACAAATTAAATTACGCAGCACATGATTTAGAGTTGGGCGTCGTCGTCTTCACCCTTAAAATCTGGAGGCATTATCTGTACGGAGTAAGATGTGAGATCTTCTCTGACCACAAGAGCCTCAAGTATATCTTCACGCAGAAAGAGCTGAATCTCCGACAGCGCCGATGGCTAGAATTCCTATGCGATTATGACTTTGCTCTCCAATATCACCCCGGGAAGGCTAACAGAGTCGTTGATGCCTTGAGCCGCCAGCCTGCGATAGCCGGGAGTTGGATGGAGCAGATCCCTAAGGAACTATTTCAGTCCTTAATAGACTTGGAGATTACCCTGGTTGCCCGAAGAGATCCGGAAGAGTACTATTCTCAGTTGTATTGGATGGAGATCCAATGCGACATCTGAGACCGGATACGTGAAGCCCAGAAGATCGACCTAGAGGTAATGTCGATCATCCGATCTCTACAAGGAGGGGCACCGGAGGATTATAATCTGCATGACGGGATTCTACAATTCAAACATCGCATATTCGTTCCCGCTACCAGAGGAATTCGTGAAGAAATTCTGCAAGAGGCCCATCAGTCCAGGTACTCGATTCACCCTGGCGTAGTTAGGATGTGTGTGGACCTGCGCAGGACCATTTACTGGCCTGGAATGAAAAGAGATGTCACCAACTTTGTGGCCCGGTGTCAGACCTGTCGGAAGGTTAAAGTCGAATGTCGCAGTCCAGGAGGCCTATTACAACCCCTGCTGATACTATAATGGAAGTTCGAAGATATATCTATGGACTTCGTCCACGGCCTACCTCGATCCCGCGCTGGGAATGACTCAATTTGGGTGGTCGTAGATCGACTCACCAAGGTAGCGTGGTTCATTCCAAATCGACAGGGGTGACGGAGTGGATATTCTGGCCAGAATGTTCCTAGAGCAAGTGATCCGATTTCACGGAGTGCCAAAGTCCATCGTGTCAGATCGTGACGGGCATTTCACATCTAAGGAGTGGAGGCGGGTACAGCATACTTGGGAACCAAATTAACCTTCAGCACCGCCTTCCACCCACAGACAGACGGACAGACAAAGAGGACGAACCAGACGATGGAGGATCTTCTTTGCTTGTGCATAGTGGAACATAATGAGCCGTGGGAGTAGCTGCTGCCATTAGTCGAATTCTCTTATAATAACAGTTACCAAGCTAGCATTAAGATGACTATGTACGAAGCGTTGTATGGGAGGCGTTGCCGAACCACGTTGACTTGGGCTCAGGAAGAAGACCTAAAAGCCTTGGGAGTGGCATACATTGATGACACTACGACAGTGATACGGGTTATCCAGGAGCGAATGCGGGAAGCGCAGAGCCGACAGGCCAAGTACTATGATACGCGACACCGACCGGTGGAGTTCAGCATAGGGGAGATGGTGTTTTTGAAAATTAAGCCCATGCATGGTGTCTCCCGGTTGAGAAAGCAGAAAAAGTTATATCCCCGCTACCTGGGCCCCTATGCGGTGATAGAGCGTGTTGGCCCCATCGTATATCGTTTAGCCTTGCCCCCCAGAGTTGGGGAATCTTCACGATGTGTTTCATGTCTCTTCCTTGAGATGAGTCCTCCGATAACCAGAGCAGCACCTTCCTACCCCATCGGTGCAACTACAGTCAGATAGATTTGTCCAGCTCGAACCCGTCAGAGTAGTAGATTATAAGGTGAAGACACTACATTACAAGACCATCCCAATGGTTAAGATATTGTGGTCAAACTATGGATGAGAGGAGTTCACGTGGGAACCTGAAGCACTCCTCCGAGAGAAGCACCTACAGCTCTTTCCCCGTGTATGTTACTTTTTCCCCCTACTTCAAGCAAATTTTCGGGGACGAAAATACTTTTATTTTTATTGGATTGTAACATCCTGACTTTTATTGGGCCACCAGAGCCCTAGTTGGCCCAATAAAAGTGGCTTGAACCCTACCCATGACCCGGTGGGAGATAGCATTAGGCGGGAAATAGATCTAGAGAACTCCAAATTGAGTTCTGTCAGTTCTTGTGGCCTCGTATAGTCTATACGAGTGCATCGGAACTCATTCAATTGGTCCCCAAGGGTCATATAGTGGATGTGACCATTCCTCGTAAAACGCAACGAGAGTGAGATTTTGGATATCGAGCTAGAAAACTCTGAATTGAGTTCTGTCGATTCATGTGACCTCATATAACCTAGACAGGTAAATCGGAACCCGTCACGTCACAATCCGAGACCTAACGACAGATTTAGAGACTTTGACTGTTTTAACGCGCTACGACGAGCAAATTTTGGACTTTCGCCAAATAGACTGTGATTCAACCTCAGTTAGTGGCGTTGAGCTCGTGTGGTCAATACGAAGTTAATGGAAGTCGTCACAATCAATTTTCACGACAATTGGCCAACTCGTGGTCAAATCAAGTATAGTCATGCCCCGAAAAGTGTGCGCACACCAATTGTGACACGACACCTGAACTTTGACCCGACCCCGATGACTTGGGCCCACTTTGACTTTGAGCAGCAAGGGGGACCCATCTTAGGGTTGACTTGGTCAAACCCCCCTAAAAACCCATTTTTTGGATTTTTCTCCAAGTAAGGGCCCACCTCCTCTCCAAGGGAGGATAGCCCCCCCCCTACTCTTCTTTGGGCCCCCAACCAGCAAACAGCCACTAGGAGTAGAGGCCCACCCCACCACTCCTCTCCTCTCTTTCCCCCTCTCTCATTCAAAAGACCCAAGCTCATAAGGGCTTAATCTTATTTTCCCCACATGGGGAAAATATGGGGACTCCAGATGTCCTTGGACAGCTGGAGGGTGGGGATTAATACCTCCCTAAGGAGGGATTAATGTAACGCCCCGATTATTGTGTGCGAGTCGGTCGCGGAATAAGGGTTTTTGGTGCCTGTAGGGGTACACGGCCTAGGACACGGGCGTGTCCAAGGCCGTGTCTGGCTGGTGATTTTTGGTCGTTTTCAACCCGAGAAGGACACGGCCCGGAACACGGCCGGATGACACAGGCGTGTCCTCCGACACGGGCGTGTGCCTACCCGTGTCCCTACCCGTATGCAGTTGGGTCGTGTCCGTTGCCGTGGCGGTTATGCGTGACACGCCCCCGAACACGGGCGTGTCGAGGAACCCGACACGGGCGTGTCAGGGGAGACACGGGCGTGTCATGTCCCGTGTGCATCTCTCAGTTCGACGATCGTGCCTAGATCGAGGCACACAGCCTGGGACACGGCCGTGTGCCAAGCCGTGTTCGGCCCAGGTCTGGAGGATTTTGTGCAGATCTGAGCCGTTCGTTTTCTTTAATTTAGATCTGACGGCTTAGATGAGTCCCTACTCTATTTAGGCTGGGAATAGGGGGTTAATTCCTCATTTTCTCTCCAAAGCTTTCTCCTTCCAAAGTGAGAGAGAAGAGGAAGAAGAAGGAGGTTTTCGGCCGCCGGCGGAGCATCGAAGCACCATTTCGAAGTCTGAGAGCGGATCCGTGGAGGGAAGGTCGTTGCGAAGAGTTCTATCCGCGTTGTTTTTCCATGGCGCCAAAACGAACTACAAGGGTAACGATTCTCAACTTGAGCGTTTGAAGCTCTTTCTTTCTGCATAGGGAATCCCGCTCCCGTGAGTGTGCGGTGAGTGGGTGGTGTTCCTTGGGGTTGATGTGAATAGCCCCCCTTGCGTTGCATATAGAGCCCGGAACCGTAAGTACGGGCATAGGCATTGTGTGTGAAGCCTATCCGGACGTGTTTTGTCTGGATCGGTGATGTTGCATTTGATATGTTTTGCTGGAGAAGACTCCGTGCTTTGGGTTTTTCGGGTTTCTACGCGGTAGATTGCAGCAGGGATCCTTGGAGGTTAGCTTCAAGGCGCACCCGGAAAACTGAGCGGAAACGTGTTCTGCTAACTTGGTAGTCTGGGAACCGGCCTTGATCATAACTGGGTTATGAGATTGTTTTGGAAAATTTGGGATCCGAGAGAAGCTTGGCCCGCGCAAAGGACTTAAATTGGACATGCGGCGTGAGCAACGGGCAAGTGGAATTGGACCTAGGCTATGTGGTTCGGTGCGAGAGACCCGAAGACGGGGACTGGCCGTTGGCATAGTCGGAGCCTTAGACGGTTGTCAGAAAGGATAAATGCTCACATGTTGTTGCCATCCTGGGGGTGGTGGTGAATGCACTGATGGGTCAGGGTTCACCATGAATGTGCCCTGAGTGCACGGGGTGTTTGGCCGTGCGAGCCTACACCTGTGGAGAATTATAATTGCGCTATATATATTGTTGGGCTAATGTTATGCAGGGAAAGAGCACCGTCGTCCCGAGTAAGGGGCGGGGTCGTTATAATTTGGTCGGCTTTTAGCTGACCGTTGCTTTATTTGCCACCGTGCGATGGTATGTGCTTGCAGGTGCTGCGGAGCCGAGCGCCAAATAGCGGGCTGGAGCCCATGTTGTTGTGCTGGCCCTAGAAGGCCGTAGAATAGCTGATTTTATATTTATCATGTGTGGCCGGCCTGCGAGCCGATGTATGTAAAACACTCTTTATTAAGTGAACATTTGTAAGGCCATAAGGCCATTTACCCGTTTCTGTGTATTTGGGGTTTCATTCCTGTTGTTGTAGCTGTGGACATTCATATTGATGGATTTAATTTTGGGTTCTTTCAACTTTAAAATCTTCCGCTAGAATGCTCTGTGATTAGGACGAGTAGTCTTAATTGGTTGGTTTGATTATTCATTTAGTATCCCTTCCGACTGTCTGTGGTATATGGCGTCATGTTCCAGCTGTACCTTCTGTTATATGCCATGCGACAGATGGGGGTGTTACAATTTGGTATCAGACTTCTGGTTACGGTCAGGCTTAAATGAATTCGTGGGTGAATTCTTTTAAGGGGTGGTGAGCACATGTGTGCGTCATCGTGATAACATCAAAAAGAACCCATGAATGTCCACTTAGGAATGGAAAATACACTTGTTTGGTGGAACCTGAGTGTTCCAATGATTGCTTTTAGCAATTTGTTTGTCGTCTAATCGTGTGTCTTTGCTACTATAGGCAGCTGGGAGCGGTGCTGGTCAGTCTGAGCGTCCGTAATCAGCGGAAAGTAGTGCACCAAGGGACGTGCCTGCTACACCTCCTTCAGCGGAAACCATCAGGATGGTGGCTGAGGCAGTGTTCGCAATGATAAATGCCCAACCTGCAGGGCAAATGCATCGCGCACCTCCTGTGAATGAGCAAGAATCGGTTAGGGTGGCAGAGCCGAGAGTGGTGGAACGCGCAGCAGTGGAGTTGGTAGAGCCGAGAAGAACTACGGAGAGGCAGTTAAAGCATGTGATGGGCTTTAATCCTCCGAGGTTTAATAGGGTTGGAACGCCAACTCAAGCTGAGGATTGGCTCTCTTCCATAAAGAGGGTCTTGACGGCCACAATGACTGAGGAGTGGCAGAAGACCACCATAGCGACTTTTCTTTTGGAAGGTGAAGCGAGGTTGTGGTGGGACGAGATGGAGTTTCATCTTCTAGTGGGAAGGCAACTTGCGGATGTGCCAATGGAGGAATTTTCAAGATTGTTTTTAGCCAGATTTGTACCTTTTGCTCAGAAGTTGGAGATGGAGAATCAATTTCTTGGGTTGACTCAGGGATCCAGAAGCGTGGACGAATATCTGCATAAGTTCACACGGTTTGGTCGTTATGCTGGTGCTATGTTTTCAGAAGAAGAAAGGAAGACCAACCGATTCTATGAGGATCTTCGCGGCGATTTACAGTTACTCCTTGCTGGGCCTAAGGCGCAGGGCTTCCTAGCCTTGGTCAATTCGGCCCGATCGTTGGAAAAGGTTGCGAAGAAAGTTCAAGAGAAGAAGGACCCAGGAGAAAGGAAGACCGATTTCAAGGTGCCAAGTAACAAGACAGGTTTCCACAGATGGAACAAGAAGCGGAGGACTTCGAACTCAGCCCCTTCGGCTGATGCATCGGGGGCAACTACAAATCGAGTCCCCGGAGCTTGCTACAACTGCGGGAAGACGGGGCATTTTGCTCGGGAGTGTTGGAGCGGACGTTCAAAGTCCGAGAGGAGACCTGGAGCGACTTATGAGGAGAAAGGGAAGGCGGTGGAGTCAACCGCATCCCATCATGCTCCAGCCCAGCCTAGAGTCTACAACCTTGGTCTGCAGGAGGCCATAAAGCAAGCGGACGTGGTGATAGTATGAGTTAAATTACCGTGGTTTAACTTTTATAGTTGTTACCTTCGTATTTGTTAGCTTACGTTTGTCAGTACTAGGCTTTGTGTTAATCTTTGGGTTTCTGGCGAGAGCCCTTTTTGATACGGGAGCATCACATTCCTTCTTGTCTGAAAAGTTTATATCACGCATCAGAGTTCCGTTCTCGATGGCAGAAAACAAGTTGGATGTGTTGTTGCCTAATGGGTGCTCAATGCGTGCGGATAGGGTTTGTGTCGTGAAGATTCGGATTGGAGACCGGGAGTTTGATTTGCAGGCGTTGATTCTACCATTAGTGGAGTTCGACGTAATCTTCGGTATGGATTGGCTCTCGGAGCAAAGTGCATGTATTGATTGCAACCGTAAAGAAGTCAAGTTGGGTCTGGACACTGATCGGGAGACTACTTTTGCGGGCATGAAGGGGTCAGGGAAGGTTCTGATGTCAGCCCTTCAGATGTTCAAGGCAGTTCGATCTGGGGCAGAACTATATGTCACTTTAGTGCAGACTTCGACGCCTAAGCCTAGTTTGGACAGCATCCCAGTTGTGTCCGAGTATCCTGATGTGTTTCCAGATGATCTCCCAGGAGCCCCTCCTCAGCGAGAGATAGACTTTACTATAGAGCTGGTACCGGGTGCCAAACCGGTGTCACGCTCCCCCTATCGGATAGCCCCAAGAGAGATGGCAGAGTTGAAGGTGCAACTGCAGGAGTTGCTAGAGCAAGGTTATGTGCATCCAAGTTCGTCGCCTTGGAGCGCACCAGTTCTCTTTGTTAAGAAGAAAGATGGGAGCTTGCGGCTTTGTATCGATTATCGGGAATTGAACAAGCTTACGGAGAAGAATAAGTATCCTATCCCCAGGATTGACGATCTGTTTGATCAGTTGGTTGGGTCAACTATATATTCGAAGTTAGATTTGAAGTCCGGTTACTATCAGTTGAGGATAAGGGAGAGCGACATCCCAAAGACAGCATTCATTACGCGGTTTGGGCATTACGAGTTCACGGTTATGCCGTTTGGGTTGACGAATGCGTCATCCGTGTTTATGGATCTGATGAATAGGACGTTCAGAGAATACCTGGATCAGTTTGTGATAGTATTTATCAATGATATCCTCGTGTATTCGCGGTGCGAGGAGGATCACTACAAGCATTTACACATGGTGTTTGAGACATTGAGGAAAAGTCAGTTGTATGCAAAGTTCTCCAAGTGTGAATTCTGGTTATCCTCGATAGCGTTCCTTGGTCATGTTGTCAGTGGAGAAGGAATAGCTGTGTGTTGGAACACCCTATTACTAATTTGGGTCAGGATCACTATGTCTCTAGGAAACCAGTTTTTGACCTCCTGTATAGTTCTAAAGGTCAATTAGAATTGAGTCTAAGGGTTAGAAGTCTAGGTTTGGAAGCTGCCCTCAAGACCAAGAATTTTTCAGTTTGAGACTAAGTCATATCGTCGAGCTCAGCATGACGATTCGTCGAACTACGATCGACGATCGTCTAGCTCAACTTCGACAGATCGTCGAACTCCATTCGACGATCACTGAGCTCAACTTCCACATATCGTCGAACTCTATTCGACGATCGGTGAGCTCAGTTCGACGATCTTGACTCATTATTGGATCTCTATCTCTGAGCACAGTTCGACGATCTTTGAGCTCAGATCGACGATATTTTGTTGCAGTATAAGTCCATATCGCTGAGCTCAGTTCGACGATAGCAGAGCTCAGTTCGACGTTTTCTGATGACTTCAAGGATTTTCAAGATTCAAATTCAGATCAGTTAAGGAGTTATTATGTAATTAATTCAGAAGATTTTCTAGCCGTTTTCATTTATTTCTGGACCAAGTTTCAAGAGATTATCAAGGAATTTTTCTTTGGATTTTCCTCCAGAAGACATTTTTGCAATTAAGGATGCAATTAATGCAGGCCAACGGCTATTCTTGACAGAGGATGTTTCTTCTATTCAGTACCAGAGAATAAAAGACAAGATTTTTGAATCTCTCTCAGACATCAACAATCCTCAAAACAAAGACAAGAAGAACAAGAAAAATATATTCTCTGTCTCAAAGAATTCTCAGAAGAACACACATCCAAGGAGATCAAACTTTCTGAATACTTCTGATCTCTCTTGTCTCAAGTGTTCAATGCCAACATCTTTCAAGACTCCAGACACCTAACATTTCAGCTGTTGCTGAAATCATCTTTTGCTAGAGATCAACTTTTGAAGGCCTATCACCCTACAACAAAGCTTCTTTTCCTGAACATCTCAAGGACTTAGGGGGGAGCTTTGACACCATCAAATCCACATAGTCTTCTCAGCTGCTTTGAGAAAGAGAAGACTTCCATCACTCTCTCACCCCCATCTCTGTAAAGGGTTTCTCAAACTCCCTTCAAAAGTTTGAGCTTGGTTTTTGAGCACCTTATCAAAAGCTCATTGGTGGCAAGACACCTGATCAAAAAATCTGATTTGGTTTTTGAGCACCTTATCAAAAGCTCATTGGTGCCCAGGACACCTGATCAACTCATCCTGCAGTGGATTCCTACCTAGGGTGGTAGAAGAGTGGATGTACCCAAGTTTAGGGGAACCACTATATTTCTTTGTGTCATCTGGCTTGCTTGTCTTTATTTTTGTTTCTGGCTGTGATTGTTCTGTGATTATTTTGTGATTAGTTTAGTTCTGTGATTTGATTTAATAATTGCTTCCCTGCTCACTCAGATTACAACAATTGTTGTAAAAAGTTTTCAAGCACCATATACTCTATTCACCCCCCTCTAGAGTATATCAGATCTAGCTGCACTTTCAATTAGTATCAGAGCCAGGTTGGTTAAACAGACCACACCCTGGTGATTGCACAGGCTAACACCTGAACCCAAAGATTCCTTGTTAGATCTGTTTTCTTTTGAGTTTTCTATTAGGTTTTGTTTTCACAAATCCTGGCCCAAAGCAAAGATTATGCTAGCACCAGACCTCCAGTGTGCAATCTATCCAAGTTTGCACTTTGGAAAGCAAGGATCAGATTATACATGAATTCTATTGACGAGGATATTTTTAACTCTGTTTTGACAGTTTGTCCAAGACCTCCAGAGAACTCAAGTACAAATGTTGTTCCACCTCCATCAGGAACAGATGCTGATATCAAGAAATGGAAAGTAGCTGATGCCAAGGCTATGAACATCTTAGCCCAGACAATGTCTGATGACATCTTTCAAAAGGTGGCTGAATGCAATTCAGCAAAGGAAATTTGGGGAAAACTCTCTGAAATAGTCTCAGGCTCAGCTGATGAGAGAAAGGATAGGAGATCCCACCTCATATCTCAATATGAGAATTTCAAGAAGGGAGAAACTGAGTCAGTTGGAGATATGTACAACAGGCTCAGTCTAATAGTCAGTGAACTCAGGACCTTGGATAAAGAGATCTTACTAACTGAACTCAATGACAAAATTCTAATGTGCTTCCCTAGCACTTGGGATTCAAGAATCTGGACAATCAAGGATGCCAGAAGTTTGAATGAGATCACCACTGAAGCTCTATTGGGTAAGCTCAAATCTTATGAGCTACTCATCAAGAATAGAGAAGAAGAATAGAAGGCTGCTTCACCAGCCACAAGAAAAGAGAAAACAATAGCCTTCAAGGCAACTGAAGATCAGCCTGAAGACAAAGTCACAGGCAATGATGAACTGCTCAGTCTGTTGGCCAAAAGATTTTACAAGATGGCCAGAAAGGACTTCAGAAGGAGATCATACAAGGAGCATGATAAGCCAAAGTATGATAAGTCAATTAATAATAAGGAAATTGTCTGCTTTGGTTGCAGGAAACCAGGGCATATTGTTCCTGACTGTCCAGAAAACAAAAACAAGGACAGAAGGGACAAGAAAGAAAGAAGAAAGGAGAAAGACTCCAAGAGGAATGACAATGGCAAACCCTCCTCAAACAAAAACAAACACACAAGAAAGTGGTTTGTTGCTGAATCCTGGAGTGAGACTGAAGAGGAGTCAGAAGCCTCATCCAGCTCCAACGATGATGAAGATGATGCAGAAGAGAAAGAGTTCTACATGATGGCAATCAATTCCTCACAACATAATTCAGATGAAGAAGAGTCAGAGTCAGATTCAGAGACTCAACCTGAAGAAGATCAGGTAATTAGTTCATTTGATTTTAATTCAGAGGACTTTAAGTCTGAGTTTAAAGCTTTATGTTTAGACCTGCTAAAATCTGAGAAAGAAATTATCTCTCTCAGAAATCATTTATCTGAACATAATGCCTTAAAGTCAGAAAACCTCAAACTCTCTCAGGAGTTGGAGTGTTGTAGGGAGCAGATAGCTTCACTGAAAGGTGAGCTATCTGAGGCTAAGAAGCTTGAAGAATCCCTTAATGGGAGAAGTATCAAGCTGATGGACATCACAAGCACAGTGAACTCCATATTTAATAGTACACTGGGCTTGGGTGCTTCATCCAGCCAACCCATAGTTCTAACAACTCCAATCAAATTCATTTCTAATAAAGGAAATGGAGTTGTAGAGGTAGCTAGGAAAAATTCTGATCTGCCCAAGAAAACTAAGTCCCAGCAGAAATCGTCGAACGGAGATCGACGATCGCCGAACATAGATCGACGATCTCAGGCAAAATCGTCGAACTCAGGTCGACGATCTCAAGTTCCTGAACTCAGCCATAGTCGACCGTAGAACGGAGCTCGACGATCTGACCCAAGATCGTCGAACGAAGATCCACGATCGTCGAACAGAGGTCAGAGCTCTGGAAAGTTTTTCAAGGGCAAATCAAAATCCAATCCTAGGGGTCCTTCATCCCAAATCTTTAACCCTTATACTGAATGGATTATACCTCCAAGGAGATATCATCCTGAAGGTTATAAGAGTCAACCTGGGATGTCTTTTATTTCAGAGTTTAAAGGTTATCAACCTATGCCCAAGGTAAACTGTGTCAAAAACAAATGAATTATTTTATGTGCAGGTGAAGACTTATCCAACATCTAACCAGCAATGGTACTTGGATAGTGGGTGCTCTAAGCACATGATAGGGAACAAGGACAACCTCACATCCTTTAAAGCCAAGCTTGAACCCAAAGTTATCTTTGGTGATTCAAACTTTGGACAGACTAAAGGCTATGGTGCAGTCCAGATTGGATCAGTAACATTCAAGAAGGTAGCTTATGTGGAAGGACTGAAACACAACTTAATAAGCATCAGTCAGCTGTGTGATGAAGGCTACCAGGTGACCTTCAGCAAAGCATTATGCAAAATCAAGTCAGAGGACAACACAACTGTGTTGACAGGTAAAAGGAAAGGTAACATCTATCTAGTAGATTTTCTTTCAACAGATGTAGATATTTGCCTGTTCAATTCTGTTTGTATACTAAATATTTTATGGCATAAGAGACTAGGACACCTAAACCTTAGAACTATTGCTAAGCTATCCAAGGACAACCTTGTTAGAGGACTACCTTCTGGCCCCTACAAGAAGGAAGGACTCTGCAGGGCTTGTCAATTAGGCAAGCAAACTAAAAACAGTTTTAAGTCACTTAATAAGAGTGATTCACCTAGGATATTGTATCTGTTACACATGGATCTTTTTGGACCCATCACAGTACAAAGCCTAGGAGGAAAATCTTACACTTTAGTAGTTGTAGATGACTTCTCTAGATTCACTTGGGTGTTCTTTCTAAGGAAGAAGTCTGATAACTTTAAGTGTCTGACAGAGTTTCTCAAATGTATACAGATTGAGTTCAATACTCACATTGCCCTGATCAGAAGTGATCATGGGACAGAGTTTGATTCTCTTCTTATGCAAGAGTTCTGTCAGAGTGAAGGGATCAGGCATACTTTCTCAGCTCCTAGAACTCCTCAACAAAATGGGGTAGCTGAAAGGAAAAATAGAACCCTTATTGAATCTGCCACTACATTGTTGTCAGATGCTCACCTTCCTCTATCCTTTTGGGCAGAGGCAGTGAACACCTCCAACTATGTGCTGAATAGAAGTTTGATATATAAACTAAAGGGAAAGACTCCCTATGAATTACTCAAAGGGAAGAAACCTAAAGTTGATTATTTTAGAGTTTTTGGTTGTATTTGCTACATACATAATAATGACAAGAAATATTTAGCAAAATTTCAGGCTAAAGCTGATGAAGGAGTGTTTCTGGGATACTCCATGATTAGCAAGGCTTATAGGGTCTATAATAAATCATCTCTAAAAATTGAGGAATCTGTTCATATATCATTTGATGAATCTAACATGTCTTTCAAGGGGAAGATCCCTTCTACCATAGAACCTTTGCAGGAACATTCTCTTGTTGAAGACTTGAACAAGTTACAGGTTACTCAAGCTGATGAAAGCAGTGAAGATGAAAAAAGTGTTCAACATATTGAAGAACAACTTGAAGAGCCAAATGTTGTACCACAAGAGGAAACAACAACACAGGTTGGTGAACAATCAACACCCCATGTTGATTTAGTAACATCAAGAGACCATCCAATTTCTCAAATAATTGGAGACATCTCAGCTGGTGTACAAACTAGAAATCAGGTCAACCAAAACCTGTTGCACACCTGCTTCCTATCTCAAATTGAACCTCAGTCCATTCAAGATGCAGAGCAAGATCCATACTGGATCATTGCAATGCAAGAAGAGTTGCATCAATTTGAAAGGAACAAAGTGTGGGAACTAGTGCCAAAGCCTAAGGATCACTCCATTGTTGGAACAAAGTGGGTGTTCAGAAACAAACTGGATGATCAAGGAGTAATTATAAGGAACAAGGCAAGGCTAGTTGCTCAGGGATATTCTCAAGAAGAAGGAATAGACTATGACCAGACTTTTGCACCAGTTGCAAGATTGGAAGCCATCAGAATATTTTTAGCTTATACAGCACATAAAGGCTTCAAGTTATATCAGATGGATGTCAAAAGTGCATTTCTTAATGGAGACATCAAAGAGGAAGTATATGTCAGACGACCTCCAGGTTTTATCTCTCCAAATTATCCTGATTATGTTTTAAAATTGAACAAAGCATTATATGGTCTCAAGCAAGCTCCTAGAGCATGGTATGAGACCCTAGCATGCTTCCTTTTGGAAAATGGATTTTTGAGGGGTAGAGTAGACCAAACTCTTTTCATTAGAACCCATAAGTCCCATACCCTACTAGTACAGATCTATGTAGATGATATTATTTTTGGTTCTACTGACTCAAAATTGTGCAGAAGGTTTTCCAACCTAATGCATTCTAAATTTGAAATGAGTAGCATGGGTGAGCTATCCTTCTTCCTAGGATTGTAAGTCAAACAGCATGCTGAAGGCATCTTTATTTCTCAAACCAAGTATGCAAATGAATTGGTTAAGAAATTTGGCATGTCTGAAGCATCTTGTATGAAAACACCTATGCCTACTAATGATGTATTGGATGCTGATGAACATGGGAAACCTGTTGATCAGACAACATATAGAGCAATGATTGGCTCTTTACTATACCTTACAGCTAGTAGACCAGATATAATATTTGCTACATGTATATGTGCTAGGTTCCAAGTGAGCCCTAGAGAGTCACACCTAACATTAGTTAAGAGGATTCTCAGGTATGTTAAAAGTTGTCCAAATCTAGGTCTCTGGTATCCAAAAGATTCAGCATTTGATTTAACTGGATTTTCTGATGCTGATTATGCTAGATGCAGAATTGACAGGAAAAGCACCAGTGGAACTTGTCAGTTCCTTGGTGACAGACTTGTCTCTTGGTTTTGTAAGAAACAAACTTCTGTGTCAACTTTAACTACTGAAGCTGAATATATGGCTGCAGGTAGTTGTTGTTCACAAATCTTGTGGATTCAAAACCAACTCCTAGACTATGGCTACAACTTAGAGAAGTCTAAAATCTTTGTGATAACACCAGTGCTATTTCTATAGCTCAAAATCCAGTCCTCCATAGTAGGACAAAACACATAGAGATTAGGCATCACTTCTTAAGGGATAATGTTGAAAAGAATAAAATTGAACTGCAATATATCCCAACTGACTTACAAAGGTGAGATATTTTCACCAAGCCCTTGGATGAAAAAAATACACCTTCTTCCTAAATCAGTTAGGAATGTTAGATGGAGGAAGTCTTAAATAATATCCAAGATTTTAAAAGTTTAAAAATTGACCAAGAACATCTTGATTTTTCTTAGTGTCTAGAGTTTTTCTGGTCTCTGAACTGCGCTCGGCGATTTTCCCCCAGATCTTCGAACGGAGATCGATGATTTCTGAAATCGGTGAACTGAGTTCAGCGTTTCTCAGATAGTATGAACTATCTCTTCCGGTCGGCGATCGTCGAACGGCGCTCGACGATTTTGTTCTCTGAACGATCGTCGAACAGAGCTCGACGCTCTCCAATATCGTCGAACGGAGATCGACGATATTGAAGACTCTTCAGATTCCTTTAGAAGCCCCGATCGTCGAACTGAGTTCAACGATCTTTCCATTTCTACGTCGAACCCTAATATAAAATTCATTTTTCGCCGTAGTTCTCCTTTGCGCTTTCGATTTCTCTGCAAAAACTTTCTTTCCCTCCAAATATTTCTGCACTTGGTCGTTTTGTTTGTTGAATCTTTGCAGGTAACTATGGCTGTTTCTGTTGCTGTTCTCGCCGCCATGAAATTTGACGCCGGCTTTGACATAGACATGGAATCCTTCAGCACGACAGACCAGGTTTTTCAGGATATCTTAGAGCTATTCAAAGAGCAGAAACTTGCTGCAATCATGACCACAAGGATTAAGCTTGCTTCTAATGAGATTAAAGAATGGGTCTACACTGCCCACAATTAGGATCACAACACCATTGTTGGATCAATCTCTGGCACTCAGGTACATTTGACCCCAGCAATTCTGATAGAGGTTTTTGAGTTAAGAACTGGTGGAGATTCTACTGATTTGTCTGGAGAAGAATATGCTGACTTGCTTGCCAGAATGGGTCATTCTGAGGCTAACCCTAGCAAGCTGTTGAAAAAGAATCTGTCTGTGGAATATAGATTCCTGGCTGATGTAGTTGGGAAAGTCCTATTGGCTAAGCACTCTGCCCATGATACAATTTCCAGGTATCAGCTCTGCCTAATGGGAGCCATAGTAGACAGGAAGAATCTGAACTGGGGAGAGGTCTTCTTTGACCTAATTAAGAAGAAAATTAACAAAAGTTTTGTAAATTTTGGAAGGATATTAGGCATTTTTCTGCAGAATAGGTGCCCTGCATTGCTGGTATCCTCTGGGATTCACATAAATGCTTCCAAGAGACTGTCTTGTGCCCTTTTTGGTAAATGGGACAGGCAGATCATCAAGCCCAGCAGGCCCTCTTCCAGCACTCCTTCAGGCACCAGGACTGTCAGAGTCACTTCCCCTCAGGTCTCTGCCCCTGCAGCTGACCTGCCTGCTGATGCCTCTCCTCCTCCTCCAATTCCATCTCTTCCAATTCCATCTACCATTCACACTCCATCCACTATCATCATCTCTAGCCCTTCTCCAACATCTACACCATCTCCAATCCCTACTCTACCAACAACAGAAGAACAATTTCATCCATTATACTCCTACCCTCAAACAGACATTGCCACTTCATCACCCTTCATTCCATCCTTCAACCTCATTGATGATTCCTTCATGGATGACTCACCATCCTCTCCTCCTGAGCTGCCCTCATCATCAACATCTTATCAAGACCTTCTGCAAGAAATCATTGATCAACCCACCTTCACACCATCTATCTCCATCCCACTGTCCTCCATATCCACCTTACCCACACCTCAACCATCTCTTCCCCCATACACTAGCTCTCCACTACCATCATCAACAGCTACACCTCCATCCTCTACCTCTGCTCCAGTCACTACTGAGCAAGTAGATATTCCAGCCCTTGCTGACAGGCTTTATGAATTGCTAGCCCCCAGGCTATCTCTTCTTTTGGAGACCTCCTTGGCTCCATTAATCCAGTCAGTGGCAGCTCTTTCTGCCAGGCTCTCCTCTTTATTCCCTCAGGCAGCCCCTTTAGGAGTGTGCCTTGATCCAGCTCTGACTGAATATAGGCAGGGGGAGATGCCCTATGAAATGAGCCTGCCTGCTGCTGTTCTTGCTGTTTCAGTGAGCCTGCCTGAAGTTGTTCTTGCTGTTTCTTCAGTTCTTGCTACTGCTGCTGCTGATGTGTTTCAAGATCCAGTTCCACCTCCTGTTGCAGTCTTTTCAATAGACCTCAAGTCTTTGCTCTCAGAATTTGATTCACTGTATTTTAGTTGTCTGCCAGAGAAAGCTTGACTTCCAGAGACAGTTGCTATCCAGCCCCCAGAGGATTTGTCCAAGGCCCTTGTGCCCTTCTCTTGTTGTGAGCCCAGCATCATCACTTCCTTTGTTAACTCAGTTTATGCTGCTGCTACTCCTGCTGAAAGCAGTGTTGTTGTTGTTTCTGATGTTGCTGCCCTTCCTGCTGAAAATTTTGTTGATACTATTGCTGATACTGCTGATGAGTCAATTTCTAAGGAGATACTTATGATAGAGGCACATGAGTTTGAGCCCTCTGTGTTTTCTGATGATTTTCCTGCTGCTGTTATTGCTGTTTCTGTTAGTGAAACTGCTGTTGCCCCAACTGTTGTTATTACTGCTTCAATCTCTGCTTCTGCCTCAACTTCAACTGACACACCTTCAGTATCTGCTGCTGTTGCTGCTGCATCAACTCCTGTTACCAGTTTTGTATCTTCTTCAATCCAGCTCAAGCAAGATTTGATGAAAAAGATTGATGCTCTTTATGACAATCAAAGTTCTGAAAGTGATGAGTTTAAGACAGATTCTGATGATTCTTCTGCTACCATTGCCAGAAAGAGAAAGGCAAGGAGCAAAGCCATGAAGAGAGTACCTCCAGCCAAGGTCAAGGACAACAATAACATACCATATTATATCCTTCATGATTGCCCCATAACTGAGCACTGGATGCAGTACTCAAAGAATCAACTTAAAGCAATGAAGAAGAAAAGGAAATATGAAAACGGCTCTTCTCAATTCCAACATCCTCATCCTCCTCCACCACCTCCTCCTGATGCAGGTGCAGGTGGAAGTTCAGCTGCTCAACCCCATGCTAGAAGTCAAACCCCCTATCAGCCACATGCTAGATCTTATCATAGGGGAAGCCAGTTCATGGGTTCTCAATCCAGAAGAGGAGGCTATAGAGGCAATCAAAGAGAATTCCAAGTTTATTCTAAAGGATACTCAAGGCAACATCCCTACTCCGGGGAAGGACAAATCTCATCTGACACAACCTCTGGTCCTTTTCCCTATAAATTGAAGGAAACAGTTTCATCCAGGCCTCGTCAGGACAATCCATCTAATAAATATGAGCCACCAGTGCCTTTTGAATACCCTGAGAACAATCCAGCTGCTTGGACTGCAAGGATGAAAGAACTTACTGCACTGGACCAGATTAAGAAAGCTAGAGAGCAAGGCAAAGACTCTTCCAACATCACTACAATGTCTGAACAGAGAAAGAAAGAGTTGGAAAGATATGGGTCAAGCAAATTCTTTGATTCTGATAGATACATGGAGCTGCATCCTGAAGCTGTAGTTCCCAGGCCCAAACAACAAACCACTTTAGGTGCAGCAGATGATACAAGATCAAAGAAAGAAGCCCTCAACCCCAATAGAGAAATCAAACTCATTAAGAGCAAGGAAAAGAAATGACAATGTAAGGTGACAATCATCTTAACTTTTGATTATTATCTGGGATGATATATATATCTGTGGTTCTGCAATGTCCAGCTTTTTGTTTTTTTGTATTGCTGCTTGTATGTTGTTATTTAATTTTTCCAAACTCTGTAAATAGTAATCCTAACCCAAATAGGGGGAGATTGTTGGAACCTCATATTACTAATTTGGGTCAGGATCACTATGTCTCTAGGAAACCAGTTTTTGACCTCCTGTATAGTTCTAAAGGTCAATTAGAATTGAGTCTAAGGGTTAGAAGTCTATGTTTGGAAGCTGCCCTCAAGACCAAGAATTTTTCAGTTTGAGACTAAGTCATATCGTCGAGCTCAGCACGAAGATTCGTCGAACTCCGATCGACGATCGTCTAGCTCAACTTCGACAGATCATCGAACTCCATTCGACGATTGCTGAGCTCAACTTCCACATATCGTCGAACTCCATTCGACGATCGGTGAGCTCAGTTCGACGATCTTGACTCATTATTGGATCTCTATCTCTGAGCTCAGTTCGATGATCTTTGAGCTCAGATCGACGATATTTTGTTGCTGTATAAATCCATATCGCTGAGCTCAGTTCGACGATAGCAGAGCTCAGTTCGACGTTTTCTGATGACTTCAAGGATTTTCAAGATTCAAATTCAGATCAGTTAAGGAGTTATTCTGCAATTAATTCAGAAGATTTTCTAGCCGTTTTCATTTATTTCTGGACCAAGTTTCAAGGGATTATCAAGGAATATTTCTTTGGACTTTCCTCCAGAAGACATTTTTGCAATTAAGGATGCAATTAATGCAGGCCAACGGCTATTCTTGACAGAGGATGTTTCTTCTATTCAGTACCAGAGAATAAAAGACAAGATTTTTGAATCTCTCTCAGACATCAACAATCCTCAAAACAAAGACAAGAAGAACAAGAAAAATATATTCTCTGTCTCAAAGAATTCTCAGAAGAACACACATCCAAGGAGATCAAACTTTCTGAAATCTTCTGATCTCTCTTGTCTCAAGTGTTCAAGGCCAACATCTTTCAAGACTCCAGACACCTAACATTTCAGCTGTTGCTGAAATCATCTTTTGCTGGAGATCAACTTTTGAAGGCCTATCACCCTACAACAAAGCTTCTTTTCCTGAACATCTCAAGGACTCATGGGGAGCTTTGACACCATCAAATCCACATAGTCTTCTCAGCTGCTTTGAGAAAGAGAAGACTTTCATCACTCTCTCACCCCTATCTCTGTAAAGGGTTTCTCAAACTCCCTTCAAAAGTTTGAGCTTGGTTTTTGAGCACCTTATCAAAAGCTCATTGGTGGCAAGACACCTGATCAAAAAATCTAATTTGGTTTTTGAGCACCTTATCAGAAGCTCATTGGTGCCCAGGACACCTGATCAACTCATCCTGCAGTGGATTCCTACCTAGGGTGGTAGAAGAGTGGATGTACCCAAGTTTAGGGGAACCACTATATTTCCTTGTGTCATCTGGCTTGCTTGTCTTTATTTTTGTTTCTGGCTGTGATTGTTCTGTGATTATTTTGTGATTAGTTTAGTTCTGTGATTAGATTTAATAATTGCTTCCCTGCTCACTCAGATTACAACAATTGTTGTAAAACGTTTTCAAGCACCATATACTCTATTCACCCCCCCCCCCCCTCTAGAGTATATCAGATCTAGCTGCACTTTCACTGTGGATCCGGCGAAGATAGTGGCGATACGGGAGTGGACTACTTTGACTACAGTGGCAGAGGTCCGGAGTTTTCTGGGGCTTGCTGGATACTACAAGCGCTTCGTAGAGAACTTCTCGCGGATAGCACTACCACTTAAGACGTTGACAAGAAAGGATCAGAAGTTTGTGTGGTCTCCGGAGTGCGAACAAGCTTTTGAAGAGTTGAAGAGACGGTTGACCACGGCGCCCATTTTATGTTCGCCAAGTGGAACCGAAGGGTTCGAGATCTATAGTGATGTTTCGGGCAGTGGTTTGGGTTGTGTCCTACTACAGCATGGGAGAGTGATAGCTTATGGTTCACGACAACTGAAGGTTCACGAGAGGAATTATCCGGTCCACGACTTAGAGTTAGCGGCCGTGATATTTGCTCTAAAGCTTTGGAGGCACTACATGTACGGTGTGAAGGTCGATATTTACACCGATCATAAAAGTTTGAAGTACCTATTGGACCAAAAGGATCTGAACATGAGGCAGAGGAGGTGGATGGAGTTCTTAGGGGACTACACCTTCAAGATACACTATGTGCCTGGGAAGGGAAATGCAGTGGCGGATGCGTTGAGTCGTAAGATTCTCGTACAAGCCAACTGGTTATCAGTGCATGATGAGAGATTGGTCCAAGAGTTGGGGGCATTGGAGATATCTTGCGTCGATAAGCAGTCTAGTGCCGAGGAGAAACTGTTTTGGACAGAGGTGCAGTGTGACCTAGCGGATAGAGTTCGGTGGGCTTTGGTTCAGGATAGCAGCATGAAGCAGATCTTAGATGAAGCTTTGGATGGGTCAAATTCCCAGTTTATGGTTGAAGAAGGGTTGCTAAGGAAGGACGGTCGTCTATGCGTTCCTAGTGCGGATAGTATTCGGGAGGAGTTGATGTATGAGGCTCATCATAGCAAGTACTCAATCCACCCAGGAAGCACGAAGATGTATAGAGACATGAAGAAATTATTCTGGTGGCCGGGTTTGAAGAAGGATGTGGCACTTTATGTGGCCAAGTGTCGTACTTGTGCATTAGTGAAGGCGGAATGCCAGAAGCCCGGAGGTTTCTTGAAATCCCTTCCTATCCCAGAATGGAAGTTTGACGACATATATATGGATTTTGTGCACGGTTTGCCGAAGTCGCAGAAGGGAAACGACGCCATTTGGGTGGTCGTAGATAGATTGACAAAGGTGTCGCACTTTATCCCAGTCAGAAAGGAGGATCCAGTGGAAAAGTTAGCCAAACTCTACGTGGATAACATTGTATGATTGCATGGTGTGTCTCGCAGTATTGTTAGTGATCGTGATGGACGCTTCACGTCGAATGACTGGAGGTTGGTGCATGGTCTGTTGGGCACTAAGCTAAAGTTCAGCACAGCCTTTCACCCGCAGACAGATGGCCAAACTGAGAGAGTCAACAGGACTATGGAGGACATGCTTCGTATGTGCGTCCTAGATTTCGGGAAGAATTGGGAGGATCACTTGTACATGGTGGAGTTTGCATACAACAATAGCTTTCAGGCAAGTATTGGAATGGCGCCTTTCGAGGCTTGTACAGGAGGAAGTGTCGTACGTCGTTGTCTTGGTTGGAGGCAGGCGAATCGAAGTTGTATAAACGTCAAGCGGTGGAAGATGCCACTTCAATGATACGGACAATTCAGGAAAGGCTGAAGATTGCTCAGGCTAGACAGTCAAAGTATTACAATGCCGAACATAGAAATGTGGAGTTCAACGTTGGCGACATGGTATATTTAAAGATCAAGCCGTTCAAGGGTGTATCGCGAGTTCGATGCTTGAAGAAGCTGAGTCCGAGATACCTTGAACCATTTGAAATCCTGGAGCATGTTGGCGAGGCGGCGTATAGGTTGAAGCTGTCGACGGAGTTGAGTGGGCTGCATGACGTGTTCCACGTATCAGTGTTGCGTAAGGCAGTGTAAGAGCCTTCGCAGATCGTTGCGGACAATCAGGTACCGGTTGATTATGAGTTAACAACAAGGGTCAAGCCAGTGCGAATTGAAGATGTTGCAGTCAAGCGACTCCCCAACAAGGAGGTCCGAATGGTAAAAGTCCATTGGGATAAGTGCGGGCGTGAGGAGCTGTCTTGGGAGCGAAAGCAAGCTATGTTGGAGGAATACCCCGAGTTATTCCACTCAGGTATCATTTAGCTTTTGTGTACCTTTGCTTAATTTCAGGACGAAATTACTTAAGTGGGGGAGATTTGTAACGCCCCGGTTATTGTGTGTGAGTCGGTCGCGGAATAAGGGTTTTTGGTGCCTGTATGGGTACACGGCCTAGGACACGGGCGTGTCCAAGGCCATGTATGGCTGGTGATTTTTGGCCGTTTTCAACCCGAGAAGGACACGGCCCGGAACACGGCCGGATGACACGGGCGTGTCCTCCGACACGGGCGTGTGCCTACCCGTGTCCCTACCTGTGTGCAGTTGGGTCGTGTTCATTGCCATGGAGGTTATGCGTTACACGCGCCCGAACACGGGAGTGTCGAGGAACCCGACACGGGCGTGTTAGGGGAGACACGGGCGTGTCATGTCCCGTGTCCATCTCTCAGTTCGACGATCGTGCCTGGATCGAGGCACACGGCCTGGGACACGGCCGTGTGCCAAGCCGTGTTCGACCTAGGTCTGGAGGATTTTGTGCAGATCCGAGCCGTTCGTTTTCTTTAATTTAGATTAGACGACTCAGATGAGTCCCTGCTCTATTTAGGCCGGGAATAGGGGGTTAATTCCTCATTTTCTCTCCAAAGCTTTCTCCTTCCAAAGTGAGAGAGAAGAGGAAGAAGAAGGAGGTTTTCGGCCGCCGGCGGAGCATCGGAGCACCATTTCGAAGTCTAAGAGCGGATCCGTGGAGGGAAGGTCGTTGCGAAGAGTTCTATCCACGTAGTTTTTCCATGGCGCCAAAACGAACTACAAGGGTAACGATTCTCAACTTGAGCGTTTGAAGCTCTTTCTTTCTGTATAGGGAATCCCGCTCCCGCGAGTGTGCGGTGAGTGCGTGTTGTTCCTTGGGGTTGATGTGAATAGTCGCCCTTGTGTTGCATATAGAGCCCGGAACCGTAAGTACGGGCATAGGCATTGTGTGTGAAGCCTACCCGGACGTGTTTTGTCTGGATCGGTGATGTTGCATTTGATATGTTTTGCCGGAGAAGACTCCGTGCTTTGGGTTTTTCGGGTTTCTACGTGGTAGATTGTAGCAGGGATCCTTGGAGGTTAGCTTCAAGGCGCACCCGGAAAACTGAGCGGAAACGTGTTCTGCTAACTTGGCGGTCTGGGAACCGGCCTTGATCATAACTGGGTTATGAGATTGTTTTGGAAAATTTGGGATCCGAGAGAAGCTTGGCCCGCGCAAAGGACTTAAATTGGACATGCGGCGTGAGCAACGTGGAAGTGGAATTGGACCTAGGCTATGTGGTTCGGTGTGAGAGACCCGAAGACGGGGACTGGCCGTTGGCATAGTCGGAGCCTTAGACGGTGGTCAGAAAGGCTAAATGCTCACATGTTGTTGCCATCCTGGGGGTGGTGGTGAATTCACTGATGGGTCAGGATTCACCATGAATGTGCCCTGAGTGCACGGGGTGTTTGGCCGTGCGAGCCTACACCTGTGGTGAATTATAATTGCGCTATATATATTGTTGGGCTAATGTTATGCAGGGAAATAGCACCGCCGTCCCGAGTAAGGGGCAGGGTCGTTATAATTTGGTCAGCTTTTAGCTGACCGTTGCTTTATTTGCCACCGTGCGGTGGTATGTGCTTGCAGGTGCTGCGGAGCCGAGCGCCAAATAGCGGGCTGGAGCCCATGTTGCTGTGCTGGCCCTAGAAGGCCGTAGAATAGCTGTTTTTATATTTATCATGTGTGGCCGGCCTGCGAGCCGATGTATGTAAAACACTCTTTATTAAGTGAACATTTGTAAGGCCATAAGGCCATGTACCCGTTTCTGTGTATTTGGGGTTTCATTCCTGTTGTTGTAGCTGTGGACATTCATATTGATGGATTTAATTTTGGGTTCTTTCAACTTTAAAATCTTCCGCTAGAATGCTCTGTGATTAGGACGAGTAGTCTTAATTGGTTGGTTTGATTATTCATTTAGTATCCCTTCTGACTGTCTGTGGTATATGGTGTCGGGTTCCAGCTGGACCTTCTATTATATGTCATGCGACAGATGGGGGTGTTACAATTAATCCCACCTTGGCTAGGGGAGGAGAGCCCCCCCCCCTCCCCAAGCCTATAAAAGGCCCCCCTTCCCCTCTTTCCCTCCAAAACTTTCTAAGCAAACACTCCCCCCTGCCTGACCTCTGCCAGAGCCCAAGTGGCTAGAAAAAGGCAAGCTGAGGCCCCTCCCCCTCCACCACCACCACCTTGGTATGCCCGACCAGGCCGACCCCTCCCGAACCCACCAGACCCAGGTGGAACCCTTCTCCCTCCCCCTTCCCCGATCTGGACGTGTTGCATGTGCCTCCCTGCGGCCGGAGCACCGCCGGTGACACCCGAGCCTTGTTCCAGGCCGGGTGGCGCCCAAGGAGGAAAACTCCTCCCCTAGCTCAGGTGGTGGCGTTGGGGGAGTGCTAGACCACAGGAGGCGGCGACCCCCAGCGGCGGAGAGCGGCGGTGCCGCCGGAAATTGCGGCTCCGGCGGCATAATTAAAAATAGAGAAAAGCTCTGTTTAGAGCTAGCGGCGGCGGCCGACGACATAAGGCCGTCGGACCACCGCCGACGAGAAGCCTGACCCCTGGCGCACTGGCCGGGGAGGAGTGGTGGGCGGCCAACCACCCGAGGAGCGGGGGTGACGCGGTGGAGCTGGGAGTAGAGCTACCCCCACCCCAGGCCCTCGGGTTGAGTTTTCTGGCGACGGTCGGCGGCGCCAGGCCGCCGGACCACCGCCCAGTTACTCGCCAGCCCCCGACGAGTCGATCGGGGGTGGCGGCGGTGTCCGATAGTGGCTGGCCGGCGGTGGCAGTGAGCCACCACCTCCTTTTCCGGCGGGGAGAAATTACTGTCGTTCATCTCATGAAAAGAGATGAACGGCCGGGATCTTCTTTATCCCCGCGTCCGCCTCAACATCAGCGCCCCCCACAGCGGATCCGCTGCCGATCCGTTATGTGGACAGAAGGACAAAATGCGTCCTGCGGCTCAATCTCAGCCGCAGGATTAAGTGGATCTGCTATTTGCAGACCACTCCTTATCAAAAATATGGGAATTATTTTGGGTAAAACTCAGGCCTTTAGAAGAAAAGTGACCAACATGAAAAATGTTCCCCTTGATGAGGGCTACCTCCACAAAAATTTTGAGAATTATTGAAGTCAATTTAGTATTTTTAAAAGCCAAAATAATATTTTTTTGGCTAAATTAAAAGCCCAAAATACTTTGGAAATTTATAAAAAAAATTACTAAGCTCATTTTAGGCCCTCCTAAGGGTTGCATCAAAATTTGGGATTATGGGGATAAGTTTTGATATTTTTCCTAAAAAATTGGAAGCTTAGGGTCGCGCACGGATCATTTTTCCGCCCATTTTCCCTCGAAGGTTGAAATTAGAGTGTGCGACCACCCACCCTTATAATCAAATAAGTAATTCAGTACATTTTCGGTCTCGTACTGGTCAACCTCATTTTAGTACTTTCAGTTCAGCACGTATCCAGTCTCGTACTGGTCAACCTTATTTTAGTACTTTCAGTTCAGCATATTTCCAGTCTCATACTGGTCAACCTTATTTTAGTACTTTCAGTTCAGCATATATCCAGTCTCATACTGATCAACCTTATTTTAGTACTTCCACTTCAGTACATCTCCAGTCTCGTACTGGTCAACCTTATTTTAATACTTTCATTTCAGTACTACTCCAGTCTCGTACTGGTCAAGCTTATTTCAGTATTTTATATGCAGTACTACTCCAGTCTCGTACTGGTCACATTTCATCCTAATACTTTAAATAGCTGCATAAACACCACACTTGCTCATTACAATTTACTATTATAATTTTTGGTCCTGCTCTGAAGAGCAGTTGTCGTTAAAGTTGAGCCATAGTTGGGGATAACCGGAGTTGAAGTAGTCCTCCATGTCTAGCCCAAAATATTGCGATCCCACGCTCCTTGTTGAAAGTAGAGCTAAGTGCCGACACCCGAAGACCAAAGCCTAGTAGGGCAGGACAACGTAGACCCGGTGTATATTTTTTTGTCCTTTAGTTTGATTGTTTGTAAATTGTTTTCGGTGAAATTATGGCGGGTCAGTCCCTCCCACAGACCGTTCGTACCGGTGCAGGAAGGTCGATGACTCAAGGCGACAGAGAGATGAGTACTACGGGTGATCGGCCATTATATTATTCCCCGTAGGGTTTTCCTCCGCTGGTCGGCCAAAACGATTCACCGGATGTCGCTCACATCCAAGAGTACACAAGATTGTATGTTAGGGCCTGGGGTTGTGCGGTACGACCACCCCCAGAAGTGGCAGGACTGTCCACTGTCACCTACGACCACATCGGTGAGGCCCGCGGGGCTCCCTACCCTGCTGGAACAGAAGCGGTCCAAACTATATCGACGTAGGGTTTGCGTGTGCGGTTATGAATGCCTGCGGTGTTTGCGGGCTATGAATGAATGTGGTGTATGCGCGGCTGTGAATGCCTGCGATAGAATTCAGGATATGAAAACCTGATGTGCTGATGAGCTAGTGGAGCCATATTATAACTGATTTGTATTGTTGTTGCTTTTTCCAGTTACACTATCCTGCACTCTTTTATAGTTGCTCCTAGCTATATATGAAATCTTATGATAACTCTCTCTTGCTTCGGTTATTTACATTTGTTGGGTGGGTGTGTGCTTACCCCCAGGATATGGATCCAAGCAGGAGATTTGTTTCCACTTAGTTCTGTGACTAACGGTTATCTAAATAACCATTCACAGGAAATGGAGCATCGTATGTAACAACCCCATCCGTTCATGTGATATATACTAGAAGGTCCGGCTAGGGCCCTACATCATATATCACCAAACAGGCGGTGAAGGTACGGGATGATACCAGAGTAGCGCAGTGCTCCTAACACATTGTATTCTAGTGGAAGCTTATACTAGCACTTTGTTGGGTACATTGGAAAATATGTACCAGATTTGAAGAAGCCTCACCCTACTCAATGATATACATCAAGGTGTATTTGATGTGCTTTGAGTTTATATGTGCAGGTTAAGTAATTGCAGAAAATGCAGAAAAATTTCTAAATCCATGTGTCGACACCTAGAGGTGAAGTGTCGACACTTATGAAGGCTTTTGTCGACACCTAGAGAAGCTGTGTCGACACTTGGAGTAATTGTGTCGACACCAGGAAAGGCAGAGTCGACACCAGAAGAAAAGTGTCGACACATGCAGGCAGAGTCGACACACTGTGAACAATTGTCAACATAATCTGTGTCGACACTTAGAGGCAGTGTCGACACTCAGAGAAGCTTTCTCGACATCAAATGTGTCGACACCAGGAGGTTGTGTCGACACTCAGCAAGCTTCAACAAAGTTAAAGTACTTGTGTCGACACAAATGAGATGTGTCGACACTCAGCAAGTTTCAACACATGAAGGCATGTGTCGACACAAAGGAGATGTGTCGACACTCAGCAAGTATCAACAACAAAAGAAGATGTGTCGACACAAAGGAGATATGTCGACACACAGCAGAATTCAGCTAAGTATTAAAGAAGAAGTACTTGTGTCGACACACTCAATCAGTGTCGACAAATTCAACAGAAGGTTTGTGTCGACACACAGAATCAGTGTCGACACATTCTGAAGAAGCAGTGTCGAGAAGCTGTTACAACAACACAAGGAGTTGTGTCGACACCATCAAGGCTAGTGTCGACACTTAGTTCACTTGTGTCGACACTTGGTCTATTTGTGTCGACATATAATGAAGATCAGTCTTGACACTTTCAGACAGAGATAGTATTTTCAAGAAGTGACTGAATGACTTGACATCTGCCATTTCAACTGGTCAACTGCAACCGTCAGAGTTGTCAGTAGTTCGTTAGAAACCGGATCAGCCGGTTACCTTGGAGGAAGACTATATAAAGGCCTTTCTCCTTCAACAGGGATGAATCAATCAATAGAGAACAATAATCAATCAATCAGAAGATTAAGAAGAAAAGACAGATCCAGAGAAAACTGTAAATTAGTATTCTGAAGAAATTTCAGATTTACTTGGAGAGAGAGAACTCCAGTATCTGAAATTAAGAAAGAGACTTGTTAATCAAATCTCTTAAGAAGCAGATTCTGAACCAAACTGCAAAGTAGGATCCAGATTTAATTCTTCATCCTAAGAAGGAAGTTGCCAGTCGGTCTACTTCAAGAAGATCATCTTTACTGAGTTCAGACTCAAGAAGCCTTGAAGAAAGCAAAGACAAAGTTGATCTCAGGAATCAGTGCTATCAAGAACTGATCAAGAAGATTGCCCTCTTCATTCTCTCAAATTGAGTGGTGATTTACAAACTTTTATTATCATTTTGTAGGATCCTAAGGGATCTGAGTTGTAAGCCTAAATTTATAAAGGCTGAGGTAGGGCTTTTGAGCCTAAGTGTAGGAGAATCAATTCTCTAAGTGTAGGCCTTGTTGAGGGCTGAGGTAGGGCTGTTTAGCCTGAGTGTAGGTCTTATTGAAGACTAAGTGGTAGGGCTTTGTGCCTGAGTTGTAGGAGTGGGGACACTCTGAGTTGTAGGAACCTGGTTTGGGGTTCTGAGCTGTAAGATCTGAGGATCTGAGGAGAAGTGCAGAAGTTAGGCCGAATCTAGTACACTACTAGATAGGCGAAGGGGGAAAGTGGATGTACCCAGACCTTGGGGAACCACTATAAACACTGTGTGCACTCTGTGAATGTTTGCTTCTGTGGTCGCTGTGTTGTGATAATTGTAGAATATTGCAAAAACAGGTTTAATTGTACAGTGTTTCTGCCTTAAAATCAAAAAGGAAAAGTACACTTATTCACCCCCCCCCCCCTCTAGGTGGTTAGGCATTATTTCTTTCAAGTGGTATCAGAGGGAGGTTTTACAAAAAGGGACTTAACAGTCTGAGTAAGATCCTGTAGGCAGATTCAGAACAAACAAGAATCAAGAAAATGAGTTCTAGTGAGAATCACAAAGAGTTGGGGTCCATGAAATTGTCAATATGTAGAAAAGAGATATTTGGCATATGGAAAGAGAGGGTTAGACTCTTTATGCAAGCTTCTGACCCAAGGATATATATTACAGTTAAAGAAGGCCAATATGTGCCAATGAAAATAGCCATTCTGGATGCAAATCAGAAAACTCCCAAGGACTTTTCTGAAATGACTAAGGATGAAATCATTCTGGCCACTATGGACAAGAGAGCCCAGAATATAATTGTTAGTGTCATTGATGATGCAACATTTCCGAACTTAATTCATTGTAAAACCTCTAAAGAAATGTGGGATACATTAATAGTTTATATGGAGGGATCAGAAGAAGTAAGACAAGATAGGAAGTCTTTGTTAAATCAGAATATGAAAGCTTCAGACAAGGGAAGTCTGATAGCATTACAGAATGTTACAAGAAGTTCTATAAGATAGTTAATGAGTTGATGTCCTATGAAAGAGAATTCAGCAACTATGAGCTGAATGACAAGTTCTTAAGATCTCTGACTAAGGACTGGGACACCAAGATTTGTGTCATTAAGAAAGTGGCCAAACTAGCCGATATACCTCCTCCAACTTTGTTTGGAAAACTGCTATCTTATGAGATGCAATTAATGGCTAGAAAGGAGGAAGAGAAGAATACTAGAGTGGAGCACAAGGAAAAGACTGTGGCCTTCAAGACTGAAGCCACTAAGAAGTATAGAAGCAAGTCTCCATCTCCACCTCAAATAATTGCTGAGGCTGTAACAGATAATTCAGATAGCAAGAATTCAGATAGCAGTGAAAGTGATGAAGACTTTGCTGTTTTTACTAGGCATTTTCAAAAATTTCTGAAAAAGAAGCAGTGGAGGTCTAAGCCTTCCACTTCTCAGCCAAAAGATGACTACTATCAGAAGAGAAAGTCATCCAGGAATGACAGATGAAGGTCCAAGCCAAGCAAAGCTACATCCTCAAAGATTATGTGCTATTGCTGCAATAGACAGGGATATGTAGTGGCTGACTATCCTGAAAAGAGGAAGGAGTCAGCTGACAAAAAGAAGACTCAGGTTAAGTACAAAAAGGAAAGGTCCTTTGTTGCTAAGAAAGACAAGAGTCTGACAGATCAGTTATCTTCAGAAACAGAATCAGAAGCTAAAGCTTATATTGGATTATTTGCTGAAGAGGAAGAAGATGAGTTCATGCAGCTAATGAACTCAATTTATGAGCATGAGTACCATCAGTGCAAGGGACTGATGGCTTTATCTGAAAGAGACAAGAACCAGGATCAGCCTGGACCAAGTAAGGTACAAAGTTGTTCTTCCAGTTCAATTTTTAGTACTGAGTCAGAATCAGATACATATGCATCAAGTGATGTGGGTGGGTCTGAATCTGAAGGTGATATTCATCAGTTAATTGATGAATATAGAGTCTTGTTGCAGGCCTTGAAGAAAAGCAAAACCTTGGCCAAAACTCAGGCAAAGGAGATTGCTAGTCTTAAATTGGCTGCTGCAGATTCAGACAAGTTGTTAGATCAGAAACTGAATGAGATAGTCAGACTGAAGAACATTACTGTTATTCAGATGGGTACTATTACATTTAAGAATGATCAAATTAGGAATCTGGAGGTTAGACTTCAGAAAGAGAAAGAGATAGTAGCAAGTTTTTCTAAACCTAAATCTGTTTTACCCTTGATAGATGAGTTTGTACCTCAAAAGGGTAAGGCTGGATTAGGGTTTAAAAAACCTGCCTGGACTGCTAGGTCCAAATCTAAGGGCAAAGCCATAGCACAAAACATAAAGCCTGCTGTAAATACTTCAGCCAGGGTAGTACCTAAACAAAGGTACAACAGGTTTGAGTGCTGGTGTTGTGGCAAGATATGCCACTTTGCCTTAGATTGTTGGCACAATTCTAGTGTCAAAGAGAGTAGCAAACTGCATGCTAGAAGAGCTACAAGTAGTTTTGTTAAAGGTCAGACTAACCTGCACCAAGGACCCAAGAGTTATTTGGGTTCTAAGGTTAAGTAATCTGTTTTGCAGGTGAGTCCAAGTGGCCATGCCCCTATATGGTACTTGGACAGTGGATGTTCCAGGCACATGACTGGAACTAGGGGTTGCTGAAGGACTACACACCTATCAAGGATGGTCCTAAAGTTACCTTTGGTGGTTCAGAAAAAGGAATCATCAAAGGCTTTGGTAATATTTCTAGTAACCTAATTACTATCACTCAAGTGGCCTATGTGAAGGATTTGAAACATAACCTCATTAGCATAAGTCAGCTGAGTGATTTAGGATATGACATCTCATTTGTCAAGAATGGTTGTCATATCAAAAGATGATCAAAAGATCATTTTGACAGGATATAGGAAGAGAAATGTCTATTGTCTTGACTTTGTGTGTGAGAACAATGTTTCTCCTATTTGTCTTGTAGCTGATGAGAGAGTCTCACATTATGTTAGATGGCACAAGAGGCTGGCTCATCTTAACTATAAGATAATTGGCCAACTCTTTAGCAAAGAGTTGGTGAGAAATGGTCCTCAAGTTAAGTGTATAAAGGATGGGATATGCTCAGCTTGTCAAAAAGGCAAGCTCAACTTGTCAAAAAGGCAAGCAGACCAAATCCACCTTTCATAGCCTTGAGAACAAGGATTCTGTGAGGTGTCTATACCTCTTGCATATGGATCTTTTTGGTCCTATGCCAGTTCACAGTCTAGGTAGGAAGGTCTATACATTTGTGGTAGTAGATGACTATTCAAGATATTCCTGGGTGTTCTTCCTAAGACAAAAATCTGAAACCCCAAGTATCTTATATAGTTTTGTTAAACAAATTCAGAATGGGTTGGACAGTACAGTGGTCAAAATCAGAAGTGACCATGGTACTGAATTTCAGTCTGAATGTATGACAAAACTGTGTGAAGAGTTTGGGATTTTTCAGGAATTTTCCTCACCAAGAACACCTCAGCAAAATGGTATTGCTGAAAGGAAGAATAGAACATTGATAGAGGCTGGTAGAACCCTATTGAGTGACACTTCTCTCCCAGAATATTTCTGGGCTGAGGCAGTAAACACTGCATGTCATGTAATCAATAGGTCTACTATCACCAAGTGCCACAAAAAGACTCCCTATGAGATTGTGAAGGCAGAAAACCAAATTTATCCTATTACAGGATCTTTGGTTGCAAGTGCTATATACTTAACAATGACAAGTCTTGTCTAACCAAGTTTGCTGCCAAATCCCAAGAGGGGATATTTGTTGGGTACAGCAACAATAGTAAGGCTTATAGGGTCTTCAGCTTGATTACTCAAGTTGTAGAAGAGTATGTACATATAGTCTTTGATGAAACAAGACTCATTAACTGTGAATTGTCAAGTAGTGTTTGCAGCTCTACAGGTGTAACTGAGAGGATGGACAAGCTTGCCATTACAGAAGGTTCTACTGCAACTCAGCAAGTGGAAAATGGTGGCTGCTGTCCAGGGGGAGTACAGGACTCTCTAGATGCAGAAGAAGACCAAGAGGTGTAGCTAAATGAAGAGGCTGGAGGTGTTCAGCCTGAAGAAAGACTACCTCCAGCTAATAGACACTTAAAGGATCATCCAGCCAATCATATAATTGGTGATCCAAGACAAGGAGTGCAAATAAGGAGCAGGAATCTTAGTACAGTTCTTTACTCCAGTTTCCTATCACAAGTGGAACCAAAGAAGTTTGAAGAAGCAGTTCTAGACCCTCATTGGATTGAGGCCATGCAAGAGGAGCTGAACCAGTTCAGGAGGTGCAAAGTCTGGAAGCTTGTTCCTAAACCCAAAGACCACAATATCATTGGAACAAAGTGGATCTTTAGGAATAAATTGGATGAGAATGGAATTATCATAAAGAATACAGCTAGACTTGTTGCAAAGGGATATAGGCAGGAAGAAGGTATTGATTTTGATCAAACCTTTGCACCAGTAGCAAGACTAGAGGCTATCAGAATATTTCTTGCCTATGCAATATATCAAGGGTTTAAGGTATATCAAATGGATGTTAAGTCAGCTTTCCTAAATGGAGATCTAAAGGAAGAAGTATATGTAGAGCAGCCCTCAGGTTTTGTTGATTCTCTTAAACCTGATTATGTATATAGACTTAGGAAGGCTTTTTATGGGTTAAAATAAGTCTCAAGGGCTTGGTATGAAACTCTGTCTAGTTTCCTCATGGAGAACAAATTCTCAAGGGGGAGAATAGACAAGACTCTATTCCTTAGGGAATCTAAAGACAAGATTATCTTAGTCCAAATATATGTAGATGACATAATATTTGGGTCTACAGAAAGTAATCTTTGCAGAAAGTTTGCAAAACTTATGCAAGGAAAATTTGAAATGAGCAGTATGGGGGAACTTAAGTTCTTCTTGGGTCTCCAAGTTAGACAGACTGAAGATGGCTTGTCCATATGCCAGTCTAAGTTCACCCTAGAGTTGATAAAGAAGTATGGTATGAAATCATCCACTACCATGAAAACTCTTATGGGATCAAGCATGTCTCTAAGCAAAGATGATGCAGGGAAACCTGTAGATGAAACTTTGTATAGAGGGATAGTTGGCTCCCTACTATATTTGACTGCTAGTAGACCAGATATCATGTATGTTACATGTGTCTGTGCTAGGTACCAAGCATGCCCTAAAGAATCTCATCTGACTGCAGTCAAAAGGATTTTAAGATATCTTAAGGGCACACCTTATCTAGGTCATTGGTACTCTAGGAATGGAGATTTTGTACTGACAGGTTATTCAGATGCAGATTTTACAGGCTGCAAGGAAGATAGGAAGAGTACTACAGGAACCTGTCAATTTCTAGGTGGAAGGCTGGTGTCATGGAGCAGTAAGAAGCAGACCAGTGTGGCAATCTCCACGGCTGAGTCAGAATATGTGGCAGCAGGAAGTTACTGTGCACAACTTTTGTTTGATTCAGTACCAGCTAGAATACTATGGTATTCAAGTAAGTAGAACACCATTATTTTGTGATTCTACAAGTGCTATTTCTATTACAAATAATCATGTCTCACATAGTAGGACTAAGCACATAGAAATTAAATACCATTTTCTTAGAGAACATGTAGAAAAAGAGGACATTTCCCTAGAATATGTTAAAACAGATAATCAGATTGCTGATATGTTTACTAAGCCCCTAGATGAAACCAAATTCAATCAGTTTAAAATTGAATTAGGAATGTTAAACTTAAAATAGTTTAAAAAATTGGCTAAGTAAAATAGTATCGACACACAGAGTTGTCTGTGTCGACACATAGGAGTGGTGTCGACATTTCAGAGAAATGGTGTCGACACATCTAGAAAGTCTGTGTCGACACTTCAGAGAATTAGTGTCGACACATCTAGAGTAGGTGTCGACACATCCAGGGTGGTGTCGACACTTAGATTTTACACTAATTTCGTCGAGTAGAGTTTCGACTAATCGTCGAGCTGAGATGTATAAGTGTTGACACATATATTCTGTCGACTATATTTGTGTCGACACATAGTTGTCGAGACATTAGAAGTAAGTGTCGACACTTTTCAACAGTGTCGACACATTTAGAGTGTTTTGACACGCCTTTTCACCTTCGATTTTATAAAGGTATAAATAGGTCTTCACCATTATTTGTCGACACGCTCACCATAGTTTCGAGACCAAAGTTGTGTGTCGACATCTCTCTTCTCTAAATTCAAAATTTCTCCAAACCCTAATGGCGCCCAAGCTAGAAGAGAACATCAATGAAGGTTATGAGCTCGTGCGACATGTCTTTGATGACGCGGAACCAGAAATCCAAGGTGTTGTAACCCTAGTTGTAGAGACTGGGTTAGAGTATCTAGTTTTAGAGCCAATCAAGATTTAGAAAAAGGAGGTCCTCGAATTCTTTAGTGCAGCTACCCTTGATGAAACTGGTCTTAAGATTAAATCCAAAGTCCATGTAGTTAAGGTGAAAGTCACCCAGAAAAGTCTGAGAAAAGTTCTACATCTACCTAGAACTAAAGAAGAGGAAGATGTACCTGCATCAAGGATAAGGGAGGCACTGCAATGGAGTGGATTAGATTCAAGCATGAAGATTGGATCAGTTTTTAAAAGGAAAGCGATGAACATACAAGGAAAGTTTTTATCTGAAATAGTTGGGAAGGTAATTCTGAGCAGGCCAGGTGGGCATGATAGAATATCAGCTCACATGTTCAGTTTAATGACAAGGATCATTTTTCAACTCAAAACTGATTGGTCAGCAGTGATGTTTGACAAGATTAAGGAAAGTCTGAAGAAGCCCGATCTGGGTAGGATTATGAGTTTGTTCTTGGCTGGAACTATTCCAGAAGTGATGAACTAAGCTGCAGGTTCTAAGATAAACCATATGAGGAGAATGGTTGTTAGAATTATCTCAAGGTGGGATAGAGTGTTAACAAAAGAAATGCCTACACCAGAGAAGGAAACACCTCAGAAGAAGAAGAAGAAAGCCATTGTGGCTCCTGAATCCTCCAGTAGATCAGAAGAGCAGGTAGTTTTTAGTTCTGATGATGGAGAGGCTGGAAATGCTAGACAGTCACCTGTAAGACCTGAAGATGCACAGAGGCAGGGGGAGCTACCATCTGCTAGCCCCATTCACCTGGATCCACTCCAGGGGGAGCCTCAACATGTGGATGAGTCAACTCACTTAGATAGTGAAAGGGCAACCCAAACAATTCCTGAGGTAATCAATGAAGTTAATCAATCAATTTTCATTATTGAGGATGAAGTATTGATTGAATCATTAATTGATGTTGATCAGCAAACTCAGATATATAGTCAACTACAAGATGTTGTCATGGAAGACACATCAGTTGCAGATCATGCTCCTGAGATAAGAGATACTCCAGTCCCTACTCAACAGGAGTTTACTCTAGAAGAGCTATTTTCTGATCTATTACAGACTGATTTTGAGGGAGAGAAAACAGCTATTGAGGGGGAGTCAGCTAACCGTGAGGGGGAGCATGTAGAGTTTCATGAGGAGACTGCTAGAAATGAGACTGAGGAGCAAAGGAATGCTGAGGAGCTACCAAGAGCAGAGAAGGAATTGCCCCCTACTCCAAAGGATAGAGTAGACATTGCTAGTACTTCTGATTCTGAAGATGAAGAGGCTGCTAGAGCCAAGAAAAGAAAGCTACAGGTTTTCAAAAGGAGAAGCCAGACCTACAAGAAAGCACTGTAAACCATTGTTCCACAGCCTGCCCCAACTGCTGATTATAGTTCATTGTTGGTGGCTTTACAGATCAAGATGGATGAGCAAAGGAAGGCTTTAGAAAAATATATGGATGAAGGACATAAATCACTTCAATTTGATCTGGCTCAAGACATAAAATCTATAAGATTTGAAGTGAATCAAAATAAGAAGGAAATGACTGATTGTTTTCATAAAGGAGGCAATGCAGTGGTATATCTGGCTACTCATCAAGAGAAGATAAAGACACAGGTTGATGATATGACAGTAAAACAAGGATATGTCCTGGAAAATCAGATTATGATGAATGATAATCTGACTGGCTCTCATAATGCCATTGTAAGTGAAATGAAAAATATTGCTAATGCACAAACTGAGGCTAGAACTACTGCCCAAGCAGAGTTTGCTAAGCAATTACAAGAAAACTTAACTACTGTAAAAACTGCAATTAAAGATTCTCAAAAGGTTATTACTGAAAGCTCCAAAAGTTGAAACCTTTTTATAAAGATGGTGTTAACTATTTGAATGCTCAGATCAGATTTCAGAAGGATGATCTTAGAGATCATATAGAAAGAGAAGTCATAAAGGGGGAGAGGGTATTAGTCAAAGCAGGCTCTGACCATGCTAAATGGATTTCAAACAGCATCAGAGCTACCCTTGGATATCCACCCTTGTGTGATGATGATAATGTAGCAGAATCTGGGATAAATCCTGCATATTTTGGAGGAGAACAAGCTGAAGTAGCTCAAGTGATCTATCCTCCTACAGATTTTGACATGATACATCAAGAGATACAATCTATATATAGCCCTCCAGAATGTGCTCAAAATGTGATCATTGAGAAAGTAGTACAGCCTGTGCCAGAGACAGTATTAAAAGAGCAAGAAACTCAATTATCTAAGAAGAGGTTCAGAGAACAGACAGAGTTAAGGCCTGATTTTGAACAATTTAGCCCAACTTATAGAAATATTATACTGACTGCTTGGAAGGCTGCAAAGGATAATTTCCTAGAGATGGGTAAATGGTACTCTGACCAGGAATGGAGAAAACATGAAGCTAGGCAAGAAGCCATAGTACAATACAGAAGGAATGCTAAACTTGGAAAGCTACCTCCTAATGCATAGGAGCCTAGCAAGTATTTCCCTAAGCCTTATCATTATTTTGAGAGACAAAAGATAAGGGCTGAAGAACAGAAGAAGAAAGATCTTAAGGGAAAGAAGCTTGTTGATGAAAATGATGCTCCAGTTCAAGCCAAGATTCAATCTGGAAAGGGCATTGTTATCAAGGAGCCAGAGCAGCCATAGAATAGAATTTTCTTAAGTTTACTACTCTGTAATCTTTTGCATTAAATCTATGTAAACTTTTGATTAATGAAACTATTGGAAGTTATAACAAAATAATGTTTGATGTTCAATCTGTTACATTTTTATTCTGTAATGATTGTTTATACATGTTTTGTTTAGTATTTACACTGTCATATAATATTGTTATACATCATAATGTGTATTTGTTATGTATGGTGTATATCATTGACTAAGGGTTATGACTTCTCCAAATAGGGGGAGATTGTTGGGTATATTGGAAAATGTGTAGCAGATTTGAAGAAGCCTCACCCTACTCAATGATATACATCAAGGTGTATTTGATGTGCTTTGAGTTTATGGTTAAGTAATTACAGAAAATGCAGAAAAGTTTCTAAGTCAATGTGTCGACACCTAGAGGTGAAGTGTCGACACTTATGAAGGCTTGTGTTGACACCTAGAGAAGCTGTGTCGACACTTGGAGTAATTGTGTCGACACCAGGAAAGGCAGAGTCGACACCAGAAGAAAAGTGTCGACACATACAGGCAGAGTCGACACACTGTGAACAATTGTCAACATAATCTGTGTCGACACTTAGAGGCAGTGTCGACACTCAGAGAAGCTTTGTCGACATCAAATGTGTCGACACCAAGAGGCTGTGTCGACACTCAGCAAGCTTCAACAAAGTTAAAGTACTTGTGTCGACACAAAGGAGAAGTGTCGACACTCAGCAAGTTTCAACACATGAAGGCATGTGTCGACACAAAGGAGATGTGTCGACACTCAGCAAGTATCAACAACAAAAGAAGATGTGCCGACACAAAGGAGATGTGTCGACACACAGCAGAATTCAGCTAAGTGTTAAAGAAGAAGTACTTGTGTCGACACACTCAATCAGTGTCGACACATTCAACAGAAGGCTTGTGTCGACATACAGAATCAGTGTCGACACATTCTGAAGAAGCAGTGTCGAGAAGCTGTTACAACAACACAAGGAGTTGTGTCGACACCATCAAGGCTAGTGTCGACACTTAGTTCACTTGTATCAACACTTGGTCTATTTGTGTCGACACATAATGAAGATCAGTCTCGACACTTTCAGACAGAGACAGTATTTTCAAGAAGTGACTGGATGACTTGACAGCTGCCATTTCAATCGGTCAACTGCAACTGTCAAAGCTGTCAGTAGTTCGTTAGAAACCGGATCAACCGGTTACCTTGGAGGAAGACTATATAAAGGTCTTCTCCTTCAGCAGGGATGAATCAATCAATAGAGAACAATAATCAATCAATTAGAAGATTAAGAAGAAAAGACAGATCCAGAGAAAACTGTAAATCAGTATTCTTAAGAAATTTCAGATTTACTTGGAGAGAGAGAACTCCAGTATCTGAAATTAAGAAAGAGACTTGTTAATCAAATCTCTTAAGAAGCATATTCTGAACCAAACTGCAAAGTAGGATCCAGATTTAATTCTTCATCCTAAGAAGGAAGTTGCCAGCCGGTCTACTTCAAGAAGATCATCTTTACTGAGTTCAGACTCAAGAAGCCTTGAAGAAAGCAAAGACAAAGTTGATCTCAGGAATCAGTGCTATAAAGAACTGATCAAGAAGATTGCCCTCTTCATTCTCTCAAATTGAGTGGTGATTTACAAACTTTTATTATCATTTTGTAGGATCCTAAGGGATCTGAATTGTAAGCATAAATTTATAAAGGCTGAGGTAGGGCTTTTGAGCCTGAGTGTAGGAGAATCAATTCTCTGAGTGTAGGCCTTGTTGAGGGCTGAGGTAGGGTTGTTTAGCCTGAGTGTAGGTCTTGTTGAAGATTGAGTGGTAGGGCTTTGTGCCTGAGTTGTAGGAGTGGGGACACTCTGAGTTGTAGGAACCTGGTTTGGGGTTCTGAGCTGTAATATCTGAGGATCTGAGGAGAAGTGCAGAAGTTAGGCCGAATCTAGTACACTAATAGATAGGCGAAGGGGGAAAGTGGATGTACCCAGACCTTGGGGAACCACTATAAACACTGTGTGCACTCTGTGAATGTTTGCTTCTGTGGTTGGTGTGTTGTGATAATTGTAGAATATTGCAAAAACAGGTTTATTTGTACAGCGTTTCTGCCTTAAAATCAAAAAGGAAAAGTACACTTATTCACCCCCTCCCCCCCCCCCCCCCTCTAGGTGGTTAGGCACTATTTCTTTCACACTTGAACTCCATTAGTGAATGTCCAACATATAACACAACCCCACATTGTATATATCTGACATAGGAATGTCTTACAACAAGTAAACAACATTGGCCTTATGGCCTTACATGGCTTTCAAACAGTGGCTCCAACATTGGCGCGCAGGCCGGCCATATTAAAAGAAAACATAACAAGCATTATAAGCCTTCGAGGGCTAGCAGCAGCAGCATCAATAGCAGCAGGGGCATCAACCTTTATGCGTCCCGCTTGGCTCTCCAGCACCTATACAGGGACAATCCACCCAATGGTGGCAAACAGAGGCAACGGTCAGCATTCAGCAGACCAAATTATAACGACCCTACCCCTTCTCTCGGGGCAGCGGTAATCTTCCCTGCAGGCATATCATATCACAAGCATGGCAACAATATTCATCCATGTGCTTTCACACACACATGCCATCACAACCGTTCACCACCTGGCCCAATGGTCCGTGCACTCAGGGCACATTCTTGGTATTCTGGCAAAGCTCTTGCCCACCACTGTATCAGGTTCACTGCCCAACGGTAACTCTCTTGAGCATTTACTCCATGGCATGTAGCCAGAGTTTTATAGTCTTAGTGAACCGGTATTGGCCCTTAGCCCCCCCATGGTCTCACGGCACACAAGCCTAAGACTCTCGCATAGTCTTACAACACTGGGATGGTCCTTAGCCCCCCCCCCCCCCCCCCATTGTGTCATGGCTCACAGGCCTAAGACTCTTGCTATGCACTCCAACAGACTGCACCTTCTGGTCTCACATCGGACGGACATAACGAAGGTCGGATCCTCCACCCCCCCCCCCCCCCCCCCCCCGTTGCTCAAATCGCCTTGCCTTCACCAAGTACGGCGTACTCGCGGCTTAATCAAAGGCGCGGGTTGGTCTCACCAATCCTGTTCTTGGCAAACAGCCTGGGTATTTCTCTACACTCATTCATCTCACAACATCAGCGGGTCTTTCCTGGGCACCCCAGTACTTCCTGTTACTCGTTCACAGGTACGACACCGCAATATCACAAATGTCAGGGGTCTTTCATAGGCACACTAGTACTTCCTGTTACTCTCTTCACAGGTGGACACCCTACGACATCAAGCATCACAATGGGCCTTTCCTGGTCACACCAGTACTTCCTGTTACTCATTCATAGGTACGACCCAATAGTACAAGCATAACACGGATATTTACCTGGACGACCACTCTAGTACTTCCTGCTACTACTCTTCACAGGCATAACCCGTTGACTCCTTAAACTATACGTTTATTACGGAGTCTTCTCCGGTTCGTATGCAACATCACCAATCCAGACTAACCTGTCCAGATGGGCTTCACACAGCATGCCTATTCCGTACTCTGTTTCCGGATCTATATGCCAACAAAGGGGATTTCATGCATCACCCAAAAGACTCCCAAAATCAGCCACCTCTTGGTGGGGGAATCACAAACATATGCCAAAAGGAAGCCTTCACATGGCTAGGAAGAAAAGTCGTTACCCTTGAAGCCCTCTTTGGTGCCATGAGCTCCAAGCTGGCTTGAATGAATCACAAGAGCTTTTCCTCCGCAAAACTGGCATCGGAGCGCAACTTGACACTCTCAAGCTCCACCAGCAGCAGCCCTTCTCCTTCTTCCTCCTTCTTCCTCTCCCTTTCTCTCTCTAGAAGTGAAGAAAGAGAAGGCCAAATAAGAAAATGAGATTGCTCTTCTCATTCTCGGCCTTAAGGAAACAGGGAGGCCTCTCAGCCCTTGGATCCAGGCTGAAGGAATGGACGGCCATAAATTTGCCAGAAAATGAGATTTTTGCCTAACATGGCCTGTGACACGCCCGTGTTCCAGGTCGTGTGCCTCAAGCGGTGCTCAACCGACTTAGCCAAACCAGTGACACGCCCATGTGACATGCCCGTGTCATGGGCCGTGTCACCCAACACGCCTTCAGACACGCCCGTGTCTGTGGCCGTGTTCATCAGGCTGAAAAAATCCGAAAATCGCCCGAGACTCACACGGCCTATGACACGCCCGTGTCCCAGGCCGTGTGCCCATACACGGCACTAAGACACGCCCTAGCGCAACATTCGTCGAACTGAGTTCGTCGAACCAAAGGGACACGCCCTGTGACACGCCCGTGTCACAGGCCGTGTTCACCCACAACTCGACACTCGACGACCACATCTCGACACTCGACGATCGTCAAGCAATTTTCGTCGAACACACGACACGGCCTTGGACACGCCCGTGTCCTTGGCTGTGTGCCTTCTCTCGACACATCGTCGAGCGAAAAACGTCGACTCCCAGGCCGATCGTCGATACGGGCTCGACACGCCCTGAGACACACCTGTGTTTTAGGTCGTGTGTGCTATTCGATGATCGTCGACTCCAAATTTCGTCGACCTCACGGCCAAATCGTCGACTCCAGCCTGACACGCCCGGGGACATGCCCGTGTCCCAGGCCGTGTCACCCGAAAAGTTGTCTGTTGAGAAAAATTGGGCTGTTACACCGTAGTCAGGGGCGGATCCAGGAATCTTGGCTAGGGGGGCCCAGTCAGGAAGCTAATTTTTTAAAATAAAATATTTAAATACAAAAGATATATAGACAATGTTTCGACAAAATCACAAAATATATCATATATCTTCAATGAGCAAAAAAAGTTACAAACAAGCACATACATGTTACTTCAATTGTGCACGACGTTTTTTCACTTCATAGAATTCATCTATGATACAATCTTTGTTAATTTTCTCCGCTATTTCTCGCTCAATATATAAAGTCATGCAATTAGCAAGAAATTCATCTTCCATCTTATTGCGAAGTCTTGTCTTTACCAGTTTCATAGCAGAGAAAGACCTTTCTGTGGTTGTTGTTGATACCGGAAGAATTAAAATGAGTCTGATAATTTTGTCAATAAGATAGTAGGTCTTTGATTTCTTCATTTCCACCAATTTTTGATAAAGCTCGGAAATTGTAAGCAAATTCTTGAAGTCCTTGTGGGAAGAAATATCATTCTGATAATGTTGCAACTGAGTATTCAACACAAAAATTTCATGCTCGCTGAAATCTTTAGGATAGAAATTCTTTGCAAGGGCACATATATCATCAATATTGAAAGATTTGTATGCATCACTTGGATCTAAAGTCATACTTAGACGAAGTAGTTCCATAGAATTTTCACTGAATCTTGAGTTGAGCTCCTGCAACACACAATCTATTGTGGAGTTGAAAATGTCCACTCGAAAATGATGTTCCACTGTAATGATATCACGTAGACTTCGAAACCGACGATTACTAAATTGAGCATTCATGTCGGGTACTTCGACTTCATTTTTCTCACAAAATATGTTCACAACCTTTAAGAACTTTTCCCAGCCAGATTCCCGCAATTTCTGAATCAGAGCTTTTGTTGTCGAAACTAAATTTATAGCATTTAATATATCCTCAGATTGATATTGCAGTGCTTTGCATAAAACGTCACTGATTCCCAAAACTTCTTTCATCAAATGCAAGATAAATACAAATTTGAATACTACCATTTTTCTAAACGCTGCTTCTGCATCTCCACGCTGAGCAGATGTCCCTCCATTTTCACTAATATCAAGCAACACATAGCACGTGGCATTGTACATATTTAAAACACTACAAACAGAGTTTAAATGAGATGACCACCTAGTATCACCATGTCGTTGTAGTGAACCAATTTGATTGGCTCCTATGCCCGTTTCAATTTCACCTAGAGCAATCATGTGATCGAAGTATTCCTTTTGAGCAGATCGCAATTGATCATTACGTTTGGAGGAAGCACCAACAGTATTAATAATATATATTAATTCATTGAAAAAATTATGTACTGTCTTCACTTCCCTTGATGTTGCAACAAGTACTAACTGAAGTGTATGTGCAAAACAGTGAACATAATAAGCTTGTGAACATTCATTAAGGAATAACATTTTTAGACTTTTCCATTCACCTTGCATGTTACTTGCACCATCATATACTTGACCACGCATATCCTGAATACTCAAATTATGACGAGAGAGAACTGTTGAAATTTCATTTTTAAGAGTATGTGCACTTGTCTCAGTAACATGAACAAGATCTAAAAACCTTTCCTGCACAAAGCCACAAATATCCACAAAGCGAATCACGATAGTCATTTGCTCTCTTTTTGACTCATCTCTGGATTCATCGACAATTATGCAATATTTAGAATCACCAATTTCCTTACGAATAATATCTTGCACCATTCTTGACATAACAGAAAGAAGATCCTTTTGAATAAGAGGTGATATATACATAGCATTTCCCGGGGCATTTTCTAATACAACATCATCAACATCCTTGTTATAAGTTCAAAGTAATTTAATCACTTGGACAAAATTACCGCGATTAATTGATTCTTGACTTCATCATGACCTCGAAATGCAATACCTTGGAATGCATAATATCGCAAAGCATCAATTGAAGTTCCGACCCGCAATCGATTTATGACAATTTGCTTAGAAGATTGTCTTTCCATTACTGTATCTATATGTTGACATTGAGAAATTAAATCTGCACAACCTTGGACTGCAATGTTGTGTGGAAAACAATGATCCTTCCCAATATGAGTTAAAAAAGCACAATTCTTTTCATTGCCTTTCTTCTAGTTTCGAAATCTTTCAGTTGTGAACGAGCTTGTCCCAAATCGACTAGGGATCTGTTTATTGAAAATATAGCACGGCAAACAATATGCGGCATCTTTTGCAGGAGAATACTCTAACCATGGGAATCTCTCGAACCAGGAACTTTGAAATCTTCGATGATGTTCGCCAGAGGATGGATACTCTTGAAGCTTGTGTTGATAAGACCCAGCTTTAAGATATGATCGTCGCATTTCATCTTGTTGATTTAGAGGATACTCCCAAATTTGAGGCCGTAATACAGGATCACGCTCGAAAGCGAGTGAATGGTGGTCAAGTGGGGAATAATCAACATTAAATAACGGAGAATCAACATTAACTTGCCCTGATGATGTAGGTGTGTCGATTTCATTTGAGGACTTTTTATTGAAAAATGAGTGAATTGTTTTTAACTTTTTCATGAAAACCTAATAACGTAATATTGTAGATTAATCACAAAACCATTCCAAAACATAACACAAAAATTGATAATGTACAGAGTAAATTAGGCTGGTGAGCATTTTCCTCAGCGAGCATTCCAGTTGGAAATAAATAATCTTTTAAACCAAGTGAGCATACTGCTATATATGACTTTGCTCTAAAAAACTATTAAAGACTCAACTATAAAAGAATCAAGTGATGAGGTGCCACTAAGAACTGAAAGACATGAAAATTTCACTCGGCAAGGAAGAAAAATCTGTTAAGTTACCAGCTTTTGATCAGGAATCAGGAGAAGAGGAGCATCGGCGAGCCTCGATCGGAATCGACTACGACTCGGCGAGACGGGCGGCGACCAGCGAGCCTCGATCGGAATTCCGAAAGGATGGAAAGGGGAGCAGCCAAGCAGGAATCGGGAGAAGAGGAGCAGTCGCCGAGATTTAGGGCCGGCTGGAGGCTGGAGCGGATATAAGTATACATATATATAAAAGAATAGACTGCGGTTCTTTCTAAAAACCGCAGTCTATTCTTATATATATTTATATATATATATATACTAGCATCTTCGAACGGGCTCCGCCCGTTCTCGATGAGTCGCTGCGGGCTTCGCCCGCAATCAAGCGGGCTTCGCCCGCTTGACCCCCGGCGGACCCCGTTCTCGATGCGTCGCTGCGGGCTTCGCCCGCTTGACCCCCGGCGCCCGCCACCCGCATCTTCGAACGGGTTCCGCCCGTTCTCGATGCGTCGCTGCGGGCTTCGCCCGCAATCAAGCGGGCTTCTCCCGCTTGACCCCCCGGCGGGCTTCGCCCGTGGCCCAGATTTTAATAAAAATTTTAATAGAAAATTTATTAGGAATTTAATAATTTTATAAATTATAAATAAATTTAATAAATTAATAATAAATTTAATAAATATATAATTAAAAAAAACTGAAAAGAAAAACAAAATGTAACGCCCCCACCTGTCACATGACATATAACGGTGGGTCCGGCCGGGGCCCCACGCCATATATCACATACAAGCGGAGGAATTACGTGTGGGAATCAAACTTAACGCGTATTCTTAACTCATACCATTCTAGCGCAGCATATTTTTATGTTAGCATGAACTCAAACCAGAATGTCCACCAATATATAAAGATCACATTTATATATAACAACAGCAGGAATGTATACAACCCACACACCCTGGCCTTATGGCCTTACATGTTCCTCTTTTACACATCAACAATTTCGTACATCGGCACGCAGGCCGGCCAGACATGAAATCCAAACACAACTCTTCGCATGGCCTTCAAGGGTCCTCTAGCAGCAAGCTAGCCATTCTTTCCACTTATGCATTTCACGCCACAGCACCTACAAGTAGACATCCAAACCAACACCAAAACCAAAGTAACGGTCAGCATTTGGCTGACCCATTATAACGACCCTACCCCCTACCCGGGGTAGTGGTTCCTTTCCTGTACACAGTGCTATCATCTATATCATTCTCTTTATCCCGCTAGCAAGCACATGACATCACAAACGCTAGAATCCACCAGACGTTCCGTGCACTCAGGGCACCTTCTTGGCGTACCGGAATCCACCAGTCATACACCGCCGATCCGAGGTGTTAACGTGTTGGTTGACCGGACCTAGTCCACCAGTCTCGCAAGCTGGCGACATCCCGCCCAAACCACTCAGAGGTACAACCTCACAGCATCCAATAACAACCAGAGCAGGTTGACCCACACCATGTGGTGTAGCACGCCGGGTTTATCCAAGCTCCCCAGGCATGTCTACCCATCGACCCCCCTCCTATTCCGATCGACCCACCCATGTGGTGCAGCAAGCCGGGTTTAACTCGGCTCCCCAAGCATTGCCACCAATCGATCCCTACCTAACTAGATCAACCCACCCTAGTGGTGTAACAGGTCGGGTTTATCTCGAGCTCCCCAGGCGTGCTACCAATTGATCATATCATAACCAGGAGCTTTGCCAAAGCCTCCTCGCATTCAGCATCACATCCATACAATCATCACATTAGAAATCCATTTGCATCTCATCAAATCCACGGAGTCTCCTCCGGTTTACCCATGAACATCACCAATCCAGACTACCGGTCCAGATGAGCTTCACACAGCATGCCTATGCCGTACTCCATAATTCCGGCTCTCGATGCAGACGCAACGAAGGAATCACTTCACGGATATCCACCTCTTGGTGGAGGATTCCAAGCACATGTATAAAAGAAGGACTTCGATGTCCAAGAAGGAGATCATTACCCTTGAAGACCGCTTCGGCGCCATGAAGTAGCCGGATGGAAATCACCGCCTCGGCTCTGCCTTCACGAATCCGTTCTCGGATCTTCGCTCCGCACTTCGCAGCTCCTCCAGCAGCTGGTAGTCTCCTCCCTTCCCTCTTGCCTTAGGCTTTTCTTCCTCCCTCTCTTGGCATAAAATGAAGAAGAAGAAGATGATGAAAAGAGGGATTAAATCCCCTTTTTCTCGGCCTTCACAATACCTGGACAGAGCCCAACCATTGGATCCAGGAAGAGGGAAACAAATGGCTCAGATTTGGCCAGAAAAGCTAAAACACGGCCTGACACGCCCTGTGACACGCCCGTGTCACGGGTCGTGTCCCTCTAAGCGGCAGCCAACCGACTCAAAACCAACAGTACACGGCCATGGGACACGCCCGTGTTACATGCCGTGTCCCCGACACGCCCGTGTCGGAGGCTGTGTGCCTCAACGAAAATAATCCCAAAACAACCCGAGACTTCACACGGCCTGGCACACGCCCGTGTTCCTGGCCGTGTGCACTTGGACACACCCGTGTCCCGCAAACACGCCCTAGCTCGAAACGTCGAGTTGAGTTCGACGGCTACTGACACGCCCTGTGACACGCCCGTGTCACAGGCCGTGTCCTCACTCGACACTCGACACTCGACGATCATCGAGCAAAATTCGTCGACATCAAGGCCGATCGTCGACACGGCCTCGACACGCCCTGCGACACGCCCGTGTCGCAGGCCGTGTCCGCTGTTCGACGACCGTCGACTCCAAATTTCGTCGACTTCACGACTCGACACAACCCAGGCCTGACACGCCCTGGGACACGCCCGTGTCCCAGGCCGTGTCACCCATGCCTGAACCCAAATTTGCTCAAATTGATCTGATTGACTTCGGGGTGGTACACAAAATCCCCCCCCCCCCCCGCTTCGGCCTGCTCACGCAGGCCGATCTTCTCGGCGGCAGGCGGCGAAGCCGCTGGCGGCCTGCCCGGCGCCCACCGGCGGGTTCGCCGGCCTCCGGCAAACCCGCCGGGGTTTGTCCGTCGGCGATCGGGCAGGGCCACCGCCGGCGGTGGCCCTGCCCGATCGCCGCCGGACAAACCCCGGCGGGTTCGCCGGAGGCCGGCGAACCGCCGGTGGGCGCCGGGCAGGCCGCCGGCGGCTCCGCCGCCGGCGGCGGGGGTGAGCCCGTGAGGGGGCGGGAGGGAGAAAGGGGATCGGGAATTTTTCTGTTATGAACAGTGCTAGGTGAGTGGATTTGGATATTTGCAGATTTCCTTTGTTGAATCCAACGGCCCGTGTTTGATGGAGCTTGATCGGACGGTCCAGATAAGTTTCATGGTGTGCTTTGAGATATGCTTATTGTTTTATATGATATATATATATATATATATATATATATATATATATATATATATATATATATATATATATATATATATATATATATATATATATATATATATATATATATATATATATATATATATATATACTGTGCGGGCAAACATTAGGTGCGGGCGTACGGGCAAGCCATTTTGGGGGTCAAGATGATTCCAAATCAAAAAGTGATCAACACGGAAGTTGTAGATCTCGGCGAGACGAACAACTTTCATGTCCACTTTATGATATAGAGCAGTCTTAGACCTCGATTTGGGCCCCGAAATCGGGGGCGGCAGAATTGCTACAGTAAACCGTTCCGCCGCCCCCGATTTCGGGGCCCAAATCGAGTACCAAGACGGCTCCATATCAAAACGTGGTCAACATGAACGTTGTTCGTCTCGCTGAGATCTACAACTTTCGTGTTGGTTACTTTTCAATTTGGGACCATCTTGACCACCACAATGACTTGCCCGTACAACTCGTACGTTATACATGCCCGTATAATATATATATTCTTATATATATATGGCTGAATAAACTGCGGTTCTTTCTAAGAACCGCAGTCTATGCTTTATATATATATATATATATATATATATATATATATATATATATATATATATATATATATATATATATATATATATATATATATTCGGGGAGAAAGGTTGATGGAGACTTCCGTGTCAGCATTAAGCAGCATGGGCAGGTTGATTTTTTTTTATTTCTTATCAGGAAAACAAGCTGGCGGGTACCAAAAAGAACCAGAAAACATGATTACACTGCAGAAGTTTTGATTTTTTTTATTTCTTGGGGGGGCCCGCCCCCCCCCCCCCCCCCCCTTATATCCGCCCCTGCTCAGCGAGCATTCCGGTTGGAAATAAATAATCTTTTAAATCAAGTGAGCATACTGCTATATAAGACTTTGCTCTAAAAAACTATTAAAGACTCAGTTATAAAAGAATCAAGTGATGAGTTACCACTAAGAACTGAAAGACATGAAAATTCCACTCGGCAAGGAAGAAAAATCTGTTAAGTTACCAGCTTTCGATCAGGAATCAGGAGAAGAGGAGCATCGGCGAGCCTCGATCGGAATCGACTACGACTCGGCAAGACGGGCGGCGACCAGCGAGCCTCGATCGGAATTCCGAAAGGATGGAAAGGGGAGCAGCCAAACAGGAATCGGGAGAAGAGGAGCAGTTGCCGAGATTTAGGACCGGCTGGAGGCTGGAGCGGATATAAGTATACATATATATAAAAGAATAGACTGCGATTTTTTCTAAAAACCGCAGTCTATTCTTATATATATTTATATATATATAAATATATATACATAAAACATAGACTGTGGTTCTTTCTAAGAACTGCGAAGAACCGCAGTCTATGCTATATATATATATATATATATATATATATATATATATATATATATATATATATATATATATATATATATATATATATATATGCGTATACTGTGCGGGCAAATATTAGGTGCGGGCGTACAGGCAAGTCATTTTGGGGGTCAAGATGATTTCAAATCGAAAATTGATCAACACGGAAGTTGTAGATCTCGGTGAGACGAACAACTTTCATGTTGACCACTTTTCGATATGGAGCCGTCTTGGACCTCAGTTTGGGCCCCGAAATCGGGGGCGGCGGAACTGCTATAGTAAACCGTTCCGCCGCCCCCGATTTTGGGGCCCAAATCGAGGACCAAGACGGCTCCATTGCAAAACGTGGTCAACAAGAACGTTGTTCGTCTTGCCGAGATATACAACTTTCGTGTTGATTACTATTCGATTTGGGACAATCTTGACCACCAAAATGGCTTGCCCGTACAGCCCGTACGTTATACATACCCGTATAATATATATATATATATATATAGAAAGAACCGCAGTCTATGCTTTATATATATATATATATATATATATATATATATATATATATATATATATATATATATATATATATATATATATATATATATATATATATATATTTATATATATATATGTATGTTTTTCGGGGAGAAAGGTTGATGGAGACTTCCGTGTCAGCATTAAGCAGCATGGGTGGGTTGATTTTTTTTTATTTCTTGTCAGGAAAACAAGCTAGCAGGTACCAAAAAGAACCAGAAAACATGATTACACATCAAAAGTTTTGATTTTTTTTATTTCTTGGGGGGGTCCGTGCCCCCCGGGACCCCCCTTGTATCCGCCCCTAACCGTAGTGACCCGTTACTGCAGGAGCTTAAGCCAGCGGCTAGGACTACTCGAACAGATGCGCCCCTACCGTCCCTAGAGTTTAGAGACGTGAGTACCGCCGAGCAGCATAGAGAGTCAGAGTGTGATGGTTATATGTAGTACATGTATAGCCACAGACTTATATGAACGCTTAGACTTCGGCCCTAGAACATCTGTATTTATTTGATGTGATATATATATCTGCAGTGGTTTCTTGTTAATGCTTCTGCTATACTTTGATGGGTTGTGAATGTTATGATTCGAGACGAGCAAGACGGCCATCTAGTGCTTAGATATGGTGGATCGTTCCCCCTAAGAGCACTGGGTGGACGTCTTGGGCCAATAGTACCCCTCCGGCCCGACTCAGGTGAAAGGTTGGGGGTCCTACACAGTGCTCATGCATTTTTCTACGTGCTCGACACACACCACCACAAGCAAGCCATCCACTCACCGGCAAGACTTCCGATCAGCATGAAGCACTTTATGAACTCAACAGCAAGCACTATGCACACTCAGCAATAAGCCCTCCAGTCAGCAACAAGTCAACTACTCCAGACACCTCTAAGTGTAGCAGGACACAAGTCGTAGAGACTAAGACATGTAGAACGCGCCGCTCAAGCTTCCGAGCACTGGCAGAGGACCTCAAAGCATCTAGAGCGTGGTGCTCCCAACTACAGCAAGAAAAAGACTTAGCTCCGCGAGCGGTGTCCTGTCACCCTTTGGGCACATCTCACTCTCCCTCTCCCTGTAAATTATAATTAGGAGTGGTCTTCCGCCCTTGCTTTCTCTTAAACTTTGTATAATACCAACAAATAGTGAAGTTTGGTCGACACAGCTCAGACCACGTGGTTTTTCACCTCTTTCCTAGGTATTCCGTATTAAAATAACTCTTTTGTCAGTCGTCTCTTTTCATTAACAGTTTGCACGCTCGACCGCTCCTAGCTTATAACGGTCCAATCTAGATCGGTCTACAAGAGCCTCAAGTTGGCTGCAATAGTTCGACACTGTCAATATAAAGGAGTTCCCTAAAGCTCACTAAGATTCTGATGACAATATCCACCACACAATGATACTCAATACTGTCAACATATTAAAAAGAGCTACATGCACTGCTAAAGGATTAATCCCTAGGGGACACATTGATCCAACCCTCTTTAATTTGCATGACAACACGCCCCTCAGGGAAGAGGCCTTGTATGCACCCCATGCAGAAATGGAAGAACGGGTATGCTAGGTTGAAGAGCACTTCATGCTTTGAAAAAATAGAGGAGCGACATGAGCTCATAATCTTGCCCCGAGCAAGGCAGTCTACCCTCACTAGATCAAGGCTATGCTCCAGTCAAGCACTTTGCTCATGAGCTTTGCATACCTAAAGAAGAGCTCCTCAACGCGGCCAGCTTAGCGCACCCAGTCCACCCGACCAGAGAACCTGAAGCTCAACATCACCGCAACTGCCTAGAAGCAACACCATAAGGCATGCAATTGAAGGGCTCATTCATGAATAAACTCGCAAAATGATTATTGGAGAGCATGAACAAGTCAGGCAACGTGCTGCTTTGGCCCGCCGCACTTTCCTCTACTACTCATTGTCAGCACCTATGGTCCTGACACATCTAATCTCACATGGCTTCAAGCTCCCTAACATAGAGACGTTTGACGGATCGGTTGACCCTATAGAGAATGTCAGACACTTTGCATTCATCATGTGCATCTACATTGCTCTAGACCACCTCCCATGTCAAGAGTTTCCGACATTTTGAAAGGACAAGCTCGAACCTGATTCCATTCTCTAAAGGAGTCAGAAATAACGAACTTTGTCGAACTGAACCAACAGTTCACAAATCAATTTATTTCTAACCATAGAATCACCCTGGATCCATCCCACATTTTGGGAATACGATAGAGTGAACGGAAGAACCTCAAGGATTTTTTATGTCGCTTCACTACTGAGTCACGATAAATCCCAGGGGTGGAACCAGAGCTCCTACGAGAGTTTTTTCTTGGGGGCTCCATCCTGGTAACCTCTACTCTGCACTAATGCGGGAGTCTGTGCCCATTTATCCCGATCTCATTCGTCGAATCAAGGCCTAAATTGCAGCTAATAAAGCAATTGAAGCACACCACCAATAGTTTAATAGGAACTCAAAAAGGCAGCTAGGGCATTAGTTAAATCCACTATAAGTTCACAAGAAGAACGATGCACATCGTGGCAACCCCCGCCAAGATTGATGCCCACATCAACATCAGGACTACTCTTCCCTCAAAACAACTCAAACCTACATGCTCCTCGCCATCTGTGATAACAAAGCCCTTTACAGACCTGAGAAGCTCACACCAAACATGGGAAATTAGTTATAATACTTTGACTTCCATCGCGGATATGGACATAGCTGGATGGAAGGCTACCATTGCCTGAAGATAGAGATTGAGCGTCGTGTTCAGTAAGGTATTCTCAGAATATTCGTACTGAACCTGGGCTAGAACTAGCACGCATCACAGGATGACAATCCGACAGAGGACAACATTGTACCCCGACGTGGATAAGCTAGAGACCCAGCTCAAGTGGGAGTTATCCTGTAGTAGAACGCGCAAAGCTTATGCCTCATTTATTAACAAATTTGTCTTTTTTGGTTTTCCTACTTTTTTATTTATCATGACAAATCAGAATTCTAAACCATAGTATACGTATATGTTTTAGTTTTTTTTACAATACTGCAACTGCTTTTAGACCTTGTCCAGGGTTTCTCAAGCAAAATTCTAATATTAAAGATCACGAACCCGAGTTTCAACACCAAGCACCAAGATCTCCAACTTCAGGAAGCACAACCCATTTATAAAATAGAACATCATGCTCCCGTGTTGTAGAGCATCATGCTCCCACGTTGCAGGGCATCCCGCTCTTAAACTGCAGGACATCACACTCTTATATTGTAGGGAATCCCTCTCTCGCACTATAGGGCATCACGCTCCCCCGCTATAGCACATCCTACTCCTATATTGTATGACATCACGCTCCCACACTACAAGGCATCCCGTTCCCGTTTTATAGGGCATTATGCTCCTACGTTGCAAGGCATCACATCCGCATTGCAGTGCATCATGCTCCCATACTGTAGGGTAACCCACTCCCACATTTTAGAGCATCTTACTCCCACGCGATAGGATATCTCACTCCCATGTTGGAGAGGATCACTTTCCCACGCTACATGGCATCTCACTCCTGCGTTGTAGAGTATCTCGCTCCAATACTGTAGGGCAACTCATTATCGCTATCAGGGCCTACCCCCTAAGGTCGCCTTGACCTCTCACTACCTTAGGTTGAAGTGTTCACCCTTCGCCCTCGTAGTAGGTTACAAGACTGTCAGGGTCTCGTCCCTATGCTTTGTTGGAGCATGCATTTCACATCTCTTGTTTTGAGAGAATAACAAATACTGTGATATCTCTGATCTAGTCTTTTGTATTTTTAGAGTGTGCAGGTTGTACAGGTTGAATGAGGAGACAAGTCCTCGGTCATGGGTATGATCTAAGGGTGTGTACACTTTAGAAAAAGCAAAAGGACGAGTTTTGTGTGTTAAAATTCAAGCGACCATAACTTTTAATCCGGGAAGAGTTACAGAACATGCTATCCCATTCCGGAATGAGAACAAAGTCATCTATAATATAAAAAAGATTTGAACGACAAAAGTTAAGAAGAGATATCGCGGGGGATAGCCACTATTGTCATGTAATAGCGAAAATGATGTCAGCATGACGACAACCATGTCCCGCACGATTGCCACGGCGCGCACTACTCGACAATATTGCCATGCGATAGTAACTATTGCCCCACGATAGCCCCACGGCCCAAACACATCCGATTTCAACTGTCATGATCATCACAACGTGGGACACATGGCAGCTTGAGGAGATATCACCTACGATAGCTAGATATCGTCTGATGATAGCGATTTTTCTATAAAAGGATGAAAACTTTGTGCATTTGAGAGAGACACCTTTTGAAGCAGTGAATCCTCATCCACCAAGCCAGAATTTCAATTCTTTTAAGAGAGGGTCATCTCCAAAGATAGAGAGAAAACTTGTGTGTAAATACGAAGATCTAAAGGAGATTTTGAAGGAGAAGGGCAACAATGCACATTCAACACGAAGGGAGAACACATTAAGAACGTCGACATCTACACTGTCTTCATCTTCACCTTCAAAAATCCTTGGCAATCTTCTCTTACTTTTTATTATCTCATAATCTCTTTTATTTTATCTTTTTGTGTCGGGAGAAGAAAAATCGTTCGCGGCGAACATCAGATTCCGAGAAAGGATTTTGTAGGAAATTTGACTTGTTTGTAACGACTAGGCCCTTATACGGTTTAGGGGGAATTCCTCACCTTTTGTGCAGCGATTAGGTCAAGGTTAGATCTAGGGGAGGCTAAAAACCATATCTGAGGTAAGATAGGTTATAGCCAGCCGATTTATGAGAGTAGGATCGATGAAGCATAAAAAAGAGATTTGTCATATTCTCCTCAATTTCTAGCGTTATAGAAATTAAACATTTTGTATTCAATTCAAAAGAAATAAAATTATGTATCTCTTTGAATTCATATCTTGATTTTATATCTGTGCATAAAATGTTTTAATTAATATTTCTCATGAAACTTTATTGCAAAATATATTGGAAGGTTCGTTTTTATAAGAAAAAACTCTTGAATTCAATATCTGCGAGCTAGCGCTTGACGGTAAAACTTACCACTAGCAGTAGTGAAGAATTATTGAATTCATACATATTCTATAATTAATATCCAATATAATCTTTACTAAACTATTAAATTAAGATTCTGAAAGTCCACCTAGTGTCAACTACCTTCACCTATGGGGGAGAATAGGTGACTTGCAGCGTTTTTACGGAATTAAAATTGTACCTGCACAAGAAAACAAAACTGCACAGCACAGAAGGGACACAAGCAATTTATAGTGGTTCCCCGATTTGGGTACATCCACTTTCCCCCTTCGACCTATCTCCCAACAAGGGACGACTCGGTCACTTCACCAACAGGATTGAAATCCAATCCTTGCACTATCGGAAGGAACCCTTCCACACGTAGGAGTCACCACTCCCACAACACGGGTTGCACCCAACCCTTACAACTAGGAACTAGCGTTCCTTTACAATAAAATGAAAATAGAATGTACAAGAAATACAAACAACTTGTGGAGACTAAGGTGTCCCTCTTCGTTCGATGACGTGTTCTTGAAGTCAACGAAGAGTCCACAACCCTAGATCTCTCTTGGAGAGAATCTCCCCGAAACCGGCGGCGGCAAGAGGGGCGGCGGCTCGGTTCTCGGGATCGGCGGCGACAACGGTGTGTGGCTGCTGTACTTTGGAGATTCAATCTTCGTAGCAAAGCTAGCAAGGTCTACCAACGGTCACACTAGGATCGATCGTCTTGATCGATTCGGAAGGGGAAGGTTTTCCCGATCAACGAATCAAAAGACAAAGGATCTCTGGTTAGACGCGTGAGACGCTACGCTTGGCTAAGCTTTTGTCGCCAGAAGATCTGGAAGAATCACGATCAAACAGCCGGCGATCTACTAGCACGAGCGGCGACGGCGGCGGAGCAGGTATCGCGATGTAGGTCACGTCGGCGGCTCGTGTATATTTTTCTGTGTTTCTGTTCAAAAATACGCGTGTATTTATACAGTAGAATACACCTTTATGACCGTTGTGGGTCCCACCTTCTGAAACCCTAATATCAGTTCAAAACAGCGCCTTAACATTTGATCCGGTCCAGCGGGATCCAAAAAATCGTCTAAGGCAAAATCGGCGAGAATCGAAAGTGATTCTCGTCGAATCGGCGAGAATCGAAGGTGATTCTCGTCGATTCGGCGAGAATCAAAGGTGATTCTCGTCGATTTTGAGTTATTGGCACACTCTGATTTAGCCGGATAGATACGGCGAGAATCAGCCAGTGATTCTCGACGATTCGGTGAGAATCACTAGTGATTCTCCCCGAATCGGCGAGAATCACTTGGTGATTCTCGTTGATTAACACTTAGACGATTTTTCGTCTTTCCTCCCATGAGCTGCTCTTTGACCCATCCTTGCTCCTTGTCTGCTCTTGCATAATCACAGCCCTGTACTTGAAAGTAAGTACACTCCAATAGAGAGAGTACACGTAGGCCAACACACTGATCTGCTCAACGAGGGATTACGTCGTGCAGACCCGTGTATATTGACCTACTGCACCATGACATTGGTGTGCACTTAGTGTGGAATAACTGCAAGCACAACTTGAAATATTTTATCAAATACATTATCTATTTACCTTAGCTTGTTCAGGAGCTTCTTCAAATCAGGTATGTTGTGGATACAATACCCAACAATCTCCCCCTATTTGAAGAAGCCTAAACCCTACAAGCTAAGGTGAATAGAGCGTATGGGAATGAAAATCATAAACTTGAAATTGAGTTGATAGAGATATTCATTACCAATACCAATTTCTTGAGAGCAAACTTGGAGCCACCTTAGCCTTAGCCGAGTGGGTAATCTCCCCCTTTTCGGCTTCTGCAAATCTGGGTCTGTTCCCCCTTGCTCCCCCTCAGTTCTTGCACCTGTGCTCACACTTGAGTTCCTGGCAGAGGCTCCCCCTAGATGCACGAGCCTGGAGCTTCTGTAGTCTTCATTCCGCATAGTTTAGCATCCCCAATTCAATTTTGAAAAGACTGAACTTGGCTTCGTCTAAGGGTTTTGTGAAAATATCTGCAATCTGCTTGTCCGTGGGGACATAACAGAGAGAGATGTCCTTGTTCTCCACGTGCTCCCGAATGAAGTGGTAGCGCACTTCAATATGCTTCGTTCTGCTGTGCGATACCTGGTTGTTGGCAATTGCAATTGCACTGGAGGAGTCGCAGTACATGGGTACTTCCTTGAACTGAAGGTCGTAGTCGACTAACTGGTTTCTGACCCATAGGAGTTGTGCGCAACAGCTGCCTGCCGAGATGTACTCAGACTCTGCTGTGGAGGTAGCTACACAATTCTGCTTCTTGCTGTTCCATGAGATAAGCCTTCTTCCGAGGAATTGACACGTCCCGGAAGTGCTTTTCCTGTCATCCCTACTCCCTGCAAAATCAGCATCTGAAAAACCTATTAGCTCGACATCATTGTTTCTCGGGTACCACAAGCCAAGATTGGGAGTACCTTTAAGGTATCTTAGAATTCGCTTTGCAGCGACATAGTGAGATTTCTTAGTGTTCACCTGATATCTGGCACAGACACATGTGGAGAACATGATATCCGGTCTACTAGCAGTAAGGTAGAGCAGGGATCCAATGATGCTTCTATATTTGGTTTCATCGAAAGGTTTACCTTTCTCATCCTTATTCAGAGACATAGTGGATCCCATTGGAGTCCTCATAGAGGTTGCATTCTCCATACCGAATTTCTTGAGGAGTTCATTTGTGAACTTCGTCTGAGAGATGAAGATTCCATCCTCAGACTGTTTTACTTGAAGTCCCAAGAAATACTTTAGCTCCCCCATACTGCTCATTTCAAACTTTCCTTGCATAAGTTTAGAAAACTTTTTGCAAAGATTGTTGTCCGTTGAGCCGAATATAATGTCATCGACATAGATTTGCACCAGCAAAATCTTGCCTTTGACTTCCCTGAGAAACAATGTCTTATCTATTTTACCTCTAGAGAACTTGTTATCAAGAAGAAAACTAGATAAAGTCTCATACCAAGCTCGTGGAGCTTGTTTTAAACCATATAGAGCTTTATTAAGAAAATATACATGATTGGGATAAGTAGGATTGACAAAACCTGGGGGTTGAGCGACGTATACTTCCTCTTTCAGGTCTTCGTTCAAGAATGTTGATTTCACATCCATTTGATAGACTGTGAATCCTTTGTGCGAAGCATACGCCAGGAACAATCTGATTGCCTCGAGCCTTGCCACTGGTGCAAAGGTCTGGTCGAATTCAATCCCCTCCTCCTGTCTGTAACCTTGAGCCCCCAGTCTGGCCTTGTTCTTTATGATGACACTATGTTCATCCAGTTTGTTTCTGAAGATCCACTTGGTGTCAATCACATTCTGCTTGTGTGGTCTGGGAACCAGCGTCCAAACGGTGCATCGTTCGAATTGATGTAGTTCATCTTGCATGGCCAAAATCCATGTCGCATCTTTGTTCGCCTTGTCAAACTTCTTTGGCTCAACCTGTGACAGGAAGCTAAGATGCAAAATCTCGTTAATAGTACCTCTTCGAGTTCTGACACCGTCACGAGGATCTCCGATGATCTGATCTCTAGGATGATCCCTCACGTGCCGGAGCTCTAGAAGTCTGGCGTCTGGAGCTTCGACTACTTCTTGGGCTTCTCCTTCTTCTAAGAGATTTGTTCCATTTTGATCTTCAACATTCCCAGTTGACGTTGAGGTGGAAACATTGACGTACTTAGGAGTTTCATCTTTAGCGGTCTCATCGAGACTCAGCTGTTCAAGTCATGCACCTGCATCTTCAAGAATACCGCTGGAAGAATTGCTGTTAAGAAAACTTCCTTCATCAAATACAACATTAATTGATTCTTCTACCACTAGGGTTTTCTTATTGAAGACCCTATATGCCCGACTGTGGGAACTATAGCCCATGAATATGTCTTCGAAGCATTTTTCACCAAATTTAGTACGCGGGTACTTCCTATTATTCAGTACATAACATCTGCAACCAAAGATCCTTAAGTAGGACATGGTTGGTTTCCTGCCTCTCAGTAGCTCATAAGGCGTCTTACGATGATGCTTGTTGATCAATGCTCGGTTTTGGACATGACATGTTGTATTGACCGCCTCTGCCCAGAAGTATCCTGGGAGAGAAGCGTCTTTCAACATAGTCGTGCAGGCTTCAATGAGAGTTCTATTTCTCCTCTTCGCAACTCCATTTTGCTGAGGAGTGTGCGGGGAGGAAAACTCATGAAAGATACCTTGTTCTTCACAAAACTCTGTCATAGCACCAGATTCGAATTCTGTTCCATGGTCACTTCTGATTTTGACCACTGAGCAGTTAAATTCGTTCTGAACCTGCTTGACAAAACTAGTGAAGATGTCAAACGTATCTGACTTTCGTTTTAAGAAGAACACCCATGTAAACCGAGAGTGATCATCAACTATCATGTTAGAAAGTAGAGACAAGAAGCGAAAAGTAGAGAACAAGCGAACAAACTTTTGAATAATTGAAATTTTATTATCCAAAAAAGATATCATTTACAAAGGTATGGCCTCCCTTATATAGAATGGAGGAGATAAGAAAGAGAGTATACAAACAATGTGGGACTAAACATTTACAGTACTGAGCGGCTAGAATAATGGAGACCGCATAGGCCGCACGGTTAGACAGATGGGCTAACCGCTCGGCAACTCCAGCAGGATAGAACAGGCCGCAGAGGAAGACCGATAGACCGCCCGGTCTACAAACCGCTGGATCAGACCGCTAAGCCGCTCGGTCAACAAACCGCTGGATCAGACCGCTAAGCCGCCCGGTCTAATACTTCAACACTCCCCCTCAAGCTGGAGCATAGATATCAATCATGCCCAACTTGTCACAAATGCGGAAGAAGGAAGTAGAAACCGGCTTGGTGAAGATATCTGCCAACTCCTTGTCAGAGGTGACAAAAGGAGTACAAATCTGTTTCTTCAAAATCTCCTCCCGAATGAAGTGACAGTCAACCTCTATATGCTTCGTTCTCTCATGGAAGACCGGATTTCTGGATATGTGTATAGCGGCCTTGTTGTCACAGAACATAGGGAGAGGACAATCATATACCTCGCCCAGGTCAAGCATGAGAGCCCGCAACCACTTTAACTCACACGTAGTTGACGCCATACTCTGGTATTCTGCTTCGGCACTGGATCTGGAAACAACCGACTGTTTCTTGCTCTTCCAACTCACGAGATTACCTCCAACAAAGGTACAAAAACCTGACGTGGATTTTCGATCGCCTTTGTCATCCGCGTAACTTGAGTCTGAGTAGGCCTCAACTCTCAGATGGCCATTCTTCTGGAAGAGTAACCCTCTGCCCGGTGCCGCTTTGATATACTCTAAAATCTTCAGGGCGGACTGAAGATGACACTCCCTGGGAGCTTGCATAAACTGACTGACCTTTCCTACAGCGTAGGCGATGTCGGGTCTAGTCACCGTGAGATAGATGAGTTTCCCTACCAAACGTCTGTACCGTGTGACATCAGACAGAGGAGGCGATTCATCCGTCCACGTTTTGTCTTCTCCAACAGTCATGGGAAGATGAGCTGGTTTGGCACCTGTCAAGCCTGCTTCTCGAAGAAGATCGAGGGCATACTTCCGTTGAGAGAGAACCAAGGAGTCAGGTTTCCGAGAGATTTCTATCCCCAAAAAGTATTTTGGGGAGCCCATATCCTTCGTGACCAAGTGCTGACGGAGGTGCTTCTTCGTCAAGTCCACCCCATCTCGGTCATCACCAGTAAGGAGAATATCATCCACATATACGGCCAAAACCACCAGTCCCGAGGCCGTTTTGCGAATGAATAAGGAGTGATCGGCCGAACTCCTTTGAAAGCCGATGGTTGCCACAATACCACTGAATTTTTCGAACCATGCCCGAGGGCTCTGCTTTAGGCCATAAATGGCCTTCTTCAAATGACAGACACGTGTCTCCTCCTGAGCAACATACCCAGGAGGTTGCTTCATATAGACGTCCTCCTGAAGATCGCCATAGATAAAGGCATTCTTCACATCAAGCTGGGAAATAGCCCAAGCCCGGTTAACAGCCACAGAAAAGAGAACCCGGATGGTGCTGAGGCGAGCAACCGGAGAGAAGGTATCAAAGTAATCAACGCCATAAGTCTGAGTAAAGCCCTTGGCCACCAGCCGGGCTTTGTAGCGATCCACAGTGCCGTCGGGGCGAAACTTCACAACAAAGACCCAGCGACAGCCAACCACATCAGTGCCCACGGGAGGAGGAACCAGGGTCCAGGTACCCCGTTCAGTAAGAGTAGCCATCTCCTCATCCATGGCAGACTTCCAATGAGGGAGAGCGAGAGCCTCCTGGTAGGTACGGGGAGTAGAAGTAGCAGAGATAGCCAAGGCAAAACACCTGCGAGAAGGAGAAAGCTGATCATAAGAAACAACAGCCGTGAGCGGGTGTTGAGTACATGCCCGCACCCCTTTGCGAAGGGCAATGGGAACATCCAGATCATCGGGAGCGTCGGCGACGGGAGCGTCAGCGACCGGAGCGTCCGTGGCGGAGAAGGCTGGCCCGGGACTAGAGAGAGACGGCAGCGGAGAGGAGGGTGGAGGGGTGGGTGGGGAGACGGACTGGGAAGGAGTGGGTGGAGGAGGAGACGAAGGTGGGAAAACGTGGAGAGGTGTGGAAGGAACGGAGATATCAGAAGGAAGAGAAGGAAGAGAAGAGGAAGGAGAGAAATAGGAAGCATTTTCGAAAAAAGTCACATCTGCGGAGACAAACTGCTTGCGGAGAAGAGGGTCAAAGCAGCAATAGCCTTTTTGAGTGGTAGAGTACCCCAAAAAGACACACTTGGTGGAACGGGGGGAAAGCTTGTCGCGGGTAGCGGAGGGAGCGTGAACAAAGGCCGTACAGCCAAAGACACGGAGAGGAAGAGGAAAAGGTTCCTGGTGGGGGTAGAGAAGGGAGAAGGGAGTCCGGCCGTGGAGGACCGTGGAGGGAATGCGATTGATGAGATAGCAAGCGAGGAGCACAGCGTAGCCCCAGTAGGAGCGAGGGACGTGCATCTGCGTCATGAGAGTACGCGCAACATCAAGCAGGTGACGGTTTTTACGCTCTGCCACCCCATTCTGTTGGGAGGTGTAAACACAAGTCGTTTGATGAATGAGGCCGTGTTGGTGAAAGAACGCGGAGAACTCATGAGACAGATATTCCTTGGCATTATCAGAACGTAAGACTTTAATAGAAATAGCAAATTGAGTCTTAATCATAAAGTAAAAAGATTGCCAAACAGAAAATAGTTCAGAGCGATCCTTTAAGAGATACACCCAGGTACATCGAGTAAAATCATCGATAAAAGTGACAAAATAGGAACTGCCCCGACCAACTGTGAGGGTAGGAGCAGGACCCCATACATCAGAATGAATAAGATCAAAAATGCGAGAGGAGCCACGGCCTTGCTTCGGTGGGAAGGAGGAGCGATGATGTTTGCCAAGCTGACACGCATCACAGTTGAGCGGAGAACTGGTGGGAGGTAAGTGGGGCAGAAGCTGACGAATAAGCCGAGGAGGAGGATGTCCAAGACGAAGATGCCACTGAAGGAGATCGGTGGAGGAGGAGTAGGCAGAAAGAGCTGAAACATCGTCGAGGAAGTAGAGGCCGCCGCTCTCAGTCCCAGTAGCAATCGTCCGCTGGGTCCTCGGGTCCTGAAAAGAACAAGTAGTGGGAGTGAATAAAACGGAGCACTGAAGTTGCCGGCATAAAGTAGTAACAGATAACAAGTTGCACGGGAACTTCGGGACATAGAGGGTATCCTCCAAGCAAAGCGATGGAGTGAGTTGAACCATGCCCGTCCCATGAACCGGAGACGGGGAACCATCCGCCACACGAACTGGGGGTAAGCGGTCATGGGTCTCAAGACGGGAGAAGCAATGAGGGTTGCCTGTCATATGATTGGTGGCACCGGAGTCAATCAGCCATTTACCTTGGGTAACGACGTGGGCACTACCTGACGTCGTGGCCACAGAGGCAGACGGCCTAGAAGAGGCGGAGGCGAAGGAGCATCACCGGAAGGGCGAAGATGAGGATGTTTCTGCCAGCAGCGGTCAACAGTATGGCCAGTACGATTACAGTGAGAGCAGAAGAACCGGGAGGAACCCCGTCCGCCAGAGGAGCTTCGGCCACTCGGGCCCCCCCGCTGAGCTTGGTGAGCAAAGGAGTCCTGGGAAGGGGGGAGGCCAACAGAGGCCGCTGGAGGAGCGAAGTAACAGCGGCAATGCGAGCCGCAGTAGCATCCAAAGTAGGATATTCCGCCTCACCCAAGATCTGCTGGCGGATCATATCATAAGAGTCGGGAAGACGAAGAAGATAACAAACAACCAGGAGTTCCTGGAAGTGTTTGTGCTGGTCGGCCAAGTCCGCGGAGAAGGGGCGATTCTGGAGGATTTCAGCCCCAAGAGCCTGAACCTGCTGATAAGCCGCAGCTGGGGACATGGAAGGGCGGGCGAAGAGGTCCGCATAGAGAGTATAAATGCGGGACGTCTGGCCCCCCTTAGAATAGAGAGCAGCGAGGTGAAACCATGCGGCCTTGACCGTCTCATCATGGCGAATGACGGGAAGGCACTCATCAGAAAGGCTGTTGGCCAGCCAGGTGCGAACAAGAGCATCACTCGCATCCCAGTCATCAAACTCAGGAGAGGTGCGAGGAGGAGGGTCATCGGTGAGGTGATGACGCTTGCGTTGAGAACGAAGGAGAAAGGTGAAAGAGCCGCTGCAATCGGGATAGTTGGAGCCCACAAGCTTGGAAAGGGTGCCAAGGTTGCCCGAAGGAGGAGGAGGAGAAGGAGCTGCAGGAGTAGTGGTGAGACCGGAGGTAGTCATAGAACCCGGAAGCAGAAGAAGCCGCACAAACAGGAGCGGTTAGAAAACAGAGGAAGCCGCGCGAACAGTAGCAGCTGGAAAGAGGCACTGCGGGGAAGAGGTCGCGCGGACTGAAAAGGCCGAGCGAACAGAAGAGAGGAGAAGAGCAGGTGACCGCGACCAAGATGCGGGAAGAAAGAGACAACCCGCACGGTCAGGCAGATCACAGCAGCGGCTAGAAGGCGGTCAAAGGCACGGCGGGGAAGAAGTCGCACGAACTGAGAAGCCCGAGCGAACAAAAAAGAGGAGAAGAGCTGGCGACCGCGACCAAGATGCGGGTGAGAAAGGAACAACCCGCACGGTCAGGCAGATCACAGCAGCAAACCGCGAGTAGAGAGACAACACACACGCGGACAGGGACAGACCGCAACGACCAGGAAGTCGGAGAGGCAAGAAAGAACAAGGAGCGCGGCGACAACGAAACAGGTCGCTGCAACAAAGAGTAGTAGGAGAAGAGAACCAAGAAGGAGCAAGCCGCGCGAACAGGTTGGCGGACAAAAACAAGCCGGGCGGATAGAAACAAGCCGCGCGGATAGAAGAGAGGGCAAGCCGCGAATCAAGTCGCAGAGCGCGGAAAAGAAGTCGTGAACAACAGAGGGCGCATAGAATCAAGAGGAAATGACCGTGTCCTCTGATACCATGTTAGAAAGTAGAGACAAGAAGCGAAAAGTAGAGAACAAGCGAACAAACTTTTGAATAATTGAAATTTTATTATCCAAAAAAGATATCATTTACAAAGGTATGGCCTCCCTTATATAGAATGGAGGAGATAAGAAAGAGAGTATACAAACAATGTGGGACTAAACATTTACAGTACTGAGCGGCTAGAATAATGGAGACCGCATAGGCCGCGCGGTTAGACAGATGGGCTAACCGCTCGGCAACTCCAGCAGGATAGAACAGGCCGCAGAGGAAGACTGATAGACCACCCGGTCTACAAACCGCTGGATCAGACCGCTAAGCCGCTCGGTCAACAAACCGCTGGATCAGACCGCTAAGCCGCCCGGTCTAATACTTCAATATATCACTAGCGTATAGGACTTGCCTCCCAAGCTATGAACTTGCATTGGACCAAACAAGTCCATATGCAGAAGATAAAGACACCGGGAAGAGTCTTTGTCTGCAATGCTCTTAAAGGTAGCCCGAGTCTGTTTGCCCATTTGGCATGCAGGACAGGGGCTATCTTTGATGCACTTGATAACGGGAGCATCCCTTACTAAGTTTTTAGAAAACAGCATACTAATTGTTTTGAAATTAACATGTGTCAATCTCTTGTGCCATTGTTCACAAAGAGATGCACTGCCTGTTGCCACTAGGCATACGGGGGTAGATGAATCTAAACTAAGAAAATTTAAGCAGAAGATATTTCGGCTCCTAATGCCTGTTAATACCGTCTCAGAAGAGGCACATGATATTATCAGGCATTTATCCTTGCAGAACTTAACGTCATAACCTTTGTCACATAACTGACTTACACTGATCAGGTTATGGTTTAACCCTTCAACATAAGCCACGTCGGTGATAGAGATTATACCGTTGGAAATCATACCGTAACCTCTGGTGATTCCTCGATCTGACCCCCCAAAGATGACTTTGGGTCCATTCGCGACTGGAGTGTAATCACGCAGCAGGCTTCTTGTCCCAGTCATATGCCGGGAGCATCCACTATCCAAGTACCATATTGGCGTTTTGGTGGCCTTTGGACATTCCTACAAAACAAAATTAATTTCCCTTAGGAACCCAATCGAACTTGGGTCCTAGATTCTTGGTTAGCATACTCCCCCTCGGGTGGTTAACCCTACGAGTGGTCGGCCTCGCATTGCTAACATAGGAAGTCTCGTTATACCTCGGATTAAACCAACAATCCACGGTAAAGTGACCGACTTTGCCACAACACCAACAGTCAAATCTGTTGTACCTCTTCCTAGACTCCTGCTTTACCCTGGGAATGGTGGGTACAGTCGGGGCCTTGGATCTGGAGGTGGAGGCACCATAGTGATTGCAGTCACATGACTTCTTCACCTTTTGTTCCTTCAGTACCACAGGCTTGGATTTTGGTGCCTGCTTTCCATTATGACCGCTAGAGAATTGACCATAATTTCCCATGTGGATTTCCTCATAAGGTGCCTTGAAGACACTCTCACCGAAGTTGCGAGGAAAAGTCCAACCATCATATCGGCTCTTTGGCTTTGCAACCGAGGGCCGGAAATGATGACCAAAGGTTGCCTCAAAGTCATGTTAGTTGCAAGGAAAGCTAGGCTTTCTGAACGCAACAGGACTGAGGGGAGCCTTTCCCTTTTCAGCAGCAGAGGCCTTCTTGGCGGCCTTATTCTTTCTCTGGTTCCTGTTTCTCCTGGATGAGGAACCAGATAACCGTACATGCCCCAAGCCAGCTCCTTTGGCCTGAGCAGAGAAGGTATCAACAACTGGAAGAACTGTTTTTGGCATAGAGAAGCTCTTGACGATCTTCCTTTCTGCCGCAAGTTGTTCTTCCAACTTGTCGACTTCCTCCTGCTTAAGATCAAGGAGCTTAAGAGACTCTGAATGCTTTGAAGTCAGGTACAGGTGCTCCTGTCGGAGAGAGATCAAACTGGTGATCTCTTCCCTTAGGGAGACACTCTCACCCTTAAGGAATTTCACTTCCTTTTTCTCAGCCTTCAATCTCTTACGGCACTCCTAGAAAGTGTTGAGTAGAAGCTCATACTTCTCGAGGAGCTCCGCTTCACGGGCCGAAAGGCTATCCTCAGGGTCATCATCCTGCGACTCAGGATCAGAGTCAGAGTCGGAGAGAGGGGTGTGAGCTTTTACCTTCCCAGTAAATGGGGGTCATTCTCCTTCTGAGTCGGAGCGACCCACCAGCCCGAAGTAGGCTTCCTCATCATCACTGGAGTCTGAGGAATCAGATTCACTCAGTGTCTTTGGATTTTTGGCGATGTAGCTCCTCTCTTTCTTCTTATCTCTAGAAGACTTGTGCTCCTCTCCCTTCCCCTTTTCTCTCTTGCCTTGGTGGCAGTCGGCCACGACGTGTCCTGGCTTATTGCATCCAAAACAAATAATGTCAGCGGAGCGATGTTTGTTCGGTTTAGAAGTATACCTGTCAGAAGAGTAATTTTTCGTCTGATGCCTGGAGGAGGAGCCGTCTCTCTTTCTTTGATTCCTCATCTTGAGGAACTTCTTGAATTCTCGGGTGATGAGGGAGAAATCTTCCTCAGACAACTCTGAGCAGGAGGAGCAAGACTCGGAGTCATCCTCCTCATCCTTTTTCTTGGCACGGTATGAAACCACACCCTTGCCCTTCCTGGAGTGAATGGCTTTTAGAGCCACAGTCTTTTCCTTGGCTGCAGCCTTCTCTGCTTCTTCTTCTGCTTTCCTGGTGTTCAGTTGAAGCTCATAGGACATCAGCTTCCCAAACAGAATTTGCGGGTCTGTTTCAGCTAGTCTGTCAAACTCTCGGATGGAGCAGATCTTTGTGTCCCATTCCTTAGTAAGGGACCTAAGGAATTTATCATTAAGTTCACCATCAGTGAACACTCTTCCATATCCTTTGAGGGCATTGACAATCTTGAGGAAGTTCTCGAAGGTGACTCCGATCTCTTCCTTATGCCCTTGTCTGAAGGCCTCATATTTCTGGTTCAGGAGGGATCTCCGATCATCTCTCACTTCATCAGTGCCCTCCATTAGGATAATCAGGCAGTGTCAGATCTCCTTTGCTGTCCTGCAGTTGTAGAAGTTCTGCATCATTGAGTCATCGACCGCGCTGACCAGAATGTTCTGCGCCTTCTTGTCAAGTCCCACCAGCACCATCTCGTCCTTGTCCATTTCAGAAATTTTCTTTGGCACTTTCTTGGTAGGATCAATGGTGGAGACCTTAGTGGGGACATAAGGTCCCTCCTCCACGATCATGAAGAGTCGAGGATCAACTGCTTCCATATAGAACCTGATCATTTCCTTCCAGATAGGAAAGTTGAGCCTGGTGCACACAGGGATCTTGCCAGTGTACTTGAGCCCGTCCATAGTAGATGTTTGCCTTCTTCTTGACACTAGTGGCAGGATTCTACTCAAGGTGTGAACCTTTTTGATGAGCAACCGGCTCTGATGTCACTTGAAAGTCTACCTAGTGTCAACTACCTTCACTTATGGGGGGGGAATAGGTGACTTGCAGCATTTTTGCGGAATTAAAATTGTACCTGCACAAGAAAACAAAACTGCACAGCACAGAAGAGACACAAGCAATTTATAGTGGTTCCCCGATTTGGGTACATCCACTTCCCCCTTCGACCTATCTCCCAACAATGGACGACTCGGTCACTTCACCAACAGGATTGAAATCCAATCCTTGCACTATCGGAAGGAACCCTTCCACACGTAGGAGTCACCACTCCCACAACACGGGTTGCACCCAACCCTTACAACTAGGAACTAGCGTTCCTTTACAACAAAATGAAAATAGAATGTACAAGAAATACAAACAACTTGTGGAGACTAAGGTGTCCCTCTTCGTTCGATGACGTGTTCTTGAAGTCAACGAAGATTCCACAACCCTAGATCTCTCTTGGAGAGAATCTCCCCGAAACCGGCGGTGGCAAGAGGGGCGGCGGCTCGGTTCTCGGGATCGGCGGCGACAACGGTATGTGGCTGCTGTACTTTGGAGATTCAATCTTCGTAGCAAAGCTAGCAAGGTCTACCAACGGTCACACTAGGATCGATCGTCTCGATCGATTCGGAAGGGGAAGGTTTTCCCGATCAACGAATCAAGAGACAAAGGATCTCTGGTTAGACGAGTGAGACGCTACGCTTGGCTAAGCTTCTGTCACCGGAAGATCTGGAAGAATCACGATCAAACAGCCGGCGATCTACTAGCACGAGCGGCGACGGCGGCGGAGCAGGTATCGCGATGTAGGTCACGTCGGCGGCTCGTGTATATTTTTCTGTGTTTCTGTTCAAAAATATGCGTGTATTTATACAGTAGAATACACCTTTTTGACCGTTGTGGGTCCCACCTTCTGAAACCCGAATATCGGTTCAAAACAGCGCCTTAACATTTGATCCGGTCCAGCGGGATCCAGAAAATCGTCTAAGGCAAAATCGGCGAGAATCGAAAGTGATTCTCGTCGAATCGGCGAGAATCGAAGGTGATTCTCGTCGATTCGGCGAGAATCAAAGGTGATTCTCGTCGATTTTGACTTATTGACACGCTCTAATTTAGCCGGATAGAGACGGCGAGAATCAGCCAGTGATTCTCGACGATTCGGCGAGAATCAGAATCACTAGTGATTCTCACCGAATCGGCGAGAATCACTTGTGATTCTCGTCGATTAACACTTAGACGATTTTTCGTCTTTCCGCCCATGAGCTGCTCTTTGACCCATCCTTGCTCCTTGTCTGCTCTTGCATAATCACAGCCCTGTACTTGAAAGTAAGTACACTCCAATAGAGAGAGTACACGTAGGCCAACACACTGATCTGCTCAACGAGGGATTACGTCGTGCAGACCCGTGTATATTGACCTACTGCACCCTGACATTGGTGTGCAGTTAGCGTGGAATAACTGCAAGCATAACTTGAAATATTTTATCAAATACATTGTCTATTTACCTTAGCTTGTTCAGGGGCTTCTTCAAATCAGGTACGTTGTGTATACAATACCAAACAGATTCCTATCAAATATTCTGAAACTTCATTTATAAACACTGATAATTTTTTTTAAGATTCAAAATTCCATAAAACCCTTATTCATCCCCCTCTAATGGCGTCGTAAGATCCAACACATCTCATTGCCACGGCTCTAAAGACCGCCCTTTGCCGCCGTAGAAAGTTGTGACACGGCCATGGAAAACCCATTGCACGGTGGCATTGACCTCTCACTACCATTGCTCGAAGCGTCCGTCCTTCGCCCTTGTAGTAGGTTATGACAACGTCAAGGTATCATCCTCACGCTACTAGTATCTAAAAAGCAATCTTAAAATCAAAACTAAGTCATACATACAATAATAGTGTTGATACCACAAATACAAGTTATTACTCAAGAAATACCACAAATAGGAACAAATCAACAAATAGATAAACAATCAGCAAAAGGCTTTCAAGACACTACATCAACACATAATTTAGATACAATTACAAAGGTACAAACATAAATGCAAATACGCCACCAAATGGGGGAAAAGTAAAAGATATAAAGCTTCGAAGATACTCTTCAACGTCAACGTCAAAACACTCATCAATCCCCGATGCAGAGTCTAGCAGCGCTGCAACTGAGCTTCCGCTCCACCAAGAAAAGGGTCCTACCCCTAACAACGACTACCTTCGGGAAAAACTCTAACGCCAAGTGACAACTTTGTAACCCGAGCTAAGCTATAAGATTCCACAAACCAAACGCCAACCTCTGGTACGACTATATCAGACTACTTGCCTCCATGGATTTATCACACATAATGAGAAGAAAAATTCTCGCACTCCACCTTCAAAAGTGCCGGGACACCGGGAATTTGCGGGGCAAATGTTAGGGTCCCCTAACAACAAGGGAAATCCTGATCGTGGATGGTAAAAGAACTCACCTATTTTTGTGGAGAAAGTGTGGTTGTCCAAAGTCAACCCCACTAGCGTCATGACCGCCATCATCACTGGGACGCACACAAGCACGTGCGCGACCACACCACCTCGTGATGCCACATGGACACATGGTCGTGTGCACGTACCCCCTTGCGTGTGCATGATAGCCTCCCCCGCACACCGCCACATGACTGCATGGCCACACGTGTTCCCTCATGTGGGAGAGGCAAGACATGCCTTACACGCGCAAGGGTTTCTGCGCCTCGCACACGCCAGTCTATGTGCCTCTCGTGCAAGGCCACACGCCTTTCACGCGACCGCAATATCACGAGGACCGCATCAATACCCTACCAGCATGCGCACGACTACAATGTAACATCCCTCAGACTTCTAGACCTCTAGGATGGTTTTGTCATGACTGGGTCATGACAAAACCCTGGGAAGTACCAAAAGGTGGGGTGAACTTGGGAATTAGTGTGTGAACCACCTTGGTCTGCAAATAGTAGAAATTCAATTACTAGTTCAGGGATGACCATAGGGCTTCACCATGAATCCATGACCCCACCACAACATCACTAACTTGTTAGAGGGTCCATCAGAGTCATAGGGACCCATAAGGGTTAATTAAAAAGGTCAAGTTGACCAAAGTCAACCCAAGCCCTGATTAGGTTAACCTAAGCTCACAAATGGCCTATTGACCTACCCTTAACCAAAGAGACACACCTAGATCTTCCCAAGCCCTAAGGGAGGCCAATGGGTCACCAAAGACCCATTGAGATCAACCAAAGAGGCTAAGTTGACCCAAGTCAACCTTAGTCCTAAAAAGGTCAAAGTGCCCTAACTAAGGGTCAAGTGAACTCCAAGATGTCCAACCAACCCTACCTAAGCCTTTCTAGACCTTAGGGGAGGCCAATAGGTCATCAAGGACCCATTGGGGTCAACCCAAATGGTCAATTTGATCAAGGTCAACACTACCCTAGTACTAGGTCAAACTAGCTCAAATGGGCTAACTCAAGCTCAAGTCCAATCCACTTGGGCTAAAACCTTATTTCGATGAATAATATGGGCTAGTGGGGTGCCATTAGGCCAGAGTAGTCATCAAAATCGGTCTTGACGACTAGGAGAGAGAAAAGCTCCATTTCTCCTTTAATGGAGGAGAGAGAAAGTGGAGAGTAAGGGCCATTCATGGCATGAAAGGCCAAAGGCCCTCTCTTCTTGCGGGAATCTTCCTCCATGGTCAGTTAGGGGAAGATTAAGGGACTTTCCAACCCTTTTCAGTGGTTGGATGCAGTGAACCCACCTTGACCGAAATCCTCCTTCAATGGCCATTAATGACATTGATGTCATGACCACTCTTCTTCCCCCTTTAGCAATCTTAAAATCATCCCAGGATCCATAGCAATCGTTTCCACTCTTTACCTGAAGGAGCCGAGCAAGTTGGTAGTGTTGTTACAGAACACCGATTGGCGCCACCATCGTCCATGGAAATCTGGCGATCGGCCCGCCTCCAGCTGAAAGTCCACCTAGTGTCAACTACGTGCACCTATGGGGGGGGAATAGGTGACGTGTGGTTCTTTTGCGGAATTTACGGAAGTACCTGCACAATAAAAACAAACGGCACAGCATACAGAAAACACAACAAATTTATAGTGGTTCCCCGACTTGGGTACATCCACTTTCCCCCTTCGACCTATCTCCCCAACAAGGGACGACTCGGTCACTTCTCCAACGGGATTGAAATCCAATCCCCGCACTAACGGAAGGAGCCCTTCCACACGTGAGAGTCAACACTCCCACAAAACGGGTTGCACCCAACCCTTACAACACGGAACAAAAGTTCCTTTACAATGAAATTAAATGTAGAGTGTACACGTGATACAAACTTCTTTTGGAGACTACGGTGTTCCTCTTTTTCCGACGACGTGGTCTTGAAGTCGATGAAGAGTCTACAACCTTGGTCTCTCATGGAGAGGATCTCCCCAGAACCAGCAGCGGCAACACGAGCGGCGGCTAGCTTCGGGATCGGCGGCTACGATGACGAGCGGCTGCTGAACTTGGAGATCCAAACTTCGTAGCGAAGCAAACTAGGTCTACAAACGGTCACTCTAGGATCGGTCGTCTCGATCGATTTGGACGTAGGAGTTTTTCCCGGTCAACAAATCGAGAGACAAGAGATCTCTGGATAGACACGTGAGACACAAGCTTTGCTAAGCTTCGGTCGCCGGAGATCACGAAGGAATCTCGAATGTTGACGGCGACCTTCGTTCCCGAGCACGACGGCGGCGGCGGAGAGGAGTCGCGGTTTTAGGGTTTTGTTGCGGCTCAGTTTCTGTTCCTTTTTCTCCGTGTCTTTACTGTTCAAAATACCCATGTATTTATACCCTGTAGATACAACAAATTTGACCGTTGTGGGACCCACAAAAGAAATCCCCAAATTCCGGTTCAAACTAGTCCAGAAGCAGAATCCGGTCCAGCAGCATCCTGAGAAAACGCCAAGTGAAAATCGGCGAGAATCGCAGACGATTCTCGACGAATCGGTGAGAATCACCAAGTGATTCTCGACGATTCGTCGAGAATCGTTTGTGATTCTCGTCGAATCACTATTGATTCTCAACGAATTTTACTTTGTGTACATGGGCTGCTTGGCCACTGGTTCGGCGAGAATTACAAGTGATTCTCGCCGAATCTTACTTGGCACCATTTTGAGATGGCCAGAAGGAGTCGGCGAGAATCACTGATGATTCTCGTCGATTCGGCGAGAATCACTAGTGATTCTCGCCGAATCGGCGAGAATCACTTGGTGATTCTCGTCGAATTTGCCTTGGACGAATTTTCGTCTTCCACCTAGGAGCTGCTCCTTGATCCTCCATGCTCCTTGTCTCTTCTTGCATATGAACGGCCCTATACTTGAAAGTAAGTGCACTCCAATAGAGAGAGTACACATAGGCCAACACACTGATCTGCTCAACGAGGGATTACGTCGTGCAAACCCGTGTATATTGACCTACTGCACCCTGACATTGGTGTGCACTTAGTGTGGAGGAACTGCAAGTACAACTTAAGATGTTTCGTCAAATACATTGTGAATTCATCTTAGCTTGACAGGTGGCTTCCTCAAATCTAGGTAATCGTGGATACAATACCCAACACCAGCTCTCCCAACAGGTCCTCCTCTACTCCTCTCTTCATGGGCTAGAATATTAGATCCTTTATGAGAGAAATCGGGCTCAATTGAGCCCCATCGGGTGAGAGAAATTCTGGATTTTCATGTCTTTTTATACCTTGCAGGTTTGTCGGAAACCGCTCCTCCGGCGGCCGTGTCGCCGCCCGGCGATAACCCCCACCTCAACGGAGGTGGTGGCGGTGGTGGTCGGCCAGAGAGGTGGCTGGGTGGCCGGCAAATGGACATGGAAGGTGCTGCAGGTCGGGATGATCGCAGCCATTGACTGGAGGAAGAAGAAAGCCAGGAGCCACTCGATCATGCTTTAAGATTCGTGCAAATGAATATAAATTAAATCATTTTATTTTATTTTCTGTCATAGTTTTTGGGTTGTTTTAAATTAATTATTAAAAATACTTATGTCCCCATATAGTAAAAGTAGTCAACATGGAAGTTGTAGCCCTAGGAGTCTAGTTTATTTTAAAATTAGTTTGAACCAATTTGGAGTTCATGTCAAATCACAACACTCATTTTGGGGAGATCTATACCTAGGCTTGATCCGAGATTATTTTGAGTGCCCTCATCAATCCAGCCATCCAAATGACTTGAAATTTGGTCTGGGGGTCACCCTGATCTATACCTACAACATATCCAAAAATGAGAATTTTTGGCGAACATTTTCCTATAGTTTTTGTAATAGTTTAATAACCCTTGTATGATTTAATTAGAGGGTCTAATGACCTCCAAACCATCCCAAATTTTGGTGAGTGGTCCTTTGGGTCAATATAGGACTCTGTATAAATTTCATCCCATTTGGAGATGATTTGGTTTGGAATTTGGTAAACCCTAGCTTAGGCCAAAAAGGTTAATTAGGTTAAGATGTCCCTTGTGATGTTGAGTTACCAAATCACCTCAATAGAGGTTGAAACTTAAGTCACTGATTTATTATGACCTTAAACACCCTCACATGGAGTTTGGGGTGGATTAGGGTGGATTTGCCCTAGAACCCTAGTTTAAACCCTAAGGATGAACTTTGGGGGTTTGTGAAGGACATGAGGTGATATATCCTTGTATGGACTTGGTGTTTAGTCCATGTGATCTTAGGTTGGTGAAATGCCCTAGGAAGGGGTTTGGTTTTATATAATTTTTGGACAATGACTTATGGTACTCTCTTCATTAACTCTAATTATCTAAATTACCTTGAATTTAGAGGTTATTACACTTATAAAAATCTGTGAATTTTGGTGTACACTAATATATTACTATCATATAGTGTTCATAAATTTTGGGAGATCATAACTTAAGGAAATTTAGTACTTTATGTTCAAATTACCCATGACCTAACATTTGGGAAAATTTAATAAATGCCAAATTAATTAGGAAAATTACAAGTTTCTGGATTTAGGCTAAATGTGTCATGATAGACCCACAATAATTATCTCAGGGCCTTTGGATGAAAATTTGGAGTACCTCCTGTCATATGCATCATATAGCTTAGTTTGGTCTGCATATAGTAAACTGTGAAAATGTGATAACATGAGCAATGGACATGGGGAGATGAGGTTATTAGTTTACTGATCCTTGTAAAGTGAAAAAGAAAAAGAGAGCTTCTTTAGAAGTCAAGATGAGGAGAGTGATGGGTTGACTAATGTTGAGAGGTGCTCGGGATCGATGAAAATCGTCTTTCCTGTGGAGAGAGAGAGTTAAAATACATTAGGGTTAGATCTAGAATAATGTTAAAAGGGATCAGGAATTGGGTAATAACCAATAATACTAAGTACATTGCGAAAGGGAGCTTTGGGCTTCAGCATATCGTAGTTTCTAGTGCCCTCGAGAGCACTTCACAGAGAATGTCTTAGACAGACCAAGGTTAACGTAAGCCATAAGACTAAATGAAATACAAGAGTAATTAGAAATACTCTAGGATTATACTTACACTCACACTCCCCGGTGTTGTGGGAGTTAGGTTGGGACTCACGAGCGGTAAGCTCGGTGGTTTGGTGATGGGCAGGTTAGCCCGACAAGTCAATGACTCGGTAGATATTTGTGTCAGACGGGTTGGTCCAGGAAGCTTTGCCTCGGTAGATATTTGTGACGGACGGGATAGTCTGGGGAGCTTTAGCTCGGTGGGAAATACATTAATGTTGCATGTGCATAAGTATAAAGTGGTGGGTCTTCGGTATTGGAGGGTCGTCGCACCGACACCAATACGTTGACTCGACAAGTGTGGTTTAGCACTTAGCCAAATAAAGTCTGGTGCGCCAGCCGGCAGGAGTACACGGGAGCTCCGCTTAGTGCACCAACGTTAAGGCGTACGATATGTCTGACTGGTAGTGCTGATACCGGTTTAGAGGTGGGCGATACCCAACCTACCGCTTCTGTTTGCTACTACGGAGGTATCCTGTGAGTTTAGGCTCCAGAAAGGGGGAACTAAAGGTCTGTGTACACAAAGTCGAGTGTGTAAGTTGCACTTACATGTTCATACCATAACATACTTGCATGACATAACATCAGCCTTGCATATAACCCTTGATACCTATTGAATAAATTAGTATGAGACTCTTTATACAGTAGGCCTTGCAAAACGATGCCTTAGTCTATAAGTTTGTATGGACATTCCTATAGGTCATGGTTACTTAGTTTACCTTCTCATATTATACTTGCTCACCTTTTTCATGTGTATTCTTATATTGCTTACCTACTACTACTTACATATACTTGCTCTGTTTATGAACTCATGATAGACTAGCTCCACCGCCACATGCTTACATTTGCTACTCTCCACCTTCATTACCTTCTCTTTCCTTCTCCCCGCTCGATGCCCAGGAGCCATGGGGGTGGAGTGAGGGATGATAGGACTTAGTCTTTTAGATTAATGGTCATTGACCAAATCATTTTAGGGGATCGTGGAGCCAAACCAGGAGATGCAGCCTCATAGGTCGGTGTGCTTGGAGACGGGACAGTCTAACATGGGAGTTCAGCTAGTAGGGACAGCGAGTCCCGATCATTAGTAGATATTATAGATTTGCTTCCGCATTGAGTGACTTGGAGTGAGGACTATGATGTATCGGGCATGAGACCTTTTTATTAGTACTTGATTTATTATTACTGTGGACTCTCCCTTCATTGAGATTTATATATGTGATTTTGGTGGACCAATATTTGGGTTTCTTTTACTCTTGTACTTATTCTACTCTTCTGCGATCGGTATGGCCGACAGAATCGGCATTTTGTAGTGACGACCTTCCCGGGTGTGTTAGTGTCACCGCAAAGCGGCAGTTCTATGCATAATACCCGGTTGGTTAAAAAAATGGGTCTTACATACAATGATGCACACGGCCGACCCTTCGCGTGGAGCCGTAAGGTCCGCATGGGCCCTATGTACATGACTCGAAGAGCCGCGTCTGACCTTTGCACGCGACCGCGAGGGCCTCACATGTCCCTCCGCGCACGGACGCCATGACACAGCTAGGGGTGCCCGTAAAAACAGGGCCCAGGGGGCGTGCCCGTCCCGGTAAAAGCCCGTCTATGCTCGGGCCCAGGCTAAGCCCCCCCCGGGCCCAGGACGGGCCATGGGGCCTAACAAGGCCCGATATATATGCATTTGCCCGGCTCGGTACCCAGCCTGGGCCGGGCCGGGCAAAGCCGGTTTCCTAGGCCCGGGCTAAGCCCGGGGCCGGGCAGGGCAAATCCCGGTTTCTAGGCCCGGGCTAAGCCCGGGCCGGGCCCAGCCTGGCCCCTTTGGATCAACGACTCTAAGAGCCGTTGATAACAACGGCTCTTAGAGTCGTTGTTCCCAATGTTGCCAGCCCTATTTAATAGGGCTGACAGCTATAATAATATATTAATTATTAAATAATTAATTAATAATTATTAAATAATTAATTTAAAAATATTAAAAAAATAAATCTTTTCCCCCCCACTCCCACACTCTCATCCTTCCCACTCCCACTCCTCCCAAGTCTCACCCCCCCCATTATTTTTACGTCGAATATGTCATCGACGATGGCGTCTTCATCATCATCGGTCGCTCACGAAGTGGTGGAGCACAAGCATACGGCGCTAGTTTGGGAATATTCTAACAAAGTGAAAGTCTGCTCCGAGCATAAGGTGAAGTGCAAGCAATGCTCAAAATTACTTACTTTTAGTGGCAACTCGACACTAGCACGACACATTTAGTTTTGCACTGCCAAACAAGCTCCTCCTGAGTCCAGCCAGGAGAAATTATCTACATCTTGACAAATATGAACATACGATCAAGGTCAGCAGCGGGAGGTGCATGTGAAGAACGTCATCAGTCGTGGGTTGTCGTTCAGCCACTACGATGAAGAGCAAGAAATCGAGTACATCCACCAGGGGCTACAACCCAAATATCATCAAGTAAGTCGATCTACCATTAGACACGACGCACTTAAATGTTATTTAGAAGCTAATCAATCTTTAATTAACTATTTTGAAAATTTTGAGGGTCGAGTGAGTTTAACGAGCGACGTTTGGACAAGTAGTATCAAATTAGAATTATCATATATTTCTATCACTTGTCACTGGGCCGATCCCGTTTCTTGGGATCTAAATAAGTGTATAATATGTTTTGAAGGTTTCGAAGTCTCGCACACCGGTGTAGCGATTTATCAAATTATTTTAAAATGTTTGCGAGAATTTAAAATAAAAGATAAAATTATGAGTATTTAATTTGGCAACGCCACAAATAATACCACCGTAATTAAGTGGTTAAAACATGATTTAAAACCTATGTTAAACCGTGTTTTTTTCATACTCGTTGCGTCTGTCACGTTTTAAATTTGGTCGCACAAGATAGTTTAACATATATGGAACCATACATTAATAAAATACGTTTAATATTACAATTTATTTATAGTTTTAAACAACAACGACAAGATTTTAAAAAATTTGTAAACGCCAAAGGTTGAAAATTTTTGAAACATTTATTTGATATGTCAATTAGATGGAACTCGACATTTACAATGTTAAAACGAGTGATTCGTCAAAAAACAATACTAATGGAATACTATACTATGTTAGATCAACTTGAATTAACCAAGTCTGATTGGGCTGTTTTAGAAAATTATATGGATTTATTAGAAGTTTTTTATACTGTGACAAATTCTCTATCTAGTGTATATTATCCTACTAGTCCGCTAGTTATTGAAAATATTGTTAATATTTCACAAAAATTAAACTATTTTAAGCAACACGCAGGATGGAGTATTTTAATAGAAATAATGGAAAAAATTTTTAAAATATTATAGAGAAATCTCAGTCATGTTTTCATGCGCTGCCGCTTTGAATCCTCTTTTCGATGTAGACGGCGTAGAAAATTTTATAGAAGAAATAAATAATAATTTAGGCGTAAATATCAGTGATTCGGATTTGGATAATCTTAATATTTTAAATTTTAACACTATTTTTACTGAATGTTATAATTATTATGATAATTTATACGGATCGCGGCCCCGAGAGGACCTGTCGCGACCAAAAACACACGATAGTTTTAAAAATAAAATGTTTGAGTTAGCTTCAAGGAAAAAAGTGCGCACCACATCTAGTAGTTTAAATGAATTAGGATTGTACACAAAAACCCAATTTTGTGATTTATGAGTACGGACGAATTAGAAAATTTCGATATTTTAAAATGGTGGAAAGGTAAAGTAAATACTTATTATATTATGACTTATATGACCCGAGATTTACAAACGATTCAAGCTAGCACGGTAGCTTCGGAGTCAGCTTTTTCTCTTAGTGGCAGAGTGTTGAACGAGCGAAGAAGTCGCCTAAGCGAATAATCGCTCGAAATCTTCATATGCTACAAGGACCACTTAAGATGTGATCTAGAGCAAGCAACATATTTCACTGATCGAGGATAGCTCGTCGGACATGAAAAATGAGATGGATGTGATCAACTTAAATTAATTAAAGCTTAAAGATAGCGAGACAGATTTTTGAAATTTTGTAAATTTTTAAAGTGACGGTCCGACGGACATGTAATTTTATTGTATTTGTAATTTTGAATTATTCAATCACAATTATTTTTTTTCAGTGTATTTTTAATTTTTTATACTTCCGTTCAACATTAATAAAATTATTATTTTTTCTTTCAAAATATGAAAGTAATCGTATTGTTTTTCAAGTGCAATATGAAATTAATCGTATTTTTTCAGTGTATTTATAAATTATCTTTAAATTTTTAATAAAAAATTAATTTTAAAAAAACCGGGCCCCGACTAAGCCCGGGCCCGGCCAGGCCTGTCCAGGCCCGGCCATGGGGGCCTTAGTAGGCCCCCTCCCGGAGCCAGAAGCCCGGCCCAGCTCGGCCCGGCTATAATCAGGGACAGGGGCCGGGCCCGGTTCGGAAAGCCCGGGCCCGGGAGGCCCGGTTTAGGCCCGGGCCCGGGGGCTTTATGAACACGACTAGGCACGACAGACCCTTCGCTCGTGGCCGCATGGGAGGTTGCCGCCGCGCGACCACGCGGACGGGCGGCCTTCTAGTCGGTCGCATTGTCGCGCCTGGCGGTGCACTCGGCCAGCCTCATGGTGGGGCGCTCCGCCGCACACCTTGACCGCCCGGCTGACCCCTCCACCGACCGACCAGGTTCTGCCGCCAGCCGACCACTTCATTATCACCGGCCGGTCCTCTATCTTTTGATCACCGACACACGATCTCCACCGTCCAAACGCCTTGTAACAACCTTTCGTAACCACCCATCATGGGGGTGTGCATAGCCAAAAATAATAACCGTTGTGCGCATAGTAAATTCCTAAAAAAATACGTGACATGAATTATAACAAGGCCGCACGCGCGAGCAGGCCGCGCAGGCCGCGCGCGCGCGGCAGGTTGCCTGCGCAGGCCGCTCGAGCGGGGTTTTGCGCGCGTGCGGGCTGCAGGCGCGCGGTTTGCGTGCGCGGGTCGTGTGGCGTGCAATGCCCCTGCTATGTTCATGCTCGCACGGGCGCCCACTTTCACGTGCCACTTGGGTTGCTTGGTCGCGCTTTTCTTGAACTTTTGATTTTTGCTCCGTGCAGGTCTCAAAGCGCTCCTCCGGCCCAATGCGTTTGCGTTCCTCTTTGACTGAATATGGCGTGGATATTCTGAGGAAAAAGTATGGGCTGCCTACTGATTTGGAAGTGAGGATCCCGCATCCTGAGGAGCGGGTTCAAAATCCTCCTCATGGCTGGTTGACGATTTGCGAAGTTTCTTTGAGGTCCGGCTTCCGTTTCCCGTCGTGTGAGGAGGTGGTCGAGATCTTGAGGTTTTGCGGGGTACCTATTTCCCAGTTCGTCCCGGCCGGGATTGCTCGGATCATGGGCTTAGTTGCTTTCTTCCGCGAGCATGGAGGCCAGTTTTCTCTGGACCAATTTTGGGATTGGTGCGATGTTTGTTCCGATGGCTGTGAGCGTGTGGAGGTACGCAACAACAAGGCCTGGTTTGAGTTTGAGGCCCGCAAAGACCGTCCTCATGGCAACACTTTGTTCGGATATGTCAAGAATTCATGGGGTCTTCCTGAAGTGTAGGATATGCTTCCCGATCGTTGCCGTCGTGTGAGGGGAAGGAGAGGGACTTTTCCCCGGTGCTTGGGTTTTCTGAGCCTCGTGAGTTGGCCAATCGTCTGTTCAGTATTTATGTTTATGTGGAGGAGAAGCAGTTGGTGCAGTGTGGTATTTCGGCAGACCCAGACAGGCCAGCAGAGACTTCTCGAGGAGGGGATCGCAAGAGGAAAGCGGTGAGGGCGCCTCCTGGCGACCTGGATGTGGTGGCAGTGACGACCTCTGATGCTTGTCATGATTTGACTCCTGAGGTGCAGATACTTACTTCCCCAGTCCCCCCGACGTCTGTTGGTGTAGCTGCTTCGTGGATGTCCTCTTCCTTAAGGGCGATGAGCGATGCGGTATGGACTTGGTTTGTTTCCAAGGCTTTTTCCCTTATCATCTTTTGCTAATAAAGGCTAACTTTGTTCTTTTCTTTTTGTGCAGATAGAGACCCAGGCGCAGATTGCATTGACCTGGAATGATCATTACGTGAGCCTAAAGGATGGGTACCTTACTCTTCAGGAGAAGCTTCGATCGACGACGAGTTCGCTTGCCTCTTTAAGGGAGGAACATGACAGGGACATTGCGCGGTTCCACCGAGTTGGTTCGGAGCTGAAGTCCGAGCTAGAGAATGCTCGTGCGGCTTTGGAAGTGGAGAAGACTTTGGTGGAGCGGACCACTCAGATGCTGAAGCATTCGAAGGAGGAGACTTCAAGCTTGGGAGCCCAGTTACAGGCGGCGTAGGAGGAGGTCTCAGTCCTCGAGACTCAGCTTTGAGCAACGAAGGCGCAGGTGGAGACGCTATCCTCTGATGACCATGCGTCAGAGCTGAAGGCTGCAGGGCTCGCGGAGTACTTGGAGTCGCTGGACTATATGCGTGATCGTAGCCTGATCGCGGAGGAGGTTCGTGACGATATTTGGTATAAGGAGGTGGAGCCTCAGATGGATGATATACGCGAGTTGGCACTCCGACGCGGTGTCTCGAAGGCTTTTCGCTTTGTTAGCAAGAGCCCGGGGTGTGATATCTCCACCTTCAGTTTTGCAGATGTTTCTGAGGATGAGCATTCTGATACTGAAGACGAGTAGTTGTACTTTCGTAATTGTATGCTTACGTTTGATTGTACTTTGCTCTGCACCTTATTTGGGCTTGGTTGTTTTTGCTGATGGTATTTGTATCTTTCCAGCTTTGCCTTATTATGACATCATTATCATTTCTATGTCTGTCGGTAGTTTGTTTGTATTGGATTGCTTTTTTACCTTGCATAGCTTAGGTTTGTGTCTCATGGTGAATGAATGACGTTTGCCGCTGAGTTTGCACGAGGGTTGCTCGCGGCTTTGCTTGTGCAAGGGATGCTTGCGGCTTCTTCGTGAGGGGGGTAGACCCTCATAGTGTGGCGTGAGGGTTGCTCGTGGCTTGGTTGCGCGAGGGATGCTCGCGGCTTTTTCGTGAGGGGGGCAGGCCCCCACGTTGTCGCGCAAGGGTTGCTGGTGGCTTAGTTGCGCGAGGGATGCTTGCGGCTTCTTCGTGAGGGGGGAAGACCCCCACAGTGTCGCACGAGGGTTACTCGCGGCTTAGTTGCGCGAGGGATGCTCGCGGCTTCTTCGTGAGGGGGCAGGCCCCACGGTATTGCGCGAGGGTTGTTCGCGGCTTAGTTGCGCGAGGGATACTCGCATCTTCTTCGTGAGGGGGGCAGGCCCCCACGGTGTGGCGCGAGGGTTGCTCGCGGCTTAGTTGCGCGAGGGATGCTCACGGCTTCTTCGTGAGGGGGGCAGGCCCCCACGGTGTCGCGCGAGGGTTGCTCGCGACTTAGTTGCGTGAGGGATGCTCGCAGCTTCTTCGTGAGGGGGGCAGGCCCCCACGGTCTTGCGCGAGGGTTGCTCGCGGCTTACTTGCGTGAGGGATGCTCGCGGCTTAGTTGCGCGAGGGATGCTCGCGGCTTCTTCGTGAGGGGGGCAGGCCCCCACGGTGTTGCGCGAGGGTTGCTCTCTACTTACTTGCGCGAGGGTTGCTCGCGGCTTAGTTGCGCGAGGGATGCTCGCGGCTTCTTCGTGAGGGGGGCAGGCCCCCACGGCGGCATGCAGGAGAATGTAAGTACTCAATCCGACCGTCGGAGAACGCAGGTGCTCAATCCGGGTGCCGGAGAGCGTAAGTGCTCAATCCGGGTGTAGGTGCTCAATTTGATTGCATGACCCAGTCTGGACAAACTGTTGTATTAATAAAACAACAAAAAGTTTGTTCTCGCAAACCTGAGCTTGAGGCTTTTACAACTTCAAATAAGTAAATGAGTGGAAAAAAGGAGATGGCTCAAGGATGGAAGTGGCGGGAACGGGATTGGAAGACATCCATAAGCGATTGCTGGAGTATTGCGGTGTAGTCAGACTCAGCTTGGATGACTACGAACTGCACGTCATAGTAGGCCTGTCGCGATGCTTCTTCAAGAGTGACTGGGAGAGTGATGGCGCCCATAACTGGTACTGGAGCGTCCCCTGAAACATGTGCACTCGGATGCTAGTTCGAGGCTGCCCGTAGTGAGCTTGAGGTTGAGTAATGTGGATAGAAACAACACATTATCGGCAACCTCCCTGTCCACAAGGACCTGACTCAATTCAGTGGATGTTTCGCCAATTCTGATGGTTATACACCTCATGCTCTGACTAGGAGGTGATTTCTTTTTTGGTAAAATTTGATCAACCGCCCCTAGACTGGTTAGTCACTGGATTTCTTCCTTCAGTCGATTGCATCCATTGGTGCTATGACCTCGTCCCTGGTGGTATTCGCAGTACTTTGACAAATCTCCTCGACCGGGAGCGAGCGGTCTGGGCCTGCGCAAGGCTGGATGGTTGCGAACTGCTTCAAAGATCTTGCTCTGAGGGGCATTGAGTGCAGCAAGCTGGCGCAGCTTCTGCTGATTGCAGTTTTTCTTGTGATCAAGGTACCCATTGTTCTCTGGCTCCCTTTTCTGGACCTTATTTGGACTTGGATTTTCTGGTGAGGGATCTCTATTTGTGGCAAACCTTTTGATGAAGAGAGTTGCGAGCTCAATGTAGCTGCTTATCCTTTCCTCTCGTAAAGAATGAACCCAGGCTCGAGCTTCCCCTTTCAATGTTGTCGGGAACGTCTAGACCATTAATTGATCTGAAGCATTGCGCGCGTGCATGACAGCTTCGAAACATTCGACGTGTGTCCATGGGTTGCTGGCTCCGCTGAAGTTGTGAATTTCAATGTCGTCTTTCGGGTCTGGTTTTGTTCCGGAGCCAAATGAGCCGCAGTTAGGCAGGTGTTTACTTGGCCCAGGGTTCGTGGTCGAGGCATCGAGTGTCGCCATGCTTCCGGGATCCCCCTTATAATGAGGATTGTCGAGGTGGTGATCATGCATCTCCTGGAGTGGTGTCACGGGCGCGGGGGAGCTATCTGTGCTTGAGAACTCCTTCTCAATATCGTATTCCTTATGTGGGCAGTGTCTGGTTGAAGCTGAGGGTTCTCCTGGTGGTTGTACGTCGGCTTGCTTGAATGGATGATAAGCTCTCAACAGGTGGGATGTCGGATGCTTCTGCGTCGTGCCTGTGCGGGCGGTACTCAAAGGGGGATGTTCTTGAAGCGAACGTTGCCCCCCAGTCCCCCGGGGGTCACGGCGACAGTTGTCTCCACGACGCTTGACTTGACGCCGCTCTTCTTGTCTCTTGATGGCTTGTTCCTCTTGTTGTGGAGCTTCTTGGGCCGGATGATAATTTGGCTGCGGCAGGGGGATGACTGGTGCCGCTAATCTTCTGAGTAGAGTGAACATTTCGATCTGTTGTTACTCCATTTGGCGGACGCGTCTCTCTAGGGCGTCAACAGTCGTGTACGCAGCTTTTGCCTCTTTCGGCACGCTCGCTAGCGAGTGGGTGCGTGCTGGTTTGGTGGGTCCTCCGAGGATGACTCTTTCAGCAGCGTGGGCGCCTCTTTTTGCCATTGGAGCGGGATTTTGAAGCGGCTAAGCTGGTGATCTAACTCCTTCGAAGGATGTTGGGAATCGTGTTCTCACAGACGGCGCCAAACTATTGCGGACTAACTCGATGCCCCGATCGGGCCGGATTTTTTCGAGCCGTCTTAGCTCACGAGGCGGTCGAGCACGCACACAAACAATGAAAGTAGAAAGTTGACACAAGATATGATGACGTGGAAAAACCCCTTAAACGGGTAAAAAACCACGTGACCGGGTCTGTGCCGATCAAATTCCACTAGATTTTGGTGTTTACAGCGTGTTGGAGAATTGGAGCGACAGGCCGCTCCCGTTATAGCTTTGGGTGAGAGAGAGGAACTACGACTCCCGGCGGGCAACAGGCTGCACCGCGAGAGTAGCTTGAACGTTGGAGTGCGTGGAGACGATCCTGGTGCTCTAGCGCTTCAGGTTGCGTTCGCTGGATGGTTCCGGTCTCCCTCCTCCTTTAGCTTTAGCTGGGACTTGGGCATTTTCCTGGCTGGTGGTCCTCTGGCGGCTCGTGGTGGCTCGCGGTGGCTCGAGGTGGCTGGAGATGGCTGGAGAGCTCTCACCTGAAGAGATAGAAGGAAGCTCTGGGCCGGGAGAAAGTGAAGAATGAAGAGCCTCTGGGGTCCTTTTATAGCCTCCAGGGGAGGATCATGGCGGGCCCCACCACTAAAGTGGTGGGTTAGTGGGTGGTTACCCTCTCGATTGGACGGCGAGGAGAGCCTCCACCCGATCGGACGTCGGGGAGATCGCCAACGGCTGGGGGCCGCCACTGCTGCGGGCGGGTGGTGGCGGGCGGCGGCAGCCTGGCCGGCGGCCGGGTGGCGGCGGCCTGGCGGCGGCGGCGGCCTGCGGCGGTTGGGGGCCGACGGCGGCGGCCGGCGGCGGCGGTTGGCGGCGGCGGCCGACGACGGTTTTCCCCCATGGAGTGAGTGGCGGGCCCCACCCCCCATGATTTCCTCCTCATGAGAGTTCATGGAGGGGGTGGGCCACCCATGACCCATTTTTGGGGGAGATCATGAGGGGCTTTTCTCCTATAAATGAAGGTGGAACCCATCATAATTTGAATTGTGTAGGTAAATATTATCTAATAAATGTTGTGTTGGTTTTTTTGTACATAAGTTGAACAACACATCATATGTGCGCAGCAAAAAAAATTACAAAAAATCCTGAACAATAAAGATCTTGTGATATCCATGAATAAAAAATAAGTAAACAACAAATGTATAGTACCTTTATGGGATTGCGTGTTTACTCAACCAAGATGCTCCAAAGATCTGCTCCAAAAAGTCTGTCTCAGCAGCAGACGGCAAAGTTCGCGCAGAAATAGATCCATGACTCTACATGTATCCACACGAGTGGTAGAGAACCCCAAGGTCTTGTCCCACAAGAACTGGCTCAGAGAAAGAATGTTCTATGCGTCTCCACGAATTGCTAGATTCGCTTCCAAAAAAGGCGGCGACAAGAAGAGGTCATGATGGATTCTAGGGTTCGGCTTGCTCTCATATAAGTCAAGCTGGAAAACCCTTTTTCCAGTATATTTATATCTAAGGATATCAAATAGACAAAAGCCATCACAATCCTCAAGAACTCAACTTGCGTTTATATGCATCGACTTGTAGTTGACGTGTGTCGATAAGAACTCGACACAACGTCTGGAAGCACTCGGCGGCACTCGACGCAACTTATGTCGGCACACAGTCAACGCACTTGCGTCGAGTAGAATTCGACTTGTGTCGATATCTACTCGACATAGCGTCAACAAGGACCCTCTTCGACTTTGAGCTTTGCTGTGTCGATAGGAAGTCGACATGCGTCAATACGCACTTGATGCAACCTGTCAATTATTTTTTTATGTTATTGTATTGGTCCTTTACTCATATCCCATATGAGTGATACTAACATAATCCTTCCTCCAATTTCTGTAAACACTCTTGCATGCAATCCTATAGAATCATATCGTATTGATAGTGAGACTAACTGTTTGACTACTTGCAGATCACCATAAAAACACTAACATATTGAATATTCACTTCAAAGAAGTATTTTGAAGGCTTCTCTAGAAATTCAGTGTCACTTACCTGACCTTACTCAAGGTGAACTGCCACTTGCAGGAAGATGTGTAGATTCAGAGTTTGGTGCATGAGATGTTGATGATTTTATACACCCAGGGACATATGGACATATGACAAATCATCAACAAATAAATATTAATAAAAAAATATGAGCTCTGTTATAAGTGAAGGGAGTAGAGCAAATGAAACGTCCGCATTAATAGACATTATAACAGACCAATTATAAAATACTCACATGTAATATATTTTTAATAGGTAAACAAAATCAATAAATTACCTAATATTTTCTGATTATATATTTAAAATTATGCATCTAAATCTTGGCTATAAGGAATGCATACGTGTGACATTTAATGATGCAGTTGCATATGAAGAATAAAATAAAATGTTGCAGTTTAAATTTAAATTTGTAATGATTTTGTAGTTCTAAAATTAATATTTGGGTATCATTAATGGTTTACCTAAGTACATATAATATTTCATTTATCATGTATTTCTATTATTTTAACATAATTTTAGTTCATATCAACTAGATAAATCTATTTCACTACTCAAATAATACAGCAAATATAGTTCTTCCAACTAATTTAATCAATTTCTTACTACTCAGCAAAATAACCAATTTCCACCAGTGCAATTAAGTCAAATTGAGCCATAGAAATAGGAGAGAAGAGGAAATAGAGTAGTTTTAGGTATGTGATTTTATTATAATTTTCTAATATTAACTAGTTTAATTAATTTAAATAAATGAAACGAAGTGTAATTAAGGGATAGAAGCAGTCCAAGTTAGAGAGCAGAAGTGTAATAATATATATATGATTTATTTCCAAGAGTTTATAAAGTTTTAAAATGTATCTACAAGGAAATTCATATCCTTTTTTATTTTACTCTTATAAATGTATTCCTAAAAAAAGAACAAGCTTAATATAGAAACCTCTGGGAAAAAAAAGGCAACGACTCCGCAAAGTCTAGCGATTCAAAACGGATGGGTCGGGATTTAAGGGCAGAAGTGTAATTCTCCGAAGAAGCGAGACCACATTCGTGGTTAGAATAAAAAAATTAGACATAACGCATACATGTGAGGAAGACGCGCTGCTCAGAAGCTCTCGGCGTGGGCAACAGGAACCGCGGCAATATATATATATTATATATATATAAAATAGAGAGAGAGAGAGAGAAAGAGGAAGGAGAGAGAGGACTCTTCTCGCATTCTCGCTCATACTGCGACGGATCTTTGGATCATTTTGTAACCATGCATTGATCTGTAAGGAGCCCTAATCGTCCTCGGCCGCCTTACAAACCCTAATCCCATCCCTGACTCTCCGCCGCCACCTTCCACCGAAACCCTAACCTAACCTCTCGATGGCCTCCGTCGTTGATCATTCCTCTTCCCACGGCCCGCCTCGGCCAGCCCGCAACGCGCAGGCGGCCTGGTCGCATATCGTCCGCGGGGAGCACGAACAAAAAGCTGTTTCCGCTCCCTCCTCTCCGCCGGCCACCGTGATTACTTCGCGGGATTCCTTGGAGCGATCACTGCAGAAATCACCTCCCGATTTCCAGCCGACAATGCCTTCTGAGAACCCGGATCATGTTAACGACGGCATTGCCACCGCCTCCGCCTCCAAGGGAAAAAAACTGGTCTGGAACGTACCATCGAATGGGTCGACAGAGGGGGGATCCGTCATGGACGCCGCTAGCTGGCCTGCACTCGCAGACGCTGCCAAGGCTTCTCCGAAATCCTCGTCTTCCGATTCCCTTAAAGGCCTCTCCGACGGACCAGTCTCCGGTCATCTGGTGAGATATCGATTACCTTTTTTCTGTATTATGCAAACAAAATGTGGATTATGCATCGTGTTTTGTACCAGGTGCCCCAGTCTCCATCCTCTAAGCCCGTTTCTACTACTCCAAATCCTAGTTTCCCCTCAAACTCATCATCTTCTGGGCGACACAAACCCATGAAGCACTTTGCTGTAAACACTGCTAGTGATGGTAGAACAATATCAACAACACTCACAGACAAGCCATCCAGTGGCAATGGCGGAACACCTAATGGTGGACTAGCTACATCATCTCCTGCCTTATCACAGCCAAGCCATCCAGTGGCTGACAGACAACCTTCTATAGAACCTTCTTCCAAAGTGCTTGCAAATAAGAACAACATCAACAATACTAACAACTGGGATAATGCATCGAGGCCTGTTGCAGTTTCCTCCCAACCCCATGGTGGGAATGATCACCACCGGGGTTATGGTGGAGGCCGTAGGGGGAATGGGGGTCATCACAACAGCTATGGTAATCGCCGTGACCCTGAGCGTGGTGGCTATGAGTGGAATCAGCGGAATTTTATTAGGGATGTTCACATGCAGCAGCTGCGTCCCCCTTGGGGTGTTCGTCCATATTCAAGGCCTCCCGCGGTTGCTGCTCAATTGTTTGGTCCACCTCCACCGCCGAGGCCTTTCGGTCACAATATGGGATTTACTGGTAAGATGCAAATCCATTAGACCTTGATATCAATGTCCATCTTTGATGAGCTACTAAGTCTTGATTGATGAACAGATATGTCACCTTTCATTTACTATGTTCCGGCCCCTCCTCATCCCGAGTCCTTCAGGGGTTTGCCATTTGCTCCTCATCCAACACCTCCTCCACCCATAATGTTTTATAATGCATCGGAGCCTCAGCGTGCTATGCTACTAAAGCAAATTGATTATTACTTTAGGTTTGTCTATAAAATTGATTGATGTTATTTTTGTACTCTAAATCATCAATCAACACAATCTCTACCATGTTATTTCTGCAGCCCTGAAAACCTGTTTAAAGATGGATATTTGCGGCAGCATATGGACGAACAAGGCTGGGTTCCTATATCCTTGATAGCTAGCTTCAATAGAGTGAGTTGATTTCTTCCATGTTTCCTTTTTAGGAGATAGCTCCATAAAATTTAGAATGTATTTTGTTTAATTGAGAATTGTAGACATGTTTTTAATGGTTTCTTAAGGCACACAATAATGAGCAAGAATATTGGATTTGTAAAATTCGTTTTCATTAGTTATTGAGTTGGCAATTAAGAGCATGGGATATTTATTTTATGGTCACTAGTCAGTATCTCTGTCACACAAGGGAGTGAACAATAATTGAAATTGAGTTTAGTTATTAGGTATGGTTTACTATACGCCCCTTTGTATGGGTTTAATTGACTGTATGATGACTATATAACTTAAAATTTAGTATAATGCACATGTAATGTGTATTCATTAAATAAAAATCCCATATACTTATCAAATTGAATTTAAAATAATGATTTATCATAATTATTAAATAGGATACTATAGTTTCTTAATTTTTAAATTTCATTTGTTAATTCTAAATTTTAAGCTAATAATATCATGATATGGTATTTAAATGTTAGTACTTGCTAAATATTTTTAGTTTTAAAATCATGATTTTGTTTTATTTCATGTCATGGTTGTTCAGTAACTGTATTAAGATTCAAAATTAAAATAATTATATGTGATGCATGGCAACCATAAGATTTCACAAGTTTTGTCTCTTTAATATAAGTCTTGTACACAAGTCAGTAACTGGATTTTGTTTCACTTTTGTTGTCGTCCCTTACAAAGATGATTTGCTTCAAATCCTAAATTTTGAACTTCTTGCATTTAACTCTAAAAATTGTATACTTAATCTGGAATGTCAATAACTACATTATAACTGAGGATTTGATCATTGGTCATTGTCTTCTGTAATATTTTTTTTAATGATGTTCTGTTTTCATTTGCTTATCAACCTTAGTTTCAGCATGACTAGTGCTTCCTTTTTGCATGTCGTGGAAGATGATATCTTTCTAGCAATCATTTTTGTAGAATCATTATGTTCTGTTGGAATTTTATTTGCATTTTATTGTTAGGACATATTTATACTTTATATAAACTAATTTGTAAAAATTTACTAGTTTTTTTTATAAATTGATTACTTCATTCTTGTAAAACTTTTGATGACGTTGTTTTAGTTGTTTGCTCATATGATTCCAATGCTTATTATCCTTTAGTTATTAATTTTTTTATCAATCCTCAGTTTTTGAAATTAAATTTTTTTTATCATTCCTCAGTTTCTTTCATTTGGCTAATTTGGTTGTTACTTCTATCTTTTAGCCTATCGTTTCATATCATATACTAAAAACTGTTACTCTTTTGAGAACCTTTAATCCTATATAGTTTACGCCATATTATTTCATACAGTTATGCATTATTGTAACATAAGCATTTGTATATTTTTTTTGGGACAAATACAAACATTTTTATGATGATTGAAATTATCATCCTTTTAAAGTGGTTTGTTAACCATCGAATCCATAAATATTTTAGTTGGATCATTGATATAGTTGTTTTGGCATATGTGTATTTAAAACTACAATTTAATTTCAGTTGTTTTAATTCTTTTGATAGTAGTCTATGGATGTTAATTTTTGCAATAACTTCCCTTTTGATTTTACTTGCTTGTGCTGTTATATTATTAATATTTTAATTTCATTTGAATTTTCCTATTTTTTATTATTAATTCAAGTTGTAATAGTATATCCCAATTGTTATAATATATTATATGTTTTATGCATCCACATCTGTTTTTTGTAAAGTTGTAACATGTAATTGGGATAAAGATGGTAAAGTCTCTCTTTATGCACCATGCATGGAAATAATGATTTGACATATTGGAAGACATATTACAAACAAGATTTTTTTTTGATTTGGTAGTTATTATCTTAGTTTAGTGAATCTAATGACGGAACCTCGACTTAGGAACGAGAAGGGATATGAAGGTATTTTAGGTATTATGGGAATAGAGCATACCTTATGTTAATTTTCTTTACAAATGATAATTTTTTTATTTGCTACAAGTAACCACTTTTACATTTTATTCCTCTGTTAACGTATGGACGGTACTAGCTTATGGTAGAAGGTTGTTCATAACAACATAGAAGTGGGCAATGATGTGCAGGCGATCATAGTAGTTTTAGAAAGTCAGTTTCCGCAGGATAATGAATATATAAATCTAATTCTGAGCCTTATCATCATGGTGGGAACTTATCAACAAGAAATTCGACGGTAAAGGAAGATATTGTATTCAAACAAAATGGTATCAATAAATTAGTATTTTCCTTCAAGAAAATTAAGATTAATTTCCTTTTTGATGATTATTGATTTGTTTCTTGAAGTGGAGCACAATATCTTATTTTCACCTCGTTCTTAGAAGTGATTGTAGGTTTTCCTGATAGAAGATGTACTAATGTTGGATGGAGAAGGGAGCCAGTGGCAAGGACGACTGGGTGAGGGTGGAGGCTGATGACTATTGCTAGTTTGGTGGTTGATGACTACCACAGTGGTAGGATAGGGGTTACCGGCAAATGTATAACTATGAAAACACCCCTTTAGGAGGTTGACGTACCAAAAGAGGAGTGGGGGAGAAAGTGAGAAAGAGAGAGCTAGTTAAGGTTTTGAATTCTTGACAATAAATTGTATTTCCATTAGATTTATTACTTTGAAATAGACATTAAGACAACCCTAATACAAGCTATTATACTACCCATTTAAGAAAAATATAATAAAATAGGTAAAAAACAAAATCAAATCAAGTTGCCTATTACAAATAGGTGGAAATAATTATAGTTTTACTTGTTTTTCCTTAATTTTTGTCCTCATTTGTTCAATAAACTATTCATTTTTGATCATGGACTCCCGACTACCTCTTCTTCAATCTCAATGTTGTGATCTGAGAATCAACACAGTTGGATGCTTGTCTCGTGGTTGTGTTGACAACTATGAAGAGCACGCCTCAGGGGCCGGCGGCAAAGAAGAACGGAGAGGGAGAGGGAGTATCACGATTTAAAATTCTTAAGAGGAATAAAATGAGTTCTTATTGAATCTCATGCCTTGAAATAGACACTAGGGCTACCATGATACAGGCTAACAAATTTCCCATTTTAAGAAAAATATGATAAAATAAATAATAAGATAATACTAAATCCAATTTCCTAATATAATTAGTCATACAATAATTATAATTCTACTCATTTTTCCATTATGATTCTTTGGGTTGTTTGATCAGCTGCCCTAATTAGATGATTGAGCGGGCCAAATTTCCTAAACCTCGCTTTTTATCCACCATGGATGCTTGACACCTTCGTCAATCTCAACATTGTGATCTAAAAAACCGCTGGAAGCTTTTTCTCCTGATCCTGTTGCATACGACCAGAATTTTTCTGATTTACACCTATATAATCATAGCTCTAGATGTGGGAACACTGCATCTGTTTCCCATTTGATTATTTTTAGGAATATTGCTCTTTGCGTAAAATCAAAGCTCTCATCCAGTGGTAATTTCTTTGTACAAAAGGTTTAGCCTCTTGTTATCAACTGAAAGTTACCAAAGAATCAATCATGGAAACATAAAATAGTCAATAATATTCTTTTTTTAAAAGTAGTTTATAAGGTATCGTTTATAATACAGTCTAAGAGTTGTAGATCTAATGAACCTATAAAATGAATTAATAATTTTTGATTATCCTATCTAATTCAACTTCCATAAGGTTTCACCTTGATGATAAGGTGTTCGATCCATATTAAGTTAGTATATGAGTATTGTTCTTTAAGCGCATTGTAAAAACCAAGGGGTGAATATCAAGATTTGTCATAGTAGTTTCTTTCCTTGGATTTCCAATGAAAGTCAAGAAAGAAATTGAAGGATCAATCATAAAATTAAATTGCTAAAAATGTTGTTCCTATAAAGCTATCTGAACAAGCTATGTTGACATAACAAATGAATGGTGATGTAGCGGATAAATATGCAAATCAGATACCACACTTGGGGCGTAGACTTCTACCCTACCTTTCATCCCCTTCCCAAAATAAATGAATAATTAATCAACAAGGAAATATTGGTAAGAAATTGGAGGGAAGAGGGAGGGTAGTGATGATGTTGCTGTTATGATCTAAAGAAATGTAGAAAAAATTGCCTTTTTTGATGTGGAAGCAAAAAAGATACTCAGGAGAATAGTTGTAGAAAAACTAATGCATGAATCCTATAAGGTCGCTTGCTACGTTTGTAACACTATAAATTCTTCAAGTGCAGTTCAGCGGTACATCAGCGAAGTATCAAGTCAGTCTTTCCCCTTATGGAGCTATAATTGAGAACTAATAATTGTTAAGTTAAAAGGATTAGAAACCGTAATTAATGGTAAGCAATCCCTCTTTGCATGTATATTTTTAATTATTGCATGCCTCTCTTTGGGAATGCCCCAATACCTATTATAAATTCTCAAATACTTTTTTTTATTGTGTTGAAACCGAAAACTCGGTCTCTTGTGGAGTTCACCCTTGGGGAAAGGGTGATCGCACATTTACTTCTCTCCTGCAAGACAAATGACAAAGGAGAACTGACCCAAAGGCTCGGCGTGGAGGTCCCACCACACACCCAGAAGATCTTAGAGCGCTTCCCTTCCTTAGCCAAAGGCCGAGCTAAGGCTACCTCAGAAAGAGCTGAAAGATTATGGAGCAAGTGAGCATGCCTTCTGAGGTACCCCTTGGGTCCTATTTATAAATTTCTGAAAACGGCCTGCAAATAGCCAACCTTCGCTGTTTTGAACAGCTATGTGCAGCCCAACCAGGTCTGCCAACAGCGTAACTCCGATGTTTTAGCAGGCTATGGGCAGACCAGCAAGGGCAAAATGGTAAAAAATATCATGGGTCGCTGGGCGAGTCCCCCTCCTAAAGCCTTTGCTCGCTCGGGGCGGAGAGCTCGTGCTCGGCTGGCCCTGCTGGGACTCGGTGAGCACGGGCCCGGCTAGCCCTACTCGCCGGCTTCACCCGGCGAGTGCGGGCCCGGTTCGCTCTACACGCGTGCCATTAGCCGGGCTCGCCTGGGCGAGCTGGAGGCTGCCGAGCTCTGGCCCCCCCGTGATGCTTGGCCGAGACTTGAGAAAAGAGAGCCGGGCGGTCTAGTTCCTGGCGACCTCACTCGCCGGATACGGGGTTGTACACATTTCCCGCTCTTTTTGAGCTTGGCAAATCTCGAAAAGAATCATCCAACCCCAAGTGTTCGGCGAGTGCGGCATGAATCAGAGAGAATCTTCGGGTGGGGTCCACCTGCGGCTATATATGTGCCTGCATACCTGAGTGACTTTTGCCATTCCCCTCGCTCTAACCCTCCCGAGATGCCAATCCCAAAGGAGATCCAAGAGAGGATCGCCCGAGTTCGCGAGGCCTCCTCTGCTCGCATTGCCAGCCTGACCGCGGTTCCACTTGTCGTCCCGCAGAGCGGCTCGGCCGAGCTCAATCCCGCCAAGAGGGCGAAACCATTTCCCCAGGCGACCGAGCCCATCTTTGATGACTTGAAAACGACCCGGGAGCACGAGACCGTCTCCACCAATCTGCCTGCCCTTGAGAAGGGAAAAATGTTGTTGATCTCTGCGACGACCCGAACAGCCAACGGAATGGCGCCTAAGATTCCGCGCCGCGAGCCAAGAACACCCTTGGCGACTTGGCTTAGACCTCTAGAGAATCGCCCGTGGGACCCGTCACCCCCCTTTGGGACCCTGGGGCTGGATTCGTAGAGGCCGAACTCGCTGGTTCGCGCCCCTTCCCCTCAGCGGCCTGTCGGGACCGTGGGGGAGGTGTCGAAGCCATCCCCGTTCCGGGCTTCAACCTCCTTTCGCCAGTAACACGCTGCCCAGGCCGCGGTAAGAATCTGAGATCGGTCACTCCCCGCACTTTCTTGGGGGTGCCGAGCTTGTCAGGTAAGCCGGTCTCTGGTTTTTGTCATGTAATTTTCGGGATACTCGCCTTCCATACTGATGCTTAACTGTCTTCACAGCTCTTCCTGGCCAGTCTTAGGCTGAAGAGTCTTCGCAACCAACCTGCTATTCCCCCCTTCCCTCTCCGAGCTCGCTAGACTCCTATCTGGGCTCTGAAGTGGAGAACGAGGAGCTGACGAGGAGGGGGATTGGGCTCTTCAAGAAGCTGGTGCGCGGCCTGAGCCAGGTGCTGGAGGTCAACGAGGTACTGCAGCGCGACTACGTGCGGCTCGCGGACGAGGTGACGGGCAACCCGGCCGGCGAGGCGATGTCCCCCTCCCGGCTTTTGGATGAGATCGACAAGGGCCTCCTGGTAGCTCAGAGAAACTCGAGGCGGATTCGCGAGCTCCTCCGCTCGCGACAATCTGGGGGGCGGGGGATGCGAGGCAGGGGTAGGTCGAAACAACTCCGTTACCGAGCCTACCGGCACTCGCCTCGTGACCCCCTCAGCTCGCTCATCTTATTCCTCTTTTTTCTTCTGTACCTGATTTCTTCAAACAGTATTCATTTCTTGGCCTGTAATAACTTGGATATATTTTTTTTCGATTTTAATGCTTGGTATCCAAACAATAATATATAGCCTTTTATACTCATCTCGGCATGTGATGAGACAAGTCATAGAAGTCGGCGAGCTGGGGTTGGCGAACTGGGCTGATCGGTCAACTCGGCCTCAGATTTCTTTTTTTTATAAATAGCCCCCCCTCACCAACCCCGTACCACCGCCTTCATACCCTCTTCTTGCTTTCTCTCTCTTTTCGTATTCGCGTTCTAACCCTCCCGCGAGGATGGGTAAGACAAACCCTGATGCCGACGGCCGCTCAAAATGCGCCCAACATTTCACTGACTATTGCTTCTTTGAGGGGAACACGACCGAGGCGGAGCTCGCCGAATTCATCACCGACTACGTCCCCCCTGGCTTCGAGGCGCGTCGACCCGGGGAGCAGGAGATCATCAACACTTTCTACTCCGACGAGCTCACCTTCCCCATCTCGCATTTCGAGGTGGGGTTGCGCCTACCACTCTGGCCGGAAATCCGCCAGATACTGAAGTACTACGGCGCGGTGCCCACACAACTTAAATCGAACGCCATCACCATGATGGTGGCGTTCACGTGCTTCCTCCGCCGGGAGCGAATAGAGTTCAACCTGACTGTTTTCAGGAAACTCTTCACCTACAAGGCGACCCCAGATGACGTCACCTACTTCGGGGGCTCATTCATAAAAGTTCGCGAGATCGTGAAAAAACACCACAACTGGATGACCAAGATCGCCTTCATCAAGGGCGATCTCGACAACATCCCCTACTCTCCCCAACAAAAGGGTGAGGACGTCTACCGCCCCCACCGTGTCCGGCAACGACGCCGAGCTCCACAAGGTTTTCCTCCATAAGGATTTCGAGGTCGCCTTCCTGCGAAGGGGCCTCGACTCGCTCCGCCCCGTTCTTCCCGGCGAAAGTATTCTTCTATTTCCTATTGCTCAGCTCGTCGGATCATGATAGAATTTTTCTAAGTCTTTTTATGCAGGGGAACGACTGATTCCCGCGAACCCGCCATTCGCGGACTCGGGATTATTCTCTGACCCCCTCGCTCGCGAGAGGGCGGCGACGACGGCCTGCCGAGACGAGCTGGCTTCCTCCAAACCCTCATCCAGCAAGAGGCGACCTGAGCCTGTGGGATCGAGCTCGCCCCGTCGCTAACAACCGCCAAAGAAGATGAAGAAAGTAGTGGTGGTTCCCCAGGCGAGACATCAACAACAACAACAAAACCCCAAGTACATGAGCTCGCCCGAGACCATCCCGGACGGGTCGTCGGAGAGCTTACTGAAGGAGATCACGAGCAAGGGGCAGGGGGGCGGCGAATCCTCTGCTCCCCCTGCTGCGAAGAAGACGACCCGCGAGCCAGCCGCGCCGAAGGACCATCCCCTCTTTGGCTTCGGGGGAAGGTGGAAAGACTCGGCCTTCGAACCCATTGTCCAGTTGGACGAGCTAATCCACCGAGTCTCCATCTCCACCCTTCACCCTCCCTAGGCCGACCACAAGCTCTTCACCGATCATGCCTATGCGCTCGGCTTCAACCTTTATGGCCCTGAAGACGCCAAGGCCTACAAGGGCATGACCCTGCGGTAGCTCGGCCATGAAGGCATGCATGCCCATATGCGGGCCATGGAGCTTCATCATATGATGATCCGCCGCAGCTTCAACCTCAGCAACCACCTCCAGAAAGCTGAGCAGGCACACGACGTCGCCAACGACAAGGCCGTCGGCCTGGCGAGGCAACTCAGCATTGCCGAGAACTTACTCGCCCAAGCCGCCGACGGACTGGTAAGCATCGGGCTGCTTCCTCCACTTTTTACATAGTATTTTCTGTCATGTTATAAACATGCTTCCTTTCTCTTCTTCAGGATGCCAAGGCCGCTGAGGAGTTGCGGGCTCCCGCTGCCGGGATGGAAGAGGAGAACAACCAGCTGCGCGCCCGCCTCGCCGGGGTGGAGGGGGAGAACGAGGCACTGAAGGAGGAAAACATGGGTCTTCATCGCGAGGTCCGCCGTCAAGCGCAAATCTTCTTTCCCCCGGGCAACAGCGAGCCCACCTTCCCTTATAAGCCCAAGGATCTTTGGCGAAGCCGACGTTGCTGAGATGTTGCGGGTCAATTTAATTGAGTCCGCCGAATGCACCATTCAAATGATGAAGGGCACGGGTGTGTTGGTGGAGGGCTGTTAGGAGATCACGGCCCAGGACCTCATGCCGAGCCTGTTCCCGGCGACTCCTCCTAGCGAGGAGGAGGACAACCTCGACCTGCTCTTCGGGAAGGGCTTCCAAGATGACCTGTCCGCTGGAGGGGGTGAAGATCGCCAGTCCGGCGGGTGGGGGGGGGGGGCAGCGAAAGCTGATTTCTTTTTCTCTTTTTTTGTAATCTCGCCTAGGCGAGCTCCCCTTGTAATCAACATTATACAATTGAAAACATTTTTGATATGAACTTTGTATTTACTTTTTCTATCTTTTTTCTGAGCTTCCCTGTTGTGACGTACTTGCTTGCGAGCTCTCCTCCTGGGGCGACCTCGTGAGTATAAATCTTACCATTAGGATGAATGTTAGGATTCGTTTCCGAGAGCAGATCTTGAGAGTTCGCCAGCCTTAGACGATCCGGGGGGGGGACCACTCGCCGTACTGGGCTCACCCCCCCCAGTTCGCTCGCTCGCTACCTATTTTTGCACCAATGTGAAACCAAAATTGCCAAAAATTTCACAAGTAAAACCGAAGGGGGGTGACGTGCCCTGCCGGAGCCTGCCTTCCTCGACGGGAGCCAGGGACTCGGCTCGTCATCCCTTTGCCGAGCTGGACTCGCGAGTCCCGACTCGCCTGTGAAGATTCCTCCCCGTTTTTAGGAAAAAGGCCAAACTTCTTAAGTAATACCTGTAGAGTATAAGACTTCCACGAGTGACATCCAGCCCTGCCAGCTAGGTGAGAGCCTGACAGCGGGATTTGCTCGGGCTCTGGGTAGACACCATCGAGTGACATCTAGCCCTGCCAGCTAAGTGAGAGCCTGACAGCGGGATCTGCTCGGGGACTGGGTAGACGCCATAGAGTGACATCCAGCCCTGCCAGCTAAGTGAGAGCCTGACAGCGGAATCTGCTCGGGGTCTGGGTAGACACCGTCGAGTGACATCCAGCCCTGCCAGCTAAGTGAGAGGCTGACAACGGGATCTGCTCGGGGTCTGGGTAGACGCCGTCGAGTGACATCCCGCCCTGCCAGCTAAGTGAGAGCCTGGCAGCGGGATCTGCTTGTGGGTCTGGGTAGACACCGTCGAGTGACATCCCGCCCTACCAGCTAAGTGAGAGCCTGACAACGGGATCTGCTCGGGGTCTGGGTAGACACCATCGAGTGACATCCAGCCCTGGCAGATAAGTGAGAGCCTGGCAGCGGGATTTGCTCAGGGTCTGGGTAGACGCCATTGAGTGACATCCAGCCCTGCCAGGTAAGTGAGAGCCTGACAGCGGCATCTGCTCGGGGTCTGGGTAGACGCCATCGAGTGACATCCAGCCCTGCCAGCTAAGTGAGAGCCTGACAGCGGCATCTGCTCAGGGTTTGGGTAGATACCGTCGAATGACATCCAGCCCTGTCAGCTAAGTGAGAGCCTGACAACGGGATCTGCTTGGGGTCTGGGTAGACGCCCTCGAGTGACATCCAGTACTGCCAGCTAAGTGAGAGCCTGACAGCAGGATCTGCTCGAGGTCTGGGTAGATGCCATCGAGTGACATCCAACCCTGCCAGCTAAGAGAGCCTGACAGCGGGATCTGCTCGGGGTCTGGGTAGACGCCATCGAGTGACATCCAGCCCTGTCAGCTAAGTGAGAGCCTGACAACGGGATCCGCTCGGGGCCTGGGTAGACGCCATCGAGTGACATCCATCCCTGCCTGCTAAGTGAAAGCCTGACAGCGGGATCTGCTCGGGGTCTGGGTAGACGCCATCGAGTGACATCCAGTCCTGCCAGCTAAGTGAGAGCCTGACAGCGTGATCTGCTCGGGGTCTATCAAATGAACACTTCACCCTCTCACGCGAATTACTGCAGCAAGATTAGCACATAAAAAACTTTATTAAGAACATGATATTACTTACATATCTCAAGGATAAAAACGTTTCAGGTCATCACCGCTCCAGGTGAGATTTAGGATCTCGCCCTCCACATTTTGGTGACGATACCCTCCCCAGTTGGGGTTGAGCTTCCCTACGACTGCCGATCTTCCCGCTGCATCTACCTTTTTCAAGACCAAGTCCCCCTCTGTAAATTGTTTGACTCTGACGTGCTTGTCAAAGTAATTAGCCATTCTCCTCTTCACTTCTTCCCGTCGGATGACGTAGAGGTCGCGCAGGTCCTCCACCATGTCAAGGGAGAGTCGCAGCTCCTCCACCATGTCAAGGGAGAGTCGCAGCTCCTCCTCGTTCTCGGTCTGCCATTCTTCTCTACCTTCCTCTGCCGTGTTCACCCGAGGCGTTTGAACTTCAAATTCTACGTGTAGTACTGCCTCACATCCATGGGAGAGCTTGAAAGGGGTCTCCCTGGTGGCTGTGTTGGGGGTGGTCCTCACGGCCCAGAGGACCGAGGGAAGCTGCTCCACCCAGCTCCCTTTCAGGTTTTCTACATTCTTCTTCAAGAGGTTCACAATAATCTTATTCGCGTCCTCTACCTGCCCGTTGCTTCTGGGGTGGTAGACCGAGGCAAACCTGAGGTCAATTCCGAGCTGCTCGCAGAAGCTAGTGAATTCCGCGCTGGCGAACTGAGGCCCGTTGTCCGTGACGATGGCCTGTGGCAAGCCATGACGGCAGATGATCTCCCCCCAAACAAAATTTTTGATGATCTGGGAAGTCACCTTGGCCAGCTCCTTCACTTCCAGCCACTTAGAAAAGTAGTCAATCATTACTAGTAGGAACCTTCTCTGCCCGCTGGCTTGGGGGAACGACCCAACCAAGTCCATTCCCCAAATTGCAAAGTACCAGGGGGCCGTGATACTCTTGAGGAGTTAAGCAGGTTGCAGTTGGAGGGGGTCAAACAGCTGACATTTGTGGCACCTCTTTGGGAATTCTGCAACATCGCGGCCCAAGGTTGGCCAGAAGTACCCTTGTCTGAGGATTCTCCCTTCCAGGGTCCGACTCCCTGAGTGACTTCACACTCCCCGGAGTGGACTTCTTCCAAGATCCTCTATACCTCCCTCTCGGCCACGCAACGTGCCAATATCCCCGAGAGAGCCTTCCTATACAATTACCCGTCCCGGAGGAGATAGTATGCCGACTTGTATCTGAATTTCTTCTTGTCCATCTCCTCCGGATACCCCCCTGTGGAAAGGAAGGTCGGGAACGAGTCCGTCCACGAGGGGTGTTGATCCACTTCCATCAGCTCTCCCTCTTCAATGGAAGGGCGAAACAGATCCGTGATGGTACCCCCCATCCGGGGGCCATGCTTTGCTAGCTGATCGACTTGCTCGTTTTCTTCTCTAGGCACGTGTCGGATGGAGATGGTCTGAAACATGCCGATGACCCCCTTCACTTTTGCTAAGTATAGCCGGAGGGTAGGTTCCTCCACCTCGAATTCTCCGTTGATCTGGGAAACCACCACCATAAAGTTAGTGAGGACCTCCACGTCCAGCACCCCCAGTTCCCTGGCCAGGGGCACCACTCAGATGGAGTGTGCCTCATACTCGGCCTGATTGTTAGTGATGGGGAAGTGCACCACCACTGTTTGCTCAATACTCGCCCCTTGGGGGCTTTCCAAGATTACCCCTACCACCAAGGAATGTTTCCCGGAGGCACCGTCCAGCTTTACCTTCCACAAAGTCGGACGAGTGAGCTCCTCCTCTGCCACCTCGACCATGTAATCGGCCAAAAAGTCGGCCATCGCTTGGGCCTTGATCGAGAGGCGGGGGACGAAGGAGATGTCGAACTCGCTTAGCTCTACCGACCATTTGGCTTGCCTGCCCGAATGCTCCACCCCCTTGAAGATGTTGCGGAAGGGATGATCAGTCACCACTCAGATGGAGTGTGCCTGGAAGTAGGGCCGAAGCCTCCAGGCCGAAATGATTAGAGCGAAGACCAGCTTTTCCAAGATCGGATATCGAAGTTTGACGTTCCTCAGAACCCGACTCACATAGTATATGAGGAGCTGCCTCTTCCCCTCTTCACGAACCAAGACAGAGCTTAAGGCCTCTGCTCCGACCCCAAGATACAAGTATAGGTCTTCCCCTTCCTTCGGCCCTTAGAGCAGCGGAGCCTGGGTCAACTGCCTCTTCAGGGCTTGGAATGCCTCCTCGCACTCCTTGGTCCACTCGAATTTTTGGCCCCCCCTTAGCGTCTTGAAGAAGGGGGAGCACTTCTCCCCGACCCGGGAGAGGAACCTGCTCAATCCTGCCAGCTTCCCTGTTAATCGCTGCACCTCTTTAGCATTCCGCGGTGACCCCAGCTCCATGATGGCCTTGACCTTGTCAGGATTTGGCTCGACCCCTGCGGGGGTGAGGAGATGCCTCAAGAACTTCCCCTGCTGGCCCCGAAGATGCATTTCAGGGGATTCAACCACATCTTATATTTGTGTAGGGTGACGAAGGTTTCCTCCAGGTCCTGGAGGTGAGAGTCCACGTCCCGACTCTTGATCATGAGATCGTCTACGTACACCTCCAGGTTCCTCCCCTTCTGTTCCCGGAAGACCCTGTCCATCATCTTCTGGTATGTCGCTACTGCATTCTTCAGTCCAAAGGACATCATTTTGTAGCAGTAACACCCATCCCCCGTGATGTACGAGAAATCCTTGATGTCCGGGGGGTGCATCCTGATTTGGTGGTAACCTGAAAATGCATCTAAGAAACTCATTACAGGAAAACCAACGGCCGTGTCAACCAGCGCGTCGATCCGAGACAAGAGATAACAGTCCTTAGGGCATGATTTATTAAGTAAAGAAAAATCAACACACATACGCCAACGACCGTCTCCTTTTTTGACCATAACAACATTGGAGACCCAGCCGGGGTACTGTATTTCGGATACAAAGCCGGCCTTGAGGAGTTTGACCACCTCCTCCCTGATGGACTTGGCCAGTTTGTTCGCTGTGGACCTCTTCTTCTGTTGGACGGGGCGTGCTCCTGGGTCAAGGTTGAGGCGGTTGCAAGCCACGTCCGCGTCAACCCCCGACATCTCCGCTGTGCTCCATGCGAAGATGTCCACATTCTTTTGGATGCATGTCAGCATCTTGCCCTGAGCCTCCGGGGTCAGCCCCCCGCTGACGCAAACCTTCTCCACCCTACCTCCAAGGGTGAGAACCTCCATCTCCACCACCTCTTCTGCAGCCTCCAGCCTGGACTGCTCCCCCCATTCTCCGACGTCCCTCTCTTCCGGGACAAGAACCTCCGCTTCCACCTCTTCCTCCACGGCCATTGCCTCGGCCAACTCCTCCTGGTCTCCTCCTGCCACCTCTACCTCGGTGCAGCTCTCCACCACCATCTCCTCTCTGCCAACCTTCTGCTCCGCCTCCTCCATTCTCCGCTCCATCTCCTCAGCCCCTTCTTGCCAGGAGATAGAGTTCACGGCGGTGACATAACATTCCCGCGCTACTTTGGGGTCTCCCCGGACTTGGATCCCCTCAACGTTGAACTTCAGGAATTGGTGGAAGCCCTGCTGCTGATATTGCTCCATGTTTCCTCTCATCGGTCCTCATGGTCTCGACGTCCGCCCGGTCTTCACATCGGTCCTCCTCCGTTCGAGGCAGGACCTCTTCAATCCTCACCTCCTGGCGGCCCTGCTGCTGTTCGAGGCAGACCTCTTCAATCCTCACCTCCTGGCGGCCCTGCTGCTGATATTGCTCTATGTTTCCTCTCATCTCGAGGAACTCTGGGCACGTGGCTGTGGCGTGCCCTTCCTCTTGGTGGAAGTCGCAGTAGGGCAACTCCACCCCGACTTCCCTTCTCCTCCTTCGCGCCGCTCTCCTCCTCTTCCCCATGGCTATGGCCATAGCCTGATTTTGATCAGGGAGGGGAGGTCTTTGCGCTTACCTCCAACCCGGGGGTGGAACTGATCCTGACCCCCCTGGTGGTGGTCCCTTCCCTGATAACCTCTCTGTGGCCCCTGGTCTTGCCACTCGGGCCTCCAGCCCAACCAACGGTCCGGCTCCTGACGCCCCCACTTGGGCTGCTGCTGCCCTTGAAGTTGCCGCTGTTCCCTCTGCCGGGGTTCGGCTCTCCTCTCCTCCTGCCCCCTGCCGCCTCTCAGCTCCTTCTCTTCCTCTGTGGCCCACCTGGCCAGCTTCCGGGCAAACTTCGGATTCGACGCCTCCCCGTCAACCCCTCTCGCCGCCCTATCCATCAGCTCCTCATAGGAGAGGGGCGACACTCTTTTCAGCTCCATCCTGAAAAAGCCCTGCTGTAACCCTGGGGTGAAGGCCATCATCAGGCTATGGCCTGACATCTCTTGAACTTGGGTGACCTCCTCCTGGAACCGGTCGACGTAACTCCCCAACGTCTCGTTCACTCCCTGCTTGATGTAGAATAAGGACTCCTACTCCTTCCTCCTCTTCGAGGTGGTGAATCTCAACATGAACCCCTGTCGCAGGTCCTCGAAGCAGTAAATGAAGCTGGCCGGCAGCTGGTGAAACCACTCCCTCGCCTTTTCCTTGAGGGTGATGGCGAAGAGCCGACACTTGAAGCCATCCGACATCTGCCGGATCGAAACCACATCCTCGAACCACTGGGCGTGCTGGACCGGGTCCCCCTTCCAGGTGTAGTAGGACATCTCTGGCTCCCTGAACCCCTCTGGAACTGGGGCAAAAAAAACCAACTCGCTGAAGTGGCTGCCTCCCCCCGCTGGGTGAGCTGAAGGATCTCGCGCACCCATCTCGCCGAACCAGCCTCTGCTTGCCGAGCCGGGGAAGAGCACGCGCCGAGGGAGCTCACATCCCCTTCCTTCCTCGGCGACCTCCTTCCCAGCTTGCCTGCCGGGAGCGTCCTCGCCCGGAGACGGGCCGACAGCGATTGGGACAGCTGGAGTTGAGCACTCGGCCCGCGCGCTGAGTGCGAACTTGACGAGGCTGAGTACCTCATGCCTGAAGTCTTCAAACATCCCCACCGTGGGCAGAGGTGGCGGGGGCGGCGAGTCGGACCTGTCTGAGCCTTTGTCCTTCTATCATCGAGCCTGCCGAAGATTTTGTGTGCTGACCACTTTCCACGCTCACCGCACCAAAATGTTGAAACCAAAAACTCGGTCTCTTGTGGAGTTCACCCGTGGGGAAGGGGTGATTGCACACTTCTCTCCAGCAAGCCAAATGACAAAGGAAAACTTACCCAAGGGCTCGGCGTGGAGGTCCCACCACACACCCGAAAAATCTTGGAGCGCTTCCCCTCCTTAGCCAAAGGCCGAGCTAAGGCTACCTCAGAAAGCGCTAGAAGATTAGGGAACAAGTGAGCATGCCTTCTGAGGTACCCCTTGGGTCCTATTTATAGATTTCTGAAAACGGCCTGCAAATATCCAACCTCCGCTGTTTTGAACAGTTATGTGTAGCCCAACCAGTTCTGCCAACATCGTAACTCCGCTGTTTTAGCAGGCTATGGGCAGGCCAGCGGGGGCAAAATGATAAAAAACATCATGGGTCGCTGGGCGAGTCCCCCCCTAAAGCCTCTGCTTGCCCGGGGCGGCAAGCTCGGGCTCGGCTAGCCCTGCTGGGACTCGGAGAGTACGAGTCCCGCTGGCCATACTCGCGTGCCACTAGCTGGGCTCGCCTGTGCGAGCTGGAGGCTGCCGAGCTCTGGCCCCCCGTGATGCTTGGCCGAGACTTGAGAAAAGAGAGCCGGCGGTCTGGTTCCTGGCTACCCCACTCTCCGGATACGGGGTTGTACATATTGTTTCCCATAGATTCACTTAATTACTCTCAAATCACTTGGATCTCTTTCACAATAAACCTATTCTGCATCAACCTTGTATGGATTTATTGTGCTAAGTTATACAGTCCCTTATCAGGTGAGATTGAGAATTAAGAAAAACACTTAAGAAATTACGTGGAGGAAGACTCGTTCAACCCTTACTTCCTAAGGTGATTCTATGCGGTAGAAACACATGAAATTTTTTTGCATTAATCCATATTGACATCGAGAAAGGATTTAAAATACTGGAATATTCTATGAGTAACCTCCAAGAAAACATCCTATCTTAATATCTATGGGCTACAATACCAATTAGATGTTTAATTTCTCCACTTTTGTGAGTTCCTGTCCATCAAATGTGACACCTCCAACCCGGACACAATCTGTTTTCAAACTATTATTGTACTAGAGGGTACATAATACACCACACAAAAAATAGGTCATCCAAAAAGAGGAGAAGAAGATGAAATAAAAAGAAAATGAAAAGCAGTACACAAGTGAATCAAACTACCCAGACAAGTATGCAGTGTTTTCCCATATCCAATTAAGAAGAAAAAAATACAATACAATAATACTCACGAGCAATTAGAATCGTCGGCGGGAGGTGTTGGCGAGCAGTCTTTGCGAGTTCAGAAAGACTTTGATGGCGGGGACCTATGGAGAAAGAATGGCTGACCGCTATAAATTATAATTTGGGGCTCAAGTTTGTGTTACGTTATTGATAAAAGAAGTGGGGCTTACAAGGTGGTCGGGTAGGAGAGAAATCTTGTGGCTGGATGTAATGGAGGAATTTACTGATAGAGGGGAATGGCTGGGAGATTTGGAGGGTGAGTGTAGCTTAGGGTGGTGAGGGTTTGCTGGAGGTGAGGTCGGAGGGGGAGGTTTGGACTATGCGAATGGGAGAAATGTTGAGCGACAGGGGAGGAGTTAGGGCATGCCGCAGGTGGGAGAGAAAGATGTTGCTTTTAGTGGGATACTGTGTGGGTGATTGAGAGTTGTGTTTGCGGTAGGGAGAGGAGGGAAAAATGGCAGGCGGCTTGATGAAGTTTGAGATGGGATCAAGTGATTTAGATGAGATTGTAGGTGATCGGTGAAGAAGAGGGTGAGCAGGGAGCGGACAACAATTGCTTGGATGAGGTAATTTTGCGTATGGGAGAGGATTGACAACAGAGGGAGGGAATTGCAAGCAGTGTGCGTGCGGTTATAGGCGTGAGGAAGACGACAATGAACAATTGTGACTTGCGGCTTTGGATGTAAGTGGTGGAAACAGGGGTTTCATGAGAGAGATTAAAAAGTAGAAAACTGTAAATTTTAGGAAATAAATTAGGACGTCGCACCCTGAGGTCTCACGACATCGCATCACGATGTGATTGCTGACCTTGATTCTCTCACAATACAAGCAACAACAACAACAACACTCAAGCCTTTATCCCACTATAGTGGGGTCGGCTATATGGATCCGTTGTCGCCATTGTGCCCTATCTTGTTACGGCACTTCCGATGGACCCTAACCCGGAGAGGGATCCTCTTTGGGGACGTACATACCAGCGCCGTCGCCAACCGCCGATGGCATGACCTCTATTATCCTTATAATTTTATGTCTCGTATTTCTTTTAATTATGCTCACTTGTCTAAGCCCAGGTGAGGGGCGCGTACATTTTTATTATGTTGCTTGGTTGGACTTGTGTGGCCATACATAGGCCTTTGCTTTGGAGAAAAGAAGTAGGAAGAATTTTATTTCCCCAATCTCTCTCTCTAACTTTCCTCTCCCTCTCTCTCTCAACCCGTGCGATTTCCGAGCCCTAGTCCCCGTCCGCATCCCCCCTGGCCTAAGTTATCAAAGGCGCAAGGCGCACCGAGGCGCAAAGGGCCTCTGGAGCCTAGGCGCAAGGCGCAGGCGCGCGCCTGAGACACGTGATGCGCAAAAATGGGGGGAAAAGAAAATTGAGCGAATTGGGCGCCCAATTCGCTGAAATTGAGCGAATTGGGCGCCCAATTCGCTGAAATTGCGCGAATTGGGCGCCCAATTATCTGAAATTGCGCGAATTGGGCGCCCAATTCGCTGAAATTGCGCGAATTGGGCGCCCAATTCGCTGAAATTGCGCGAATTGGGCGCCCAATTCGCTGAAATTGCGCGAATTGGGTGCCCAATTCGGTGAAATTGAGCAAATTCGTGGAATTTCAGCGAATTGGGCGCCCAATTTGTGGAATTTCAGCGAATTGGGCGCCCAATTCGCGCAGTTTCAGCGAATTGGGCGCCCAATTCGCGCAGTTTCAGCGAATTGGGCGCCCAATTCGCGCAGTTTCAGCGAATTGGGCGCCCAATTCGCGCAGTTTCAGCGAATTGGGCGCCCAATTCGCGCAGTTTCAGCGAATTGGGCGCCCAATTCGCGCAGTTTCAGCGAATTGGGCGCCCAATTCGCGCAGTTTCAGCGAATTGGGCGCCCAATTCGCTCAATTTGACCGAATTGGGCGCCCAAGTGTGCCTAGGGGGAGCCTCGGGTGCGTCTAAGTTCATGTTTTTGCTCATAACAAAAATTTTTTAAAAAAAAATACCTTGAAAGGCCCGGGCGCGCCTTTGGCGCGCCTGGGAGCCTGTAAGGCGCGCGCCTAGGCGCGCCTGGGCGCGCCTGAGGCGCGCCTGGGGCACATCGCCCGCCTCAGCTGTGCTGAGGCGCGGCGGGCTGCGCCTGGTGCGCTCGGCGCCTCAGGCGCGCCTAGGCGCGCGCCTTGATAAATAAGCCCCTGGCAAAAATCCCCGTCGCCTGCGCCTCCTCTTCTTCTCCTCCGATCTCCTCTCTCCCCACTCTTCTCTCCTTCTTCTTCCTCCCTCTCTTCCCTCCTACTGCTACCGTAGGCGACCATTGCTCGACAAGGAGCTCCGCAAGCCTCACCCGGGCGGGGATCCAATCGCTGCACCGGCCCCCATACACGATCCAGATCGGAGTACCATAACAGATTGGTATCACAGCCAACCGCCGGCCATTCGTCAAAGTCCGCCGCCGGCGCGCCGTCTTCCTCCGGCCTGTACCGCGACGCCCTACTTGGGCCCGACCGATTACCGCTGCCGCCGCATCCTGCGGCTCCCGGTTTGCTACCAGCCCCCTCCCTTTCCAACAGCCCGCTACAGCTTCCCCGATGGCCGATGATCCGACAAATGTCGGTCAGATTTTGGCCCGATTCGAAGCAATGTTCACCCAGCTCTCCGCTCGTGTCGACGCCTTGGCGAGCCCGTCACCACTGCCGCCACCCGTGAGCTCTTTTTCCGCCAGCCGGATCGAACCCGAACAGCCCCGTGGCGAATCTTCTCTGGGTACCCCGATTCGTTCGCCTGGAATTTCTCATTTATGACGGCCGCGAAGATCCCTTGCCGTGGCTCACCCGTTGTGAATTTTTTTTTGACAACCACCGTACTCCGGAGGACGAACGAGTGGGTATCACCTCCTTTCATCTGCTCGGCGCCGCTCAATTGTGGGTCACTCAGCTTTTGCGGGAACACCCCGCCACCGCGTGGGACTCTTTCCGGGACGCCTGTCTGCTTCGTTTTGGGCCGGCACTACAGGGAAATCCCCTCGGGGATCTTATTGCCCTCAAGCACACGGGGTCGATCGACTCCTACCTGGAGAACTTTCAGCTCCTCCTCTCCCGTGCCTCTTCTGTTTTGCCGTCTCAGCAGGTGCCGCTCTTCACGGCCGACTTACCTGACCGCCTTCGTTGGGATGTTGAGTTTCAAAAGCCTCCGGATTTACTGACGGCCATGGCGCTGGCCCGTGCCTTTGACCGCCGCCTCGCTCTCGAGCGGCCGCCCAAACTTCGTTCTCGACCCCCTCCGGCTGCACCTTCAGGGCCCGCACCCGAAATGACCTCCCGTCCCCAGATACGCCGCCGCTTGAGCCATGCCGAGATGACCGCCCGCCGGGAGAAGGGCCTGTGCTACAATTGCGACGAGCCGTATACACCCGGCCACCGGTGTAAGCGTCTCTTCTGGCTTGAGGTGGACGATCCCCCCGATGACGAGTATGATCCAGATGACACCGAACCGCCACAGCTCTCTTTGCATGCCTTGGCCGGTCCTCACGAGGCGGGGACTACTATTCAGCTTTATGTGACAGTTTCGGGTGCCCCTCTTCTTGCCTTGTTGGATACTGGCAGTACCCATAGTTTCATCCGCCGTGATGCGGCCTTCCAGCTCCATCTTCCTTTCGTGCATCGGGAGCACGTAAAGGTTGCCGTGGCCAACGACGAGCATATGCCCTGTACTGGAATCTGCCGCAGTGTTACCTTTGAGATTCAGGGCTCGTCCTTCCAGACCGATTTGTTCCTCATCGACTTGCGCGGCTTCGATGTGGTATTCGGCGTCCGCTGGCTCCGTACCTTGGGTCCCTTGACATGAGATTTTGACAGGCTGACAGTTTCATGGCGCGCGGGCTATCACCCAATTCAGTGGCAAGGACATGCACCTTCGCGGCCTCCTCCACTTTTTTGGTACATACCGAGCAGTTTGACGGTCCTCCCGTCCCACCTGGGGATCAACCCCCCGATCTCACCGAGCTCCTCCAGGCCTTCTCCGCTCTCTTCGCACCCCGGCTCGGGCTTCCCCCGCGTCGACAGCAGGACCATCGCATTTGCCTCTTACCGGGTGCGGCCCCGGTAGTGGTCAGGCCCTACCGTTACCCTTTCCTTCAGAAGGATGAGATCGAACGACAATGTGACCTTCTTCTTCAGCAGGGTCTCATTCGCCGTAGTGTTTCTCCATTCTCTTCCCCGGCACTTCTGGTTCACAAGAAGGATTCCACCTGGCGCATGTGCGTCGACTACAGAGCCTTGAACGCTATCACTGTCAAAGACAAGTTCCCCATTCCGGTCGTGGAGGAACTTCTGGATGAACTACATGGCGCCTCTTTCTTCTCCAAATTGGACCTCTTCTCGGGCTACCATCAGGTTCGCATGGCGGAGGCGGACATTGAGAAGACGACCTTGCGCACCCATCATGGCCACTTCGAGTTTCTCGTTATGCCCTTCGGCTTAACGAATGCGCCTTCGACTTTCCAGGCAATCATGAACGAGGTATTTCATCCCTTCCTTCGAAAGTCCATTCTTGTTTTCTTTGACGATATTCTCGTGAATAGCAAGACATGGGAGGACCACCTACGACATTTACGGGCCGTCTTCCAGCTGGCTCTTGAACATCAGTTGATCCTCAAATCATCCAAGTGCACTTTTGGCCAGCGCTCGATGCATTATTTGGGCCACATAGTCGATTCTGTGGGGGTTTCAGCCGATCCTGCCAAACTTGAGGCGGTGGCCTCTTGGCCCCAACCGAGCACCGTCTCCGAGCTTCGGGGCTTTCTTGGACTTACCGGGTACTACAGGCGTTTCATCCAGGACTACGACACTCTAGCCGCCCCTCTGGTCAGTTTATTGCGGCGGCACACCTTCTTGTGGACGGAGACAGCTACACAGGCTTTCCGGGATCTCAAGGCTGCATTAGTATCGGCACCAGTTCTTTGTCTCCCAGATTTTTCAGCCCCGTTTCTGGTAGAGTGTGATGCATCCGGCTTGGGATATGGAGCAGTACTTCAGCAGGGGGGTCACCCTATTGCCTACTTCAGCAGGCAGACGGCCCTCAATCATCGGAAGTTACCAGCATATGAGCAGGAATTGATCGGGCTCTCCAAGGCCATCCAACATTGGCGGCCTTATTTATGGGGGCGTGTCTTCCTCATCAGGACAGACCATTACAGTTTAAAATTTTTATTGGAGCAGCGGCTTTCGACCATTCCCCAGCAGCGTTGGGTGAGCAAATTACTTGGATTTGACTTTACCTTGGAGCACAAGGCCGGGTTGCTGAATCGGGCCGCGGACGCTCTTTCCCGCCGCCATACACCTCCCTCCGCCGCTCTCTATGCCGTCTCTTTTCCCACCGCCGACCTTCTCTCCCGCCTTCGCCAGGAGATTCAAGACTCGAACGGGTTGACCGAGTTACTACACCGTGCTGAACAGGGGCTGCCCAACGATCAATGGGCCGGTCGACAGGGTTTGGTGTACTACCGCGGCCGGATTTTTGTTGCCGCCACTTCTCCCCTCATTTCAGTAATTATAGAGGAGGTACACTCTCGGAGCCATGAGGGCATCCACCGCACTCTTCAGCGCCTTCGCAGCGAGTTCTATTGGAAGAGCATGCGACGTCATGTCCGCGAGTTCATTGCGGCTTGCACTATTTGTCAGCAGAGCAAGACCGATCATCTCCTGCCCGCAGGCTTGCTTCAGCCTCTCCCGGTTCCTACTCAGGTTTGGGCAGATCTTTCGATGGACTTTATCGAGGGTTTGCCATCCGTCCGGGGCAAGAGCGTTTTGATGGTGGTTGTCGACCGTTTCTCAAAAGGGGCTCACTTCATTCCTTTGGCGCGTCCGCTAGTTGCTCCACACGTGGCCCGCGTCTTCTTTCAGGAGATTTTCCGCTTACACGGCATGCCCGAGACCTTGGTTTCCGACAGGGATCGTACGTTCCCCAGTGCATTTTGGAAGGGACTCTTCACATTGAGCGGCACGAAGTTGGCCTTTTCCATAGCCTATCATCCTCAGTCCGATGGGCAGACCGAGGTGGTCAACCACACATTGGAGATGTATTTGCGGTGCATCGTTGGTGACCGGCCTCGAGATTGGCTCAGATGGCTACCATGGGTGGAGTACTGCTACAACACCGCGTATCACACAAGCCTGCAGACCACTCCGTTCCGGCTTATCTACGGAAGGGATCCCCCTCGCCTCTTGTCCTACACTAGCGGCTCGACTCGCCTCTCAGAGATCGACAGGGCACTTATGGATCATGACAGTTTTCTACAGGCTGCTCGTGATCGTCTTCTTCGAGCCCAGCAGCGGATGGAGCAGGCTTATAACAGGGGCCACCACGATCTCACCTTGGCCGTGGGGGATTGGGTGTGGGTACGCCGACGTGCCTTCCGGCAGCTCACCGCCACTCGCCCTCTTTGCAACAAATTGGGTCCCAAGTTCTTCGGTCCTTTTCCCATCGTGGAGCGCCTCGGCGAGGTGGCATACCGCCTTGACCTTCCAATGGGCACTAGGATCCACAATGTTTTTCATATCTCTCAGCTGAAGTTGTTCGTTGGGTCCCCTCCTTCCGCTCCCTTGGTCAGCATTCCACCACAACTTGAGGACAAGCCGTCTTCCGACGAGGAGGGTGATGTTACGACACTTCCGATGGACGCTAACCCGGAGAGGGATCCTCTTTGGGGACGTACATACCAGCGCCGTCGCCAACCGCCGATGGCGTGACCTCTATTATCCTTATAATTTTATGTCTCGTATTTCTTTTAATTATGCTCACTTGTCTAAGCCCAGGTGAGGGGCGCGTACATTTTTATTATGTTGCTTGGTTGGACTTGTGTGGCCATACATAGGCCTTTGCTTTGGAGAAAAGAAGTAGGAAGAATTTTATTTCCCCAATCTCTCTCTCTCTCTAACTTTCCTCTCCCTCTCTCTCTCAACCCGTGCGATTTCCGAGCCCTAGTCCCCGTCCGCATCCCCCCTGGCAAAAATCCCCGTCGCCTGCGCCTCCTCTTCTTCTCCTCCTCCGATCTCCTCTCTCCCCACTCTTCTCTCCTTCTTCTTCCTCCCTCTCTTCCCTCCTACTGCTACCGTAGGCGACCATTGCTCGACAAGGAGCTCCGCAAGCCTCACCCGGGCGGGGATCCAATCGCTACACCGGCCCCCATACACGATCCAGATCGGAGTACCATAACATATCTTTTGTCATAATCTCTCTAATGTCTAAGTACATCAGGTCTTTCCTTATAGTTTCATTCCAACTCTTTATTGGTCTACCCCTCCCTCGTGTAACATGCATAGTGACTAGACTCTCACAATGCCTAACAAGTGGCTCTAATGGTTTCCTTTGTACGTGTCCAAAACCATCTTAGTCGAACTTTTCATAATACAAGCTAGATGCTCACCTAACAAGGCCTCCTATGTTGTGCGATTATGATTAATGGCATTAGTTCAGTCTCATAGTTGGAGCTACAGCAAATTGAATTAAGGAAGGATTGGTTGCAGTAGTTGATATGGCAGAGTGCTGCATTAGTTCCTAACATTTTACATTCAACGATGAAGGGTTGGGTGAAATTAAGTATAGTGAGCACTGAATTAATCCCCAAGGCATGCTGCATAAGCCATGGTTGCCTATGCAATCCAACACAGAGGAGGGCCAATCAACTTATTGAGGAGCGCTGTCAGTGGTCAGGTCAGTTTTCTATATATTTGCTGAAATGCTTATAATATCCGGTGAGGCCAAGAAAATCACGGTCGTTTCGTGAGTATCTAGGTGTCAGCCACTTCCAAATTATTGCCACCTTATCCAAGTTCATGGATATGCCTTTAGAAGAGATGGTTTGGCCGGTATAATTGACCTATTACTGGGTACTTGTGCACGTCTTCAGATTGACAAATATGGTGTATCACTGGAGTATTTCCATTGTGGTTTCCAAATGGCTCTGGTGGCCCTTCCAAGTCATGCTGTAAACCAGTATATCGTCCATGAATGTTGAGATATTCCTACAAAAACACGATGGATATATCGTGTCCTGAAAGGTGGTGGATGCGTTGTTGTGGTGTGAACCAAAACTCATATAGTAGTTATGGGTTTGAAAAGTGGTCTTGTGAATGTCTTTGACACAAACCTTAATCTGATTGAAACCCAAGCAGAGGTACAACTTGGAAAAGTAAGCTGCTTTGTAAAGCTCATCCAAGAGCTATTGGATAACATGGATCAGGTATTAAGCAGGTACTGAAACCTTGTTTTGTTCTTTGTAGCCCACACAAAAATCACCAGCTCATGTTCTTTCTTACCAAAAGAACCAGGATCGAGAACGGGCTTTGCACTAGGATGAATCAACCATGTCATGAACATTTCGGCAACGAGCCGCTTGATCTAGTATTTTTAAATGTTCCATGGCGATATGCTTGTATAGAGACTACTTGCACCCATGGATCTAGAGGAATGAAAGGGGCTGGTAGGCCAATGCCGAGGAAGACTTTTAAAGTCTAAGAAAATTTTAGAATTTTTTGCAAAATTAGCCGCTATTGAGGAGGTAACACCATGCATGTGGGAGTGATGGAGGTTGTTGTCAGTATGTTGTTTTCTGAATTATTCAGTAAGATGTCGTCTTGAGAAGGAGGTTCCCCCATAATGGTGTGCATGCCCTTCCTAGTTGAAAGATATTGTAATGTGAGAGAAATTTACGTAGAAGTCCCCTAAGGTGCATTGACTATTAATGCACAAGATGGCATTAATTTTCCCCAAAGAAAAACATAGGATTAAGTTGTGAGCTAGCGGTATCAAGCTGAAGGTGATGGTAGATGCCATTTATGAGGGAACAATGACTTTCCCGTAAGTCCACTGTGGAATTTGGTAAAAGATCCAATGAATGTGGGTCACCAAATTTTCGAAGAGGTAACTTTGACAGCCTACCAATATCAATAAAGAATTTTTTGAATATTTTTATGGTCAGTGGGAGCAAAATATCCATCCCCCAAATGGAGTTGCAAACCGAGGCCCCAAAGATGAAAGTTCCGTTCCTCAAGAACAGTTGGGATGGTATAGTCAACTGTGAGAGCGTTGAAATTTGTTGTAGTAATCTCATCATGTATATTTCCAATAAATATTTCCAAGCTCCATCTGACAATCATGAGATGGAGAAAGAGAGTTGTTTGTAACAAAAACATAACCACTTACTCGTGAATCATAGTCCTGCTTGGACACTCGGTGGGAGATTAGCGGTTCGAGGGGCGGGTGTTGTCGATTTGTTATGGTGGCAGGTTCTATTATTGGCTTTTTTGGATTTATGTGATTGTGAGTGGGTGGAGCGGATGGTATATAGAGTGGAGGAGGTTGAGGTGAAACATGTGTGTGGTTGGTTGGCTTGATGGTGAAGTCCACTTCAGCCAATTTGACGACCTCCATGGCGGCAGCGATGTCCGTTGGATGGTCGGTGCAAATATGAGTGGATGTGCAACTGCAACCCTTGTACAAAGTAGAGGTGGTGATTCAGGCCAAATCACGGGACGTGAATGACGAGCTTAATGTACACATTGATGGAGAAGTTCATCGTGGTCATGTGAAGAAGGCCGCCTCAGGGACTCTTCACAATGTTGTTTGAGTAACGGTGATCATGCTGCTTGGTGAGAGTTTGCTTAAGTTCCCCCATGTGAAGAATGGACTGGTAAGTCAGAGCCATTGCGCTCAATGAAGATCAAAGCCCCCCATCCCAAGGAGGATAATGTCAAAGAACTGTTCCGCCTTTACTATCCACTCCATCAGACGAGATCCATTGAATTGGGCACCTCGATCGTGCAAGGAGCAATGTTGTAATTGTTGGATGTCGGTGACATGTCGGATTGAGTTTTAAAATGTTGAAATTCGGAAGTTGAAGGCATGTTGGACGTATTCTAAAATATCGGATTTTCATATCCTATAAAATATAATTATATATTCTGAAAGTAAAAAAATAGTATAACAAGTAGACTTACAATGAGTTATATATTTCCCAAAATAAAAGAGTCCAAAATAATATATTATTAACAAATAAAAATAGATATAAGAATCTTTAAAGTCTGCATATCCTTGATTGATTTTAAGGCTCTATTTGGGAGGCCAACGTCGTTTTAGTGAGGGAACAAACACCATGACAATCTGGACTAGAGGGAGAGGATCATGTTCACTGACGAAGCCTTTTCCCATTTTTCTGCCACCGATGGCAAAAAACAAACGCCTCTCCCCGCCTTACCGGTTTTGGATTATGAAATAAGAAATAATTATAAGCTAAATAATCCGCTAATAATTGTATTCAATTTTTAACAATTTTTGGATTATGAAATAAGAAATATATTGTGATAAAATGTACAAACTTGAATATAAGAATAACATATATTAAAGGGAATGAAACATTATGCCTAATAAAATTACGTATGTGTTTGTGTGCGAGTGATTTAAATATACATTGATAGTATGCTAACATAACTTAAAATAAAATAACGAACGATTTCTTCAAAAGTAGTCAATATATCAAAAAAAGTAGATATGTCAGCCTATATTTTACGTAAGCGCATAATCAATTTTTGGTGGAAAAATGTCATTGTCATCTTAAAAAGACATGTCAGACATGTTAGGAGACATTTAAAATAGTTTCAAGGTGTGTAATAAGCTTTCTGGGCCGCGGTGGGCTGTCAACATGCGGTCTAGGCACTTGACCATGAATGGAGGATGGGTCGTTGGGTGTGGCGTGTGAGACGGAGTGGTGTTCTGCATGAATATCTCAGGCTTTGATGTATTGCAAGACGACTTGTATCAAGGAGAGGACACATACGAGTTTCTATAGATGATGTTTGATAACACATCTATACAAGTCGGGCTGATGGTTGCCGAATCATTGCTGACATCGTCGAACGTTGCAGGAATCATGTACAACATATGGATTGCATGAGGTGGATGGATTGTGCGACGGGACGAGTGGGGGAATCTAATAGCTAGTGTCAAAGAAAATTGTGCGGGTACATGATCCAGATGATAGGTTATTGCAGGCAGTATGTAGTATTGCCCGATAATGAGATTGATGTGGATGGAAGAGAGTAGGTGGAGGTTCAACTGTGGAAACAAATGTATTGGGAGAGGGGATGAGGATTTCCAAGGAAAGTTCTTGACCACCCAAGCGCATGTTCCTATTGCCAAATGCATGAATAGATCTTTACATGGGGTTTACTCATTGACAACTATCGAGAAAGAAAACAAGATTTGCATATGCTGTTTGTCGACCTTGAGAAGGCTTATGATAGAGTTCCAAGAGAGTTCTTATGGAGAGTCTTAGAAAAGAAAGGTGTAAATGTATCATACATTGACATAATCAAAGATATGTATACAAATTTAGTGTCAAGGGTGAAGACATCTGGAGGATTAACACTGGAATTCCTTATCAATATTGGCGTACATCATGGTTCAGCTTTAAGCCCTTATCTCTTTACCCCTATCTTAGATGAGCTCACCAAACATATCCAACAAGCAGTACCTTGGTTTTTATTATTTGTGGATGATATCGTTTTGGTCAATGAGACGCACGAGGATGAAAAGAAGGGTTTTAGGTTGAGCATGCAAAAACAAAGTTTATGGAGCTTAAATTTTGCAGTGCAAGAAAGATGGATAGCTTCGTTTTTAAGTTGGGTGATCAAGATATTTCCCTTAGTGGGTTTTAAATATCTTGGATCGATAGTTCAAAACGACAAAGGTATTGATAAAGATGTGACACATAGAATCGAAGCAGTTGGTTAAAGTGGAAAGGTATGTCAGGGATCTTGTGTGATCGTAAAGTACCATTAAAACTTAAGGGCAAGTTTTACCGTACTGGAATTAGACCGGCGATGCTCTATGGTTCTGAGTGTTTGGTAGTGAATTGTGTACATGAGCAAAAAAATGGGAGTTGCAGAGATGAGAATGCTTAGGTGGATGTGTGGACACACGAGACTGGATAGAATTAAGAATGAATGTATCAGGGATAAGACAGAAGTAGCACCAATTGCAGAGAAGATGCGAGAAGCTCGACTAAGATAGTTTGGACACGTACAAAGGAGACCATTAGAGGCACCTGTTAGGCGTTGTGAGAGTGTAGTCACTAGGCATGTTAAACGAGGGTGGGGTAGACCAATAAAGACTTGTACTGAAAGTATAAGGAAAGACATGATGTAGTTAGGCATTAGTGATATTATGACACAAGATCGGACACAATGACGACAAAGGATCCATATAGCTGACCCCACTATAGTGGGATAAAGGCTTGAGTGTTGTTGTTGTAAGTTCGGAAGGCAAAATCATAATTAAAATTACTTGTAAAAAATAAAAGAGCATAAGAAAAGAAATGGGTTGCACTAGGCTTCTCCGTTCGTCGGTCCTGCTTGTGTTGCACTGCCCTTCTCGAGTAAACGTGCAACATGCCTGCTCCTGTCTTGTTCCTGTGGTGGTGACCTCCGTTGTAGCATTAATACTTTGATGAAGTTCTCTGATTTTATGTGATAATCTAATTTCAACACTTAAAAGTTAAAATTTAATAATATCATAACAAGAAAACCAATGTGCTATTTTTCATGTTGGGAATCAAAGAATTCAATTGCTTAGTGTGGTATAAATGTAGATGTTAAGATGTTGATGCATGAACCTGCAAAATTAAGGTTAGAGATAAATGAATCAGAGGTGTTGCTGAAGGAGGAGCTACAACTTGTAAAGTTAGAGATACATTTGCCAACACTTGCATAACTCAATTTAGATTAATGAAAAATTGTCATAAATCTGAAAAAGCCACTACAGAAGACTCAAAGCCATCCCTTGGTGCACCCTCGATTAATCTTGTCATTTATTCAGTATCTTGTCTTTCTGAATTCCCCCCCATGTCGTGTTTGGCTAAGTTAGCACTTAGAATGTCTCCCTTATATAAGGAAGATTTGACGAGTATTAGAGAGCTTACCAAATCTTTTTATAAACTCACTTGGAGAAGGATCCTTAACAGGAAACCGACCTCCCAAGAGATTGAAGCAATCAACTAGTCTCCCTTATATAAAGAAGAGTACAGGAGTATTAGAAAACTTGTCAAAAGTCCTTTATTCAGTACACTGTATCCAGTTTTTGATTATAGTGCACCCTTTAATTTTCCCATTGATACACAAATAAATGCAGGGAACTTCGTAGAGGAAAATTGGATTTTTTTTTGGGGGGGGGGGAAAGAATCAACTAGAATGGGAAGGAAATTAACTACGAATAGAAAATTAATGTCTTTAATGTGGTATCATGGGAAGAGAATAATTTCTTTAGTGTAAGCAGGTGGGATTTGAGAGAAGTTTTAATAGAATTTTCAATAAATGCAGGGAACTTTTTAGAGGAATATTGGAATTTTTTGGCGGAAAGAATCAACTTGAATGGCAAAGGAAATAAACCACTAATATAAAATTAGTGTCCTTAATGTGTTATTGATACGGTCCCGAGAGGAATCCGGCAATGGAGAGGGCCGACGGAGGTGAGCAAGAGGAATGAGGATTAGGGTTGAGAGGAAATCTTAGTGAGCAACCCTAATTTTTATTCATCCAAGAATAATAAATAAAGTACAACCCCACCCCTTATAGACACGAGGTGCGGATAGCGAAAGAAGATAATTAAAAGTGTATACAACATAATATGAAATGACAAAGCGAATAGAAATAAAATAATCATGCTAGCATCTTGTCTTAGGTCTCACCTCCTCCAAATGGGCTCGTCATCGTCGCGCGCGGACTCACCACGGTGTCTCGCGTGCGTGTCCCGTCGGCATGCGCAACCGTAACAATGCCACCGCCTGGAAAATATGCCTTGTCCCCAAGGCAGTGGTAGGAGGGGTGACGACAACAGTGATCCTGCGACAACCACGTAGCTTCGGATTTCAGACGGTAAGATCCAGTAATAGGGATCTCTTGCGAGCCAGAGTCCCTCTGAAGGTGGTAGCGGCGATCAAGTAGCTTGGCTCGGTAATACGACGCCAACTGCAGTCTTTCTTTCGGACCAGAGTTGACTGGGCTAGTGGCAACCCTACCAAAAGCTGGATGTTGTTGGCGAGCGCAATAGAAAGCTCTCGGTTGTCCGTCAAAAAAGGAAGTGGCCCAACGGTCGGGCCCACAATCCCGCGAAGAGGTCGACATCCGTGGACTACTGGATCATGCAGTGGGAGATCAGAGAGCCTCGTAGTGTGGAGTCACCGTCGAGGCGGCATGGTTGGCCCTCGTGTAGGAACTGCTTCGACATAATCTCCCAATTGACACATACCTCTCCGAGCGTGCAGAGCTAAGGCACACCCAGAATGACGTCGAGATCTCCTGAGCTGAATGTGTAGAAGTCCGTGGTCACAAAACAGAACCCCACAGAGAGAGAGAGACGACAATGCAACAACCCTGAGTCGGTTGGTGGAGCCCATCGCCCATACGAACCGTAACATCCAGGGAGGGAACCTAGGGAAGACAGAGCTGCTGTACCAGGTGCTCAGAAATGAGGTTGTGACTCGCGCCGTTGTTCACCATGTTGATGATCGGGCGATCCCGCAATGTGCCTGAGAGCTGCATGACCTGCTGGCAGGAGGTCCCACCCATCGAGTCATGGGATAACTCCAGGCAGTGGAACGTAATCGTGGTGGGGTCGAGAGGTGTATCCCCCTCTGAGAGCTCTAGGGCATCAAAGTTGGTCAGGATCATCTCAGGGTCGACGTCGCCGATGGAGTGGAACTCCTTAACGACACACTAATGGTTGGGGGAGTACGAATGACGACACAAAAAATAGAGACCCTTGTTGCGAAGTTCGTTGTAATTACTGTTTGAGAGGCGTTGGGGGATCGGTGGGAGAACCAGTCGGTTTCCCCAAGGCGGCGGCCGCGGTGGAGGAGCCGTGTTTGACGGTCGCCAAGATAGCCAGGGCTAGTGGTGGTCGTCCGTAGGATCTGGTGACCGGGGGGAGAGGCTGGCTTCCACCCGACGCGCCAAGTCCATGGCGTCAGAGACTGTGTGAGGGTGGTGTGTGTGGAGATGAGAGTGAATATGTGGCAGTAGACCCTGCATGAATAAGCCCAGGTAATGATCGGGCGGTAGCCCGAGAACGTGGGAGTCCAAGGTGACGAACTCATCAACATAATTGTCTAGGCCAGCTGTCTGGCGGACACCGCAAAGACGCTCGAAAGCAGAGGAGCCGCAGTTGCGAGTGTCATACCACCAAGGTTGTCAGGATCGAGATCCTAAATGAGATCGTTTCGAGGTGGGATCATATCATATAATAGGGTCGGATCGAGGATCGCTTTACAAAATCAGGATCGATTTACAAAATTTGGATCGTAGGATCGTAAGATCCTCTGATCCGGATCGCGATCCTGACATCCATGGTCATACTGCCAGATCATCTCTTGCTTGAGCTCGGGCCAGGAGAGGGACGAGTTGGTTTGGAGTAGTCACCAAGCCAAGTGGATTGCCGAGCCGTCTAGGACAACCACCACCGTCGACAACTTGTCATGCTCTTATCAAAATATTGCTCCGCCTTGGCAATCCAACCCATTGGGTCAACGCCAACGAAGGAGGGAATGTCGAGAAAGAGGGCGGACCGGCCCATAATGGGCGAAGGCGTGGTCCCTGAAGGAATGGCCCACGATCTGACGCCTAGGAGAGAGCCGCTGTTCGTGGTTGGGCCGGATCCGGACGCGGTGAAGGGGGCGGTGGTGACGGTGACAGACGCTTGTTGGGAGTCGATCTTGGAGTGGAGGGCGAGGAGCGAGGCGTTCATGAGGCGACGAGTTGTTCTTGCTCCTCCAAGCGGCGACTTCAGGCTTCAGCGGTCGCATCCAGAGGAAGATCTCCGTCCGAGCGAGTGTTGGGAGCCATGGACTGAAAACGGTGGAACGAAAGGAAGCGACTGAAAGGGTAGATCAATACGGAAGTGCTGATTGCCGCAGAAGTTGCTGGAATCGGCGGCTTGCACTGCAGATCCGGCAGGTTTGGGGCTCGAAACCGCTATTTGACAGAAGCAGGGGGCGTCAGTGTTTTTGTGTTCAATCGGGGCGCAGGGATGAAGCAGAGGATCTAGGAGCGGAAACAGGCGTGCTGCGCTTCCTGCGATGGCACCGTACAAAACTGCCGATCGACAATCGCACGGGCCCCTAGAAGTCGCGGATCAGCGACGTCGGCGTCGAAGGAAGTACGGGCTGCTTGGGTCAGGAGGCAGGTAGCGACCGCCCTCACGGATGATGCGAAATCGGGCGTGCAGAGTCGAATCGGGACGTGACCCAGACAGACGACGCTGATCGTTTGCGGAATCGGGCGATGGGCTCTGCAACGGAGATTACACAGAGATCACGAGCACTGACAGCAAGATGGCGGGCAGTGAGGTAGGTCAGACCAAATTGATATGATCCCAAGAGGAATTCAGCAAGGGGGAGGGCCGGCGGAGGCGAGGAAGATGGAGGATTAGTGTTGAGAGGAAAACCTTATGGAACAATCCTAATTTTCATTCATCCAAAAATAATAAAAAAGTACAACCCCACCCCGCCACAGGTATGGGGTGCGGATAGCGAAAGCACATAATTAAAAGCGTACACAACATAATATTTAATAACATAAAGCGAATAGAAATAAAATAATCATGCTGGCGTCGCGTCTTTGGTCTCGTTTCCGCCAGACGGGCTCGTCATCGTCTCCCTCTGCATGCGGACTTTCCACTGTGTCTCTTCGGCTCGCGCGTGCCCTATCGGCATGCGCAACCGTAACATGTATCTTGGGAAGAGAATATTTTTTTAGTGTTAGCACTAAGCAGGTAGTAATTTCTATTTGAGATGTTTTAATAAAACTTCCAATGGAACCATGGGCTGGGCGCTCTAGTTCTTTAGTTTAGGCTATTTTGCTTTTTTTAAAGCTTGTTTCTCGATTAATAATTTCAGCCTTGGGCTTGGGAAAGTGTCTCGGAGTTTATTTCAGCTGCTTAAGTGGACAAAAGCTTGTCTCTCAACTGCTTACCTTTGCATATTTTAATCTACTCTCATTTCTAACCGAACCATCTTATCTCAAGCTTCTACGGCTCAAAATTAATCTGAGCCTTTTGTACAAATCTTATTATTTCAACCAGTGAAACTAATCGGCTACTGATTGTGTACATATTCCAATTATGGATGAACCACATTAAATTTATGTATTGTTTCTGACTGCTCGCATCGTCTTGTAAAATTAAAAGGAAATGCATAGCTCACATTCACAAGTGAGTTTTTGTTCGAATCAGTGGTTTCTTGACTCAAACATATCCGGGATGAGTCATAGCTAGGAGAACGGGCGACTAAAATTAGAAGGCAATGCACAGCTCACATTCATGGGCGTGTTTTGTGCGAATCAAGGTTTTCTTGACTCCGAAACATATCCAGGACTAATGTACAGTTGCTGGTTAAGAATTCTCTAGCTTGAGAGTTTTTGGGCAGGAATGGTCCAGGTTCTAATGTAAACTTATAATACCAAAACAAAAATGATAGTCTTAATTATAACTACAATTTTGAAGTTCTTTAAAAAAGAAATGCTGCATCAAATAGTTGAAACATAGTCCCTATAAATCTTTCATTGATTAACTCTTTTATGTTCAATTTGACTTTTCTACCGGCAAGTCAAATCTCAATTTTCCCTATGTTTGGGGTCTTTTCACTCTCCAACCTGAAGATGTTCGGTTGCCATTTTGGTATTTCAACTTGCAAAGATATTTAGATTTTTCTTCAATTCAATCTTCTTATATCCATTCCAAAATAATGTGGCATGGAGATTAATTCACATGTTTGCTTTAAGAAGGCTATCGTCAAATTTGTCAATCTTTTATATCTTTACAAATCCACGCCGTGATGATTGAAAGCCCCCTCAAAAATTGTCCTTTATGTTCTGCTCTTCACTGAAAGTCATTCTTCATTAAATCTATGAATAGGACTGCAGCAGGTTGTAGTTGCTGCAGGTGTGTTTATATGTTACTTGAATTTCAGACGTTTGTAATGTGCATTGCACGCACCATAAGTGCTACGTTATACAGGGATGGGGATGAGATATGGGATACCAGATATGCTATGGGTATGAGACATTTTTAAAGTCAAATTATTTAAATATAAAGGTAAAGTATTTGTGGCAACCCTTGAAATTTATAGAAAAGACAACTGGAACCCTTGCAATTTTTAAATAGACATTGAAACCACTATAGTTTTTAAATAAACATAAGCAACCACTAATATTTCAATTCACTCTAAGGCTAACTATGTCAATTTTAATTCAAAAAATCAAATAAAATTCAATTCCTAAGTTATTTTAATTGAAAATTTAATTTTTACCGGTCATTTAAGGAAGTTGTTATAGACAAATTAGATTTGACTATATACAAACATTCACTATATACAAACCAGTATAAATACAAAATTGTTATACGTAAACAAAATTGTTATATACAAACCAGTTAAAATTTTTAAAAAAATATATAGTTTTTTTTGTAAACACTATATTATATTAGAGCAACTTAAAATTTAGTTAAGTTTTTCTTCGACCAAATGTGGAACAAGATATATGACAACTAAAAATTTAAAATTTTCAGGAAAAAAATAAATAATCAAGTTTTTATACCTATATCTCTTCCTTGATCTACTTATCCAAGACATGACCGGCGGAAGAACGCCAAAGAAGAAACAATTTGCATAAATTCCAGCAAAATTCAGAGCTTTCGCAAAAGTTGTTTTGAAAAAAGATGATATGAAGATGAGAACAATTAGAACAACCCGAATAAAGATGATATGAAGATGAGAACAATTAGAACAACCCAAGTCACAAAGATGTTATTCCAAGTATCATCCAATAGAATTGAACCACTTGAATCCCCCATCAAAGCATTGTGGTACTTCTCAGAATCAAATCCATCAAAAGAAACTTCCCCAACAGTAGCCATGACCGGAGCTTCGCCGGATTTTTTGCTCAGGGAGATCACCCCCTCCACCTTCCATTTCAACCGTTGAGAAACCAATCTGACAATATCGAATAGATGTTTAGGGAAACATAGGGCATAACCGCCGGAGGAAGAACCAGGGCCGAGGGCTGGTCGTCCGGACAAGGAATCCCGTCGTCGGGGCTGTCGTCAGGCGGGTTGCAGGCAAAATTTGTTGTAACCATCTAGTGGGGGGGGGGGGGGGGAGGAATTGGGTGAGACGGAGGGTTTTCTTGCGGACGGCTAGGGTTAGAATGAGAGTATTACTTATTTTTGGGTTTTTATATGGTTTGTATATAGTATTTTAAATGAGTCTAAAAAACTTTAAAAATTGGTTTGTATATAGCCAACTTTGGTTTGTCTATAACAACTCCCAAATATGTAAATTGGTTCAACCCAAGTTAACCGTAAAAGACATTCATTTTAAAGATTTTTTTATGATAAATAATATTTTTAATTTAAATGATGTAAAATTATAATTTATTAATATATTGTTTTATTAAGTTTCTTCAATTTGAGCTTTTTAACAAGCGATAATTTTTTTTAAAATAACTTAAAATTGAATGATTTTTAATTTTCTTAATAAAACTGCTCTCATTTGAGTAAGAGTTTGAAATATCCAATTGAACACCATAGAGGCTCTTGGTATTTTGAATAAATTTCAGGGATGTCACACATAATTCACCCTAAATATAAATAGAAATAAATATGAAGACATAGAATATGCTTGACTTCATTTTTCTCTCTTATATCACAAATTATATGATAAATTAAGATCAGGTTTATCTATGTCCCTAAATTGTCTGATTTCATAGTTAGGAAATATAATGGAACTATGCAATCAATTGAGTCACCAATTATTATTCAACAATTTTTCTTTCATATGCCTTAATAAGATTCTACAAAAATAAAGCACAATGGCGACAAAGGATCCATATAGCTGACCTCACTATAGTTGGATAAAGGCTTAAGTTTTGTTGTTTGTCTATGCCTTTATTCATATCTTGGCGATATGCCTTCAACAATTTTGCGGATGATATCTTTTTGGTCGATAAGATGTGTGAGGGTAGGGTGTAAACGCAAAACTTGAATTTTGGCACGACACTTTAGAAAAGAAGGGTTTTAGGTTGAGCGGGGCAAAGATGGAGTATATTGAGCTTAAATTTAGAAGTGCAAAATGGACAGGTGACTTCGTTAATAAGTTGGGTGATCAAGATATTCCACGTAGTGAGTGTTTTAAATATCTTGGATCAATAGTTCAAAAAGATGGAGTTATTGATAAAGATGTGACAGAATTCAAGCTGGTTGGTTGAAGTGGAGAGGTGCATTAGAGATCTTATGTGATTGTAAAGTACCATTAAAACTTAAAGGTAAGTTTTACCTTACTGCAATTAAACCAGCGCTGCTCTATGGTTTTGAGTGTTGGACAGTGAATTGTGTACATGAGCAAAAAATTAGAGTTGCGGAGATGAGGATGCTTAGGTAGATGCGTGGACACACGAGACTAAATAAAATTAGGAATGAATTTATCAGGGATATGTCAGGAGTAACACCAATTGCAGAGGTACGAGAAGCTCGACTAAGATGGTGTGGACACGTACAAAGAAGACCATTAGAGGCACTTATCAAGCGTTGTGTCTAGTCACTAAGCATGTTAAACGAGGGTGGGGTAGACCAATAAAGACTTGGAATGAAACTATACGGAAAGACACGATGTACTTGGGCTTAGTGTGATTATGACTAAAGATAGGACAAAATGGAGACAAATCATCCGTATAGCCGACCCCACTCTAGTGGGATAAAGGCTTGAATGTTGTTGTTGCATTCCTTTTTTCTTATCATTATCGCAATAAGCACAATTTTTGAGTGTTTTAGAGCATACTCTTAAATATTCGGTAATATCTGAGAGTATGCGGGTGCATCTTGAAATTTTGCAATTTAAAATATTTAAAAAGTTTCCAAGAGTTTGAGACTACGTTTCTAGGAGTTTCTAAGAATTTTCCGACTCCAAAATATTTTTGATACAATAAGTATGATCATCGCAAAGATGATTCTTTGCCTCAACAATCTCCATCACTCAACAATTTCCATCACTCAACTTAATGATCCATTCAAATAAAACTTGAATTTTGTGGGCGATTTTATAGAGCAGCTGAAAATTTCCCGTGTCCAGCTTTTGCTAAATATATAAATATGTTTGACATAGTAACTTATGTAATATTAAAAAGTCCATTATTATTTGTGTAATTTGTTTTAAATTCCTTGACAAACATTATTTTTCGATGCCAATTAGTTAATTTATGCCTCCAATTTTCACTATTTGCTTACACGGCCTTGGACTTGATGAATTAACAATATTGGACTGTTAATACTGATGTGTTCAAAGTTCTCATTTGAAATGTTGAGCAGGTCATGCAGTTAACTAGCCACATACAGTATAACACCATACAGTATATTATCGATACAATGAGGTTTTCTAGTGTTGTGGAAGTGCAGGTATGTTTGATTGTTTTCACAAGTGGAAAGTTGAGTAAAAGTGCTACAGATTATTATTAATTTACATGTTATTTTTTTTTAATAAATTTGTGTTTGTTTTCTGTTCTGTTGCAGGGCGACAAAATAAGAAGACGAAATGATTGGTCGATATGGGCCCCAAAAATATCCAATCATTTCGGTTCTACTTCCAGCACACAATCTCCAACAGCCTCCAATTATGAAGCCCTGACGAACAAGTTTCATAGTCTTGGATTGGAAAATAGTTCAAATCACAGTAGCATGAAAGGATCTACCGAGACGGTTCACAGCAGATCAACATCCGCCGATATTGACAGCCAGCAGTCATCGTGATCGAGCAGCAGCATTGGAGGTGTCACTCTCATTTTTTTCAGCGGATTCGGTGTTTTTGGTGAAAAAGAGTTATATGGGCGGAGGAGGGTATTCTTGGAATTTATTTATTAAAATGAAAAAAAAGTTTTGAATAGACTTTTTAGCTTCCAGAATATATATTAAAAAGCAGAAAAAATAAATACACCAAAAAAAAGAGAGGAAATACTTTTGAAATTTGTAAATATTGGTCTCGGGAGATGTTTATGGATATGGATGCTAGTTAGTGAACTTTCTTACCGCTAGATTAGTTTTTTTGTTTTTGTTTTTGAAGTTTAAAACTGGATGTTGCTTTTTCATTGTGCTGCAGCTGAGAAAGTTACCCATGATTTTTTTCTTTTTCTGCAGTCCAAGCAAAAAAGAAAAAAAGAAACTTTTCTAATTCTGAGATTGTAACTGACTAACTGCAATAATTTATCTAATTGGCTGATGTTACATTCTTTTAATTTTTTGCAGATCTATTTTGTTAATATTATATGTAATTTCTTGTATGCGAGGCAGTGGTGATGTTGCAATTCATGATATATTTTGTGAATTTTACAATGTTTATGAGAAATACCGTCATTACTGAATTTATATTGAATGTATGTATATTCTCGACGAGCTATTTGAGCTTTTTTCAGCAACGAAGGGTGAGGCCTTCAGTGAAATTTTGATTTTATTAATTTCCCCAACTTTTAAGTGGAGTGAGCATAATCATAGGTTGTGCCTTTCTATCTTTTGAAATTATATTATTCTTTATGCGTTTATATTTTATAATTTGCAAACACATACTTCTCTGGGAAAAGGGTTGTGTTTATGCATGCATGTTATGAAATGTAAATTTTTAAGGAAGGTCTTGGGAAATGGCCCAATTTTGATACTAATTGATTTTTTTTTATATTTGCTAAGTGGTAACTTTTTTTTAAAAGGCCATTGTTAACTGCAACCGTCATTGGCTAATCGTACTCCAAACGTACTCCAGAATTTGAAAAAAACATGTACTTTTATGGTAACCGCATCCCAATGCCTCCTTCCTGCTGAAGCTGCCTGCCTTGCTCAAGCGGCCCGAGTTCCAACCCCAATTACAGCAAAACTTCCAAAACAAAAATATCTTCATTGTGCATGAAACTCCATTATCAGTAGCCCTTAGATCCTCTTTATCTACTGCAATGTGAAGCTCCAATGTTTACGTTCCTCTTTTGATAGAGTTTATGTTTACGTTCCTCTCTTTGTTTTCTCCTTGATCTCATCAAAGTACTCATTCCTGCTCCTTGTAAGTGGTTAACCTAGATAGCGTGAATGCCTTCGGAGTATGAGATGCGTGATGTAATGCCATCTATCCGTCGCATAGCATATATAAGTCCGGTCGGGGCCCGACGCCATATACCACAGACAGACCGGAAGATTACTCAATGGAAACCATCCAACTAAAAATCAACGTCCTTCACAGAGTACATTCTAGCGGAAGCAATTTAAAAGATTGCAAAATAAAGAGCCCAGCAAAAGCATGAATGTCCACTACTCAAACCAACATGAATGAAGGTACAATACACAAGTACAATGGCCTTAAGGCCTTACAATTGTTTACTCAAATTACAGTGTTTTCCATATCACGACACGCAGGTCGGTCACACATGAATAATACACGTAAACACTCAAAATTAGGCCTTTGAGGGCCGGCTCAGTAACTTGGGCTTTTGCTCGCTAATTACCGCTCGGCTTTGTGGCACCTGCAAACAACAATCCACCGTAACAGTGACAAACAAAGCAACGGTCAGCTATGCTGACCAAATTATAACGATCCCGCCCCCAAACTCGGGGCGGCGATGCTCCTTTCCCTGCACTTTGTTAGCATAACCAAGCAGTATAGTGTAAACACTTCATCACAGACGTGGGCACGCACGACCACACACCCCGTGCTCTCAGGGCACATTCTTGGTGAACCGAGCAACATCACGTCAATTTAAGCCATAGACATTTCAGTCTCACCACCGCCACTTGGACGACCAATCTTGCGAGCATTTTTGTCTTTCCGGCATTGGTCACGTCAGTTTAAGCCATACACTGCCTAAGACCCTCCATCTATGCCAACGGCTCCTACCGAACGACATAGAACGGGTACGGTTCCGCCTAACCCGTTGCTCACATCGCAACGTCAATTTAAGCCATATGCGCGGGTCAAGCTTTCCCGAGTCTCAAATCGATCACACACTTTACATAACCCAGTTATGTACAAGTTGGATCCCAGGCCAGCATGTTTGGCAGAATCATGCATCTGCCCAATTTTCCAGGTGCACCTTGGAGTTAGTCCCCAAGGCTCCCTGTTGCAATCTACCGCGTAGAAAACCCGAAAAACAACCATTCGCGCGGAGTCTTCTCCGGTCATTCATGCAATGCAACATCACCGATCCAGACCAACTTGTCCGGGTAGGCTTCACACATCATGCCTATATCCGATTCTCGATTACAGACTCTACATGTAAGCAATATGGACTATTCATGTCTACCCGAAGGAACGTCTCAAACTCACCGCAAACTCGCGGGAGCGGGCTTCCTGTGCAAAGAAAAGAGAACTTCACATGTCCTAGGATGAGAATCGTTACCCTAGCATTTTTCCTTGGCGCCATGGAAATCTATGCAGATGAAAAGCACCGCGTTGTCCTCGCCTCCGTAGATCCGAAGTCGGCTTGAGATTTGGAGCTCCGAAGCTCCGCCGGTGACCGGATCTAGCCTCCTTCTTCTTCCTTGCTCTCCCCTCTCTCTAGAACTTTAGAAAGAGATTGAGTAAGAGAAATGAGGGTTTTGAAACCCTTTTCCCGGGTATATCCCAGCGGGAACAACCCCAAGCTGTCGGATCCCAAAATAAGGAAACAGACGGCCACGATCCGAGCTTGAAATCCAAAATCCGGGCCGAACAGGGCCTGTGACACGCCCGTGTCCAGGGCCGTGTTCCCCATTCGCCGTCGAAACCGACGCGTCCCGAAAAGTACACGGGTACCCGACACGCCCGTGTCAAACTTGACATGCCCATGTCATACAGTACACGGCCGTGTAGTGTGCAGTGTTACTCCATCGACATAGGACCGAAAACGCCCAAAAGGTACACGGGTACTCGACACGCCCGTGTCGCATTTTGACACGCCCGTGTCTACCCGACACGGCCCGTGTGATACACCGTGTGTCTCCCTCGCCACAGCCCGACTTCAACCAGTGAAGGACACGGCCTAGGACACGCCCGTGTCTCAGGCCGTGTTCGCTGCTCGACGATCGTCGACTCCAAAATTCGTCGACCTCTGGGGCAGATCGTCGACCCAAGCATGATACGCCCTGGGACACGCCCATGTCCCGGGCCGTATAACCCCTACCAAGTTCCAAACTTGGTCCGGAACATTACCCGTCGCTCTTTTGAGTTTCGGGGCGTTACACGTGATGCCACCATCAAGGAAGGAGGGGCTGGACAAAATTGGGTTGTGAATAACATTTTGGGTTACGATTAATATTGTGGTTTGCCAAGCCAAATCAGGTTGCGGTTAACAATCACCCTTTTTTATAGTTGTAAATATCTAACGTATATGTTGCCCCGGGTCCCACGGTCGCGAGAATTAAAAGGAACATATTAAAAGTGAAGCCAGTCTGTGCGGATAGAATGCCCAGTGTCTCCCAAATCCAACATAAAGAGATGCACGCTTACCCCCACAATTCAGTCTGGGTGCAATCACTCATTTTTTGCCAGCCCCATGCGTGTTCGCAACTACCCCAGTGCCTGTAGTCAGCGCGGTCGCACATTAACTGATTACATGCTCTTTTACTTATCCACACATCATGTAAACTCTCATCCCTGCCCGACTCTCCTGAAATCCGGACAATCCATGTTTCTTTAGAACCACCTATTCGGGTAGCTCCCCTTTAGTATAAATAGAGGTGAATAGAACCGTAATGGGACACTCATTCTGGTCAGAATCGATTCACCGCGAGCTCGAATACAGAGTCCCTCAAGTTGTTGCAAGCTCTCTTGCTAGCACAAACACTTTTGTAAACTTCTTCGAAATTAATAAAATCTTGCGCTACAAGTGGTATTTGCCGTTGTGATCAAATCTAGTGTAACTATTCGCGACATTTTTTTTGTCCGCTCGACCTTGATCGCTAAGTAAATAACCGCTCTCAGTCTCTTCATCCCCAAAATAATGCGAATTTTGTTTAGTGCATTTTTGATATCCACAAATCGAACACGTGACCTCCAGATCAGAGTTAGTCAAAGAACTAGTCCGATCAAGATGAGTGATCACGACGTCTATTGTCAGTCTGATAGGTATCACCTCGGCTTAGAGGGTGCGACCTCCCTGGAGTCTCTCGAGCTTAGTTTTGTGGAAGCTCAACAAGAGACCGCACAACAAATGATTGTCATGATGCAGGCAATTGCGCAACTGACCCATTAGTTAGCTCCTCCAGAGTGTCTGCGACTCCTCCGATCCGTCCCCAAGAGCCCATGTCCGCGTCGCTCTGCGGCCCTAGGAAGAAGAGTTCACCGCCGCTCGCCGCAATTTCTTTTGAGAGGCTGCGAACTCTAGCCCTATAAAAGAGCTTGATTTACGGGGAAGTGCTGCTTCGTGCTCAGTTCCTGAAAAATTATCTTCCCCTTTTGTCGAGAAAGTTCATTGGGAAGCTGTTCCACAATGATTTAGAGAACCATCTCCCTCGCTTCTCTAAAAGGGAAGATCTCGCAAACCATCTCTTGGCTTTTGAGTTTGCAATCTCGATGAGAACTTTGAATGCCGAGATTCAGTGTAGGTTTCTCACCACATCCTTCGATGGTAAGACAAGATAATGGTTTTATAAGTTTTTGTATGGTTCATTTTCTTCATTTGTAGATTTTTAGAGGGAAGTCATGCTGAGGTTTGCAACCTCCATAAAATGAAAGAGCGATCTTGCAGCTTTCTTCAAGATTGTCAAAGGCCCCAACGCGACTCTGGCCCATTTTGTGTGCCATTTTCAATAAGAAATTTTCGGGATCCCCGATGTGGATGCCTCAATACCTCAGGTAGCGTTTACTTGCGGCCTCCAGCAGAGCATGTTTAATTTGAAGTGGGAAGGGTATCACCTAACTCCTACCAAGAGCTGATCAACATGGCCAACCACTTCATTGAAAGGGAGGCAATCACTCCCGATATTATGTCCTCCTTCTGAATCGATCAAGTAAAGGGGCCACTTCTATTAGGCCTCCTCGGCGCTCGTCGAATCACCCTCGCTAAGAATTTCCTCCACCACCGACACATTGCAGGAAGAACTTTTACCACCACCTTCCTCACATTTTTCACCAATAATTCCGACAGATAAGGCATCAATAGCCTATTACCTCTCCGAGGAATAGGTATACCCCCTCACAACATACCTCATCCTTTGCAACCTTGTGGAGAAGATGCTCAAAGAAGGCAAACTGTAAGGGTTGGTGAGCTAACCAGTCACTGAATTCGTTGCAAGCAAAGGGAAGCTGGTCACTGAAATTCACCATTTAACTCAATGGTAGTGCATCAAAATGGAGGACAAAGGCTCCCTAGGGAGCATCTGTTGAATTTTTTGAAGTGAAAGTGGCGGCCTGGGCGGACTGTCCGTGCGGACTGTGCGGACAGTAGTGGAGGATAGTCAGGTCGACAAGAGTGTTGCAGTCGGCTTGTTACTGGAGGTAACCGGGCAGATAGGATGGTTATCCGCACAGTTCGCCGGTTTGTGCAGACTAGTTCTCGAGTCCGCCAGTTTTGTGCAGACTGGCCTTTGTATCCGTTGGTGCTGTGTTCGCACCAGGGATGGCTGGTGGTATGGACTTGGTCTTGTTCGGTACCAATTCCAGGTGTGCTTAGTCCGGGAGGTCGCACAGTTAGTTCTGACTGCTTTCTTTGTTCGCCGAGTTCGGCAGCTGTCAGATTTGTGCTTTCGTTGCGGGCTCAGAGTGTGCGGACCAGAGTAGTGTCCGGAGGAGCGTGCGGACTGGAGCTGTGTCCGCTTGTGTGAGGACTGGTGGTGTATCCGCAGGGTCTACTGGTGTCGTGGGTTAGTACTGGCTTGGCCTTGTGGCGACAAGGCGGGTAGGATTTCTATCCGGCCTTGGTGATGCGGTGTAACACCTCCGATTTTTCGATAATTTTATTTGTATGGGTATCGTCATATTTATGACGTCCGTGACATTACTTTTAACGTCGAGTTGACGACGCAATGCCGTTAAAGCATTTTCGCGTCCGTGCGCTCAAGTCGGCCGAATTCTTATTGTAATGAGAAAATTTTGAATTTGGAATTTAAGTTAAATAATTTTGGACTTTCTTCTCAAGTTTCGTCGCAATCCGAGCATTTTTGGAGTCTCAGCGCGCGATTGAAGTTTTAGATTGTTTATGTTCGCCGTATAGTTTGAAGATTAATATCTCGAGAATGGCTTGTCGGATTTTGGTTTTGACTTCGCCGTTGTGTTCGTAGCGTCAGTGTTCACCTACGGTGCGAATTTCGTTTGATTCAGCGCACGTTCGGGCCACCGTTTTGAACTCGTGTTTTCTTATCCAAAAATATATAAATATTATTATTTTAATATCATAGTACTATTCAAAAATATCTTTTACTATTCATTTATATAGTTTAATTTTTTGGATATATCTGCAAAAATGTACTGTTCATGTAAAAAATTCTGCTTCTTCTGGAGTGAATTATCTACTCGAGTAATGTTTTATTCTCTCGAGTGCTGCCTCTTCTGCTACTCGAGTAACGTTTTCTTCTCTCGAGTCCCACCTAATTCTACTCGAGTACCTGTATTTTCCTCGCGAGTAGCTGTATTTTTCCTCTCGAGTAGCTGTATTTTTCTCTCGAGTACCTGTATTTTCCTCTCGAATAACTGTATTCTCCTCTCGAGTACCTGTATTTTCCTCTCGAGTACCTGTGCATTCATCCCGAGTGGTCCAGTACATTTTGTATTCGAGAGCCTTTTTAAGGGTCAAAACGATGTCGTATGGAAAACTGGTTAACATGAAATTTGTTCGTCTCGACGATATCTATAACTTGTATGTTGGACAATTTTTGATTTGAAGCCATTCTAAGCCTCTATTTTCGATTTCTGTGAACCCACTCATAAATAGTCCGTATTGTGGTATTTTATCTCGAGTACTATTGATTATCTCGAGTGCTACTGATTTATCTCGAGTTCTATACCTATTATCTCGAGTTCTATTGATTCACTCGAGTGCTGTATGTTATGTCTCGAGATAGGTATGTGTATCTCGAGTATCCTTGGTCTCCATCTCGAGTAAACCTATTATTCTCAAGATTTCCATTCCAGTTTAAGTTCGGGCGTCGTTTTGAGGGTCAAAATGGCGTTGTACGAAAAAATGGTTAACATGAAATTTGTTCGTCTCGACGAGATCTATGACTTTCATGTTGGGTACTATTCTATTTGAAGCCATACAAGGCCTCTATTTTCGATTCCCGCAAAACTGCTTGTATTTGGTCCGTTTTCCTTCCGGTTTATACAAGAATATTTTATGAATATATATATATATATATAAACTCTGATACTTAGGTTATTAGAAAGAAAAGAAAAGTCTTATCTTCATCTTCACCGATTTTTTCCTCCCGAACCAGAGCGGTGTGAGCGTGTGAGAGAAAATATTTCGTGAACCTTCCGGTGGCCGCCGACGGTGCTCCGGTGCTCGAAATCTTCATCCGAACATAGATCCGGAAAGCTCTCGCCGAGAGCTATGCCATCGTGGTAATATCTTTCCCGTTTCTTGAGATTTCTCGCTAGGGTTTTTTCGGCCCTAACCTCTTTTTCGGCCGTTCTTGTTCAGATTTCAACTGCTCCCGCATCCTTTTGCCCCGATCTACGACGTGGAGTGATTCAGAGGACTTTTCCGGTAAAACCAAGACAAGTGGTGGTTTACGCTCTTTTCTCCTTGTCCGATTTGATGGTAACGAATGAGTTTTGTTCCTTTATCTTCTTGCATTTTTTTATGTCCTTCCAAGTTATAGCTATGTCTAATCTTTCGATCACTTGAAAATTTCTAAATCTTGTCTTGTTAACTGAATCTGGAAACTTCATAGAGGTTTGATAAAATGTTTTTAGTATTGGCTTTAATCGCCTTATTTATCGTTGTTGAAGAACGCGTTAGAGTTTATCTAAGATTGTAAATCGCTCCTAGAGGTTGATCAACCACGTCTTTAATTTAGAGTGTTGAGTAGAATCCGACATGCCAAGTCTCGAGATATATGTGTTGTAGTTTCTTTGGGTTTCTTGATTGCGGGAGTTAGTGGACAAAACCACCTCCGTAATGTTTGATTCCTTTATTAGTACCTTGTGTAAGTCTACCAGGTTTTTGAGCGTCTGCTTTGTATGGTGGAGAGTATGAGACTCCCTCGCAGTTAGAAGGATATTATATTCGTGAGGGTGTGTCCAGTTGAGTGACCACCTCGCCCGTGTTTTTGGGTAGAGTCGACCACAGGTGCCTAATAAAGGTTTTGTACTTTTCCTTATGATTTATTCATGTCGTCACCTTATAACCTCGTGCGTCTGTTGTACTCTTGTTGAACGTGACAAATCACGTAAGTGTTCTTTTCCTCTTGCTGCCCTGTTTTCTTTTTGTACTTTACTTCAGTGCTTTTGGTCTTGGGTTGGTACCCCTTTTGACCTTTGTTTATTTTGGCTTATTTTTCTGCCACAATTTGTACCTTCTTACTGAGGTGTTCTGTCTTTGGAATGCCTCAGGCTCATAGCAGTAGCAGTTAGCAGAGCTGGTTTCGGAGTTCCTGGGCGGCAGTATTGGTCGTGGTTTGCCTCGTCTTAGCGAGGTAGTTTGTTGCTTATTTTGTTTTACTGGTCCAGACATACTTTGTTGTACGTAGGTTCGTGTCAGTTTGTTGACGTCCATAGAATTGTTACTTTTAGATACATGCTAGCTGCTTAGTTTTCTACATGTGGATGTGGATTACTTGCTCTCTGGGAGGGTTTATGCTAGGAATGCATGTTAGGTATTTTCAAGTATAAAATATACTACTATTACTTCATGCATTGTCTAATTTAAAACTCTAACTTGTTATATTTAGCGACCGTAAAACCTATCTTTACTACTATTATAAATATAGGGTCTTGCATAGCATGAGTTATCCTTTGTGGACGTTTATACTCATGTAGGATGTTGGAGTCAATCTAAACAAGTATTTTCCGCAGCGTATAGTTATATTTCGATTCGTGGACTAGATGAGCCACTAAGCCGAGGGATACGACTATCTAATGCACTTAAACTGATTTTACCTTAAAATAATTTAAAGAATCTTTCTTCATGATTAAGTAGGTGTTTGCCTGAGCGTCCACAGTTATCCCTGCTGATGTGGCATCATGACGCGCATTTTTCCTTACTCTGATAAGTTATTATATGCAGTGAAAATGCGGGTTGTGACAGTTGGTATCAGAGCCAGGTTGCTTGACAATTGGTCGGGCAACCTTCCCTTATAGTGTTAGTTGTTTAGTGACATTTCATACACACACCGATGTGTCATCAGTACATCTTAGCCGAAGCATAGTCACTACACTCATAACATGATAAGAAGTATACATGACATATTATGTAGTATGAGATGCATAATATGTGTTTGTATATGGATCCACCATAGGATGTAACATGTGACGGTTATGTAGTATGGGATGCATAACCACCATCACATGGGTGCCCATTAGCATGTTTTCTTTCCTCGTTGCATGCGATGTTATATAGTATGTGATGCATAACATTTCATGTGTACGCCGCTCATGCATGCATTAAGGCCTTTTTAGAATGCATATCACTACATACATTGCATATCATTGCATAAACACGCGTGCTAAGTTAAGGTTTACATGATGACACATGTACACACATGATTTTAATTAAGAATAAAGAATACATGCATTCATGTCATAGGCACAAGAGTCAATAGGATGAGAGGATATCATCCTAAGTAGGACATAACATCATTATAAAATCCCAGAGCAAGTTGCAGCGTGAGCAAGTGTCTATTAAGTATGGTCTGAACTAGTCGTGTGGCTTTGTTGTAAGCTAGGATTTTGATGAGTTGTTCGTTTGCTTTTTAGAAATGCCGCCAAAGCATCCTACGACGAGGTCGACTCCCCAATCAGAGGGCGAGTCATCAGGTGCACAAAGTGATGCGATTATCGAGAGTCTGCATCAGGGCTCTGTTGAGGCAATTAGTTGCGATGCAATCGCAAATTGAGTCTTTGTTGTCTGCCGCTCCCGCGCAGCGACCTTTAGTGCAAGAGCCTTCCTTTATCCAAACCGTGCCCGATAACCCTGCTCCTCTGGTGCCCCCGCTGGCGATACCACCAGAAATGAATTTCATATCGCACTTCCAACGGTTGGGACCTCCCACCTACGACGGGAGTGCCGACTTTCTGATTTTAGATGAGTGGATCATCTCCATCGAGAAGTTGTTTTCATATTCCAGAATTCTAGAAGTCCAGAAGGTGATGATTGCAACATATCAGTTAAAATGTCTGGCAAAGAGTTGGTGGATTCGGGAAAAGGAGAGTCTGAAGGAAGGCTGTTCTTGGGAATCTTTTAAGAAGATGCTGCTGAATAAGTTTTTACCCTCGGTCGAGCAGGACCGCCTGATGAATAACTTCCTGCATCTGAAGTAGAGACAACTCATCGTGAGTGAGTACGAGGTTGAGTTTACCAAATTGAGTAGGTTTGCTCCTGATTTGGTAGCTTCTGAGGAGGGTCGAGTGAAACATTTCTTGGGGGGATTAAGAAGCGATGTCCAGCAGTGGACATGCGCTTATCGAGCTGAAAATTATGCTGAACCAGTGGAAGCCTCTTTGAAAGTGGAAGCGATTGAAAATGCCAAGAACCGCGGTGCTCTGGCAAGGAAAGAGAAAAGGAAAGGCATTGAGGATGGTAACTTTAGGGCATCTGGCCCTTCTCAGAAGAAGAAAAGTAAGGAAGTGTGTAGCTTCTGTGACCACCCTTATAAGAGGTGTTTCAAGAGGACTACCACTCTGAAGCAGCAGCAGGTGCACGCCATCCAAGGTGCACCCAAGGGAGAGCTTATGTGCTCGTTCTGTGCAAGGATGGATCATGATGTGGCTCATTGCTGGATGAAAGAAAGGACTTGCTTCCAGTGCGGGCATAAGGGACACCAGAAGTTTTCGTGCCCCCAGGCTCAGTCCCCACTGCAGCCTGCCCCGCTTCGAGCTCTGCCACCGCCACCAAACCTGGATAAAGGAAAAGGAATGCTGAATGTGATGACCAGCGAGGAAGCCCAAACCTCTACGCAAGTGATAACAGGTTAGCCTCAGTTTAATTTATCTTTATTATTTATCGTTGTTGCCCTAGTTATCGTTCGTTTAGTTATGCATGTTTCGGTTTTAGGGGAGTTTAAGGTGCGAAATAGGTGGGCGTGCGTTCTTTTCGATTCGGGTGCCACCCATTCCTTTGTGGCCCGGAGGTTTGTTGATAAACATCGCCTGGATGTGGATCAATTAGGTGAATCCTTCAATGTCAAGCTTCCCTCCGGTGATTCGATGATATCTAATCAAGTAGTTCTGAGATGCCCTATTTATCTTGGCAATTTTCTGGCCTTTGAGGATCTGATGATTTTGGATCTGTCTGATTTTGACATGATTTTGGGCATGGACTGGCTGTCCAAGTATGATGCGGTCATCCAGTGCAGGCTAAGCGACTGGATTTTAGGATGGACGATGGACAACCCATGAGCGTCTATGGATTTCAGGACAGAGTTTCCCCTGTCATTTCTGCGGTACGTGCTTGTCATGCTATAGAGTCTGATTGCGAGGCATTTTTAGTTTCTATTTTTGCTCTGGAGACAGCTTTTGTTATGCCACGTCTTGAGGACATCTCGGTGGTGCGAGAGTTTCCAGATGTCTTTCCAGATAGTCTTCCAGGACTTCCTCCTAAGAGTGAGGTGGAGTTTGTGATAGACCTCGAGCCAGGTACTCACCCGATTGCTAAGGCACCATACCGTATGTCTCCACGTGAGTTGGATGAGTTGCGTACTCAGCTCGATGAGTTATTGAGGTGTGGTTTTATTAGACCAAGTTCTTCTCCATGGGGTGCTCCTATTTTGTTCGTCAAGAAGAAAGATGGATCGATGAGGCTTTGCATCGATTATAGGGAATTGAACAAGATAACCATTAAGAATTGAAAGTGTTTAGTTTCCTACCTAAATCACCTAGAGGGGGGGGGGGGGTGAATAGGTGAGATATGCGTCTTTTTGCGGAATAAAAATTTAGATATATGCACAGAACTATCTATCAATCAATCACAGACGAAGCAAGATTTATAGTGGTCCCTAATCTTGGGTACATCCACTTTCCCTCACCGATCTAGCAATAAACTAGACTCGGCTACTTCACTATCTCGGATTGAAAACCAATCCTATGCCTCAGAACAAAGTTCCTACAATCTCGATCGACAAAACGAATCTACACTCGGAAGGTAAAACTTTCTACAATCTCGGAGACAAAAGCTCCTACACTTGGAGAAAATTCTCCTATAAGAATGAAATAGAGCGTATGTAGAAATACAAACAATGAATCTTTATCAGATCTACAAACAATCGGCCTGGATCTTCCTCTTGTAAACTTTTCGGCTTTATCAGAGAGGTGAAGAAAATCTCGGCAAAGCAGATCTGAACTTTCTTTGCTTCACACGATCGGATAGAAGATGAGGAATTGAGCGACGATCTCGATATGTAAACCTTGATCTGAATCCTCTAATATTGAAACCCTAGCCGGATGAGAATGATGATGATCGGCGTCGGCGGCTTTTGCTTCTTAGAGAGAGAAAGAGATTCAGAGAACTTAGAAAATAATTGACTGCAAAACTTCTTCTTGGGGTTTGTCGGTTTGACAAGACTTTATATATGATTTGCGATAATAATCATAATTAATTCTTAATGAGGTACACGTGGTCCAATCATATCAAGGCTCATTAAGAAATCTATCAATCTGGACTTAACGAAATTTCAGAAATAGATGAAGCTGATATACTCGAGTGAAGAAACAACTACTCGAGTACTATATAGAGCTACTCGAGTGAGCTGAAGATAACTACTCGAGTACTATAGAAAACTACTCGAGTAAACCGAAGATAACTACTCGAGTAAATACTTGGAGAAAATTTGGAAATGAAGATCAGCAACTCAAGTACCAAAAAGACTTACTCGAGTGCTTAAGCAGTTACACAAGAAGTGAAGTTGGACTACTCGAGTACAAGAAATACTACTCAAGTAAATGAGAATAAACTACTAAAGAGGTAGAGAACTACTCGAGTCAGGGACTTGGAACATTTTCTGTGAAAAAATTCTGGGCTACTCGAGTAGGTGAACTGAACTACTCGAGAGAATAAGAACTACTCGAGTAAATAGAATTATCTACTCGAGTAAATAGAATTAGCTACTCGAGTAATAGACTTAGAAAAATTCTGAGGGAAGAAAATCCTGTTACTCGAGTATAAACTATAGACTACTCGAGTAGTAGATGAACTACTCGAGTACATGACTTAGACTACTCAAGTGATGAAAGGTACACGAGACCCAGACTTCTGTAACTCAAGAGAAAATGTTTAAAACTACTCGAGTATCTATATGACTACTCGAGTACTTTACTTGGAAAATATTTGAAGAAGAAATCCTGTTAACTCGAGAGTAAGACGAAATCTACTCGAGGAGTTAACTTAGCTACTCGAGAGCTATTACTTGACTACTCGAGTTCTAACTACCTTACTCAAGTATAAAAGTTTTTTTTACTCGAGTATTAACTAAGCAATTCACTCGAGCAGGTATAGATATACTTGAGTAAAATACTTAGTAAATTCTCTAAATAGAAATCTCTTCTTCTTTGGTGAATCCAGCTTCAAGTCTTTTCCAATTAGTCATAGTGCTTGAAAATGAAGTGTATCCCAATAGAGAGGCTACACATGAGTCAACAACTTGGATCATATAATGAGGGATTACATTGTATGGTCCTGTGTTTGGTGACCCATTATAGACATACATTGGTCTACACTTGGCATTAAAATCCTGCAAACACATAACTTTAAAAAAGCATCAAATATAACTTAATTCATCTTAGTTAAAGGGTGACTTCATCAAATTTGGGTTAATGTGAATACAATACCCAACAATCTCCCCATATTTGTAGAAGTCAGAACCCTTTACACTAAGGTGAATTATAGACATAAAAAGTGCTAAATAGATAAATCAGTGCAAGCAAACATAATACTATCAACAAGATTATATGATCAAAGGATAAAATTATATAAATGTGAGTTTCCAAAGTATCATTTCTACAAAAATCATTTCCACATTCTTATATATCCTTGTAGCTTAGACTTGGTGATGCTGCCTGTCTTGCTTCTCTTGCTGTCTCCTCTGGTAGCTGTATGGCTCAGGGTAGTATTTAGGAGGTCTTGTAGGAGCAGCAGGGTTGTTCCTTCCAAATTTTCTATCATATAATCTCCTCTTAGTCATAGACTTCTCATATAATTCCCATTACTGGGAGTTGTAATGAATATTCCCGCTTTCATGGAAGTCCATAATAAGTTTGAGAGTATCCAAAATGAGAGACTTAGAAGTAGGAGACCAAATCTCTGCAAATTATGGAGCTGTTCTCTTTTCTGAATCTGGAACTGGGATAGACCTGCTAGCAGAGGCACCATCCCCATACTTACTTCTCTTGGGAATGTGAATTTCTGGAGGGGCCTTGAGAAAGATATCAACTGGGTCATCTTCCCAATCCCGAGTATATGAATTTGGAGGAGCAACTGAGTCTCCAGGCCTTGGAGAGAAGGTAGGTTGTTGAGGTTGTAACGCCCCCACCTGTCACATGCCATATAACGGTGGGTCCGGCCGGGGCCCCACGCCATATATCACAGACAAGCGAAGGAATTACTTGTGGAAATCAAAATCTATTCGTATCCTTAACTCATTCATTCTAGCGCAGCATTTTTACGTTAGCATGAACTCAAACCAGAATGTCCACCGATACATAAATATCACATGTATATATATAACAACACCACGAATGTATACAACCCACATACCCTGGCCTTATGGCCTTACAGGTTCCTCTTTTACACATCAATATTTTCGTACATCGGCACGCAGGCTGGCCACACAGGAAATCCAAACACAATTATTCGCATGGCCTTCAAGGGCCGATAGCAGCAAGCTAGCCATTCCACTTGTTCACTCCACCTGCATTTTGCCATCCAAGCCAACACAGAAAACAAAGTAACTGTCAGCATTTGGCTGACCCATTATAATGACGCTACCCCCTACTCGAGGTAGTGGTTCCTTCCCTGTACACAGTGCCATCATCTATCATCAAACATCATATGTATATCATTTTCTTTATTCCGCTAGCAAACACAACACATCACAAAAGCTGGAATCCACCAGTCGCTCCGTGCACAGGCATGATACGCCCTGGGACACGCCCGTGTCCCAGGCCGTGTCACCCATGCCTGAACCCAAATTGGCCCATATTGACCCAATTGACTTCGGGGTGTTACAGAGGTTAAGCAGGAGCAACAACAGCTAGATGGTTAAGATGATGAGGAATGTAGTTTGGATTTTTGGCAAACTCAGGAAGAATTTGATTATGTATCCATACAGCAGTGTCATATGTATGGAATTTGACACTCTGAATTTGTCCTAAGACATCAACATGGATTTATTTCATTTTAGCTTCCCAAAGCTCTTGCTTGAGTGCATCTGATTTTTCTAAATATTCCTTCACCAAACTCTCCCCCTTTCTGAATTCAACAGTCAGCTTACTGATTACATCTTCTTTGAAGGTTCCAACCTCTTCACAGATCTTCATCTTTGTAGTTTCAGCTCTCTTATCCAATTCTATCTGATTGTTTGCAAGGGTCACACCTTGCTCCATAACGTGACCAACACCAGTATAGTGTGATCTAGAGCCTTTCCACCAATTTGGAAAAGGTGTCTTAGCTGATCAGTATTGTGCTGGATTTCTGCAAATCCCCTGCTCATTTCAGTCTCTAGAGCAGTGACTTTATCTGTAACAGCTTTGAGAGAAGTATCAAAGTAGGTTCCTTGCTCTTGAAGCATAAACACAAATAGATTCATCAAATCATTGGATGAAGCAGCAGTAGCAGCAGGAGGAGCACTAGTAGAGGGAACTGGAGGAGGAGGAGCAACCTAGGGAGCTATTTCTGTAATGGAAATAAAGCTCTTTGCTCTAGTAGTGTGAATCAGGGCATCCCCTTCATCAGTTACTGTGGGCATGGAGAAGTCCAGTTTTCTCAAGGGGGATTCTGCTGGTTCTGGAGATGACTCATCAGGAATGAAAATGGTTTCAACTTGCTCTTGGTGTGCAATAGGAGACTTTGCTGGAGAGGGAGTATGTACTGGAGATTGGACTGGAGTGGATCCTGGTGGTATTTTAGTAGTGGTTTCCTTGGGAGAGGGAGGAGAAGGTGGTTCATCTGCAGTCAGCTCTTCAATCATCTCACTGATGGCAACTTCTGTTGAGAGTAGGGCTTCTTGAAGTTGTTGTTCAGATGGAGTTTCTTCTGGAGTCTGAGGAGGTGGAGGAGTAACTGTTGGAGGTGTAGGTATCCTTGCTGGGACAGAAGGAGCAGGCTCCCCCTTAATAGATACACCAAAGGTGCTGACAATCTGATGTGGAGAGGGAGATGAGGTCCTGTCCTCTGTGGCTGGAATCTCTTGAACCTTGGCAGCCTGAGTTGGATTCTGCAGTTTCACTTCCCATCTTTGAATGGAGGATATGAAAACTTTCTTCATGTGATGAAGAACAGTCCCTTTTGAGAAGTTGAAGACTTCTGGGTTGATTTTATGGAGGAGGAGAGAGATAATTCTGGCATAATTTGGAGCTTTAATGCTGTCTCTGATCTTGTCCAAGATCATCATACCAAATTGAAATTCCTTCCTGCAAACTATGGCTTCCATAATATCAAAGAATGTGAGAGAGATATCTCTGATAGAATTTGTTTTGCAGAGGAGAACTTTACCTATTATATCCACAAGTAACTTTTCTTCAGGATTCAGCCGAGACCTTTTGATGTATTGTACCTCAGGGGAAATACCACAGAACAAACATGTTCTGTCAAACTCATCAGGGCCTAGATGATCTTCTTCTTCTACAACCGGCATGCGAAGAAGTTGAGAAACAAATGTCTTTGTAAGCTTGATTTTGATACCTCTGACTTTCGATTTGAGAATGAAGCCATTTCGCTTAACCTTGACATTTCGAAAGAACTCAACAACATCGGGAAAGAGGATTTTACAGGGTTCTTGGAGAATGAAGGTAAGTACAGCAGTGTCGAGAAGGATCATAAGATTATGGAAATCATCTGAAAGTTCTGCAATTCCGGCGGCAACCAGTTCGGAACCGATGCCAATTTTTGAAGAAGCGGCCATGATTTAGAAGCTCTTGGAAAAATTGCGATGGGGAGGAGGAAGACGCGGCTCTGCAACTTCTTGATGGAAGACGAAGCGACAATCAACTTTACTCGAGTGAGGAAATGATTTCGTGTAGAAGGATTATGGAATTTCCGATTTATATAACCCTAGGTTTTTGTCTAATTAAGAGATAAATGACAGAATCATACCTTATAAGTGGCAGCATAAGCCTCGGGCTGCGAATAAGAAAATTTGAATCAAGGAAGAAAAGATGGCTGGCACATACTCGAGAGACTTAATATTACTCGAGTGAAGTATTTGAGATACTCGAGTAGATAGGCTGGACGGACTCGAGTAGTTGGGGTGAGGTACTCGAGTAGTTATACGAAGGTACTCGACTGAAGTTTTACTACTCGAGTGGGTGATTTGACTACTCGAGTAAGCCATTCTGCTACTCGAGTAGAATACTCGAGTGGCTTATAGGGTACTCGAGTAGGTCAATTTTACTACGCGAGTATTTTACTTCTTACTCGAGTCAAACAGTTATAAATTAGTAGAATTCCAACTTTTGACCAAATCTTGATCTCTTAGCCTTCTTGGGGGTCCATTTTCTCTACTCTTCCTTGTTGAGCATTCTAAGTTCTATTTTGAAGAAAGAGAACTTGGTCTCGTCCAGCGGCTTTGTGAAAATGTCTGAAATCTGCCTGTCTGTAGAGACATATTGGAGATCTATATCCCCATGCTCCACATGCTCCCAGATGAAATGATACCTCAGTTCTATGTGCTTTGTCCGGCTGTGCGAGACTGAGTTGTTGGCTATTACAATTGCGCTCGAAGAGTCGCAAAACAACAGAATGTTCTGGAACTTCATATTATAGTCTTCAAATTGATTCTTTATCCATAGCAGCTGTGCACAACAACTGCCTGCAGAGATGTACACTGACTCAGCTGTTGAGATTGCTACATAGTTCTGCTTCTTGCTACTCCAGGAGATAAGCCTTCTTCCTAGGAATTGGCAAGTCCCGAAAGTGCTTTTCATGTCGTCTTTGCTCCCTACAAAATCTGCATCTGAAAAACCTATTAGTTCGCTATCATTACTTCTTGGGTACCATAAGCCAAGATTTGGTGTACCTTTAAGGTATCTCAAAATCCGCTTTGCAGCAGCGTAGTGAGATTCCTTAGAGTTCACCTAGAATCTAGCACATACACATGTTGAAAACATTACATAAGGTCTACTGGCAGTAAGGTAGAGCAAGGATCCAATTATGCTTCTGTACTTGGTTTCATCAAAAGGTTTCCCCTTTTCATCCTTGTCCAGAGACATAGTTGAACCCATTGTAGTCCTCATCGAGGTTGCGTTCTCCATTCCGAATTTATTAATTAGCTCTTTGGTGAACTTGGTCTACGAGATGAAAATTCCATCTTCAGATTGTTTCACCTAAAGCCCTAAGAAATACTTCAGCTCGCCCATACTGCTCATTTCAAACTTCCCTTGCATAAGTTTAGAAAACTTCTTGCAGAGGTTGTCGTCTGTAGAGCCAAAAATGATGTCACCGTCATAGATTTGCACTAGCAAAATCTTGCCTTTTATTTCCCTAAGAAATAATATCTTATCTATCTTTCCCCTTCTGAACTTGTTCTCAAGTAGAAAGCTAGACATCGTCTCATACCAAGCCCGGGGAGCTTGTTACTGACAATATAAATCTTTATGCAATAAATACACGTAATCAGGAAAGTTAGAATCAACGAAACCTGGAGGTTGTTCCACATACACCTCTTCCTTTATGTCCCCATTAAGGAAGGCAGACTTCACGTCCATCTAATAGACGGTGAAGCCTTTCAGTGCGGCATATGCTAGGAATAACCTGATGGCCTCCAGCCTTCCCACTGGAGCGTACGTCTGGTCGAAGTCGATTCCTTCTTCTTGACGATATCCCTTGGCAACGAGTCTGGCTTTGTTCTTTATAATCATTCCATCCTCGTCCATCTTGTTCCTGTAGACCCATTTTGTCCCGATGACGTTCTTACCTTTGGGTCTTGGAACAAGTTTCCATACTTGGCAGCATTTGAAATGATTTAGTTCTTCTTCTATTGCCATAATCCAAGATGCGTCTGAATTCGCTTCCTCAAACTTTTTTGGTTCAACCTGTGAGAGAAAACTTCAATATAAATTTTCATTAGTTGTACCTCTATGAGTTCTGACACCTTCCCGGGGATCTCCTATGATCTGGTTCATGGGGTGATCCTTCAGATGTCTGAGCTCTAGAGTCCTTGCATCTGGATTATCTTCAATCACCGGAGTGACTTCATCCACTTGGACACCTTCTTCATCTTGGTCATCAACCTCTCCAATTGGGGTTGGAGTGGTGATCTTGATGAAATTTTCACCTTTATCTTCAGACGGTTTATCCAAGCTAATTTCTTCCAACTTTGTACCTGCATCTTCAATGAGCACACTAGAAGAGTTGCCTTGCAGCAAGCTCGTCTCATCAAATACAATGTGTATTGATTCTTCTACAACCAGGGTTTTTCTATTAAATATCCTGTAAGCCTTACTATGGTCATTATATCCCACGAAAATACCTTCAAAACTCTTTTCGCTAAACTTGGTAGTATGATACTTGCCATTGTTAAGCACGAAGCACTTACAACCAAAATTCTAAAATATGAGACATTTGGTTTCCTGCCCTTTAAAAGTTCGTAAGGTGTCTTATCGTAGTTTTTGTTTATGAGTGCTCGATTTTGCACGTGACATGCAGTATTGACGGCTTCAGCCCAAAAGTATTTCGGAAGTGAAGCATCACTCAACATAGTCCTGCATGCCTCTATGAGTGTTCTATTCCTTCTCTCGGCCACTCCATTCTATTGTGGAGTATGAGGAGAGGAAAACTCATGAAAGATACCTAAGCTTTCACAGAATTCTGTCATGGCCCCAGACTTGAAGTCTATTCCATTGTCACTTCTGATTTTGACTATGGAGCAGTTGTACTCATTCTGGACTTGCCTGACAAAATTAGTAAAGATGTCGAAGGTATCTGACTTGTGTTTCAGAAAGAACACCCACGCAAAGCGCGAGTAATCATCAACAATTACTAACGTATAATCCTTACCTCCCAAACTTCTAATTTGTAGTGGACCAAACAAGTCCATATGTATTAGATGTAAGCATCTATTAGAATCTTTGCCGATAACACTTTTAAAGGTAGCCCTTATTTTCTTGCTTTTTACACATACATGATAAGGTCTATCTTTGACGTACTTGACATTTGGGGCATCACGTACTAAATTCATTGAAAATAATTTATTAATAGTATTGGAATTAATATGTGCTAATCTCTTGTGCCATTAGTCACCAAGAGATGCACTATCTTTTGCTAAAAGGCACACTGGTGTAGAAGAGTCTATACAAATAAAATTCAAACAAAATATGTTTCTGCTTTGAGTGTTGGATAGAATCGTTTCCATATTATCAACGGATTTTATCAAGCACTTATTAACATGAAACTCAACTATGTATCGTTTATCGCAGATTTGGCTTATGCTTATGAGATTGTGTTCCAATCCTTCAACATAAGCTACATCTGAGAAGGATAGACTACCATTAGTGATCATACCATAGCCTTTAGTGATTCCTCAGTCTGAACCTCCAAAGATGACCTTTGGTCCGTTCAGACTGGAGAGTAATTCTGAAGTAGGCTTCTTGTCCCGGTCATATGCCGAGAGCATCCACTGTCCAAATACCACATAAGCGTTTTGGTGGCCTTTGGACATACATTCAATTATGAATCAGTTTGCCTTAGGAACCCAAAAGCGTTTGGGTCCTTGGTCTTGGGTTAGAACACTCCCCCTATGAGTGTTAGTATTATGTGCGGTCTTTCTCATATTGCCAACATGAGGAGTTGCAGCATTTCTGGGATTAAACCAGAAATCAATGGCAAAGTGACCAATTCTGCCACAACACCAACAGTCAAATCTATTGTATCTTTGCCTTATGTTCTCCTGCTTGACCTTTTGAAGTTGTGGTCTAGCAGGGACAACATTCTTGGAAGAAGAAGCTTCATGATGATGGCAATCACATGATTTCTTCTCCTTTATTGGCTTTTCCACAACGGGCTTTGCCTTTGGTGATTTCTTGAAGTTATGATCATGATTGAAAGGGCCATAGCTTTGAAGAATGACTTCTTCATAAGGTGCCTTAAAGACACTCTCACCAAAGTTTATGGGGTGAGTCCATTCTTAGTAGCGAGACTTTGGCTCTACATATGTAACACCCCCTATCCGTCGCATAGTATATAGCAGTAGGTCCGGCCGGGGCCCGACACCATATACCACAGACAGACCGGGTAGTTACTCAATGGAAACCATCCAACTAATATCCAAAGTCCTACACAGAGTCATTCTAGTGGAAGCAATTTAAAGTTGCAATAAAAAGAACCCAGCACGAGCATGAATGTCCACTACCCAAACCAACAGGAATGAAATACAATACACCAGTACAATGACCTTAAGGCCTTACAAATTGTTAACTCGAGTAAAATGTGTCTTCCATACCACGACACGCAGGCCGGTCACACATGAATAAACAAGTAAACACTCAAAATAGGCCTTCGAGGGCCGGATTCTCAACTTGGGCTTTGGCCCGCTATTTACCGCTCAGCTCCGCAGCACCTGCAATCAACAATCCACCGCACGGTGGCAAACAAAAGCAACGGTCAGATATGCTGACCAAATTATAACAATCCTGCTCCCAAAATCGGGGCGGCGATGCTCTTTCCCTGCACTTTGTTAGCATAACCAAGCAGTATAGTGAATAAACACTTCATCACAAGCATGGGCACACATGGCCTCACACCCAGTGCTCTCAGGGCACATTCTCAGTGAACCAGTCAACGTCACGTCAATTCAAGCCATAGACGTCTCGGTCTCACCACCGCCACTAGGACGACCAATCTTACGAGCATTTTGTCTTTCCGGCATTGGTCACGTTATTTTAAGCCGTAGACCGCCTAAGACCGTCCATCTATGCCAACGGCTCCAACCGAACGACATATAGTGGGTACGGTTCCGCCTAACCCGTTGCTCGCATCGCAACGACAATTTAAGCCATATGCGCGGGTCAAGCTTTTCCGAGTCCCAATCTGATACACACTTTACATAACCCAGTTATGTACAAGTTGGCTCCCAGGACACCATACTGGCAGAATCACGCATCTGACCAATTTTCTGGGTGCACCTTGGAGTTAATCCCCAAGGCTCCCTATTGAAATCTACCTTGTAGATAACCCAAAAAACAAACATCCACACAGACTCTTCTCCGGCCACTTATGCAATGCAACATCACCGATCCAAACCAACTTGTCCGGGTAGGCTTCACACATCATGCCTATATTCGTTCTCGATTACGGACTCTACATGTACACAATAGGGACTATTCATGTCTACCCGAAGGAACGCCTCAACTCACCGCAAACTCGCGAGAGCGGGCTTCCTATGCAAAGGAAAAGAGAGCTTCACATGCTCAAGTAGAGAATCGTTACCCTAGCATTTTTCCTTGGTGCCATGGAAATGTATGTGGATGAAAAGCACCGCAATCTCCTCGCCATCGTAGATCCGAAGTCAGCTCGAGATTTGGAGCTCCGAAGCTCCGCCGGTAACCGTATCTAGCCTCCTTTCTTCTTCCTTGCTCTCCCCCTCTCTAGACTTTAGAAAGAGACTAAGTGAAAGAAATGAGGGATTTGAAACCCTATTCCTGGGTATATCCTAGTAGGAACAACCCCCAGCCGTCGGATCCCAAAATAAGGAAACGAACGGCTACGATCCGGAGCTGAAATGCAAAATCTGGGCCGAACACAGCCTGTGACACGCCCGTGTCCAGGGCCTTGTTCCCCATTCGCCGTCGAAACCGACGCATCCCGAAATTCACACGGGCACCCGACACGTCTGTGTTAGACCTGACACGCTCGTGTCATCCAGTACACGCCCGTGTTCCCGGGCGTGTCCCTCCATCAACACAGGACCAACACCAACCCGAGACACACACGAGTCTTGGACACGCCAGTGTCCTATTTGACACGCCCATGTCATACCCAAACACGCTTGGGATCCAGGCCGTGTTCACTGTCTCGACACTTCATGGAGAACAGTTTATCGACCACCCGACACGGCCTTGGACAGGCCCGTGTCCTATGCCGTGTTCCCTGTCTCGACACTTCGTTGAGCGAAAAGCGTCGACTTCCCGGGCATATTGTCGACACGAGCTCGACATGCTCTGGGACACGCCCATGTCTCTGGCCGTGTTCGCTGCTCGACGATTGTCGAATCAAAAATTCGTCAACCTCTCGGCAAAATAGTCGACCCAAACACGACACACCCTGGGACACGCCCGTGTCCCATGCCGTGTGCCCACTGCCAAATTCCAAAGTTGGCTCAAAACGCCTCCCGTCACTCTTTTGAGTTTCGGGGCATTACAAATCTCTCCCTCTTAAAAGAATTTTGTCCTCGAAATTACATAAAGGAAAGATAATCATAAACTTAAACGGTACCTGAGTGAAACAACTCCGGGTACTCCTCAATCATGGTTTGCTATCGCTCCCAAGAGAGCTCTTCCCGACCGCAATTGTCCTAACGGACCTTGAACATCCTGATCTCTTTGTTGCGTAGCCGCTTGACTTCTGAGTCCTTAATTCGAACGGGCTTGACCTTCGTCGTCAACCCATACTCGACTGGCACTTGATCCACCGCGATCACATGCGAAGGCTCTTCACCGCCTTTCATAGCACCGATATACGGAAAATATCGTGTAGACCACTAAGCTCCACTAATAGCCTCAAACGATAAGATGCTTCACCAATCCGCTCCAGAACCTCAAACGGTCCAAGGTACCTTGGGCTTAGCTTCTTTAAGCGTCGCACCCACGAGATACCCTTGAACGGCTTGATCTTCAAGTACACCCTGTCGCCAATAGCGAACTCCACGTTCCTGTGCTTGGCGTTATAGTACTTAGCCTGGCGGTCCTGAGCAATTAACAACCTTTTCCGAATGGTTCGCACCAACGAAGTAGCATCTTCCACCTCTTGTTGCTTGTGCAACTTTGACTCACACGTTTCCAACCAAGACAACGACGTGCGACATCTTCTACCATAAAGGGCCTCGAAGGTCACCATTTGTATGCTTGCATGGTAGCTATTGTTGTACGCAAACTCCACCACGTATAGGTGGTCTTCCCACTGCTTTCCAAAGTCCAGGACGCACATGCGAAGCATGTCTTCCATTATCCTATTGACTCTCTTGGTTTGCCCATCCGTCTGCGGATGAAAGGCTGTGCTAAAACTCAGCTTTGTTCCCAACATCTGCTGCACCAGCCTCCAATCATTGGACGTGAAACGCCCATTTCGGTCACTCACGATGCTGTGGGGCACACCATGAAGCCGTACTATGTTATCCACATATAACTTTGCCCGTTTCTCCACAAGATCATCCTTCCTATGCGGAATGAAGTGCGACACCTTCGTTAGACGATCTACAAACACCCAAATGGCGTCGTTCCCTTTTTGCGACCTTGGAAGCCCGTGCACAAAGTCCATAGTAATGTCATCAAACTTCCACTCCGGAATAGGCAAGGACTTCAAGAATTCTCCCGGCTTTGGGCATTCTGCCTTCACCAAGGCGCATGTCTGACTGTTGGGTATTGTATCCACACTAACCCAGATTTGATGAAGTCATCCTTGAACTAAGATGTATTAAGTTGTATTTGATGCTTGGTTTGAGTTATGTGTTTGCAGGATTCTAATGGGAAGTGTAGACCAATGTCAGTCCACAATGAGTCACCAAACACAGGACCATGCAATGTAATCCCTCATTGTGTGATCCAAGGTGTTGACTCATGTGTAGCCTCTCTATTGGGATACACTTCATATTCAATCTCTAGGACTAAGTGGAAAAGACTTGATGCTGGTCTCACCAAAGAAGAAGAGAATTCTGTCAAGAAAATTTCCTTAGTATTATGCTCGAGTAGTTCTATATCTACTCGAGTAAATGACTGAGTTTATACTCGAGTAATATTACTCTTACTCAAGTAAGGATGACAGATCCCGAGTAGTCAACTTATGACTCTCGAGTAGTTAAGACAACTACTCGAGTAGATTCCCTCTTTCTCGGGTTTACAGAATTTTCTTCTCCAAATATTTTCTAAGTGAAATACTCGAGTAGGCCATATAAATACTTGAGTAGTTTATCTATTCTGTCTCGAGTAACTGAATTCTGTCTCTCATGTAATTCTTACTTACTCGAGTAGTCTAAGTCATATACTCGAGTAGTTCACTTACTACTCGAGTAGTCCAAAGTTTTTACTCGAGTAAAACAATATCTTCCTTCCTCAATTTCTCTATGTCAATTACTCGAGTAGTCATCTCCATATACTCAAGTAGTTCTTATTCTCTCGAGTAGTTCAACTGCACTACTAGAGTAACCCAGAAGTCTATTCAAGAAAATTTTTCTTAGTGAATTACTCGAGTAGTCGTTTCCATATACTCGAGTAGTTCTTATCGTCTCGAGTAGTTCAACTTCAATACTCAAGTAGTCCATTATTCCAGTTCAGAAAATTTTCTAAGTCCCCGTCTCGAGTAGTATTCCTTATACTCGAGTAATCCACTCCACCTCTCGTGTAACTACTTAAGTACTCGATTATGTCATTATTGATACTCGAGTAGCTGATTTCTTTCTCTTCATGTTTACTCGAGTAGTCGTCTCTATGTACTCGAGTAATTATCTTCTTCTCTCTCAAGTAGTTTTCTTGTATACTCGAGTAGTTGTCATCTACCCGCACGAGTAGTTCTGTAATGTACTCGAGTAATCATTTCTTCACTCGAGTATATTACTTCAATTTTTCTGAAAATTTTGTTAAGTCCAGATTAACAGATCTCTTAATGAGCCTTGACGTGATTGGTCCACGTGTACCTCATTATGAATTAATTATGACTGTTCTTTGCCGATCCTATATAAAGTCTTGTTAAACTGACAAACCCTAAAAAATTTCAAGCAAGGAGATTATTCAGAAGTTTTGCAGCCGAATATTCTTAAGTTTTCTGATTTCCTCTCTCTCTCTCTCCAAGAAACGAAAATCGCCGCCGCCGCTGATTCCCGACCGGCTAGGGTTTCGATTTTAGAGGATTCAGATCAAGAAAGTTTTACAGATCGAGATTGCCGCAAAACTCTTCATCTACTGTTCGATCGATCGTGTGAAGCCAAGAATATCCAGATTTGATTTTGCCAAGATTTTCTTCACCTTTTTGATAAAGCCGCAAAGCCTAGAAGAAGAAGATCCTGGCCGACAGTTGCAGATCTGAATAAGAATTATTGTTTGTATTTCTATACACATTTATTTCATTCTTGTAGGAGAAATTTCTCCGAGTGTAGGAGCCTTTGTCTCCGAGATTGTAGGAAGTCTTATCTTCCGAGTGTAGATCCGTTTTGTGGATCGAGATTGTAGGAACGTTGTTCCGAGATGTAGGATTGATTTTCAATCCGAGATAGTGGAGTAGCCGAGTCTAGTACATTGCTGGATCGGTGAGGGAAAGTGGATGTACCCAAGGTTGGGGAACTACTATAAATCTTGCCTCGTCTGTGATTGATTGGTAGATAGTTCTGTGCTTTGATCTATAATTTTTATTCTGCAAAAAGACGCACACCTCACCTATTCACCCCCCTCTAGGTGATTTAAGTAGGCAACTATAAACTTTCAATTGGTATCAGAGGGAGGTTGATCATTAAAAGATTAACACCTTGATCAGATCCTTATATAGTTGTCTTTTGAGATCTACCAAACATGGACAAAGATAAAGATTTTGCTAAGCTTCCTTTGTGCACCAAGAATAACTTTTTCATGTGGAAAGAGAGAAAAAAAATTCTTTATGGAAGTTGTGGATCCTAGGATCTTCATGATAGTTGAAGAAGGTCCTTACATTACCATGACAGTCTCCACTATAGATCCAACTAAGAAAGTCCCAAAGAAACTGATGGATCTACATAAGGATGAGATTTCACTTGTGTCATTAGACAAAAAAGCCAAAAATATTATAGCAAGTGCAGTCGATGACTCAATGCTGCAAAACCTGATCCACATCAAGTCTGCAAAGGAGATGTGGCAGTCACTAGTTACCTTGATGGAAGGTACATAAGAAGTGAGGGATGATAGAAGATCCCTTCTAAATCAGAAGTATGAAGCTTTCCGACAAGGAAACAAGGACACCATTGCTGACACATTTGAGAATTTATTCAAGATAGTGATTGGGCTAAGGGTCTATGACAGAGTCTTCACTAACGGAGAATTGAATGACAAGTTCTTGAGATCCCTAACCAAGGAATGTGATAATAAGGTATGTGCTATTAGGGAGTTTGGAAAACTGGCCGAGACAGACCCACAGAATCTCTTCGGGAAGCTTATATCATATGAGATTCAACTCAATACCAGAAAGGCTAAACAAGAGAAGAGCAAGTCTGCATTCAAAGAGAAGTCTGTTGCTTTAAAGGCAGATACCTCTAAGAAGTCAAAGGTTGTTCCTCCTACTCCAGCACAAGAAGTTAGTGAAGAAGAAACCTCAGAGCCAAGCACCTCAGGGTCTGAGCTATCAGAAGGAGAGTTCTCACTACTCTCACGACAGTTCAAGAAATTATTGAACAAGAAGAAGCAATGGAAAGTCAAGGATGCCTCCTATAGAAGATCACGACATGATGATGATCGTCAAAGAAAAGGCTCAAGCAGCCATGACAGGTATACTTCTAAATAGAATAAACATGTTTCCACTGACATTATTTGCTACTGCTGTAATAAGTCAGGACACGTCATTGCTGACTGCCCTCACAAGAAGAAGGAGGGTGGTAGAAGAGAGGAAAAGAAGTCCTCATACAATAAGAAGAGGACAGAGAAGAGCTTAATAGCCAAAAAGGGCAAGACTCTTAGTGACTCTGACTCATCTAAGTCGAGTGAAGAAGAAGAAGCTTATTTTGGGATTATGGCTCAGACAGATGACGAACAAGAATCCCAGTTCACTGGGAAGGTAAACTCTCGCACACCTCTTTCAGATTCTTAAGTTTCTGAACATGATCGTGAGGACAGCTCTTCTGAGGATGAGTCTGAACTCATGGCCCAGTATAAGGAGTTAATCATGGCTTATGGTAAATATCGCTGAGTCGTGAAAACTTAGGGTAAAGATATAAAGTCTCTTAAAGCTGAAGAGAGCATCTTGAGAGAGGAAGTCGCAAAGACTGACTCGCTCAAAGAGAACTTCAATAATGCTATTAAAGAGTATAAAAAAACTCTTGAGCACCTTGATCTAAAAGAGAAAATCATCAAGAAACTGGAAGCACAACTTGCTACTGAAAAGAAACTCGTTGAAAGTTTCTCGAAGCCTAAGACTATTTTTCCATTCGTTGCTGAATTCTCAGCCAAGGCCAAGGGTGCTGGGCTAGGCCGTGAAGAAGCTCCTAGCAAATCTTCTAGGAGAAATAAGGCCCAACGGAAGAATAAGGCCGCCAAGAAGGTCTTGGCCAAAGAGAAGGGGAAAGCCCCTCAAGATCAGACCTCTTTCAAAAAGGTCATATTTCCATCAAATGAGTTTGATCTTGACTCATCCTACGGATACTTTACTAGGCCTACCTATGTAGAGCTAAAGTCCCGTTATCAAGGTTGGACTCGCCCCAGAAATTTTAGTGAAAGTGTCTTTAAGGAACCTTATAAAGAAGTGATTCTTTAGAGCTATGACCATTTCAATGATGGTCATAACTTCAAGAAGGCACTAACGACAAAGCCTGTTGTAGAAAAGCCAGTGAAGGAGAAGAAAACATGTGATTGTCATCATCATGAAGCTTCCTCTTCCAAGAATGGTGCCCCTGCAAGACCAAAATTCCAAAAGGTCAAGCGGGAGAACATAAGACAAACATACAACAGATTTGACTGGCGGTGTTGTGGCAGAATCGGTCACTTTGCCATTGATTGCTGGTTTAATCCCAGAAATGTTGCAACCCCTCATGTTGGCAATATGAGAAAGACTACTCCTAATGCCAATGTTCGTAGGGGGAGTGTTCTAACCCGAGAACAAGGACCCAAACATATTTGGGTTCCTAAGGCAAACTTATTATGATTGCAAGTATGTTCAAAGGCCACCAAAACGCCAATCTAGTATTTGGACAGTGGATGCTCTCGGCATATGACCGGGACTAGAAGCCTACTTCAGAACATCACTCCAGTCTTGAATGGACCAAAGGTTATCTTTGGTGGTTCAGACCGTGGAATCACTAAAGGCTACGATATGATTAATAACATTAATGTATCCTTCTCAGATGTGGCTTACGTTGAAGGTTTGGAACATAACCTTATAAGCATAAGCCAACTCTGTGATAAAGGATACATAGTTGAGTTTCACACTGATGAGTGCTTGATAAAATCCGTCGACAATATGGAAACGATTCTATCCAGCACTCGAAGCAGAAACATATTTTGCCTAAATTTTATTTGTATAGACTCTTCTACACCAGTGTGCTTTCTAACAAAAGATAGTGCATCTCTTGGTGACCAATATCACAAGAGACTAGCACATATTAATTACAGAACTATTAATAAATTATTTTCAATGAACTTAGTACATGATGCCCCAAATGTAAAGTTCGTCAAAGATAGACCTTGTCATGCTTGTGTAAAAGACAAGCAAACAAGGGCTACCTTTAAAAGCATTATTGGCAAGGATTCTAATAGATGTCTTCATCTACTTCATATGGATTTGTTCGGTCCACTGCAAATTAGAAGCTTGGGAGGTAAGGATTATACGTTAGTAATTGTTGATGATTACTCGCGCTTTGCATGGGTGTTCTTTCTGAAACACAAGTCAGATACCTTCGACATCTTTACTAATTTTGTCAGACAAGTTCAGAATGAGTACAACTGCTCCATAGTCAAAATCAGAAGTGATAATGGAACAGAATTCAAGTCTGGGGGCCATGACAGAATTTTGTGAAAGCTTAGATATCTTTCATGAGTTTTCCTCTCCTCGTACTCCACAATAGAACGGAGTGGCCGAGAGAAGGAATAGAATGCTCATAGAGGCCCGCATGACCATGTTGAGTGATGCTTCACTTCCGGAGTACTTCTGGACTGAAGCCGTCAACACTGCATGCCACGTGCAAAATCGATCCCTCATAAACAAAAACCACGATAAGACACCTTACGAACTTTTGAAGGGCAGGAAACCAACGGTCTCATATTTTAGAATTTTTGGCTGTAAATGCTTCGTGCTCAACAATGGTAAGTATCATACTACTAAGTTTAGAAAAAAGAGTTTTGAAGGTATTTTTGTAGGTTATAGTAGCCATAGTAAGGCATACATGATTTTAAATAGAAAAACCCTGGTTGTAGAAGAATCAATACATGTTGTATTTGATGAGACGAGCTTACTGCAAAGCAACTCTTCTAGTGTGCTTATTGAAGATGCAGGTGCAAAGCTGAAAGAAATTAGCTTGGATGAACCATCCGATAATAAAGGTGAAATGTTCATCAAGATCACCACTCCAACCCCTATTGGAGAGGCTGATGATCAAGATGAAGAAGTCATCCAAGATGAAGAAATCACTCCAGTGATGGAAGATAATCTAGATGCAAGGACTCTAGAGCTTAGACATCTGAAGGATCACCCCATGGACCAGATCATAGGAGATCCCCGGGATGGTGTCAGAACTCGCAGAGGTACAACTAATGAGAATTTATATTTAAGTTTTCTCTCATAGGTTGAACCAAAGAAGTTTGAGGAAGCAAACTCAGACACATCATGGATAATGACGATGGAAGAATAACTAAACCAGTTCAAGCACTACAAAGTATGGAAACTTGTTCTAAGACCCAAAGGTAAGAACGTCATTGGGACAAAATGGGTCTACAGGAACAAGATGGACGAGGATGGAATGATTGTAAAGAACAAGGCCAGACTAGTAACAAAAGGTTATCGTCAAAAAGAAGGAATAGACTTCGACCAAACGTACACTCCAGTGGCAAGGCTGGAGGCAATAAGGTTATTCCTAGCATATGCTGCACTCAAAGGCTTCACTGTCTATCAAATGGACGTGAAGTCTGCCTTCCTTAATGGTGACATAAAGGAAGAGGTATATGTGGAACAACCTCCAGGTTTCGTTGACTCTACCTTTCCTGATTATGTTTACTTACTGTACAAAGCTTTATATGGTCTGAAACAAGACCCTCGGGATTGGTATGAGACACTGTCTAGCTTCCTACTTGAGAATAATTTCACAAGGAGAAAGATAGACAAGACATTATTTCTTAGGAAAAAAAGGCAAGATTCTGCTAGTGCAAATCTATGTCGATGACATTATTTTTGACTCTACTGACGACAACCTATGCAAGATGTTTTCAAAACTTATGCAAGGGAAGTTTGAAATGAGCAGTATGTGCAAGATGAAGTATTTCTTAGGGCTTCAGGTGAAACAATCTGAAGATGGAATTTTCATCTCATAGACCAAGTTCACCAAAGAGCTGATTAAGAAATTCGGAATGGAGAACATAACCTCGATGAGGACTCCAATGAGTTCAACAATGTCTCTGGACAAGGATGAAAAAGGGAAACCTTTTGATGAAACCAAGTATAGAAGCATAATTGGACCCTTGCTCTACCTTACTGCAAGTAGAGCTGACATAATGTTCTCAACATGTGTCTGTGCTAGATTTCAGGTGAACTCTAAGGAATCTCACTACGCTGCTGCAAAGAGGATTTTGAGATACCTTAAAAGTACGCCAAATCTTGGCTTATGGTACCCAAGAAGTAATGATAACGAGCTAATAGGTTTTTCAGATGCAGATTTTGCAGGGAGTAAAGATAACAGGAAAAGCACTTCCGGGACTTGCCAATTCTTTGGAAGAAGGCTTATCTCCTGGAGTAGCAAGAAGCAAAATTGTGTAGCAATCTCAATGGCTGAGTCAGAGTACATCTTTGCAGGCAGCTGCTGTGCACAGTTACTATGGATAAAGAATCAGTTTGAGGATTACAATATGAAGTTTCAGAACATTCCTCTATTTTGCGACTCTTCCAGCGTAATTGCAATAGCCAACAACCCAATCTTGCACAGTCGGACAAAGAATATAGAGCTAAGGTATCACTTCATCCAGGAGCATGTGGAGCATGGGGACATAAACCTTCAATATGTCTCTACAGACAGGCAGATTACAGATATTTTCATGAAGCCGCTGGACGAGACCAAGTTCTCGTTCTTCAAAACAGAACTTGGAATGCTCAACAAAGAAGATTAGAGAAGATAATTTTTCAAGAAGGCTCAGAGCTCAAGGATTAGTCAAAAGTTGGATTTCTACAAAATTCTAACTCCTTGACTTGAGTAAGAAGCACATACTCGAGTAGTCTACTTGACCTACTCGAGTAGTAGAATGATATACTCGAGTAGTCTACTTGACCCACTCGAGTAGCAGAATGACATACTCGAGTACCTCAACTCACCTACTCGAGTACTTCCAGCAACATCCACTTGAGTACCTCATTTCATCTACTCGAGTAATATCAACTCACTCGAGTATATGCCACGACATTATTCAAATTTTCTAATGCGCAAACCAAGGCTTATGCCACCACTTCTAGGTATGATTCCTTCATCTTTCAATTAATTAGACATAAACCTAGGGTTATATAAATCAGAAATTCTGTAAATGTCCTACACAAAATCATTTCCGCTCTCGAGTAGCCGACTGTCTCTTCGCCTTCCTTCAACAAGTTGCAGAGCCTTGCTAGTTCCCACTCCCCGTCAAAATTTTTCAGGGTTTCTGAATCATGGCCGCCTCTTCCTAAATTGGAGTTGGTTCGGAATTGGTTGCCGCCGGGATTGCCAAACTTTCCGATGATTTCCATAATCTCATGATCTTGCTCGACAGCACCGGATTCTCCTTCATCCTTCAAGAACCATGTCGAATCCTCTTCCCCGAAGTTACAGAGCTCTTCAGAAACATCAAAGTGAAGTGCCACGGGGCCGTTCTAAAATCCAAAGTCAGAGGTATCAAAATCAAACTTACAAAAATTTCAGTTTCTCAACTTCTCCGATTGCTATTTGTAGATGAAGATGATGATCTTGGGGAAGAAGAATCAGCCAAAACCTGCTTGTTCTGTGGTATTCCTACAGTTGCACAGTACATCAAAAGGTCTGATATGAATCCTGAAGGGAAATTCTTAGTTGATATCATTGTAAAAGTCCTTCTATGCAGAACAAACTCAATCAGAGACATACCCCTTTACTTCTTTGAAATCATGCAAGCAATAGTCTGTAGAAAGAGTTTTCAGTTTGTCATGCTGATCCTGGGAAAAATTAAAGACATCATTAAATCCCCAAATTATGCTAGGATCATATCTCTACTTATTCATGAGATCAACCCAAAATTCTTCAATTTCTCTAAAGGGAGTATTCTTCACCACCTGAAGAAGGTCTCTATTTCCTCCATACAAAGATGGGAGTTAAAACTGCAGAATCCTTCTCAGGCTACAAAGGGTATAGAAGTCCAAGACACAGAGGACATGACCCTATCTCCCTCTCCATCTCAGGTCCCCAGCTCCTCTGGTGCACCTTTTGAGGGGGAGCCTGCTCCTACTGTTCCAGCAAGGTTACCTACTACTCCAGCAACAACTCCTTCACCTTCTCACACTCCAAAAGAAATTCCATCTGATCAATAACTTCAAGAAACTCTACTCTCCATAGAAGCTGCTATCTATGAGATGATAGAAGAATTGACTGCAAATGATCTTCCTCCTCCTCTTTCTCCAAAGGAAACTACATCTGCAATTCCACCAGAGTCTCCAGTACAATCTCCAGCACATACTCCTTCTCCAGCAAAGTCTCCTGCCTCACACCAAGAGCAGACAAAAACAATTTTAATTTTAGATGAGGCATCACCTGAGCCAGTTTAAGCTCCACTAAGGAATTTGAACTTCTCCATCCCCATAGTCACTGAAGCAGGGAATGCCCTGATTCACACTACCAGAGCAAATAGCTCTGTCTCCATTACAGAAATACCTCCATGGGTAGATCCTCCTCCTCCAGTTCCATCTACTAGTGCTCCTCATGCTGCTACTATTGCTTCCTCCAATGATTTGATGTCTCAAGTTGTCCTTTTGCTTCAAGAACAGAGAACATACTTTGACACCTCCTTAAAAGCTGTTACTGCTAAGGTCACTGCTCTTGAGACTGAGATGAGTAGAGGATTTGCTGAAATTTAACATAATACAGATCAGCTCAGAAGCCTTTTTCAAATTGGTGGAAAGGATCTGGATCACACCATTACCAGTATTGGTCAAGTAATGGAACAAGGTGTGACTCTGGCTGGAAATCAGATTGAATTAGACAAAAGAGCTGAAGCCACAAAAATGAAGATCTATGAAGAAGTTGGAATCTTCAAAGATGATGCTATTGAAAAACTGGCTGTTGAAGTCAGAAAGGGGGAGGGTTTGGTGAAAGAGTATTAGAAAAATCAGATGCTCTCAAGAAAGAACTTTGGGAAACCAAAATGAAAGAAATTCATGATGATGCATTAGGACAGATTCAGAGTGTCAAATTTCATACATATGACACTACTGTCTGGATGCATAACCAGATTCTTCCTGAGTTTGCTGCTGATCCTAATATCATTCCTCATCATCTCAACCCCCTAGCTGCTGCTGCTCCTGCTCCTGCTCCTGCTCCTTCTCTACAACCTACTTTCTCTCCCAGACCTGAAGGCCAGGAAGGTCCTCCTCCAGACTCTTATGCTCAAATTTGGGAGGATGACCCTGCAAATATCTTCCTTCAAGCTCCTCCTGAGATTCAGACTTCTAAGAAGAAAAGAAAGTATGGTAAAGGTCCCTCTGCCAGCAGGTCCATTCCAGTTTCCGATGCTGATAAGAGGAAAGCTCTAGAATTTGCAGAGATCTGGTCTCCTACCTCTAAGTCCCTCATTTTGGACACTCTCAAACTTGTTATGGACTACCATGAGAGCAGGAATATTCATTACAGCTCCCAGGAATGAGAGTTATATGAGAAGTCCATGACCAAGAGGAGATTATATGACAGAGAATTTGGAAGAAATAACCCTGTTGCTCCTCCAAGACCTCCTAAGTACTACCCAAAGCCTTACAGCTACCAAAGGAGACAATAAGAGAAGCAAGACAGGCATCACCAACAAGTTTGAGCTACAAGGGCATACGAGATTGTGGAAAAGATATTGTTGTAGAAATGACATTTTTTTGGATAACCACATTTATATAATTCTAATTTTTTGATCATATTATCTTGTTCATAGTCTTATGCTTGCTTACACTGATTTATCTACTTAGCACTTTTTATGTCCATAATTCACCTTAGTATAAAAAGTTCTGACTTCTACAAATAGGGGGAAATTGTTGGGTATTGTATCCACACTAACCCAGATTTGATGAAGTCATCCTTGAACTAAGATGAATTAAGTTGTATTCGATGCTTGGTTTGAGTTATGTGTTTGCAGGATTCTAATGGGAAGTGTAGAACAATGTCAGTCTACAGTGGGTCACCAAACATAGGACCATACAATGTAATCCCTCATTATGTGATCTAAGGTGTTGACTCATGTGTAGCCTCTCTACTGGGATACACTTCATATTCAAGCTCTAGGACTAAGTGGAAAAGACTTAATGCTGGTCTCACCAAAGAAGAAGAGAATTCTGTGAAGAAAATTTCCTAAGTATTATGCTCGAGTAGTTCTATATCTACTCAAGTAAATGACTGAGTTTATACTCGAGTAATATTACTCTTACTCAAGTAAGGATGACAGATCCCAAGTAGTCAACTTATGGCTCTCGAGTAGTTAAGACAACTACTCGAGTAGATTCCCTCTTTCTCGGGTTTACAAAATTTTCTTCTCCAAATATTTTCTAAGTGAAATACTCAAGTAGGCCATATAGATACTCGAGTAGTTTATCTCTTCTGTCTCGAGTAACTGAATTCTGGCTCTTATGTAATTCTTACTTACTCGATTAGTCTAAGTCATATACTCGAGTAGTTCACTTACTACTCGAGTAGTCAAAAGTTTTTACTCGAGTAAACCAAAATCTTCCTTCCTCAATTTCTCTATGTCAATTACTCAAGTAGTCATCTCCATATACTCGAGTAGTTCTTATTCTCTCGAGTAGTTCAACTTCACTACTCGAGTAACCCAGAAGTCTATTTTAGAAAATTTTTCTTAGTGAATTACTCGAGTAGTTCTTATCGTCTCGAGTAGTTCAACTTCAATACTCGAGTAGTCCATTATCCAGTTCAGAAAATTTTCTAAGTCCCTGTCTCGAGTAGTATTCCTTATACTCGAGTAATCCACTACACCTCTCGTGTAACTACTTAAGTATTCGAGTATGTCATTATTGATACTCGAGTAGCTGATTTCTTTCTCTTCATGTTTACTCGAGTAGTCGTCTCTATGTACTCGAGTAATTATCTTCTTCTCTCTCAAGTAGTTTTCTTGTATACTCGAGTAGTTGTCATCTACCCGCTCGAGTAGTTCTGTAATGTACTCGAGTAATCATTTCTTCACACGAGTATATTACTTCAATTTTTCTGAAAATTTTGTTACATCGAGATTAACGGATCTCTTAATGAGCCTTGACATGATTGGTCCAGGTGTACCTCGTTATGAATTAATTATGACTGTTCTTTGCCGATCCTATATAAAGTCTTGTCAAACCGACAAACCCTAAAAAATTTCAAGCAAGGATAATATTCAGAAGTTTTGCAGCCGAATATTCTTAAGTTTTCTGATTTCATCTCTCTCTCTCTCCAAGAAATGAAAACCGCCGCCATCGCTGATTCCCGACCGGCTAGGGTTTCGATTTTAGAGGATTCAGATCAAGAAAGTTTTACAGATTGAGATTGCCGCACAACTCTTCATCTTCTATTTGAGCGATTGTGTAAAGCCAAGAAGATCCAGATCTGATTTTGCCAAGATATTCTTCACCTTTCTGATAAAGCCGCAAAGCCTAGAAGAAGAAGATCCTGGACGACAGTTGCAGATCTGAATAAGAATTATTGTTTGTATTTCTATACACATTTATTTCATTCTTGTAGGAGAAATTTCTCCGAGTGTAGGAGCCTTTGTCTCCGAGATTGTAGGAAGTCTTATCTTCCGAGTGTAGATCCGTTTTGTGGATCGAGATTGTAAGAACGTTGTTCCGAGGTGTAGGATTGATTTTCAATCCGAGATAGTGGAGTAGCCGAGTCTAGTATATTGCTAGATCGGTGAGGGAAAGTGGATGTACCCAAGGTTGGGGAACCACTATAAATCTTGCCTCATCTGTGATTGATTGGTAGATAGTTATATGCTTTGATCTATAATTTTTATTCCGCAAAAAGACGCACACCTCACCTATTCACCCCCCTCTAAGTGATTTAGGTAGGCAACTATAAACTTTCACTGACACTTCGCCACGTACAGTGCCACATCCTTCTTCAGTCCTGGCCACCAGTACAATTTCTTCACATCGCGGTACATCTTTGTACGCCCTGGGTGAATCGTGTACTTGGTATGATGTGCCACGTACAACAATTCCACCCGCAAAGTGCCCACATTTGGGACGCACAAACGACCGTATTTCCAAAGAAATCCATCCACAACCTCATATTGGGAATTTGACCCATCCAAAGCCTCTATCATGAGCTGCTTCATGCTGCTATCCACATCCAAAGCTTGCCAAATCCGATCAGACAGGTCATACTGAACTTTCGTCCAGTTTAAAAGTGCTTCAACACTCGTTTGCTTGTCTACGCAAGAGATCTCCAATGCCTCCACCTCCCAAACCAACCGCGCATCATGTACCGACATCCAATTGGCTTGAGCTGGGGCCCGACGACTCAATGCGTCCGCAACCACATTGCCTTTCCCAGGTACATAATGGATCTTGAACGTGTAGTTCCACAGGAACTCCATCCATTTCCTCTGTCGCATGTTTCGATCTTTTTGATCCAACAAATATTTCAGACTTTTATGGTCGGTATAGATATCTACCCTCACCCCATATAAGTAGTGTCTCCACAGCTTCAAGGCAAAAATCACGGCCGCTAACTCCAAGTCATGGACCAGATAATTACTCTCGTGCAATTTCAGCTGTCTTGATCCATACGCTATCACACTTCCATGCTGCAGCAGCACACAACCCAAGCCACTATCCGAAGCATCGCTATAGATCTCAAAACCTTCGGTCCAACTCGGCGAACTCAACACAGGCGCCGTGGTCAACCGACACTTTAACTCTTCAAAAGCTCGTGCGCACTCCGGCATCCAAATGAACTTCTGCTCCTTCCTCGTCAAAGTCGTGAGGGGTAACGCTATCCGCGAGAAGTTCTCCACGAAGCGCCTGTAATAGCTGGCAAGCCCCAGAAAACTTCGGACTTCTGCTACCGTAGCAAGCACAGGCCACTCTCGTATCACAACAATCTTCGCCGGATCCACCGCAATTCCCTCTCCACTGACTATGTGACCAAGAAACGCCACTGAAGACAACCAAAACTCGCATTTGGAGAACTTGGCGTACAATTGATTTCTCCTCAGCGTCTCCAACACCAAATGCAGATGCTTGAAGTGATCCTCCTCACTATGCGAGTACACCAAAATGTCGTCGATGAAGACGATCACAAAGTGGTCCAAGTACTCCCTGAAAGTCCTATTCATCAAATCCATGAACACTGATGACGCATTAGTCAGCCCAAACGGCATGATCGTAAACTTGTAATGCCCGTATCTCGTTCTAAAACCTGTTTTGGGGATATCACTCTCCCTTATCCTCAGCTGATAGTATCCATACTTGAGATCAAACTTTGAGTACACCGTTGACCCGACTAACTGATCGAATAGATCATTAATCCTTGGGATCGAGTACTTTTTCTTTTCCGTTAGCTTGTTCAGCTCTTGATAATCGATACATAGTCTCAAGCTTCCGTCCTTCTTTTTAATAAATAGGACCGGTGCGCTCCAAGGCGAAGAACTTGGACGCCCATAACCTTGCTCCAACAACTCTTGCAGTTGAACCTTCAGCTCTGCCATTTCCTTAGGCGCTAGCCGATACGGAGATAGTGACACAGGTTTAGCACCTGTCACTAGCTCAATCGTGAAATCTATCTCCCGTTGAGGCGGGGCTCCAGGAAGATCAGCAGGGAACACATCAGGGTACTCAACTACCACTAAAATATTATCCATCGTAGGCTTAGGCTTTGCAACCTCCACTAGCATGAAAAACAGCTCTGCTCCAGCATGAACCGCCTTCACCACCTGAATAGCAGACATCAACGTCTTGCTCGACCCTTTCAAGCCCATAAAAGTCGTCTCACGACATGTTCCCAACTTGAATTCCTTGCGACCACAATCAATAAATGCTTGCTGCTCCGAGAGCCATTCCATGCCAAATAATACGTGGAACTCCACCAATGGCAGTAACGATGCTAGCAAATGGAACTCCTGACTCCCAATACGAATCTTAATGCCACAGATTCTCTTCGCGCGCATCAAACACCCATTCGGCAACAACACATCCAGTTTATCTTTCACCATCGAAGAAGGTACCCTGATGCGCGATATGAACCCTTCGGACAAAAAGGAGTGTGAAGCTCCCGTATCAAAGAGTGCTCTCGCCGGATTATCACAAATCAAAACAAATCCTATACAAGCAGTGGTAAGGTAACACACACATAACAAGTATAAAACAATTTGACTGGCTATAGATTTAAACCATACCTGTCACCACATCCACTTGTTTAATGGCCTCCTGTTGGCCAAGATTATAAACTCTCGGTTGAGCCGGAGCATAATGGGGCACGGTTGACTCTACCGCCTTTCCCTTCTCTTCATAAGTTGGTCCCGGCTTCCTCTCGGACTTGGGACGTCCACTCCAGCAGTCACGGGCAAAGTGCCCCGGCTTTCCACAAGTAAAACATGCACCCGGGGTCCGACACGTAGTCGCCTCAGAAGCACTAGAAGAAGGAGCTGGACCCGAAGTACTAGCCTTCTTAAAGAACTTACGGTACCCAGACTTTGAGGTAGTCAGCACCTTGAACTCAGACTTCTTATCACCAAAGCTTTTCTTTGCTTGTACATTCTTCATATCCTTTTCCAAAGAGCGGGCCGTGTTGACCAGGGTCACGAAACCCTGCGTCATAATAGGTCCTGAGAGCAGTAGCCTTAAGTCATCTCTTAGACCTTCGCAGAAACGGTTGATCTTACACTCCTCATCTACGAATGTAGAGCTAGCATACCAACCCAACCGAGTAAACTCGTGGAGATACTCATCCACGTTACTCTCTTCTTGCACCAACCTTTGGAACTCATTCTCCAAAGCTATCCTCTGCGCTGAAGGGAGGTACCTTGCCAAGAACAGTCTCGAGAACTCTTCCATCGAGACATCTGTAAGTCGCCTTCCTCTCAAGAGATGCAGCTCCAAACCCTCCTACCACACCCTAGCGTCTCCATCCAATAGGAACGTAGCTATAGTGGTCATCTGCCACTCCTCCGTTTCAGTAGCTATCAGGACTCTCTTCACTCGGGAGAGCCAATCTTCAGCTTGCGATGGGGTTCCTAACCCAGTGAACACAGGAGGATTAAAGCTCATAACTTGCTTGAGCTGCCTTTCAGTTGCTCGCCTCGGCACCAAAGGCTCCACCACTACCTGCTCCACTCTTCTCGGTTCATCCCTTTGTAGCGGTACCTGCTCCATCATAGGAGTAGGCTGCTGCATTTGCCTTGCAGGATGCGCATTGATCATGACAAACACTGCTTCAGCAACAAATCAGTTTCAGCTGATGGAGGTGTTGCAGGAGCCTCATTTGGTGCACTACTAGCCTCAGAAGCTCGGCTTTCTGACGACCCAGCACCGCTTCTGGTCACCTATAGTTGTACAAAATACAGTTAAGCGACCATACAAAATTACAAAAAGTAATTATAGGAACACGTAGGTTCCTCAAACACGTGTATTTTCATTCCTAAGTCGACATTCATGGGTTCTTTTGATGTTATAACGATGACGCACACACATGTGCTCACCACCCCTTTAAAAGAATTCGGCCACGAATTCATTTTAAGCCCGACCGAAACCAGTAGTCTGATACCAAATTATAACACCCCCTATCCGCCGCATAGCATATAGCAGTAGGTCCGACTGGGGCCCAACGCCATATACCACAGACAGACCGGGTGGTTACTCAATGGAAACCATCCAACTAATATCCAACGTCCTACACAGAGTCATTCTAGCGGAAGCAATTTAAAGTTGCAATAAAAATAACCCAGCACGAGCATGAATGTCCACTACCCAAACCAACAGGAATGAAGTACAATACACCAGTACAATGGCCTTAAGACCTTACAAATTGTTTACTCGAGTAAAATGTGTCTTCCATACCATGGAACGCAGGCCGGTCACACATGAATAAACAAGTAAACACTCAAAATAGGCCTTTGAGGGCCAGCTTCTCAACTTAGGCTTTGGCCCGCTATTTACCGCTCGGCTCCGCAACACCTGCAAGTAACAATCCACCGCATGGTGACAAACAAAAGCAACGGTCACCTATGCTGACCAAATTATAACGATCCCACCGCCAAAATCGGGGCGACGATGCTCTTTACCTGCACTTTGTTATCATAACCAAGTAGTATAGTGAATAAGCACTTCATCACATGCATGGGCACACACAAACTCACACCCCGTGCTCTCAGGGAACATTCTCGGTGAACCAGTCAACGTTACGTCAATTCAAGCCATAGACGTCTCGGTCTCACCACCGCCACTAGGACGCCCAATCTTACGAGCATTTTGTCTTTCCGGCATTGGTCACGTCATTTTAAGCCATAGACCGCCTAAGACCCTCCATCTATGCCAACAGATCCAACCGAACGACATAGAGCGGGTACGGTTCCGCCTAACCCATTGCTCACATCGTAATGGCAATTTAAGCCATATGCGCGGGTCAAACTTTCCTGAGTCCCAATCCGATACACACTTTACATAACCCAGTTATGTACAAGTTGGCTCCCAGGCCACCATGCTGGCAGAATCACGCATCTGCCCAGTTTTCCGGGTGCACCTTGAAGTTAATCCCCAATGCTCCCTATTGTAATCTACCGCGTATAAAACCCAAAAAACAAACATTCGCACAGAGTCTTCTCCGGCCACTTATGCAATGCAACATCACCGATCCAGTCCAACTTGTCCGGGTAGGCTTCACACATCATGCCTATATCCGTTCTCGATTACGGACTCTACATGTACACAATGGGGACTATTCATGTCTACCCGAAGGAACGCCTCAACTCACCGCAAACTCGCGAGAGCGGGCTTCCTATACAAAGGAAAAGAGAGCTTCACATACTCAAGTAGAGAATCGTTACCCTAGCATTTTTCCTTGGTGCCATGGAAATGTATGCGGATGAAAAGCACCGCAATCTCCTCGCCTCCGTAGATCCAAAGTCGGCTCGCGATTTGGAGCTCCAAAGCTCTGCCAGTAACCGGATCTAGCCTCCTTTCTTCTTCCCTGCTATCCCCTCTCTCTAGACTTTAGAAAGAGACTAAGTGAAAGAAATGATGGATTTGAAACCCTATTCCCGGGTATATCCTAGTAGGAACAACCCCCAGTCGTCGGATCCCAAAAAAAGAAAACGAACGGCCACGATCCGGAGCTGAAATGCAAAATCTGGGCCGAACACGGCCTGTAACACTCCCATGTCCAGGTCCGTGTTCCCCATTCACCGTCGAAACCGATACGTCCCGAAATTCACACGGGCACCCGACACGTCCGTGTTAGACCTGATACACCCGTGTCATCCAGTACACACCCTTGTTCCCGGGCGTGTTCCTCCATCAACACAGGACCAACACCAACCCGAGACACACACGGGTCTTGGACACGCCCGTATCATACCCGAACACGCCTGGGCTCCAGGCCGTGTTCACTGTCTCGATACTTTGTCGAGCACAGTTCGTCAACCACCCGACACGGGCTTGGACACGGCCTTGGACACGCCCGTGTCCTGTGTAACGCCCCGAAACTCAAAGGAGCGAAGGGGGACGTTTTGGGCCAGTTTTGGTTTCTGGCTGAAGGCACACGGCCTGGGACACGGGCGTGTCCCAGGGCGTGTCAAGCGTGTGTCGACACTTAGCCGCGAAGTCGTCGAGTTATACTCGACGATTCGTCGAGAATGGGCACACGGCCTGCGACACGGGCGTGTCGCAGGGCGTGTCGACCCGTATCGACACTTAGCCGTGAAATCGTCGAGTCATACTCGACGATTCGTCGAGAATGGGCACACGGCCTGCGACACGGGCGTGTCGCAGGGCGTGTCGACCCGTGTCGACGATCGTCCCGGGGAGTCGTCGAGATTCACTCGACGATCGTCGAGACAAGGCACACGGCCTAGGACACGGGCGTGTCCAAGGCCGTGTCATCGAGTCGTCGATCTCCACTCGACGAAATGTCCCGTGTACACGGCCTGGGGGCCCAGGCGTGTCAAGGTGACACGGGCAAGGACACGGGCGTGTCCTATAACCCGTGCAGTGCTCGGGTTGGAAACGGGGGAAAAATCATGGGGTACACGGCCGGCTACACGGCCGTGTTAGCTGGAACACGGGCGTGTCAGCACGAACATGGGCGTGTTCGATACCCGTGTGCGTGTCCAGAAGATTCGATTTTGACGGCGAATGCAGCACACGACCCAGGTCACGGGCGTGTGCCAGGCCGTGTTCGGTCCAGTTTGGGCATTTCAGCCCCGAATCAAAGCCGCTCGTTTTCTTAGGTTGAGATCCGACGGCTGGGGATGGTTCCTGAGAGGATATACCCGGGTTTGACTTAAGAAAAATCCATTCTTTCTTCACTTTTCATCTCTCCAAACCCTTGGAGAAAGAGGAGAGCCCTTGGAGGAAGAAGAGGTAGATCCGCCATTGGAGGAGCTTCGGAGCTCCGAATCGCAAGCCGACTCCGGATCCACGGAGGCAACGCAAGTGCGGTGATTTCTATCCGATTACTTTTCGATGGCGCCAAAGAGGAATGCAAGGGTAACGATCCTCATCTTGAGCACTAATAGCTCTCTTTCTTAGCATCTCTCTTAGCATAGGAAGCCCGCTCTCGCGAGTTTGCGAAGAGTTGGAGGCGTTCCTTCGGGTAGATATGTAAAGTCCCCGTTGTTTAGAGTCCGTATGCGAGAACGGACATAGGCATTTTGTGTGAAGCCTACCCGGACATGTTAGTCTGGATCGGTGATGTTGCATTGCATAAGGCCGGAGAAGACTCCGTGCTATTGGTTGTTTTCGGGTTTTCTACGCGGTAGATTGCAGCAGGGAGCCTTGGGGACTAACCCAAAGGTGCACCCGGAAAACTGGGCGGATACAAGATCTTGCCAACTTGGAGGCCTGAGAGCCAACTCGAACATAACTGAGTTATGTGACTTGCGGTAGAATGGGACTCGGTGAAAGTTTGACCCGCGCAAATGGCTTAAATTGTCGTTGCGAAGTGAGCACGGGTTAGATGGAGCCGTACCCGCTTTATGTCGTCCGGTTAGAGCGACCTAAGGTTACGTGGGACTCGCCGTTGGCATAAAAGGGGAGTCTTCGGTGGTCAATGGCTTAAATTGATGTGACCAATACCAAGAAGACGAATTGCTCATAGGTTTGGCCGTCTAAGTGGCGGTGGTGAGTCCGAAATGTTAATGGCTTTAATTGACGTAACATCGACCGGTTCACCGAGAATGTGCCCTGAGTGCACGGGGCGTTGGCCTTACGAGCCAACGTCTGTGATGTTATGGCTATGGTTTTATATTACTCGCTTATGCTAAGGAAATGCAGGGAAGGAGCATCGCCGCCCCGAGTTGGGGGCGGGATCGTTATAATTTGGTCAGCATTGCTGACCGTTGCCTTGTTTTGCCACCGTGCGGTGGATTGTTGCTTGCAGGTGCAGCTGGACCAAGCGGTCAATAGCGGGCTAAAGCCCTTTTTGCGAAGCTGGCCCTCGAAGGCCCAAGTAGAAGTGTTTACTGCTTTATTCATGTATGACCGGCCTGCGTGCCGTGGTTTGTAAAACATGTAATTTTCAAGTGAAACACTTTGTAAGGCCTTAAGGCCGATTTTGGGTATTTTGTATACATTCCTAATTATTGTATTAGTGGACATTCATGCTCCTATGCTGGGTTCTTGTTTACAACTTTTATAAACTGCTTCCGCTAGAATGCTCTGTGTAGGACGTTGAGATTGGTTGGATGGTTTCCATACGTAACCACCCGGTCTGTCTGTGGTATATGGCGTCGGGCCCCGGCCGGACCTATTGCTATATACTATGCGACAGATAGGGGGTGTTACAATTTGGTATCAGACTACTGGTTTTTGTCGGACTTAAGCTGAATTCGTGGACGAATTCTTTTAAAGGGGTGGTGAGCACATTGTGTGCGTCATCGTTATAACGGTAAAAGAACCCATGAATGTCCACTTAGGAATGAAAATACTCGTGTTTGAGGAACCTGCGTGTTCCTATATTTGCTGTTCGCAATTTTATTTGGTCGCTTAACGGTGTTTGTACCACTATAGGTGACCGGAAGCGGTGCTGGACAGCCTGAATGTCCGGTTTCTGAGGAGCATAGTGCACCCAGTGAGGTTTTTGAGCCTCCTCAGCCTCCTCCTTCGTATGAAACCGTTAGAAGGATCGTAGAAGCGGTGTTTACTGTGGTGGGTGCACAGTTAGGAGGAAATGTACAACCCTGCGCCCCTGTTGTGGCTTCAACGCCGGTGGGCGTGATGCAGCAGATGACCTTTGGTAGACCATTGGGGCAGCAACTAAATATGCATTTAGTGCAGGGAGCGCACACGGTTGAGGAATATTTGCAAGCTTTTCTTATGATAAGTCGCTACCCATGCTTTGAGTCGGATAATGAGCAAGCTACAGTCGATAGATTCTATAATGGCCTACGCGCCGAGTTACGAGTCCTACTGCTAGGACCAAAGTTATTGGGATTCCGAGCCTTGGTGGAATCAGCTAGATCATTGGAGGCAGAGTTGAGGAAGACCCTCCCGATGCCAGCGACCATGGTATCGAACTATACCAACCCCATAAGAGCTGCATCCAGCAGAATGCTGGAGAAAGGGGTTATGAAATCGACTAGTAAAGCTACTTACACTTGTTATATTTGTGGAAAGAAAGGGCACTTTGCCCGAGACTGTTGGAATGGTGCTCGGAAGGGTAAGAAACCTATGTTAGGAGCAGTCAAGGATGTCAGTGCAAAGGAAACGGCATTCAAAGTGCCGAACACCTCAAAGTCGGCATATCGAAAATGGTATAAGAAGCATAGGACTTCGGGTCCAGCTCCTTCTGGTACTTCTGGGTCGACTACGGGTCAGACCCCGGGCACATGTTACAACTGTGGGGAGCCGGGGCATTATGCTCGGGAGTGCCTAAAGCCCTGGAGAATGCTCGCCGTCGTGACGACAGGTATGGTTTAAAGATAGTTTTGCTTTAAACACTTGTTATGCATATTAGCTTAGGACTACTGTGCTAAGCTTTGTTGCGACTTTACTTTATCTGCGAGAGCACCGTTCGTTTAGGGAGCTTCGCGTTCCTTTATTAGGAATTTTATTGTGCCTTGGAGTACCTCCTTCGATGGAAAGAGATAAATTGGATGCGTTATAGTCCAATGGTGCTCATTCGGCGAGGGTAGAATTCATTACTCTTAGTTTGTGGTTTGGGAATTAGGAGTACGATCTGCAAGCGTCGTTACTTCCGTTAGTGGAGTTTGACGTTATATTTGGCATGTACTGGCTCTCGGAGCAGCAAGCCTACATAGACTGCGATAGCAAGGAAGTCAACTTTGGAGCAAGTCGTGAGACGACCCTTATGAGCTCAAAGAGGTCGAGCAAGGCGATGATGGCCGCTCTTCAGGTAGTGAAGGCAGTTTGTGCTAGTGTAGAGCTGTTCTGTACACTAGTGGAGGTTGTAAAGCCGAAGCCCGCGTTGGATTGTATTTCAGTGGTATCGGAATACCCTGATCTGTTCCCCGCAGATCTTTCTGGAGCCCCGCCTCAGCGGGAGATAGATTTTAAGAGCGAGCTAGTGCCAGGTGCAAAGCCTGTGTCACGATCTCCGTATCGGCTAACGCCTAAGGTAATGGAGGAGCTGAAAGCTCAACTGCAAGAGTTGTTGGAGCAAGGGTATGCGCGTCCAAGTCCTTCGCCTTGGAGCGCACCGACCCTCTTTATTAAGAAGAAGGATGGAAGGTTGAGGCCGCGTATTAATTATCAGGAGGTCAACAAGTTGACGGAAAAAGAGCAAGTACCCAATCCCAAGGATCGATGATCTTTGTGATCAGTTGGTAGGGTCAACGACGTACTCTAAATAGATAAGGGAGAGTGATATCCCTAAGATAACGTTCAGTACAGGACACGGGCGCTACGAGGTTACGGTCATGCCGTTTGGGCTGACTAATGCGCCGTCAGTATTCATGGATTTTATGAACAGGACGTTCAGAGAGTCATACGAGAGTACTTGGACCATTTCGTGATCGTCTTCATCTATGATATTTTGGTGTACTCGCAAAGTGAGGGAGATCACTTCAAGCATCTTCATTTGGTGTTGGAGACGCTAAGGATAAATCAGTTGTATGCCAAGTTCTCGAAGTGCGAGTTTTGGCTATCCTCAGTGGCGTTCCTCGGGCATATAGTGAGTGGAGAGGGTATTGCGGTGGATCCGGCGAAGATTGTTGCGATACGAGAGTGGCCTGAGCTGGCTACGGTAGCGGAAGTCCGGAGTTTGCTGGAGCTTGCCGGCTACTATAGGTGCTTCGTGGAGAACTTCTCGCGGATAGCGTTACCTCTCACTACTTTGACGAGGAAGGAGCATAAGTTATTTTGGACGCCGGAGTGCGCGCGAGCTTTTGAGAAGTTATAATGTCGGTTGACTACGACGCCTGTGCTGACTTCGCCAAGTGGAACCGAAGGCAATGAGATTTTAATGATGCGTAGGGCAGCGTTTTGGGTTGCGCGCTACTGCAACACGGAAGCGTAATAGCGTATGGACGTGAGTTTTGCCTTGAAGCTATGAAGGCATAATTGTATACGGTGTGAAAGTGGATCTCTACGCCGGTCACAAGAGCGTGAAGCATCTGATTGATCAGAAGGATCTGACTATACGACAGCGTGGGTGGATGGAGTTCTTGGGAGACTATACATTCAAGATCCACTACGCGCCTGATAAAGGGAATGCGGTTGCTGACGCGGTGAGTCGCCAAGCCCCAGCTCGAGCCAATTGGCTATCGGTGCAAGATGAGCGGTTGGTGCGAGAGTTGGTGGCGTTGGGGATCGTTTGTATGAACAAGCAATCAAGTGCTGAAGCAGTTCATGGTAGAGGCTCTAGGTGAGTCAAATTCCCAATTCGTCGTGGAGGACGGATTGCTTTGGAGAGACGGTCGTTTGCGCGTCCCAAGTGTGGGCAATTTACGGGCGGAGTTGTTGTACGAGGCGCACCATACCAAGTACTCGATTCACCCGGGGAGCACGAAGATGTACCGTGATGTGAAGAAACTGTTTTGGTGGCCGAGTTTGAAAGGATGTGGCGCTCTACGTAGCGAAGTGCCAAACTTGCGCCTTGGTGAAGGCGGAGTGCCAAAAGCCGGGAGGATTTCTTAAGTCCTTGCCTATTCCGGAATGGAAATTCGACGACATCTCTATGGACTTTGTGCACGGTTTGCCAAGGTCGAAAAAGGGAAACGACGCCATTTGGGTGGTTGTCGATCGATTAACGAAGGTGTCGCATTTTATTTCGCATAGGAAGGATGATCCGGTGGAGAAGCTGGCAAAGCTTTATGAGGATAACATAGTACGGCTTCATGGTGTGCCCCGCAGCATAGTGAGTGACCGAGATGGGCGGTTCACGTCCAATGATTGGAGGCTGTTGCGACAAATGTTGGGAACAAAGTTGAAATTCAGCACAGCCACCCATCCGCAAACGGATGGGCAGACCGAGAGGGTTAATAGAACCGTGGAAGACATGCTCCGCATGTGAGTCTTGGATTTAGGAAAGCAATGGGAAGACCACCTTTATTTGGTGGAGTTCGCATACAACAATAGCTACCAAGCAAGTATTCAGATGACGCCCTTCGAGGCCCTATATGGTAGGAAATGTCGCACGCCGTTGTCTTGGTTAGAAATGGGTGAGTCAAAGTTGTATAAGCGATCGGAAGTGAAGGATGTTACTTCTTTGGTGAGAACGAGTCGGGAGAGGTTGCTTATCGCTCAGGACCGGCAAGCAAAGTACTATAATGCCAAGCACAGGAACGTGGAGTTCGCGGTGGGCGATTATGTATACTTAAAGATCAAGCCGTTCAAGGGTGTCTCGCGGGTGCGACGATTGAAAAAGCTAAGCCCGAGGTACCTTGGACCGTTCAAGGTTCTGAAGCGAGTTGGAGAAGCGGCCTATAGGTTGAAGCTTTCTGTGGAGCTAAGTGGTTTACACGATGTATTCCACATTTCGATGCTTCGGAAGGCGGTACAAGAGCCTACGCAAGTGATCGCGGTCGATCAAGTGCCGGTGGATAGTGGGCTAACGACAAAGGTCAAGCCCGTGCGGATTGAGGACTCGGAGGTCAAGCGGCTACGCAATAAAGAGATCAGGATAGTCAAGGTCCGGTGGGACAATTGCGGCCGTGAGGAGCTCTCCTGGGAGCGAGAGCAGACTATGCTTGACGAGTATCCGGAGCTGTTCCGCTCAGGTACAAATGTTGTTTTTGTATATCTTTCCTTTATGTAATTTCGTGGGCGAAATTCTTTTAAGAGGGGGAGAGTTGTAACGCCCCGAAACTCAAAGGAGCGAAGGGGGACGTTTTGGGCCAGTTTTGGTTTCTGGCTGAAGGCACACGGCCTGGGACACGGGCGTGTCCCAGGGCGTGTCAAGCGTGTGTCGACACTTAGCTGCGAAGTCGTCGAGTTATACTCGACGATTCGTCGAGAATGGGCACACGGCCTGCGACACGGGCGTGTCGCAGGGCGTGTCGACCCGTATCGACACTTAGCCGTGAAATCGTCGAGTCATACTCGACGATTCGTCGAGAATGGGCACACGGCCTGCGACACGGGCGTGTCGCAGGGCGTGTCGACCCGTGTCGACGATCGTCCCGGGGAGTCGTCGAGATTCACTCGACGATCGTCGAGACACTCGACGATCGTCGAGACAAGGCACACGGCCTAGGACACGGGCGTGTCCAAGGCCGTGTCATCGAGTCGTCGATCTCCACTCGACGAAATGTCCCGTGTACACGGCCTGGGGGCCCAGGCGTGTCAAGGTGACACGGGCAAGGACACGGGCGTGTCCTATAACCCGTGTTAGCTGGAACACGGGCGTGTCAGCTCGAACACGGGCGTGTTCGATACCCGTGTGCGTGTCCAGAAGATTCGATTTTGACGGCGAATGCAGCACACGGCCCAGGTCACGGGCGTGTGCCAGGCCGTGTTCGGTCCAGTTTGGGCATTTCAGCCCCGAATCAAAGCCGCTCGTTTTCTTAGGTTGAGATCCGACGGCTGGGGATGGTTCCTGAGAGGATATACCCGGGTTTGACTTAAGAAAAATCCATTCTTTCTTCACTTTTCATCTCTCCAAACCCTTGGAGAAAGAGGAGAGCCCTTGGAGGAAGAAGAGGTAGATCCGCCATTGGAGGAGCTTCGGAGCTCCGAATCGCAAGCCGACTCCGGATCCACGGAGGCAACGCAAGTGCGGTGATTTCTATCCGATTACTTTTCGATGGCGCCAAAGAGGAACGCAAGGGTAACGATCCTCATCTTGAGCACTAATAGCTCTCTTTCTTAGCATCTTTCTTAGCATAGGAAGCCCGTTCTCGCGAGTTTGCGAAGAGTTGGAGGCGTTCCTTCGGGTAGATATGTAAAGTCCCCGTTGTTTAGAGTCCGTATGCGAGAACAGACATATGCATTTTGTGTGAAGCCTACCCGGACATGTTAGTCTGGATCGGTGATGTTGCATTGCATAAGGCCGGAGAAGACTCCGTGCTATTGGTTGTTTTCGGGTTTTCTACGCGGTAGATTGCAGCAGGGAGCCTTGGGGACTAACCCAAAGGTGCACCCGGAAAACTGGGCGGATACGAGATCTTGCCAACTTGGAGGCCTGAGAGCCAACTCGAACATAACTGAGTTATGTGACTTGCGGTAGAATGGGACTCGGTGAAAGTTTGACCCGCACAAATGGCTTAAATTGTCGTTGCGAAGTGAGCACGGGTTAGATGGAGCCGTACCCGCTTTATGTCGTTCGGTTAGAGCGACCTAAGGTTACGTGGGACTCGCCGTTGGCATAAAAGGGGAGTCTTCGGTGGTCAATGGCTTAAATTGACGTGACCAATACCAAGAAGACGAATTGCTCATAGGTTTGGCCGTCTAAGTGGCGGTGGTGAGTCCGGAATGTTAATGGCTTTAATTGACGTAACATCGACCGGTTCACCGAGAATGTGCCCTGAGTGCACGGGGCGTTGGCCTTACGAGCCAACGTCTGTGATGTTATGGCTATGGTTTTATATTACTCGCTTATGCTAAGGAAATGCAGGGAAGGAGCATCGCCGCCCCGAGTTGGGGGCGGGATCGTTATAATTTGGTCAGCATTACTGACCGTTGCCTTGTTTTGCCACCGTGCGGTGGATTGTTGCTTGCAGGTGCAGCTGGACCAAGCGGTCAATAGCGGGCTAAAGCCCTTTTTGCGAAGCTGGCCCTCGAAGGCCCAAGTAGAAGTGTTTACTGCTTTATTCATGTATGACCGGCCTGCGTGCCATGGTTTGTAAAACATGTAATTTTCAAGTGAAACACTTTGTAAGGCCTTAAGGCCGATTTTGGGTATTTTGTATACATTCCTAATTATTGTATTAGTGGACATTCATGCTCCTATGCTGGGTTCTTGTTTACAACTTTTATAAACTGCTTCCGCTAGAATGCTCTGTGTAGGACGTTGAGATTGGTTGGATGGTTTCCATACGTAACCACCCGGTCTGTCTGTGGTATATGGTGTCGGGCCCCGGCCGGACCTACTGCTATATACTATGCGACAGATAGGGGGTGTTACATCCTGGGCCGTGTTCCCTGTCTCGACACTTCTTCGAGCAAAAATCATCGACTTATCAGGAAGATCGTCGATACGAGCTCGACATGCCCTAGGACACGCCCGTGTCTCAGGCCGTGTTCGGTGCTCGACTATCGTCAACTCCAAAATTCGTCGACCTCTTGGCCAAATCGTCGACCCAAACATGACACGCCCTGGGACACGCCCGTGTCCCAGGCCGTGTGCCCCCTACCAAATTCCAAACTTGGCTCAAAACGCCTCCCGTCGCTCTTTTGAGTTTTGGGGCGTTACAACATACGTAGGCCTGGTCAAGTGATCGTAGGATGAGTCAATATCAAACTCATTATTTGGAAATATGACTTTCTTGAACGAAGTCTGATCTGGAGGGGCTTTCCCCTTCTCTTTGGCCGAGGCCTTCTTGGCGGCCTTATTCTTTCTTTGAGCCTTGTTCCTCCTAGAAGATTTGCTAGGAGCTTCTTCATGGCCTAATCCAGCACCCTTGGCCTTAGCTAAGAATTCTGCAATGAATGGAAGAACAGTCTTAGGCTTCGAGAAACTTTCAACATGTTTCTTTTCAGTGGCGAGTTGTTATTCCAACTCTTTGATGATTTTCTCTTTTAGGTCAAGGTGCTCAAGAGCCTTATTGTATTCTTCAATAGCATTATTGAAGTTCTCTTTGAGTGAGTTAGTCTTGACGACTTCTTCTCTCAAGATGCTCTCTTCAGCTTTTAGTGACTTTATCTCTTTAGCCTGAGTTTTCACGACTCGGCGACATTTGTCGTAAGCTATGATCAACTCCTTATACTGTGCCATGAGTTCAGACTGATCGTTAGAAGAGCTGTCCTCCCGATCATGCTTAGAAGCTTCAGATTCTGAAAGAGGAGTGTGAGAGTTTACCTTCCCAGTGAACTGGGGCTCTTGTTCGTCATCTGTCTTAGCCATAAGCCCAAAGTAGGCTTCTTCTTCTTCACTCGACTCTGATGAGTCAGAGTCATTAAGAGTCTTGCCCTTTTTGGCTATTAGGATTTTCTCTATCCTCTTCTTGTTGTTTGAGGACTTCTTTTCCTCTCTTCTTCCACCCTCCTTCTTATGGGGGTAGTAAGTAATGACGTGTCCTGGCTTATTACAAAAGTAACAAATAATGTCAGTAGAAATATGTTTATTCTGTTTAGGAGTATACCTGTCATGGCTACTTGAGCCTTTTCTTTGACGATCACCACCATGTCATGATCTTTAATAAGAGGCATCCTTTCCTTTCCAATGCTTCTTTTTGTTCAAGAATTTCTTGAACTGACGTGAGAGTAATGAGAACTCTCCTTCAGATAGCTCAAAGCCTGAGATGTTTGGCTCCAAAGTTTCTTCTTCACTCACTTCTTGTGCTGGAGCAGGAGGAACAACCTTTGACTTCTTAGAGGTATCTGCCTTTAAAGCAACAAACTTCTCTTTGAATGCAGACCTTCTCTTCTCTTCTTCAGCCTTTCTGGTGTTGAGTTGAAGCTCATATGATATAAGCTTCCCGAAGAGATTCTGTGGGTCTGTCTCAGCTAGTTTTCCAAACTCCCTGATGGCACAGACCTTGTTATCCCATTCCTTAGTTAGGGATCTCAAGAATTTGTCATTCAATTCTCCGTTTGTGAAGACTCTGCCATAGACCCTTAGGCCATTTACTATCTTGAAGAAATTCTCAAATGTGTCAGCAATGGTGTCCTTGTTTCCTTGTCGGAAAGCTTCATACTTTTGATTTAGAAGGGATCTTCTATCATCCCTGACTTCTTCTGTACCTTCCATTAAGATAACTAGAGACTGTCACATCTCCTTTGCAGACTGGCAGTGAATCAAGTTTTGCAGCATGAAGTCATCAACTGCACTTGCTTGTATATTTTTGGCCTTCTTATCTAAGGATACAAGTGCAATCTCATCTTTGTCTAGATCCATTAATTTCTTCGGAACTTTCTTAGTTGGATCTACTGTGGAGATTGTCATGGGAATATAAGGACCTTCTTCAACTATCATGAAGATCCTCAGATCCACAACTTCCATGAAAAATTTGATTCTTTCTTTCCACATGGGAAAGTTGTTCTTGGTGCATAAAAGAAGCTTGACAAAATCTTTAGCCTTGTCAATGCTTGGTAGATCTCAAAAGACAACTAATCAGATCTGATCAAGGTGTTAACCTTTTATTGATCAACCTGGCTTTGATACCAATTGAAAGTGTTTAGTTGCCTACCTAAATCACCTAGAGGGGGTGAATAGGTGAGATATGCGTCTTTTTGCGGAATAAAAATTTAGATCTATGCACAGAACTATCTACCAATCAATCATAGATGAAGCAAGATTTATAGTGGTTCCCCAATCTTGGGTACATCCACTTTCCCTCACCGATCTAGCAATAAACTAGACTCGACTACTCCACTATCTCGGATTGAAAATCAATCCTACATCTTGGAACAAAGTTCCTACAATCTCGATACACAAAACGGATCTACACTCGGAAGGTAAAACTTCCTACAATCTCGGAGACAAAAGCTCCTACACTCGGAGAAAATTCTCCTACAAGAATGAAATAGAGCGTATGTAGAAATACAAACAATGAATCTTTATCAGATCTACAAACAATCGGCCTAGATCTTCCTCTTGTAAACTTTACGGCTTTATCAGAGAGGTGAAGAAAATCTCGGCAAAGCAGATCTGAACTTTCTTGGCTTCACACGATCGGATAGAAGATGAGGAATTGAGCGACGATCTCGATCTGTAAACCTTCTTGATCTGAATCCTCTGAAATTGAAACCCTAGCCGGATGAGAACGATGATGATCGACATCAACGACTTTAGCTTCTTGGAGAGAGAAAGAGATTCAGAGGACTTAGAAAATAATTGACTGCAAAACTTGTTCTTGGGGTTTGTTGGTTTGACAAGACTTTATATATGATCTGCGATAATAGTCATAATTAATTCTTAACGAGGTACACGTGGTCCAATCATATCGAGGCTCATTAAGAAATCTGTCAATCTGGACTTAACAAAATTTCAGAAATAGATGAAGCTGATATACTCGAGTGAAGAAATGACTACTCGAGTACTATATAGAGCTACTCGAGTGAGCTGAAGACAACTACTCGAGTACTATAGAAAACTACTCGAGTAAACCGAAGATAACTACTTGAGTAAATACTTGGAGAAAATTTGGAAATGAAGATAAGCAACTCGAGTACCAAAAAGACTTACTCGAGTGCTTAAGCAGTTACACGAGAAGTGGAGTTGGACTACTCGAGTACAAGAAATACTACTCGAGTAAATGAGAATAAACTACTCGAGAGGTAGAGAACTACTCGAGTCAGGGACTTGGAACATTTTCTAGGGAAAAATTCTGGGCTACTTGAGTAGGTGAACTGAACTACTCGAGAGAATAAGAACTACTCGAGTAAATAGAATTAGCCACTCGAGTAATAGACTTAGAAAAATTCTATGGGAAGAAAATCCTGTTACTCGAGTATAAACTATAGACTACTCGAGTAGTAGATGAACTATTCGAGTGCATGACTTAGACTACTCGAGTGATGAAAGGTAACACGAGACCCAGACTTCTGTAACTCGAGAGAAAAAGTTTAAAACTACTCGAGTATCTATATGACTACTTGAGTATTTTACTTGGAAAATATTTGAAGAAGAAATCTTGTTAACTCGAGAGTAAGACAGAATCTACTCGAGTAGTTAACTTAGCTACTCGAGAGCTATTACTTGACTACTCGAGTTCTAACTACCTTACTCAAGTATAAAAGATTTTTTACTCGAGTATTAACTAAGCAATTCACTTGAGTAGGTATAGATTTACTCGAGTACAATAATTAGTAAATTCTCTAAATATAAATCTCTTCTTCTTTGGTGAATCCAACATCAAGTCTTTTCCAATTAGTCCTAGTGCTTGAATATGAAGTGTATCCCAATAGAGAGGCTACACATGAGTCAACACCTTGGATCACATAATGAGAGATTACATTGTATGGTCCCGTGTTTGGTGACCCATTGTAGACTGACATTGGTCTACACTTGGCATTAGAATCCTGCAAATACAAAACTTAAACAAAGTATCAAATACAACTTAATTCATCTTAGTTCAAGGGTGACTTCATCAAATCCGGGTTAATGTGGATACAATACCCAATAAGAATAGATATCCCCTGCCAAGGATTGATGATTTGTTCAACCAGTTGCGTGGCAGCTCAGTATTTTCAAAGATCGATCTTCGCTCAGGCTACCACCAGTTGAGAATTCATGAGGCAGACATTCCACGAACCGCTTTCCATTCGCGTCATGGACATTATGAGTTTTTGGTGATGTCTTTCGGTTTAACCAATGCACCCTCTGCTTTCATGGATTTGATGAATAGGGTGTTTAAGGATTTTTTGGACCGATTTGTTATTGTGTTCATAGATGATGTCTTGGTGTATTCCTGCAATGTTGAGGAGCATACTCAGCATTTGCGTTTGGTTTTGTCGACCCTGAGGGAGCATAAGTTATATTCAAAGTTGTGCAAGTGTGAGTTCTGGCTACCTCAGGTATCCTTTCTGGGTCATGTTATACGCAAGGACGGTATTTCTGTAGACCCGACCAAGATTTTTGCTATGATGGAATGGGAGAGACCTTCTACACTTAAAGAGATTAGGAGCTTCTTAGGCCTGGCTGGCTATTATAGAAGGTTCGTGGAAGTGTTTTCAGTGTTGTCTGCTCCTCTAACTAGACTTACTCAGAAGAATACTGCATTCATTTGGAGTGATAAGTATGAAGAAGCTTTCTAAGAACTGAAGAAGAGATTATGTACTGCTCCAATTTTAACCTTGCCTACTGAAGGAGTTGAGTATGCTGTGTATGTTGATGCATCACACATCGGACTTGGCTGTGTTTTAATGCAAGATGGTAAGGTGATCGCGTATGGATCGAGACAATTAAATATTCATGATAGAAACTACCCTACGCACGATTTGGAGTTTACTGCTGTAATTTATGTGCTGAAGCTGTGACGACACTTATTGCATGACGCGCTGTGCAAGATCTATATGGACCATAAGAGTTTGACGTACATCTTCACTCAGAATGAACTAAATCTGCGCCAGCATCGGTGGTTAGAATATGTGGCTGATTATGAAGTGAAAATTCTTTATCATTCAGGAAAGGCTAATGTAGTAGCCGATGCTTTGAGTAGAAAGACTGCTAAAATTTTTAATCTGTCGGTACAGTCCTTAGTAGAAGAATTCTTGTTGATGGATATTAAGGTTGGGAGTCGTACTGTGCCTGCTGGACTAGAAGCTGAAGAACCCTCTTGGATTTCCCTTACTTGAGCACATCAGAAGGATGATCCTGATTTGTTGCACCTCCAGAATTGAACTGTAAAGGGAGAGGTACCAGATTTCTCCTTGGATGAGTTAGATACCTTGAAGTATCGGGGTAGACTTTGCATCCCTGCCTTTGGCGACATTCAGGCTAAGATCTGTGCTAAAGCTCATGGTTCCAGTATAGCCTACCACCCTGGTTCCACTAAGATGTAAAAAGATGTAAAGCAAATTGTTTGGTGGTCGGGGATGAAGAATGATATCACGAAGTTTGTATCGGAATGTTATACGTGTCAGCGTCTTAAGGCTGATCATAGAAGGCCTGATGGTAAATTGACACCGCTTGATATTCCAAGTTGGAAATGGGAGATTATTTCAATGAATTTTATCACCGGTCTACCAAAATCTCCCATTGGGCACGACTCTGTTTGTGTGATAGTCGACAGATTGACAAAGTGTGCTAACTTTGTTCCGTTTAAGATTGGGTATTCGATGAAGAAGATATATGAGCTATATCTTGAGGAGGTCATCAGGTTACATGGAGTGCCTGTTAGCATTGTATCAGATCGGGACTCCAGATTTACGTCTCGCTTTTTGAAGAGTTTACAGGAGGGGTTGTGTACCGATTTGAGGTATTCCACCGCCTATCATACGCAGATGAATGGTCAGATGGAAAGGGTAAATCAGGTCGTAGAAGACATGATCAGATGTTATATTTTGGATCATGGCGGTGCTTAGGATGAGCGTCTCAGACTCATAGAGTTTGCACACAAAAATAGTTATCAAGAGAGTCTGCAGATGGCCCCGTTTGAGGCCTTATATGGGAGGCGTTGTAGAACTCCTTTGTTTTGGGCTGAAGTTGGTGAGAGACCGTTGCTAGGTCCGGAAGCCCTTGGGGAGATGATTTGTGCTGTGACTCATATTCGAGAAAAGCTCAGTGTGGCACAAGAGTGGTATGAGAAGTATGATAATCAACGAAGGGTCGATCTGGAGTTTGCCGTTGGAGACTTGGTTTTTCTAAAGGTTTCTCTAATGTCTGGCGTTAAAAGGTTTGGAAGCAACCACAAGTTAGACCCCCGGTACGTGGGACCTTTCCAAATTCTTGAGCGCATGAGAGTGTCAGCTTATAGGCTGGATTTGCCTGCGACCTTCCCTGGTGTCCATGATGTGTTCTATGTGAGCCAGTTGTGGAAGTGTGTTCGAAATGATCGTCAAGATTCTTTGGAGAACCTTATGTCTTTATGTTTTCAGTCCCAGATTCAGCCCAACCTTATGTATGTGGAAGAACCTATTCGTATTCTGGATTCTCAAGAGCGTGTGTTGCGAAGAAAGATCATCCCCATGGTCAAGATTCTTTGGAGAAATCAAGACGTCGAGAGCGCGACGTGGGAATTAGAATCGGTGATGAAGGAATCTCATCCACACCTCTTCTCTTAGTTTCGGGTATGTCTTTATGTTTTCAGTCATGTTTGATTTTATCCTTTTGGTTTGGTTTTGGAGTTGTATTAAGTTTCGGGACGAAACTTCTTTTTAGGGGAAGTGACTGTAACACCCCCGATTTTTTGATAATTTTATTTGTATGGGTATCGACATATTTATGACGTCGTGGCGTTACTTTTAACGTCGAGTTGACGGCGCAGTGCCGTTAAGGCATTTTCGCGTTCGTGTGGTCAAGTCAGCCGAATTCTTGTTGTAATGAGAAAATTTTGCATTTGAAATTTAGTTAAATAATTTTGGACTTGCTCGTCAAGTTTCATCGCAATCCGAGCATTTTTGGAGTCTCGGCACGCGATTGAAGTTTTGGATTGTTTATGTTCGCCGTATACTTTGAAGATTAATATCTCGAAAATGGCTCGTCGGATTTTGGTTTTTACTTCGTCGTTGTGTTCGTAGTGTCAGTGTTCTCCTACGATGCGAATTTCGTTTGATTCGGCGAGCGTTCGGGCCTCCGTTTTGAACTCGTGTTTTCTTATCAAAAAAATATATAAATATTATTATTTTAATATTATAGTATTATTCAAAAATGTCTTTTACTATTCATTTATATAGTTTAATTTTTTGGATATATTTGCAAAAATGTACTGTTCATGCAAAAAATTCTTGCTTCTTCGCGAGTGAATTCTGGATCTACTCAAGTAATGTTTTATTCTCTCGAGTGCTGCCTCTTCTGCTACTCGAGTAACGTTTTCTTCTCTCGAGTCCCGCCTAATTCTACTCGAGTACCTGCATTTTCCTCTCGAGTAGCTGTATTTTTTCTCTCGAGTCGCTGTATTTTCCTCTCGAGTACCTGTATTTTTCTCTCGAGTAGCTGTATTCTCCTGTCGAGTACCTGTATTTTCCTGTCGAGTGCCTGTGCATTCATCCCGAGTGGTCCAGTATAGTTTGTGTTCGGGAGCCTTTTTGAGGGTCAAACCGATGTTGTACAGAAAAATGATTAACATAAAATTTGTTCGTCTCGACGAGATCTACAACTGTCATGTTGGGAACATTTTGATTTAAAGCCATTCTAAGCCTCTATTTTCGATTTCCGTGAACCCACTCATAAATAGTCCGTACTGTGGTATTTTATCTCGAGTACTATTGATTATCTCGAGTGCTACTGATTTATCTCGAGTTCTATACCTATTATCTCGAGTTCTATTGATTCTCTCGAGTGCTGTATGTTATGTCTCGAGATAGGTATGTGTATCTCGAGTATCCTTAGTCTCCACCTCGAGTAAACCTATTCTTCTCGAGATTTCCATTCCAATTTAAGTTTGGGCGCCGTTTTGAGGGTCAAAACGGCATCGTACGAAAAAATGATTAACATAAAATTTGTTCGTCTCGATGAGATCTACAACGTTCATGTTGGGCACATTTCGATTTAAAGCCATCATAGGCCTCGATTTTCAATTCCCGCAAAACTGCTCGTATTTGGTCCGTTTCCCTTCCGGTTTAGACAAGAATATTTTAATAATATATATATATATATATATATATATATATATATATATATATATATATATATATATATATATATATATATATATATATGTATATAAACTCCGATACTTAGGTTATTAGAAAGAAAATAAAAGTCTAAACTTCATCTTCTCCGATTTTTTCCTCCCGAACCAGAGCGGCGTGAGCGTGAGAGAGAAAATATTTCGTGAACCTTCCGGTGGCCGCCGACGGTGCTCCGGTGCTCGAAATCTTCATCCGAACATAGATCCGGAAAGCTCTCGCCGAGAGCTACGCCATCGTGGTAATATCTTCCCCGTTTTTTGAGATTTCTCGCTAGGGTTTTTCGGCCCTAACCTCTTTTTCGGCCGTTCTTGTTCAGATTTCAACTCCTCCCGCATCCTTTTGCCCCAATCTATGATGTGTAGTGATTCAGATGACTTTTCCGGTAAAACCAAGACAAATGGTGGTTTACCCTCTTTTCTCCTTGTCCGATTTGATGGTAATGAATGAGTTTTGTTCCTTTATCTTCTTGCATTTTTTTTATATCCTTCCAAGTTATAGCTATGTCTAATCTTTCGATCACTTGAAAATTTCTAAATCTTGTCTTGTTAACTGAATCTGGAAACTTCATAGAGGTTTGATAAAATGTTTTAGTATTGGCTTTAGTCGCCTTATTTACCGTTTTTGAAGAACGCGTTAAAGTTTATCTATGATTGAAAATCGCTCCTAGAGGTTGATCAACCACATCTTTAATTTAGAGTGTTGAGTAGAATCCGACATGCCAAGTCTCGAGATATATTTGTTGTGGTTTCTTTGGGTTTCTTGATTGCGGGAGTTAGTGGACAAAACCACCTCCGCAATGTTTGATTCCTTTATTAGTACCTTGTGGAAGTCTACCAGGTTTTTGGGCGTCTGCTGTGTATGGTGGAGAATATGAGACTCCCTCGCAGTTAGACGGATATTATATTCGTGAGGGTGTATCCAGTTGAGTGACCACCTCGCCCGTGTTTTTTGGTAGAGTCGACCACATGTGCCTAATAAAGGTTTTGTACTTTTTCCTTATGATTTATTCATGTCGTCACCTTATAGCCTCGTGCGTCTGGTGTACTCTTGTTGAACGTGACGAATCACGTAAGAGTTCTTTTCCTGTTGATGCCCTATTTTCTTTTTGTACTTTACTTCAGTGCTTTTGGTCTTGGGTTGGTACCCCTTTTGACCTTTGTTTATTTTGACTTATTTTTCTGCCACAATTTGTACCTTCTTACTGAGGTGTTCTGTCTTTGGAATGCCTCAGGCTCATAGCAGTAGCAGTTAGCAGAGTTGGTTTCGGAGTTCCTGGGCGGCAGTGTTGGCCGTGGTTGTTGCCTCGTCTTAGCGAGGTAGTTTGTTGCTTATTTTGTTTTACTAGTCCAGACATACTTTGTTGTACGTGGGCTCGTGTCAGTTTGTTGACGTCCATAGAATTATTACTTTTAGATACATGCTAGCTGCTTAGTTTTCTATATGTGGATGTGGATTACTTGCTCTCTGGGAGGATTTATGCTAGGAATGTATGTTAGGTATTTTCAAGTATAAAATATATTACTATTACTTCATGCATTGCCTAATTTAAAACTCTAACTTGTTATATTTAGCAACCATAAAAGCTATTTTTACTACTATTATAAATATAGGGTCTTGCATAACATGAGTTGTCCTTTGTGGATGTTTATACTCATGTAGGATGTTGGAGTCAATCTAAACAAGTATTTTCCACAGCGTATAGTTATATTTCGATTCGTGGACTAGATGAGCCACTAAGCCGAGGGATACGGCTATCTACTGCACTTAAACTGATTTTACCTTAAAATAATTTAAAGAATCTTTCTTCATGATTAAGTAGGTGTTTGCTTGAGCATCCACAGTTATCCCTGCTGACGTGGCATCATGACGTGCATTTTTCCTTACTCTGATAAGTTATTATATGCAGGGAAAATGCGGGTTGTGACATGCGGCCTTGGCGTACTAAGTCTTACTAGTCGTGGTGACAAGGTGGATTGGCTGTGTTCGCAGCTGTGCGGATTCTCTCAGTACTCGCCACGTGATAGGGCGGTGATCTTATCGGCTATGGCGGTGATCACTGTTGGATCGTGTGACCAACCTTAGAGGGGGGGGGGGGTGTCACAACCCGCATTTTCTACGAATTTAAATGTATATCAGAGTAAGAGAAAACATGCACCGTGATGCCATGCAGTGTAGGGGATAACTGCAGATGCTCAGGAAAGACTCCAACTCTATATTTTATATGAAATTAATAAGTTATTATGAAGAAAATCCAGTTTAAGTTAATCAGTTATCCGTATCTCTCGGCTCAGTGGATCAACTAGCCCACCAGTAAAATATAAATATACGCTACGTAAAATAGTTTTTTTACATGATTAATATCCTGCATGAGTATAAACATCCCCAAAGGACCACTCATGGTATGCAAGACTCTAAATTTATTATAAGTATGAGAATAGATTTTACGATAGTTAAATATAGTGATTTTAGCTTTGAAATATGACATGAATGAGGTAATAATAATATTACTTTTATACTTTAAAATATATAACATGCAACCTAGCATAAAACCTTCCCAAAGAGAAAGTATAACCAATAAAATCAGGTAAACTTAGCAGCTACCAAAGTACTTAACATTCACCAGAAAACTACAAGTGGGCGTTAACAACCTGACACGAACCCACTGAAAGAATGTATGTCTGAACTAAATAGAAAAAAAACAACAAACTACCTTACGACGGTGAGGAAGACCACTGTAACCACTGCAGCACACAAGCTACCGCCAAACCTAGGCGCTCAACCTGCTACTGTCCTGAACCTGAGGCATTTAAAGAAAAAGCACCTCAGCAAGAAATACAAGTGGCAATTGAATTAAACAATAGCTGAAGACAAATGGTCAAAGGGTTACAAACCCATGACAAGAGAACTATAAGAAACATCAACTCTTAACCATAAGGAAAAAGGGGAGAAAGAACTCACAAGGGTAGAATATCCCAAACTGCACCAAGAACAATAAAGATCAAAGCTTAAATAACATATGCATAAGTACGTGCATAAGCAAAAGAAGTTGGTCAATTCACCATTTGGAGAGCAAAGCACCGGCCAAGTCCGACACAAGCGGTGGAAGGGACCTACCTAACACACCAATAACAAAGCTTCACAAAAAACACCAGCAAAGTCCGACACTTACGGTGGAAGGGACCTACCCAACACACCAATAGTAAAACTTCACAAGAAAACACCGGTAAAGTCCGACACTTACGGTGGAAGTGACCTACCCAACAACACATCAATAGTAAAACTTCACAAGGGCCCAAGGAAAGGTGGTCTCATGCCTCAACACACCAAAAATCGGGGACAAAATCGGCACCTACGGTGGAAGGGACCTACCCAACACACCAACAGTCACAAACCACCCAGAGAAAAAATGCACTAAACAGAGCACTAAAGGCCCAAACATCCATAAAAATGATAAAACCTTAACCCAACATTGGTTTACTCCAGTAAAATAAGGAAGAGAAAACCCCAAAACCACCTTAAGGCCCATACTCGACAAATTGGACAAAATGACAAAATATCCTATTGGATCCCTAGTTGATTTGGGCTAGGTTCACTGACTTAGGATGTGACCCATCATGTATAGTCTGGGTCAAGTTTTTGTCTTAGAGTCTAGGACAGTTCTCTATCTCAACTTCAGATGGACCAGCCTTCTTCAAGACCATCAGGAACTCCAGATCTATCAGTTTTTCAGACCAAGTGAAAAGAGTTCGACGTTCGTCGACCTCAGCTCGACGAAGGAAGTTCTGCGCTCGACGATCGTGAGACAATTCGCAGTGCTGAGCTCGACGAACTGCGTTCTTTGCTCGACGAACATCGGGATTTTACCTCAAGCTTATCAGGACTACTTCAGAATTTCTCTAAGTCCAGCTTCATGCTTCGGTCGACGAATTATATTCTGAGCTCGACGAACTTGGACCTCAAGTTCACAGCTTCTCAGGTCGACGAATGCTGATCTCTACTCGACGATTTTTGTACTCAGAGAATCTGTGTCGACACTTAGGGTTTGAGTCGACACCAGACGATTTGTGTCGACACCAGGATTTCAGTCGACACCAGCTTATGTCGACACCAGAGGATTTGTGTCGACACCAGGATCAATCTGTCGACACCACTTTGTGTCGACACCAAGATCAATCTGTCGACACCACTTTGTGTCGACACCAAGATCAATCTATCGACACCACCTTGTGTCGACACAGCATTTCAGCAGATGCAGAGTATTTCGTCCAAGTCTAGAACTTTTCTCAGCTCAACGAATTTTATTCTCAGCTCGACGAATTCGGTTCTCTGCTCAACGAATAATGGTTGTCTGATATTGAAGGTTGTCTGTTCAACGAATGAAGACTGTCAGCTCGACGAACTCAGCTCAGCTCGACGAACTCACCTCAGCTCGACGAACTCAAGCTCAGCTCGACGAACTCAAAACTCAGTTCGACGAATTATGTTCTTCGGTCGACGATTCCAGACTAGGTCTTCTTCCGTTCCCGCCTCATTCCATGGCGCTGATTCCTGGACAATTAATGGCAATTCTTCACAGTATACTACCGTTAGAATGCGCAGTTAATCCTGGATTATTACATGCCATTTTCCCATAGAAATAGTTGGGAAATAATTAATTGCTGCTTCCTTTCCAGGCCGTCTGCCATTACTGCTCGATATTCAAAAATTCGAGTGTGTTCTTATGAGAGATAGAGATATACAGAAACAGTGAGCTATACACAGATACACAACATACAAAAAAAAGAAAGATAGACAGTGATTCAGACAACACAAGAAAAAGAATTCATTCTTGGCCCAGAGAGAAACTGATCAAGAAGAAGAAGAAGAACACTACATCAATATCAAGAGTCTTCTTCATTTGCTTTTACCCCGGACAACTTCAAAGACAACACATCTATATCAATTACAAGAAGTTCCTGGAGACTTTCTCTGGACCTGGAATTCTAGGTCTTTGAAGACCTATCACCCTGAAGCAGTGCTCCAGCATTCTTCCTGATCCATTCTACATCTCAGGGGGAGCAAAGCTGCTAAATAACATTCCACAAGTCTTCTCATTTGACTTGAGAAAGAGAAGAACTCATCACCCTCTCACTCCACCTCTATACAGAGTTTTAATTCCCTTCAAAATTATTCTGGTTGCAAGTCTCCCACCAAAAGACTTGAGGGTTTGGTTTTTGGGAACTTGATCAAAACCCCATTGGTGCCAGGACACCTGATCAACCCCTTCCTGTAGTGGATTCCTACTAGGGTGGTAGAAGAGTGGACTACCCAGATTTGGGGAACCACTATAAAATTCTTGTGTCGTCTGGTTGCTTTCTTTTTCCTTTTGTTTTCTGGACTTGCTCTGTGAATGTGCTGTGATTAGATAATTGCTACATCTTGGTTTATTATATTTGCTTCCCTGCACACACACCTAAAATACAACAGCAGTTGTAAAAGTTTTCAAAATCGCCATATACTCTATTCACCCCCCTCTAGAGTATATCAGATCTAGCTGCACTTTCAATTGGTATCAGAGGGAGGTTGGTTAAAAATACCACATCTTTCAGGTTGGTTAAAATACCACACCTTAGTGGTTGCACAGGCTAACACCTGAACCCAAAGATCCCTTAGTTAGATCTGTTTGTTTTTACTCTGTTATTAGACTTATCACAGACATGGCCCAAAACAAGGATTATACAAGCATCAGACCTCTAGTGTGCAATCTTAATAAGTTTGCCATCTGGAAGGCAAGAATTAGATTATATATGAACTCCATTGATGAGGATATTTTTTCTGTCATTTCAATAGGTGTTCCTCCAGCTCCTACAACTTTTGCCAGCACATCAACTAATCTGAGTGCAGTACCACCTCCAGACAATACTGAAACCTATAAGAAAGCCAAGATGGCTGATGCAAAGGTTATGAATATTCTGGCCCAAACAATGTCAGATGACATATTTCAGAAGGTGGCTGAGTGCACCTCAGCCAAGGCCATTTGGGACTCTCTCAATCAAAAGGTAGCAGGCTCAGCTGATGAAAGAAAGGATAGGAGATCCAGTCTCATTTCTCTCTATGAAAATTTCAAAAAGGATGAGACAGAATCTGTGGCTGAGATGTACAATAGATTAAGTTCAATCATCAGTGAACTCAAGACTCTTGACAAGGACATCACCTTAACTGAGGTGAATGACAAGATACTGATGTGCTTCCCCAGTTCATGGGACTCCAGAATCTGGCCAATCAAAGAAGCCAGAAGCCTCAATGAGATCTCAACAGAATCCCTGTTAGGCAAGCTGAAGTCATATGAGCAGCTTGTCAAATCAAAAGAGGCAGCAGAACAAAAGGCAACTACCCCAGTTAGGAAGGAGCACAGCTTGGCGCTCAAAGCTTCTGAAGACAATGAAACATCTACATCCAATGAGGAGCTAATGAGTCTTTTTGCCAAAAGATTCTACAAAATGACAAGAAAGGACCTTAGAAGAAAATCATCCAGGTAGGATGATAAGCCCAAATATGACAAGACACCAACTAAGGAGGTTGTGTGTTTTGGATGCAGAAAGCCAGGGCACTATATTTCAGAATGCCCAGAGAATTAGAAAAAGGACAAGGACAGGGACAAGGATTCCAGAAGAAAACAAAGCAGCAGACCCTCCTCCAACAAGTATAAAAGGAAAGATAAGGGATTTGTTGCTGAGTCCTAGAGTGACACAGAAGAGGAAACATCCTCCTCCAGCTCCAGTAAAGAAGAGGAAGAAGCCAGATCCAAGGAGGTGTGCCTAATGGCAATAGATGCCTCCAGAAGCAACTGTGGATCAGAAGAGGATTCTGAAGATGAAGGTGCCTCAAACTCAGAGGCTGATCAGGTGATTTCTAGTTTTGACTTCAATTCTGACTTATTTAAAGTAGAATTTAAAACTATGTGCATGGATCTAATAAACTCAGAAAAAGAAATAAAAACCTTGAGGACTAGACTAGAAAACCTTGAATCTGTCAGCACAGAAAATAGAAAACTAACTGACCAATTGACACTAGCTAATGAACAGATAATCAAGTTAAAATCTGAATTATGTGAGGCAAAACAACTTGAGCAATCTCTCAATGGGAGAAGCCTCAAGCTGATGGATATCACAAGCACAGTAAATGCCAGATTAAATGGCAGACTAGGCTTGGGTGCTTCATCAGGTTTACCCCCCATAATAAAGAAGAATATACTTTCTACTCCCATAAAGTTTATCACTGCTAAGGGTAAATAGAAACTAACTGAAAAACCCATGTCAGAAAACAAGTCAAATCCCCTAGACAATAGAAACAGAAAACAGAAGAAAGCTGTTAAAAACCAAGTTCAGCAGAATTCGTCGAACTTAGATCGACGAAATCCTGCAAGATCGTCGAACCCCGATCGACGAACGCTGAACGCAAACTTCAGAAATAATTATTCATCCTACTGTGATCGACGAACTGTATATGGCTCGTCGATCAGAGGTCGACGAACGTGGGACGCAGAAAATGACCATGGTCATTCTCTGAGTGGAGGTCGACGATCTCATCCCCATTCATCGAACTCTGGTCGACGAACTTACAATAATTCGTCGATCCCAGAACGACCAAATTTAAATCATTTCTCCTATAGAAATTTTAAAACAGCTAACAAGACATTTAATCCAGTAGCTGATTGGATAATCCCACCTAGGAGATATCACCCTCTAGGGTATAAGTCTCAACCTGCATTATCAGTCATTTCTAGTTTTACTTTTCAGCCAAACCAAGGACCCAAGGTAACCTGGGTCAAGAACAATTGAGCTTTATTTTTTAATGCAGGTACAGGTGAAGAGCTATCCAAGGCTAAGTCAGACCTAGTACCTGGACAGTGGCTGCTCCAAGCACATGACTGACAGCAAAGCAAATCTCTCCAGCTATAAGTACAAGCTTGGACCAAAGGTGATATTTGGAGACTCAAAGAGTGGTCAGTCAGAAGGGTATGGAAGAGTAAGCATTGGAGCAGTGACCTTCAAAAAGGTAACATATGTAAGAGGACTTAAACATAACCTTATATCCATAAGTCAATTATGTGATGAAGGTTATCAGGTACATTTCAACTCTACCTCTTGCTCTATTATAAATGATAAAAACCAAACTATTTTAATTGGACTTAGACAAGGAAACATATATTTAGTAGATTTCATTTCTGCCATAACTGATACTTGTTTACTCAATATCACTAGTAACCAAAATGAGTTATGGCACAAAAGGTTAGGACATGTAAATCTTAAGAACATATCTAGGTTATCTAAAGACAACCTTGTTAGAGGTTTACCTTCTGGTCCCTACAAGAAGGAAAGCCTATGCAGGGCTTGTCAACTAGGCAAGCAAACTAAAACTAGTTTCAAATCCATTAATAAAAGTGATTCACCTAGGATATTATATCTGCTTCATGTGGATCTTTTTGGACCCATTGCAGTACAAAGCCTAGGAGGGAAGTCTTACACCTTAGTCATTGTTGATGATTTCTCCAGATTCAGTTGGGTAGCCTTCCTGAGAGCTAAGTCAGATACATTCAAAGTTCTTATAGATTTTCTTAGGACCATACAGATTGAGTTCTCTACTCATGTTGCATTGATCAGAAGTGATCATGACACAGAGTTTGAGTCTCTTCTTATGCATGAGTTCTGTGAGAAGGAAGGTATCAGGCACTGCTTCTCAGCTCCTAGAACTCCCCAACAAAATGGGGTTGCTGAAAGGAAAAATAGGGCACTCATTGAAGCTGCAGGTACATTGTTAGCAGATGCTTACATGCCTCTATCCTTTTGAGCAGAAGCTGTAAACACAGCTAACTATGTCCTGAACAGATGTCTTATACATAAACTAAAACATAAGACTCCCTATGAATTACTTAAAGAAAAGAAACCTAAAATCACTTATTTTAAAGTTTTTGGTTGCATATGTTACATCCACACTAATAACAAAAGATACATTAGGAAATTTGAGGCTAAGGCTGAAGAAGGGATTTTTCTAGGATATTCCCAAGTAAGCAAGGCCTATAGGGTTTTCAACAAATCATCCCTTAAAATTGAAGAATCTGTCCATGTGTCTTTTGATGAAGCTAACATGTCTTATAAGGAGAAAGACATTTCTACCAATAGTCTTTTGTAGGTTTCACCACTGTGTGAGTCTATGGATGGACTAAACCTTACCCAAGAGGTTCCAACTCTGTTGGTTTTCTCTATGGAGATGGCACAACGCTTGTGCACGCAGCGGAAGAATAAAATATCAAGAAAACCCAAAAGAAATGGGATCGGGCCATGATAGTTGAATCAAGAAGTTAACATATAACTAGGCAAAAATTACCTCGGTGGCGTTGAGTCACAACTCAACGGAGATGCTCCAAGCTTCCGGTTCTTGCTGGTGGCGAGTTCTACGTGGAATAATGTCCACGTCTCTGCAGAAATCCACACGAGCGGGAGAACGCCGAACTTTCCGTCGCACGGAAAAACGGGATGGAGAAAGACCGCACCTTGCTTTCCCACGGACTGCTAGGTCCGCACCAGGGATTGCAGCACCAGCGACAATCGCCGGAGAGGAGGAGGTCGACGGAGCAAACACGGCGGCGGCGGAAAACTTCCGTCGGCGGCGGGATTCGGGATCGGCAGAACGAATATAACGACGGAACTCTTCCGTCGATTTCGATTCGATCAGCCAAAAAGAGATCTATCCCGAAAAACCCTACGTATTCTATTTATATCTAAAGTATAAAATAGACTTAGGAGTGTCGCTATCCGCAGACCACCCAAGAATAAGGGTTCCAGAATCGGCGAGAATCACCAGCCGATCGGTGAGAATCGATCGTCGAGAATCACTAAGCGTCGGCGAGTATCGGCTAGGATCGGCGAGAACCAGTCAGCGAGAATCGGTCGGCGAGAATCACCAGCAGATTCAGCGAGAATCAATCGGCGAGAATGCCCGATGATTCACGTCGAATCGTAGGTTGACGATTCTCGTCGATTGTCGAGAATCACCGACGATACACGTCGAACAGGGTCGACGATTCTCGTCGATCGGCGAGAATCAGAGTACACTACTCGACGATTCTCGTCGATCGGCGAGAATCCGAGCACCAATCCACCAAGGTAACACTTTGCCCAACCCGACTCTCTTTAAGGCAACACTTTGCCCACAACCCCATTCAGGTCGGTGATTGGTAACCTTTACCAACACAGTCAATCATCCAACTTCTCCACATCTCTTATGTGCGACCCTGCAGGCTCATATCGCGTTGGCAGTGAGATTACATGTTTGATCACTTCCAGATCACAATGGTAACTCCAACAGACTCCCACTTGATCTCGAAAGTATCAAAGCAAAAACCTCACAAACAATGAGCGTCATCTAGCAATGCATCATTGCTCCCCAAGCAATAAGAGTTTATAACTCATAAGCCTTTATGACCAATGTATCAGCGTTATCTTTGTCCCTTACATCCGGAAAGAACTAGAGGCATGGACCGTGTCACCCTCGTAATAGCTCAATCCAAGTTTCTTGATCCAGGACGGACTTCCAGAGAATGGTGAGTCCAATATCACATATTGACTCAACCAAGCATGGCCATGCATTTCTCAGTCCAGTTCCATCAAGGGGCCCATGGATGCAACTCCTGTCATACAGGAGGACAAATCCCATATCTGCTCACACACAAACACCCAAATGATTCGTAACATGCCCAACAACCACCCTTATCATCAACCTTTCTCAAGGAAGACTTTAGATGGCATCAAAGCATGCTCTTCCTCACTTGATGAATGCTGTGACTTCAGGTCAAAGGACCACAACACCATTGTCAATTGAGACCTACTCGTGACACGATTGGATGACAATCCATAGAGTAGTCTCAGGTTGGGTCTGTCCAGTACAACTTGTTCACTAACAAGTACCCACGTGATGACTTGATATCACAATATCATGACCTGTGAGAACCGGTCATCAGTCAATGCACGTGCTAGCCTTCATGTATCATCATTACCCTTAGCTTCTATGATGATACTCGACCAGGGACCTTTTAAGAATGAAGCTTCAAATGAATCACAGGCTCTCACATTCAAGTCATGTACTTGACGTCCCATGGAAGCAAACATTCTAAGGGTATCTATTATGTTAACATTTAACTATAAAATAGAAAAGCTCATAATAAAAGAATTTGTCATTAATTGTAAGAGAAAAACAAGGTACAATGTTCATCATATGAACAAATAGCCAACAAAATACATATTTACATGCAATCCACAAGATTCTCGCTAGAGTTGATCGTTTAGGTATCGTATACCCATCGATCTAGTATGACCATCATGCTTTCTCTGCGCGAGAGGCTTTGTCAGTGGATCCGCAATATTCTCCTCAGTCGGCACTGTGCAAATGTTCACATCTCCTCGTTCGACAATCTCATGAATAAGATGAAACCGCCGAAGTATATGCTTGGAGCGCTAATGGGACCTAGGTTCCTTAGATTGTGCAATTGCACCATTGTTATCACAGTAGAGAACTACGAGACCAACAATACTAGGAACTACATCAAGCTCGCGGATGAATTTCCTAATCCATACAGCCTCCTTCACCGCATTAGCTGCAGCGATATACTAGGCCTCAGTTGTAGAATTAGCAACTGTCTCTTGCTTGGAACTCTTCCAGCTCACAGCTCCTCCATTCAGGCAAAACACAAAACCTGACTGAGACTTGGAGTCATCTCTATCAGTTTGGAAGCTAGCATCCGTGTAACCACTTACAACGAGCTCTTCCTCTCCACCATACACCAAGAACACATCCTTAGTCCTTCTCAAGTACTTCAGGACATTCTTGACAGCAATCCAGTGACACTCACTGGGGTCTGACTGATACCTGCTAGTCATGCTCAAAGCAAAGGAGACGTCGAGTCGAGTACATAACATCGTGTACATGATTGATCCAATTGCCGAAGCATATGAAATCAACTTCATGCGGTCCTTATCTTCACAAGACTTCGGACACTGGTCCTTAGAGAGATTTACACCATGAGACATGGGCAAAAATCCTTTCTTGGACTCAAGCATGTTGAACCGCTTCAACACCTTTTCGATGTACGTACTCTGGGTCAAACCCAGCAACTTCTTCGATCTATCTCTATAGATCTTAATACCGAGTATATAAGTCGCTTCACGCAAATCCTTCATTAAAAAGCAGTTCCCTAGTTAGTTCTTAACAACTTTCAGGGTAGGAATGTCATTCCCAATCAACAGTATGTCATCTACATACAATATCAGGAAGACAACAATGCTCCCACTGATTCGCTTGTAAACACAAGGCTCATCTTCATTCTTGATGAAACCAAACTCTTTGATTTTCTCATCAAAACGAAGATTCCAACTTCGAGAGGCCTGTTTCAGTCCATAAATGGACTTATTCAGCTTGCATATTTTAGTGGCTTCATCTGGGGATACAAAACCCTCGGGTTGTGTCATATACACTTCCTCAAGGAGGTTTCCATTAAGGAAAGCCGTTTTGACATCCATCTTCCAGATCTCGTAGTCATAATACGCAGCAACAGCAAGCAATATCCTTATGGACTTTACCTTGGCAACAGGGGAAAAAGTCTCATCATAGTCAATACCATGAATTTGCTTGAAATCCTTAGCCACCAGTCGCCCTTTGAATGTCTGTACATTCCCATCCATGTCGGTCTTCTTCTTGAAGACCCACTTGCACCCTATGGGTCGTACCCATTCAGGTGGTTCCACCAAGTTCCAAACTTGGTTTGCATACATGCAGTCCATTTCGGATTTCATAGCCTCAAGCCATTTGTCGGAGTCCGGTCCATTCATAGCCTCTTGGTAGGTTGCTGGTTCATCATCATGATCTATAAGCAACACATTACCTATTTGAGACACGAGAAATCCATATCTCTCATGCTCAAACCTTGGTCTACCAGATCTACGCAGGACTTGTGTTCCTTGAGCAGGTTCTCTAGCTACAACATCTTGTAGTCCTGTCTCAGAATCCAATTCCGGTTCATTCACTATATGTGGTTCTTGAACTTCTTCAAGCTCTACCTTTTCAGTCTTTCTTGATAAGAACTCTTTCTCCAAGAAGACACCAGTCCTTGCGACAAACACTTTGCCCTCAGACGGTAGGTAAAAGTAATACCCTTTCGTTTCCTTAGGATATCCCACCAGATAACATTTATCCGATTTGGGTTCCAGCTTGTCAGGCATTTGACGTCTCACATATGCCTCACAGCCCCAAATTTTAATGAACGACATACTAGGACGCTTCCCAGTCCATATCTCATATGGTGTCTTCAGAACCATTTTCGTTGGAGCGCGATTCAATGTCATTGCAGCAGTCTCTAAAGCAAAACCCCAAAAGGAAACAGGCAATTCTGCATGACTCATCATCGAACGTACCATGTCTAATAGTGTACGATTTCTCCTCTCTGACACACCATTATGTTGTGGTGTTCTAGGTGGAGTGAGCTGTGATACAATACCACACTCTTTCAGATGATCACGGAACTCATGACTCAGGTATTCGCCACCTCGATCAGATCGGAGTGCTTTAACCCTTTTACCCAACTGGTTTTCTACTTCATTCTTGAACTCTTTGAACTTTTCAAAGGTCTCGGATTTGCACTTCATAAGATACACATATCCGTATCTACTGAAATCATCAATAAATGTAACAAAGTAGAAATACCCACCTCTAGCCATGGAACTCATGGGTCCGCATACATCACTATGTACAACACCCAAGACATCCTCAGCACTCTCAGTATAACCAGTGAAAAGAGCTTTAGTCATCTTGCCTAACAAACAAGATTCACATCGCTCAAATGATTCATAATCAAATGAGTCCAAAAGTCCATCTCTATGGAGCTTGGATATGCGCTTCTCGTTGATATGGCCCAAACGACAATGCCAGAGAAAAGTAGGGTTCGAGTAATTTGTTCTTAGTCTTTTATTATTTTCTACATTACAGATCAGATGGTCCAAGTTCAAAACATAAAGACCATTAAACAATTGGGCTACAACATAACAAACATCATTCTTAAATATAGAACAACAGTTGTTCTTAATTATAAAAGAAAATCCAATCATGTCCAAACATGAAATAGATATAATGTTTCTAGTTATGGCCGGAACAAAATAACAATTATCTAGTTCTATTACAAGCCCACTGGGCAAAGAAAGGCGGTAAACCCCTACGGCTACAGCAGCAACTCTTGCTCCATTGCCGACGCGGAGGTCCACCACCCCTTTACTCAGCAATCTTCTCCTTCCCAGTTCCTGCACATTTGTACAAATGTGAGAACCACATCCGGTATCCAATACCCAAGATGAAGGAGCAGAAAGGTTTATCTCTATAATGTAAACATTAGAAGCGGAAGTCATACCTCCCTTCAATTTCTGCAGACCCTCAATGTACGAAGGACAGTTCCTCCGCCAATGACCAGCCTTGCCACAGTGGTGGCATTTCCCTTCCTTCACCGTGCTTTTCTTTTTCATCAGTGCAGAAGACTTGGGCTCAAGATATGACTTAGGTCCCACCTTCGTCTTCTTAGAGCCCTTGGCCTTGCCCTTGCCCTTATGCACCATCAGTATGGGGCTGGCAGGCTTGGCCTTCTTCATATTGATTTCGACAGTTCTCAACATGCCTAGGAGTTCGGGCAGTGTCTTGTCTATTTCATTCAAGTTGTAGTTCAAGACGAACTGCTCATAACTGTCCGACAACGATTACAGGATCAGATCCGTGGCCAACTCTTGACCAAGAGGAAAACCCAGCCTTTCAAGGTTCTCTATATACCTAATCATCTTGAGTACGTGAGTCCCTACTGAGTCTCGAACTCCCATCTTGCACTGAAACAATGCTTTTGTGACGTCGAACCTCTCTTGACGAGCCTGCCCTTGAAACATTTTCTTGAGATGCTCGTTAATCTCCTTGCACCCCATGCTCTCATGTTGCTTCTGAAGCTCAGAGTTCATAGTGGCAAGCATAAGACATTCGACATCTAAAGCGTCATCAGTATACTTCTTATAAGTATCCTTCTCAGCACGGGAAGAGTTCCCGGTCGGCACCTCGGGGGCTTCTTCTTCCAAGACACAGAGCTTTCACTCTTGCCTGAGAACAATTCTCAGGTTCCTATACCAGTCCATGTAATTTGTCCCACTGAGCTTATCCTTCTCAAGGATGGCTCTCAGAGACAAAGTGGAGTGTGAAACACTTGCCATGGAATTCTACAAGAATTTATGCAGAATAAAATCAGTACCAAAATTTCAAATACAATTTATTTTAATTTGGACTTCAATTAAAACACTCCCACTAATTTTATTCGAAATGATAGCGCTCACTAACAATTCGGAGAGTTCATGCGAGCTACTCTCTTAGTGGACAAGATGCGTATTTCACCAACACAATGAGTCAGCTTTGGCTTTCCTCTCACGATGCGGTTATTTAGGTAGGCAACGCTTGCCAATTGCATCCTCATGCAATTCTTGTATGGTTGGTGAATAACTCCTTACTCGCATCCATCATATGGTGCATGCCAACCCTATGCCTCTAGGCACTCAACCTTTGAGGTCACCTAGTTAAGTTGGACCCGATGTCGACAGTGGGATATCACAATTATCCTCTCGCACCCTTACCAAGATAGATTAATGCACCTTGCTTTGGCAAGCCCACACTTCATCGATCGAGGCAGGAAGAGTGTCATCCATCGGAAGGCATCCGAACACTTAATATTAGATGAAGGGATTTTTATTATAGGTTAACAATTAACCATGATCAACATTTGATCAATGTGCACATCCAAAGAAAAACAATTCTTCTAAAATCACATGCATCCCTTATGTGCACATCCTGACACCATCAACATTTGATAGAAGGAAGGGATAAATCTGAACATCCGGAAATTTCCAAATCCTCAAATTTACATGCATTGGACAAAAGCAAAGACAACTCAACTTAAAGCAGTAGACAAGCTCATCTCTCTATGTTGGATTCAAAATCCAAAACATACTCGAGGGATGGTTACTGATGGGCCCGTGAACAGACTCTTAATGTGGTTGGTTCGGTGAGTCGATCGCCGCGGGCTCGCTCGGGTAGGCAAGTGCACCTATCGCAAGTAGTACTCGATATTCGGGGGAATACCGAGGTCGTATTGTTCTCGGGGTCGTGTTGACTATTCTTACTCCTCCGGGAGGACTATTATTTTACTGAAAGTAAGGTGGATTTTTTTACTTAATAAAAGACGGAAAAGCAAAGGAGCGAAAAAACGATTTAGGAAATATTCGATGAAGGGTTAACGCTCGACATCGAATCGGATTAAGACTAAAATAATTTTTAATAATTATAGGACTTAGTTTTCAAATTAATAATAAGGCAACTTGGCCGTGGAGGTTCCACAAATGTGAGCGCACTTATCTCTAGGAATATTGCTCACCTGAACGTTAAGACTATTCGACCGAACGTTAGTCCGACGAAGGATTCCTCTTAATGCCCGCATTACGCTAAGAACCCCGCTATTGGGTGGGGAACCCAATCCAGTAGAATTACGCTTGTCCTCTTTCGAGGGTATGCACGCAACTCTATTTACCCAGGGGTGATCGGTCCATATGCACGGCCTCTCGGCTAGCTAGCATATGGACTACGGAAATAGGGCCCACACATCGATTATGTGGTCCTACGCGTCGTAAACCCGGGGTAAACCTTAAGTGCTTAAATTAAAATGAAAATAAAGAGCTTCAATTATTATAAATCATTTCAAATGTCCCAATGCTCTTCGATGCCGAGGCTAATAGCGATTAGCCACACATCGGTATGGGGACGACTTATAATTTAGTGAGGCGCGAGTTCGAAATTAAACACTAATGATTATAAGAAGGGGATATAAAAACAAAACAATCATTTAGAAAGCTAAAAAGTTAACAAAAACGAGAACTCACGCACACTCCAAATTATAAATTAAACAGAAACTAAGTTACACATAAAAGAAAATTGCATTTTTCAAATTTGCGAGTCCCACTCAAACGAGTGGGGGCGGTAAATAAAAGCTGAAAATTGCAAGTCCTACTCAAACGAGTAGGACTGAAATGAAAGCGAGTCCTACTCAAATGAGTAGGAGAAAATAAATGCGATTACAGGGCGATAAAATCCGGCCATTTAACTTAAGTGAGTAGGCGGAAAAATAAAGAAAGAAAAATTACAAATCCTACTCAAACGAGTAGGCGGGAAATAAAGTCCGGCCATTAAACTCAAGTGAGTAGGCGGAAAAATAAAGAAAGAAAAATTACAAGTCCTACTCAAATGAGTAGGACTAAAAATGAAAACGATGCGCCATTTAACTCTTAATGAGTAGGCGGAAATAAATGCACACAAACACACACACTCCATATGAATTTCAAGAAAGCAATAAAGCTAACACCTACACTCACACACTCTACATAATTTGAACAAAGCATTAAAAGAAAGCAATTTAAAAGAAAGCATTAAAATTTAACACCTACACTCACACACTCTACACAATTTGAATCAAAGCATAAAAGTTATATACCTAAACTCACACACACTTCATGAAGATTAAGAAGAACAAAAGGAAATTTAGGCTCATACACTCACACACACAAATAAAAAGCAAAATGAAAGTTACCTAAAAATTAAAATTTTAACTTTTTCATGCATAGGTTTTGCCAAAAACAAATAAAAAGAGGAAATTTCAATTTTTAGAAGACAAAAGTTTTTCAAAACAAATTAAAAACCAAAGTTTTTGGAAAATTAAAATGCCAACATTTTCATTCTTATGATGTTATGAAAGTGATAAAAAAGGTGAGAAAGAAGATGAAAAGAACAAAAGAGGTTTTACAATCCTAAAAGAAAACTAAGTAAAAAAAAAGAACACAATCACTTTTAAAATCTCTTTTATAAAATCATAAGAATGAAATCAAAATCCTAAGCATGAAGACAAGTTAAAGGACATGTAAAGTAAATAAATTACACTCATACACACACACACACACATTTCATAAATGAAGAACAAAGATGAAACTAAGAATAAAAGGGAGAAGGAAAGTGGGCACAAGTGTTCATTCCAAAGCCATATATGAAGAGAAAATTTAACATTTTATTGATTAAAAGAAGGTATTACAAGCTATTACAAGGGCTAAAGCTAAAGCAAAACAAAACTTGAAATAAAGAAGGGAGAAATCTCCTTACATAGCACTAGAAATCACGGATGCAGCCCACAAAAAGACACTAAATTGGCCCAAAAATCTGAACCCTTGGACCTTACAGAACTGGGCAATTTATATGCAAAAAATTCTAAGTACACGCCCTCGGTCACGGGCGTGTAGGGGGGGCGTGACAGTACTATTCATGAAGGCGGCTGGCGATTGGACATGAAAGTTGACTTCAGGCTGAGTTCGCGGCAGTCACGCCCCAGGTCACGGGCGTGACTCTGGGCGTGTCGGGGAGGTAGAACCGGGCGCGGGTTGTGCCGAAAGTCTTCGGCAGCATCTTGTCGGGCTAGCTGGAAAGGTCACGCCCCAGGTCACGGGCGTGACTCTGGGCGTGTTAGTTGGTGTTGACACTCGACGAATGTCGAGTGGAAAGTGTCGAGTCGAAATCGTCGAGCGGAAATTGAGTCACGCCCCAGGTCACGGGCGTGACGCTGGGCGTGACTGTTGGTGTCGACACTCGACGATCGTCGGGCGGAATTCGTCGAGAGGAGAGGACACGGGCTTGGGTCACGCCCCGTGTCGGGTGACACGGGCGTGTCGCCAGGCGTGTCGAGCTTTTTACTTCAGAAATCTGCCAGTTCACGGAATTTGAGCGTCACGCCTTGGTCACGGGCGTGACAAATATGTCACGGGCGTGTACTGCCCAATTTTGGCAGATTTTGAACTTTTTCTGAAAAATAAAATAAAACAAGTTAGAAGCAAATTTACAAGAATAGGAACATTTTATTGAACAAAAATAAGTAAAAACGACGAAAATAAATGAAAATGACTAAATTAATGTGCACAAAAATACGTATATTTACAATTCATCAAATACCCCCATACTTAGGCTTTTGCTATTCCAGAGCAAAAGTTTGAGGTGAATCTATAAGGAATAAAAAAAACTCTAAGTTTTAGCTACCGCTTAATCAATTATAAGAGAGATCGAAATAAATATACGTGGTGTAAGAGTTAAGTCCTAAAATTATGTAGATGATTTAAATAGCGCAAAAGTTTTTGCAAAAAGACTTCTTGATGTAATCAAATAGAAGACAACATTTGTAATGGTTAGATTAACGAAAATAGTTTGGAATTATAAGAACTCTAGCTTATACGAGTGCTACCAGAAATAATACAATTTACTAATTATGCTCTCAAAAAGATTTTTGAATTAATTCTAGAATCGTGTAATTGGCTAAGGGGGTAGTGGGTTTATGAAGAGGGTTTTGATATTTGAGGTGAGGTAATTTTTTCTCGAACCTCCATTTTTTTTCTTTTGGATTATTAGGAAAATGAAATCTTATTTTCCTAATATGATTTTTGTTTTTCAACTTCATAAGAATAAAATTAACCCAATGTATATTTGTAGGAGTAATGAATTTTATCCTCTTACTCCCTATATAATCTTTTAAAATTATTGGGTGCCTATGTTTACGGAACGAAATCTTGTTCCCATTGACATAAGATCTTTTAAGGATAAAATTTTTCATGCCAAGTAGGTCATGAAAAGTAAGGGGAGAAAGGAAAACTAGATTGTAATCCTAAAAATTATTGAGAGCAACCTTAATAATTTGTACGTTCCAATTTTTTTTCAGAAAGCTAAAAGTAAGTATAATTGAATTCTATAGTCGTTATTTCCTAACATAATATACGTGCTCCTATTTATGAAAAAATAGAAGTAGTGCCTAAAACGAGTTCGCTATTTTTAACAAAGTATAATGAATTCTTTAAAACTTAACCCCGGCTATTTAAATTTTTCAATCAATAATTAATAAACAGGTAGTGAACAAAGAATTGATCAAATTCGCATATAAATAAACTCAAAACTGAATTTTTGGATAGCAGAAAAGTTAAGTATGGAATATTTGATTTATTTGTTGCAAAACATTTTTTTTGATTTTTATTATCATTTTTTTTTTCTGTTTTTCATTTATTATCTTTTTTTTGTATTTTTGTTTTTCTCAATTTTTTTTGAAATTTCTTTTGAACTATTATCTTTTTTGTATTTTTTTAAGAGAATTTTCATTTATGTACAAAAATATGGGAGAAAAAGAGAGGTTTTTACAAGAATGAGTAAGGGGGAGAGAGAAAAAAAAAGGAAGTACAAAAAATATTTACAAAGTGAAACTAAATATATTTTTTTTTGTTTTCTCTTTTTTTTTTTAAATTGTTTTTGAGTTTTTTGGAAAAAAAGAAAGAAAGAGAACAAAACAAAAATTTGTTTTTTTTGGATTTTTTTCATTTAAAATTTTTTTTGTTTCATTTTAAGATGTTTTTTAATTTTTTTGTTTTTGTTTTGTTGTTAAATGTATTTTTTTTGTATTTTTTGAAATGCAGAAAAAATGAAGTGCAGAAAGTAAAGCACGAAAATACCCCCATACTTAAGTCCAACATTGTCCCCAATGTTGTATCGTAAGTATGCGGAACAGAAAGGAAAGACAATATGTACAAAGAAAAAAAAAGAAGGGGGTAGAAGCTTCCCTGAAACGCGTAGGGGGAGGCCGATCAGAAACCCTGCGTTTATTAGAAAAAGTAGCAAAGATAATAAGGAAAGAGCGAAAAAGATAAGCGAGGGGTGCCTCCCAGGAGCGCTTTGTTTATAGTCGTGTAGCTTGACTATTTTGGCGGAGTTATAGATCGAGGAGGGTTATGGTTTCGTAATGCTCGATCACTGGGTTGCCCGCGATGTATAACTTAAGCCGATGACCGTTTACTTTAAACAAACCTCTTTCCGGGTGGGAGACGAGTACGGTCCCATATGGAAAGACTTCTTCAACTAAGAAGGGACCGGACCATCTAGATTTTAGTTTACCCGGAAAAAGCTTAAGGCGTGAATTATAAAGAAGGACAAGATCGCCCGGAGAAAATATTTTTGGGGACTTTAAATGTCGATCGTGATATAACTTAGAGCGCTCCTTATAGAATTTATTGCTCTCGTAAGCGTTCGCACGCCATTCATCGAGCTCGTTTAGTTGCAGTTTTCTATTCTGAGCGGCTAAGTTGGAGTCGAGGTTTAAGAGCTTTAAAGCCCAAAGTGCGCGATGTTCTAATTCTACGGGTAAATGGCACGCTTTGCCGTAGACTAACCAGAACGACGTACATCCAATAGCGGTTTTGTATGCCGTCCGATACGCCCACAACGCATCATCGAGTTTAACGGACCAATCTTTCCTATTTAGTGAAACAGTTTTTTCTAAAATTCGCTTAATCTCTCGATTTACTACCTCGACTTGGCCACTTGTTTGCGGGTGGTAGGGGTGGCAAGCTTGTGCGTGACTCCGTATTTAGCTAACATCTTAGCCATAAGAGCATTACAGAAATGCGTTCCCCTATCACTAACAATTGCGCGAGGCGTGCCGAAGCGAGAAAATAATTTTTTAAGAAATGTAACGACGACTCGCGCATCGTTGGTGGGGAGAGCTTGCGCTTCCGCCCACCTCGATACGTAGTCCACCGCCACTAAAATATACATATTTTTGAAAGACGGAGGTAGGGGGCCAACAAAATCTATGCCCCACAAATCGAAGACTTCGCACTCTAAAAACATGTTTTGGGGCATCTCGTCGCGACGAGAGATGTTACCCGACCGCTGACAGCTATCGCATGCGCGCACAAAATTATGCGCGTCTTTGAAGAGAGTGGGCCAAAAGTAGCCCGCCTCTAGCGCCTTCCGAGCGGTCCGGTTGGCTTGATAATGCCCACCGGCTGGACCCTCGTGGTAGTGCTTAAGAATTTGTAAGCACTCCACACTCGCAACGCATCTTCGGACCGCTTGGTCCGCGCAGATACGAAAAAGAAATGGGTCCTCCCAAAAGAAATTTTTCAAGTCAGAAAAGAATTTCTTCTTTTGATGACTGGAAAACTCTTTTGGAAGGACCCGCGCTACTAAAAAATTTGCAAAATCTGCGAACCAAGGCGAAGATGACGACGATTTATTAATGGCAAGAAGGCGTTCCTCGGGGAATCTGTCATTTATTTCAGATTCGACGAGCGCTTCCGCACCCGGATTTTCTAAACGGGAGAGGTGGTCCGCCGCTAGATTTTCCGCTCCCCGCTTATCTCGGATCTCCAAATCAAACTCTTGTAGGAGGAGAATCCATCGAAGAAGGCGGGGCTTGGCATCATTTTTAGCTAATAAATACTTAAGCGTGGAGTGATCGGTAAAAACGATAACTTTAGATAGCGTTATATACGAGCGAAACTTATCGAAAGCGAAAACGACGGCTAAGAGTTCCTTTTCTGTTGTCGTGTAATTTACTTGTGCGGAAGTGAGCGTCTTGCTAGCGTAATAAATAGGATGAAAATGTTTTTCTACGCGTTGGCCAAGAACGGCACCTAAGGCGATATCACTAGCGTCGCACATTATTTCGAACGGAAGGGACCAATTAGGGGCCACTAAAATTGGTGAAGAGATAAGTTTTTGTTTTATCAAATTAAAGGCGGACTCGCATTCGCTACTAAAGATGAAACGTGATTCTTTTTCCAAGAGGTGAGTTAGCGGCTTTGTTATTTTTGAAAAGTCTTGAATGAAGCGTCGATAAAAGCCCGCATGGCCTAAGAAACTCCTAATAGATTTTACGTTTGTTGGATGCGGAAGTTTTTCTATAATTTCTATCTTGGCCTTATCCACCTCTATCCCCTTAGACGAAATCATATGGCCGAGGACCAAACCTCCTCGAACCATAAAGTTGCATTTTTCCCAATTTAAAACAAGGCTTGTGTCCTCGCACCGTTGAAGGACACGATCTAAATTGTTAAGGCAATCGGGAAAAGAGCGTCCGAAAACATAGAAGTCATCCATAAAGACTTCCATAATGTCTTCTACTAGCTCGCCAAAGATCGCTAGCATACATCTTTGGAATGTAGCTGGCGCGTTGCAGAGTCCAAATGGCATTCTTCGATAGGCGAAGGTGCCAAACGGGCAAGTAAAAGTTGTTTTCTCTTGATCATCGGGGGAAATGGGGATTTGGAAAAACCCCGATAAACCATCAAGAAAACAATAATACGGATGACCGGATAAACGCTCTAAAATCTGGTCTAGAAATGGCAGAGGGAAATGGTCCTTGCGGGTGGCGTCATTAAGTTTCCTATAGTCGATGCACACTCGCCAACCCGTAACAGTACGAGTTGGGACAAGCTCGTTATTCTCATTCGCCACTACGGTAAGACCGCCCTTCTTGGGTACGACATGCACGGGACTAACCCATGCACTGTCCGAAATAGGGTAGATAATCCCCGCATCTAATAACTTAATGATTTCGGCTTTAACGACGTCTTTCATGTTTGGGTTAAGACGACGCTGCGGCTGAATCGTTTTGCGGCAATTATCGTTAAGGAAAATCTTATGGGTGCAAAAGGAGGGGCTAATCCCCTTTAAGTCAGAGATTTGCCACGCAATTGAGTGGCGATGTTTAAATAAAACTTCCAATAAATCGGAAGTCTCCGAATCACGCAAGTCCGAAGAAATGATAACGGGAAGCGTATCACCTTTTCCCAAAAAAGCGTACTTGAGCGTGGCGGGTAAGGGTTTGAGGTTTAGGATGGGCGGTTCTTCTGGGGAGGTTTTAATTCCTATGTCTTTCTTACCAATTGGTTCGAAAGGCAAGTCTATAGACGTATCCTCATCACAGTTCAAATTTTCGAGCGCATAAATATCGTCGTTTAAAAATACGGACTCAAAAATGGGAGAAGAACGATCTCCGAAAAAGGTATCTAAAGAGTAGCAGAAATCGTCGCTCGATGACAAATTGTCCATCGAGGGATTAATAGAGAAAGTAACTTGGTCATCGCCTACTCGGAGGAGAAGGCTACCATTACTAACATCTATTAGTGCACGAGAGGTGGCGAGAAAAGGGCGACCGAGTATTATTAGTACCTCGGCGTCCTCCTCGATATCTAAGATGACGAAGTCTACCGGGAAGGTAAACTTGTCGACTCGGACAAGGACGTCCTCCACTACCCCAATAGGAAACTTAACCGAGCGATCCGCTAATTGGATGCGCATATTCATAGGACTAGGAGTACCCAAACCTAAACGCGAAAAGAGCGAGAACGACATCAGATTAATGCTAGCCCCTAAATCAGCTAAGGCGTACTTTACTAATATATCGCCAAAAAGGCACGGGATGGAAAACCGTCCCGGGTCGTTTTGTTTTGTGGGCAATTTATTAGTAAGGGCCGCCGAGCAGACAGCGTTGAGAGATACATGCGAAATATCCTCTAATTTACGTTTATTAGAAAGTAGTTTTTTTAAAAATTTCGCATATTTGGGCATTTGCGAGATAGCCTCGCAAAAAGGAACATTAATGTGAATTTGTTTTAATAATAAAATAAATTTTTCATATTGCGCGTCCTCACGCTCGTTATCTAATTTATGCGGATACGGAAGTGCCTTGTTTAAAATAATTTTTTCTTTTATAATAGGTAAAGGCGGCGTAAGCGAAGAAAGGGGAAGAGGGGTCGGAGGTGAAATATGTACCTGAGGGTCGGTCCGTTTTGGATCGACCACCTCCTTTCCGCTACGGAGGGTTATAGCGTTGGCGTTCTCCCGCGGATTGGGCTCCGTGTTTCCCGGCAGTGCCCCGAGCGCGTGCTCGGACATCATCCTTGCCAGCTGTCCAACCTGTTGTTCGAGTGTTTTTAGCGATCCGGTGATGTTCCAGATATTTGACTCGTTGGACGCAATATACTTTGAAAAATTTTCCTCCATCGGGGAGGGTTTCGGAAGAGGAGGAGGAGGAAGAAATCCGGGCGCAAAAGGAATAGGGGGACGCTGAGCATTATTCGGGTTGCTCCACGAGAAGTTGGGGTGATTCCTCAACCCGGATTATAGTTATTACTATAAGGGTTGTTGTTGGGGTTGAAGGGAGGACGACCCGAATTTCCCATGAAGTCCACGAACTCTTCAGCTACGCAAACGTTAGGGGGAATAAAACAAGGCAAAGTGGAGGAGGCAGCAGACATCTCCGCCACCTGCTTTGTTAACCTTTCAACTTGAAGGGTCAAGAGAGCAGTGGCATCCACTTCAAAAAGACCAGCCGCCGGCTTTGGCCGTCCCCGCGGGACGTTCCATTGATAGGCGTTCATAGCCATCTCTTCGAATAAAGCCTGGGCGGCCTCGGGGGTTTTGTTGTTAAGCGTACCCCCGGCAGCCGCGTCAATCATTTGACGCGTCTGAAAATTCAGCCCATTATAAAAAAATTGAACTTGCAACCACGTTGGCAGCGCGTGGTGCGGGCAACGGCGGAGGAATTCCTTAAACCGTTCCCAAGTCTCGTATAGAGACTCAGGATCGTTCTGCACAAACGAAGAAATGTCCGCCCGCAACTTTGCAGTTTTTGCAGGCGGAAAGTACTTCGTTAGGAACCGTTCCGTCAACTCAGCCCACGTGGTGATACATCCTCGCGGGAGGGCATTCAACCACGCCTTGGCTTTGGACTTAAGGGAAAAAGGAAATAAGCGCAAACGAATGGCGTCATCAGTGACGCCATTGATCTTGAAGGTGTCGCAAATCTCCAAGAAATTGGACAAGTGGACATTCGGGTCCTCATCCGGCAGTCCATCGAACTGCACGGCGTTTTGGACCATTTGAATGACACTCGACTTTATTTCAAAATTATTATTGGCCACCGCAGGGCGAACAATACTCGACCCAGAATCATCCAGGTTAGGCCGGGCGTAATAAGACATAGTACGCTCGGCCGCCGGGGGAGGGTTAGGCGCGGCCATAACTACAACAGTGGGTTCTCCGATAGATTCCTCGGGATCTAAAGAAGGATTTCGGCGTTGAGATCGAATACGCGCAAGAGAGCGTTCGATCTCAGGGTCGAAGTCAAAATCTTCAGACTCTGAGGGTTGTCCATGGGTCATACACCCAAACAAAAATAAAACAAAATAAACTTCTTTTTTTGTTTTAAAATAAAGTTTTTAGTTAGTTTTTTTTTTAGAAAATAAGTAAAAGTAATAGACTCCGGAATTCGAAATAGCAACTCGAAAAGAAAATCCCCGGCAACGGCACCAAAAACTTGACGGGCCCGCGAACAGACTCTTACTGTGGTTGGTTCGGTGAGTCGATCGCCGCGGGCTCGCTCGGGTAGGCAAGTGCACCTATCGCAAGTAGTACTCGATATTCGGGGGAATACCGAGGTCGTATTGTTCTCGGGGTCGTGTTGACTATTCTTACTCCTCCGGGAGGACTATTATTTTACTGAAAGTAAGGTGGATTTTTTTACTTAATAAAAGACGGAAAAACAAAGGAGCGAAAAGACGATTTAGAAAATATTCGATGAAGGGTTAACACTCGGTATCGAATCGGATTAAGACTAAAATAATTTTTAATAATTATAGGACTTAGTTTTCAAATTAATAATAAGGCAACTTGGCCGTGGAGGTTCCACAAATGTGAGCGCACTTATCTCTAGGAATATTGCTCACCTGAACGTTAAGACTATTCGACCGAACGTTAGTCCGACGAAGGATTCCTCTTAACGCCCGCATTACGCTAAGAACCCCGCTATTGGGTGGGGAACCCAATCCGGTAGAATTACGCTTGTCCTCTTTCGAGGGTATGCATGCAACTCTATTTACCCAGGGGTGATCGGTCCATATGCACGGCCTCTCGGCTAGCTAGCATATGGACTACGGAAATAGGGCCCACACATCGATTATGTGGTCCTACGCGTCGTAAACCCGGGGTAAACCTTAAGTGCTTAAATTAAAATGAAAATAAAGAGCTTCAATTATTATAAATCATTTCAAATGTCCCAATGCTCTTCGATGCCGAGGCTAATAGCGATTAGCCACACATCGGTATGGGGACGGCTTATAATTTAGTGAGACGCGAGTTCGAAATTAAACACTAATGATTATAAGAAGGGGACATAAAAACAAAACAATCATTTAGAAAGCTAAAAAGTTAACTAAAACGAGAACTCACGCACACTCCAAATTATAAATTAAATAGAAACTAAGTTACACATAAAAGAAAATTGCATTTTTCAAATTTGCGAGTCCCACTCAAACGAGTGGGGACGGTAAATAAAAGCTGAAAATTGCAAGTCCTACTCAAACGAGTAGGACTGAAATGAAAGCGAGTCCTACTCAAATGAGTAGGAGAAAATAAATGCGATTACAGGGCGATAAAATCCGGCCATTTAACTCAAGTGAGTAGGCGGAAAAATAAAGAAAGAAAAATTACAAATCCTACTCAAACGAGTAGGCGGGAAATAAAGTCCGGCCATTAAACTCAAGTGAGTAGGCGGAAAAATAAAGAAAGAAAAATTACAAGTCCTACTCAAACGAGTAGGACTGAAAATGAAAACGATGCGCCATTTAACTCTTAATGAGTAGGCGGAAATAAATGCACACAAACACACACACTCCATATGAATTTCAAGAAAGCAATAAAGCTAACACCTACACTCACACACTCTACATAATTTGAACAAAGCATTAAAAGAAAGCAATTTAAAAGAAAGCATTAAAATTTAACACCTACATTCACACACTCTACACAATTTGAATCAAAGCATAAAAGTTATACACCAAAACTCACACACACTTCATGAAGATTAAGAAGAACAAAAGGAAATTTAGGCTCATACACTCACACACACAAATAAAAAGCAAAATGAAAGTTACCTAAAAATTAAAATTTTAACTTTTTCATGCATAGGTTTTGCCAAAAACAAAGAAAAAGAGGAAATTTCAATTTTTAGAAGACAAAAGTTTTTCAAAACAAATTAAAAACCAAAGTTTTTGGAAAATTAAAATGCCAACATTTTCATTCTTATGATGTTATGAAAGTGATAAAAAAGGTGAGAAAGAAGATGAAAAGAACAAAAGAGGTTTTACAATCCTAAAAGAAAACTAAGTAAAAAAAAGAACAAAATCACTTTTTAAATCTCTTTTATAAAATCATAAGAATGAAATCAAAATCCTAAGCATGAAGACAAGTTAAAGGACATGTAAAGTAAATAAATTACACTCATACACACACACACACATTTCATAAATGAAGAATAAAGATGAAACTAAGAATAAAAGGGAGAAGGAAAGTGGGCACAAGTGTTCATTCCAAAGCCATATATGAAGAGAAAATTTAACATTTTATTGATTAAAAGAAGGTATTACAAGCTATTACAAGGGCTAAAGCTAAAGCAAAACAAAACTTGAAATAAAGAAGGGAGAAATCTCCTTACATAACACTAGAAATCACGGATGCAGCCCACAAAAAGACACTAAATTGGCCCAAAAATCTGAACCCTTGGACCTTACAGAACTGGGCAATTTATAGGCAAAAAATTCTAAGTACACGCCCTCGGTCACGGGCGTGTAGGGGGGGCGTGACAGTACTATTCATGAAGGCGGCTGGCGATTGGACAGGAAAGTTGACTTCGGGCTGAGTTCGCGGCAGTCACGCCCCAGGTCACGGGCGTGACTCTGGGCGTGTCGGGGAGGTAGAACCGGGCGTGGGTTGCGCCGAAAGTCTTCGGCAGCATCTTGTCGGGCTAGCTGGAAAGGTCACGCCCCAGGTCACAGGCGTGACTCTGGGCGTGTTAGTTGGTGTTGACACTCGACGAATGTCGAGTGGAAAGTGTCGAGTCGAAATCGTCGAGCGCAAATTGAGTCACGCCCCAGGTCACGGGCGTGACGCTGGGCGTGACTGTTGGTGTCGACACTCGACGATCGTCGAGTGGAATTCGTCGAGAGGAGAGGACACGGGCTTGGGTCACGCCCCGTGTCGGGTGACACGGGCGTGTCGCCAGGCGTGTCGAGCTTTTTACTTCAGAAATCTGCCAGTTCACGGAATTTGAGCGTCACGCCTTGGTCACGGGCGTGACAAATATGTCACGGGCGTGTACTGCCCAATTTTGGCAGATTTTGAACTTTTTCTGAAAAATAAAATAAAATAAGTTAGAAGCAAATTTACAAGAATAGGAACATTTTATTGAACAAAAATAAGTAAAAACGATGAAAATAAATGAAAAAGACAAAATTAATGTGCACAAAAATACGTATATTTACAATTCATCAGTTACTGCTAAGGAGACAACAATTTCTAACAATTAGAAATTACCACGAAATTCCAGACGTTCTTGGCGGGGAACCAAGACTAAATCTAGACATTTAGAACACTTCTAAATCCCTAGGTTTACACGCACTGGAATAACAAAACTTCCAATACAACAATCATGGCCGAAACCTGCCTCTGATACCACTGTTGGTTTTCTCTATGGAGATGACACAACACTTGTGCACGCAGCGGAAGAATAAAACATCAAGAAAACCCAAAAGAAATGGGATCGGGTCATGATAGTTGAATCAAGAAGTTAACATATAACTAGGCAAAAATTACCTCGGTGGCGTTGAGTCACAACTCAACGGAGATGCTCCAAGCTTCCGGTTCTTGCTGGTGGCGAGTTTTACGTGGAATAATGTCCACGTCTCTGCAGAAATCCACACGAGCGGGAGAACGCCGAACTTTCCGTCGCACGGAAAAACGGGATGGAGAAAGACCGCACCTTGCTTTCCTACGGACTGCTAGGTCCGCGCCAGGGATTGCAGCACCAGCGACAATCGCCGGAGAGGAGGAGGTCGACGGAGCAAACACGGCGGCGACGGAACACTTCCGTCGGCGGCGGGATTCGGGATCGGCGGAACGAATAGAACGGCGGAACTCTTCCGTCGATTTCGATTCGATCAGCCAAAAAGAGATCTATCCCGAAAAACCCTAAGTATTCTATTTATACCTAAAGTATAAAATAGACTTAGGAGTGTCGCTATCCGCAGACCACCCAAGAATAAGGGTTCCAGAATCGGCGAGAATCACCAGCCGATCGGTGAGAATCGATCGTCGAGAATCACTAAGGGTCGGCGAGTATCGGCTAGGATCGGCGAGAACCAGTCAGCGAGAATCGGTCGGCGAGAATCACCAGCAGATTCAGTGAGAATCAATCGGCGAGAATGCATGATGATTCACGTCGAATCGTAGGTTGACGATTCTCGTCGATCGTCGAGAATCACCGATGATACACGTCGAACAGGGTCGACGATTCTCGTCGATCAGCGAGAATCAGAGTACACTACTCGACGATTCTCGTCGATCGGCGAGAATCCGAGCACCAATCCACCAAGGCAACACTTTGCCCAACCCGACTCTCTTTAAGGCAACACTTTGCCCACAACCCCATTCAGGTCGGTGATTGGTAACCTTTACCAACACAGTCAATCATCCAACTTCTCCACATCTCTTATGTGCGACCCTGCAGGCTCATATCGCGTTGGCAGTGAGATTACATGTTTGATCACTTCCAGATCACAATGGTAACTCCAACAAACTCATCCCACTCCACACGCTGCTGAAGATAGTGAAGAGGAAATCCAAGAGGAAGTAACTGAACTTCCATCAACAGCCAGTACCATTCCTCAAGAGGAATTATTTACAGAAGCTGTTGCTCAACCAACTCCACAAACTGATCTTGTCACACTTAGAGATCACCCCAGATCTCAAGTGATTGGAGACATTTCAGTTGGTGTACAAACAAGACATCAGCTCAATCAATACTTGATGCATGCCTGTTTTCTCTCTCAAATTGAACCTCTCACCATCCATGAAGCTGAGCAAGATCCCCACTGGATTCTTGCAATGCAAGAGGAACTAAATCAATTTGAGAGATATAGAGTTTGGGATTTGGTTCCAAGACTCCATAACTACCCAATTATTGGAACCAAATGGGTCTATAGGAATAAATTGGATGCACAAGGGAACATAGTAAGGAACAAGGCTAGACTGGTTGCCCAAGGCTATAAGCAAGAAGAAGGAATAGACTATGACCAAACCTTTGCCCCTGTTGCAAGGTTGGAGGCCATTAGAATATTCCTAGCCTATGCAGCATACAAAAAGTTCAAAGTATTCCAGATGGATGTTAAGAATGCCTTTCTGAATGGTGTACTTCAAGAAGAGGTTTATGTAGAACAATCTCCAGGTTTTATCTCTCTAACTCAACCCTCTTATGTTTACAAATTGCATAAAGCTCTCTATGGTTTAAAGCAAGCTCCAAGAGCTTGGTATGAGACCCTAGCTAGCTTTCTTTTAGAGCATAAATTTACAAGAGGAACCATAGATAAAACCCTTTTCACTAGACATCATAAGGACCAAATCTTATTGGTACAAATATATGTGGATGACATTATTTTTGGGTCTACTGATCCCAAATTGTGCAAGAGGTTTGCTGACCTCATGCATTCCAAATTTGAGATGAGTAGCATGGGTGAGCTTTCCTACTTCCTTGGTCTCCAAGTGAAGCAGCTCCCTGATGGTATCTTCCTCTCCCAATCTAAGTATGCTAAAGAGCTTATTAAAAAGTTTGGGATGGGTGATGCCTCAGGAATGAAAACACCTATGGCTACCAATGCTGTTGTGGATTCTGATACAGCAGGGAAACCTGTAGATCAGAAACATTATAGGGCAATTATTGGATCCCTATTATACTTAACAGCTAGCAGGCCTAACATAATGTTTGCCACATGCCTTTGTGCTAGATTACAAGTGAATCCTAAAGAATCTCATCTTATTTTTCTAAAAAGGATTTTGAGATATATAAAGAGTTGTCCTAGTTTAGGACTCTGGTATCCTACAGAGTCAGAATTTGAGTTAACTGGATACTCAGATGCTGACTATGCTGGATGTAGAGTGGACAGGAAAAGTACCTCTGGAACTTGCCAGTTCCTGGGTATGAGACTTGTCTCTTGGTTTTGCAAAAAGCAGACATCTGTGTCTACATCAACTGCTGAGGCAGAGTATATGACTGCTGGCAGCTGCTGTTCACAGATGCTATGGATACAAAACCAACTCCTAGATTATGGTATCAACTTAAATAATTCAACCTTATTTTGTGATAATACAAGTGCTATTGCTATAGCTCAGAATCCAGTTCATCATTTTAGGACTAAACATATTGAAATAAGACATCATTTCATTAGAGATAATGTGGACAAAAAGAAAATTAACTTGATCCACATTCCTACTGATCTACAGAGAGCAGATATCTTCACCAAGCCTTTGGATGAGAAAACCCATCTGTTCTTTATAAATCAACTAGGAATGATTGATGGAGAAGAGTTAAATTAATTTCTGTCTGCATTCGACGAATTTTCCAGAGTTCGTCGAACGGAGTTCGACGAATTAGGGAAAGTTTGAGAGATTCTCGTCGACCGGAGATCGACGAATTCTCTGTGTGGAAACAATTTTCATCGACCGGAGATTGACGAACCTTGCTTCAGAAACCATTTCGTCGAACGGAGTTCGACGAACTGTTTTCAATTCTTCTGAATGAGTTCGACGAACTTTTCTCCTCTAACTTATTTCGTCGACCTCAGTTCGAAGATCTGTCTCTTTTCGTGGAACGGAGCTTGTCGATTCATATTCTGAAAATCTTATATCTAAGTTTTCTTCGACCTCCGTCCCGCGCTTTCAGTTCCTTTGCTCTTGATCGTCATTTTCTCTATGATTTTCTTTGCAGGTCATCAATGGCGATTCCTCCAGGAGCACTTGCGGCGATGAAGTTTGATGCAGCATTCTCCATGGACTTTGAGTCCTTCCAACATTAAGATCCAATTTTTCTTTATATCCTTGAATTACTTGAAGAGTTGCATCTCAAGGATTTCATGACACGCAGCATCAAGCTACACTCAACCGAGATAAGAGAATGGGTGTACACTGCCACAATTTCTGAAGACGGAAATCTGACAGGACATATAGGAAACACTGCCGTTTCCCTGTCTCCAGCAGTACTCTCTGAAATTTTTGGACTGATTAATGGTGAAGACAACTTGGAAATGGACGCTGAGGAATATGCTGATATGTTGAAAGTCATGGGTTTCTCCGGCAACAACCCTAATAAGCTTCTGAAGAAGCAACTGTCAGCCGCCTATCAATTTTTGGCCGATATTGTAGGGAAAATTCTGATGGGCAAGCACTCGGCACATGACTATATCACTCGCCATCAATTCCTGATTATGTGCGCTGTGCTCAACAAGCATCAGGTCGATTGGGGCATGGTTTTCTTTGACCTAATCAAGAAGAAAGCAAGCAAGAAGGAAGTCTGCTACAGCAGAATCCTGGGGATTTTCCTCCAGGAAAAGGCCAGTGAATGTTTGGTCTCCCCGACCACATTCATCAATGCCAGCAAGCGCCTCACCTGTGCCTTGTTTGGCCGATGGGAGAGGACTATCACCAATCCCTCCAAGGGTTCCTCCTCCTCCATCAATGCTTCTGAGAGCACCAGGACCGTCAAGGTCACTCCCCACCCTGACACTGAAGAGGCCATTCCACCTACCAAATCTCTTCCCACTCCTCCTGCACCTCAATTGACTCCACCTCAACATCAATCTCCACCGCTTGATCTTACACATATCCCTACACCTCCAGTTTCCCCCACTGAAACACATATCCCCTCACCTCCTCAATCCCCTCTTCCCCCACACCTATCCACTATTCCATCCTACACCATACCCACTGAACCACAACCTGTTCTCCCTCCATTATCCCCTCCACACATTCCTCATTCCTCCTCTACTTCTCTCCCCTCCACTATTCTCTCTCCACTTATGGACTCCTCCACTATTCCCTCCATCATCTCTCTGCTGACTCCTCTTCTTAAATCACTCATCACAGAGGCCATTACACCTCTGGTGAATTCCATTGATTCTTTATCTGCACAAATCACAGCCCTCTCTGCTGCCCCCTCTTCATTCAGGGGCCTGGCTCCAGGTTCTCCTGAACCCAGGCAGGGGGAGATGCTCCATGATGAAGCTGGTGCAGCAGCTACAACAGTTGATAATGCAGATACAGTTGATACAGATACAGATACAGATACTGCAGATACAGTTTTTGACACTACAGATACAGTTGATACAGTGCTCGATAATGCAGTTACAGATATAACAATTGATTTTATTCAATTCATGGACACTAACAGTAGCTTTGATGAGTCAGTAGATTCAATAACAACTGCTGGTAATTTCCTTATAAATCCCACAGTTAATTTATCTGAGATACTTCATATCTTTGATCCTGTATATATGAAGATTCCTTCAGTAGAGATTGCTAGGCCACATTTGGCTATTCCTTCAGTAGAGGTTGCTAAGCCATATTTGGCTATTGTCCAGTATACTTCTCCAGCTAGTTCTGCAGTTGCCAAGCAACTTTGTGACACCTTTGCTGCTCTTACTGCTGTTCCAACTCCTGTGTCTATCCCAGCAATCTGCCCTGTCGCAGATTTTGTCATGGATGATTCTCCCATGCCTGATCTGGATGAGCTCATTCTGGCAGACATTGAAGAAGAGAACAAGGCAGCAGCTGCAAGCTCTGTTTCTACTGCTGTTGAACCCTCACCCTCTGAACCTTCTATCCCCCCTCAAGAAAAACCTCTTATCATTCCTGATGCCACTCTGAGGAAGTTGAATGCTCTGTATGACAACCCTCAGAGTTCAGATTCCGATGATGATGATGATGAATCAGATGAGGAGGCTGCTAAAAAGAAAAAGAAATTGCTCTCTAAGAAAAGGAAGGCTCCTCCTCCTCCTGCTCCCAAGCCTAATCCCACTACAGACACTCCATACTATATTCTGCACAATGTTGCTCCTTACAAAGGGATGCCTGCATGGATGTGGCTATCAAAGAACCAGCAAAAAGAGAGGAAGAGGAGTAGGAGATACTCTCTTCCCCCAGTTTATAGATACAGAAAGGATCCTCCTCCTCCAGCAGCAGGTGCCTCTGGCTCTGGCTCTCAGAGATCTGCTCCTATTCAAACTTATCAGAGACAAATAGGGAGATCCTCTGGTGGCAGTCAGCCAAGGCCACCATCTTCAGGAAGACAACTCCCTCAACAACAGCAGCAGTAACACCAGGAATCTAAGGAACATGAAGCTGAAAGGCCCTATTCTCCTCCTGAAGATCCAGAAACAACCAACACAGCCAAAATGGCAAGGTTCCAAGAAATCATTGGCTTATCTCTAATCAACAAAGCTAAAGCTTAAGGCAAGGACACAACTGGCTTAAATACTATGTCTCAGTACAGGAAAGATGAGCTAAAGAGATTTGGGAAAGCAAACAAGCTACTCAATGTTGATGAGTACATGCATCTTCACCCAGAAGCAGTTGTCCCCAGAGCCACTTCACTGAACATCATAGGGGCAGCTGACATGACTATGACCAAGGCTCAAGCTTCAGATCCCAATAGGGAAATCATTTTCAAGAAGCCAGGAGATAAAGCACCAGAAGTCAAGCCAAAACAGAAGAAGACAGAGAGGTAATTTTGTGGTTATTTTATTTCTGCTTTTATTTCAGACTGTTTCTTGCATTAAAACAAAGCCTGTATGTATATATATATATATCTGAAGCATGTGTTGTAAATTCTCTGCCAGATATATTTCTAAATTTTGCTTTGTTTTTCTGTTTGTTCTTTGCTTGGAGTCTCTGTTAGTGACCTCACCCAAATAGGGGGAGATTGTTGGATCCCTAGTTGATTTGGGCTAGGTTCACTAACTTAGGATGTGACCCATCATGTATAGTCTGGGTCAAGTTTTTGTCTTAGAGTCTAGGACAGTCCTCTATCTCAACTTCAGATGGACCAGCCTTCTTCAAGACCATCAGGAACTCCAGATCTATCAGTTTTTCAGACCAAGTGAAAAGAGTTCGACGTTCGTCGACCTCAGATCGACGAAGGAAGTTCTGCGCTCGACAATCGTGAGACAATTCGCAGTGTTGAGCTCGATGGACTGCGTTCTTTGCTCGACGAACACTGGGATTTTACCTCAAGCTTATCAGGACTACTTCAGAATTTCTCTAAGTCCAGCTTCATGCTTCGGTCGACGAATTATATTCTGAGCTCGACGAACTTGGACCTCAAGTTCACAGCTTCTCAGGTCGACGAATGCTGATCTCTACTCGACGATTTTTGTACTCAGAGAATCTGTGTCGACACTTAGGGTTTGAGTCGACACCAGACGATTTGTGTCGACACCAGGATTTCAGTCGACACCAGCTTATGTCGACACCAGAGGATTTGTGTCGACACCAGGATCAATCTGTCGACACCACTTTGTGTCGACACCACTTTGTGTCGACACCAAGATCAATCAGTCGACACCACTTTGTGTCGACACCAAGATCAATCTGTCGACACCACCTTGTGTCGACACAGCATTTCAGCAGATGCAGAGTATTTCGTCCAAGTCTAGAACTTTTCTCAGCTCAACGAATTTTATTCTCAGCTCGACAAATTTGGTTCTCTGCTCAACGAATAATGGTTGTCTGATATTGAAGGTTGTCTGTTCAACGAATGAAGACTGTCAGCTCGACGAACTCAGCTCAGCTCGACGAACTCACCTCAGCTCGACGAACTCAAGCTCAGCTCGATGAGCTCAAAACTCAGTTCGACGAATTATGTTCTTAGGTCGACGATTCCAGACTAGGTCTTCTTCCGTTCCCGTCTCATTCCATGGCGCTGATTCCTGGACAATTAATGGCAATTCTTCACAGTATACTACCGTTAGAATGCGCAGTTAATCCTGGATTATTACATGCCATTTTCCCATGGAAACAGTTGGGAAATAATTAATTGCTGCTTCCTTTCCAGGCCGTCTGCCATTACTGCTCGATATTCAAAAATTCGAGTGTGTTCTTATGAGAGATAGAGATATACAGAAATAGTGAGCAATACACAGATACACAACATACAACAAAAAAAAGAAATATAGACAGTGATTCAGACAACACAAGAAAAAGAATTCATTCTTGGCCCAGAGAGAAACTGATCAAGAAGAAGAAGAAGAACACTACATCAATATCAAGAGTCTTCTTCATCTGCTTTTACCCAGGACAACTTCAAAGACAACACATCTATATCAATTACAAGAAGTTCCTGGAGACTTTCTCTTGACCTGGAATTCTAGGTCTTTGAAGACCTATCACCCTGAAGCAGTGCTCCAGCATTCTTCCTGATCCATTCTACATCTCAGGGGGAGCAAAGCTGCTAAACAACATTCCACAAGTCTTCTCATTTGACTTGAGAAAGAGAAGACCTCATCACCCTCTCACTCCACCTCTGTACAGGGTTTTAATTCCCTTCAAAATTATTCTGGTTGCAAGTCTCCCACAAAAAGACTTGAGGGTTTGGTTTTTGGGAACCTGATCAAAACCCCATTGGTGCCAGGACACCTGATCAACCCCTTCCTGCAGTGGATTCCTACCAGGGTGGTAGAAGAGTGGACTACCCAGATTTGGAGAACCACTATAAAATTCTTGTGTCGTCTGGTTGCTTTCTTTTTCCTTTTGTTTTCTGGCCTTGCTCTATGAATGTGCTGTGATTAGATAATTGCTACATCTTGGTTTATTATATTTGCTTCCCTGCACACACACCTAAAATACAACAGTAGTTGTAAAAGTTTTCAAAATCACCATATACTATATTCACCCCCCTCTAGAGTATATCAGATCTAGCTGCACTTTCATATCCTAAGTCCACGGGAAAAGCGTCGAGTACACTCGACACCGCGTTGAGTGCATTCAATGCAATCGACGCCAACTAGCTAACTCGACGATTCTGCCTTCACTCAACGCTGCGTTGAGTTTACTCAATGCCGTGTTGAGAGCCCTCAATGATTCTGCCTTGGTCTCAAAACTACTCAATGCCAAAACTTCACTCAACGCTGATTCACTCAATGCTAAACTAGCATTACTCGATGAATTCGTCGAGATTACTCGACAAATTTGACTTAGACTCAAAGATCACACAATGCTTTCAGCGCCAGATCTAATTCACTCAACGCCAAATCTTATACTCGGCGAACTCGACGCCTAATACTCGATGAATTCTGCAACACTCAACGCCAAGCATTACCCGTCGAATTTCAACGGATACTCGAAGAATTAGCCTTCACTCAACGCCACGCCTGCCGATACTCGACAAACTCGATGCCTAGATACTCGACAAATTTCCCTTAGGTTCTATACGCCATACCCGACGAATTTACATAGGCTAACTCTACCAGAATTGACAAATCATACTCGACGAATCTACCTACCTTAACCTGCCTAAATCCGATGAATTTACCTTTAATGATCATACCTATACTAAACAGACTGGCCAAAAATTTACGCTACTCAAGGGACCCTTTACAGATGCATCCTACACTACTCCTATTCTCTAAGGAGGGAGGAAAATGGAAGAAAAACAAGGAAATAAAGCAGTGCAATAATCAAGCAAGGGGAAAAAATCACCACTTGCCTCCAAACTCTGAAAATCCACCTCTCCAAGCATTCCTCGACAAGAATCGGCCACAGGAAGTTCTAAGCCACAAATCTTGAAACCTTTCGGGGAGAAAAGAGGTCAAAATCGCAAACCCTAATGCTTAAAAATCCAAGAAATGGGAAATACTTGCCACACAAGCGTAGATCTAGGCGAGAGCTTTCCGAATCTCTATTCCACTGACGAAACCGACCACAGATCTCACTCAACCGTTGGCCGAAAGCAAGCGACGTCACCGTCGTTTCTTCTCTTTCGCGAAACAAACGATGACTCGGGTAGGGAAGAAGATGAATAGGTTTTGACGCGACGTTCTATCTATTTATATTAATCGATATATTAATATTTTAATCAATTAATTACTCCATAAACGTCCAAACGACCTGAAACTCAAACCAACTCAGAATTTTACGAAAATCGCACTGTAGCTAAATACCAACGCTACGAATCCAACAACAAAGTTGAAATAGACATCTGACAAACCAAACTCAGATAAATACCCCCCGAGGATAAATACCAACATCCCTATAAAAGCTCCACCGAGTCACTAAAATAGCCCCGGCTCGCGAGGAAAATTACACCACCATGCTAAAGACCAAGCACACTAAAAAACCTACTGAGCAAAACCACACTCCAATAACGACACCCATTAACTATGCGTCAACGTAATGCCCTGACGTCATAGATACGCTACTAATGGAATAAGATAAACATCAAAAAATCAGGGGAGTTACAGGGATGGGTGAATAAGGTTAACGATGATTAGTAGAAGTTTGAATTATTTCTAGGCATATTCCTCCTTGGAAATCTATGCACCTTTCAGAGAATTTTAGGCTAACACACACAGTATAATATGCAGGAGAATACACGGAAAATGAATTTCATTCCAAAGTAAATCAACAATTGTTTTTAAAGATTTCAAAACTTGATCTCTGTGACGCTAAATATCAAAGGCGGTGAATAAAAACAACTTTTTGTTTTCTATACCGACCCACTACACGGACCGGTTGGCTCTCTCCCTTTCCCTCTAAGAAAGGTCTTCGAGCCAGCTCTTCATCTCCATGCAAGGAAGGGTCTTAGTGCCCCGCTATATCACCCGATTTAGACGTCCCTTCCCCATGACAATTTCTCACAGAATCATACCCCAGATTCTGATGACCTTCCCTGGCTGATTTCCTTCACCACAAGCAAAATAAAGAAAGAGAAAGAATACAATAAAAATTTAAAGAATTTAAAGCGATTAAAATCTCCCTCTTGACGATTCCTCCGTCGAGCAATCCGTGACCGGTGCTTGAGATCTTCGTGTGCTTGCAACCGGTCGTCTCTTCATAGTCGATGTAGTTCTTAGCTCGTTGGAGTTCTTCATGCTTGAATGGGAGGGAGGCGGTCTTCTTTTCCTTCGACTAAGACGGCAGAACGGACCACAAAGAGGCGGCCGAACCCTAGGAGTCGTCGATCAGAGTCTCTTTTCGTCTTGGTAAGGAACACAAAAAATGATGCGCCTTTATATACGTCTTTGTGAAAATAGGCTACCGCCTGCAATAAGGCTAGCGCCCGACGATAGGTTCATGCGCTCGATGTTGACAGCTATCCTCCAAATTTAGAAAAATATTCAAAATGAATATTTTCCTTTTTCCAATACTAGCGCGATACGGTAGGTAGGTAGCGCCCGACGGTAGTCCAGTCATCTTGACGCTTTCGACGATCGTTAAGTTAATTACCATGATGTGGTAACAAGCTAGTGCCCGGCGGTTGTCCAGTCATCTCGACGCTTTTGTCTCGACGATCGTTGAGTGCATTACCGCGACGCGATACCAAGCTACCGCCTGATGGTAGTCCAATCATCTCAACGCTTTTGTCTCAACTATCGTTGAGTATGTTACTACGTCACGGTACCAAGCTAGCACCCTGCGGTAGTCCAGTTGTCTCGATGCTTTCGTCTCGATGATCGTTGAGTGGCTAGCGCGACGCAGTATACAGCTAGTGCCTGCGCGGTAGGGTCCCGAGAGCCTGGACGAATTGATTCCTCGAGCTAGCCTGGGTGGTAGGACTAGCGCTGCATGGTAGGTTCCGGAGCGCCTTGGCCATTTAATTCAGGTTTTCGCTCGACGTTAGCTACTAGCGTCGGCAGTAGGTTCCTGAGGAGAGCTCCTTGTATTTCTTGGACCTGTAAACCTGCACACTCTACCAAATATAAGATGTAATCAAATACAACATGAGAGTTGATATTATCAAACTAAGAATATGTGAACTGTCGGCTCCAACAATCACACTTCTCTCCGCGACTATAAATAGGACCCCATATCACGTCAACAATACACCATAATGAACAGTAAGTGAACTCAGGTGGTTGCTGTGTTCTGGATTTTGTGTTCACGCGGTTTGAGGAGTTGACCGGTTTTTTACTGTGGAGATTGTGCGGACAGTGCTGAGAAGCCAGGGGCTTGGTTCTGACTTCAACCAGGGATCCGTGTAGACTGTGCGATTATAATCAGCAGTTAGCAACATGTCGCGGTTTGTGGCCAGGCAGTCTTCTTTCTTCGACAACCTTTTCCCAGTTCAATAAGCTGTCCGCTTCTGGCGGCTTGTTCAGTTCAACAAGAGCTACCCGCGGTAATCTGGCGGCCAGACGACCTCGCAGTTAGGCACCTTATAGATCAGCAGATAGAGTTCATCATTGGAATAATGGGTTGTCTGCATGGCTTGGTTGCAGTTAGGCAACTTGGCGGCTTCAGTGAACTCCATAGGCAGCTCGGTAGAGTCGGCGGTTACTTATTGAGATCGCAAGGCTAGTTTGTATCTTCTTGTTTGCTTCCATCGGGTACATTGGTGAATCATGTCTCGTCATGTTTGACTCATCTTGTAATTGATAGTACAAGATTCTTTCTCTTCTAGTTACATCTGCTTTATTTTTTGGCTTGGTTATGGTTGGAGTGTTCTTGCGCCTGGTTTCTCATTTTTTGCGTTTCACAAATTTTTTACACGGTATCAGAGGGAACAGAGGCCTGAGTAGCGATCAATCGTTAGTTTGATTCATTGCTTCTGGAAGTCTAAGTGAACCAAGGTTAGTGCAATGGTAGGTGGACTTGCAAGAGGTCTTGGAATTAAGCTTCTTACATCGACCAACTTCAAGAAGTGGAGGTCATGTATGTAAAGTTATCTTTTGGCCAAGGACCTGTGGGAGGTAATCTGCGGAGACGACAAGCAAGAGGTGACTGCTACCGCTGACAATGCTATCCGTGAGAAGTTTTCCACAAATATTCTATAGTACCCGGCTAGTCCAAGGAAACTCCTAACTTCTACCATAGTTCTCAGAACTGGCCAATCCCTGATGGCCTAAAATTTCGCAAGATCCATCGCCACCCATCACCACTAATCACATGACCCAAAAATTCTACCTTCTCTAACCAGAAATTACACTTCGAGAACCTAGCATAAAGTTGGTTCTCTGTCAAAACCCGCAAGACTACTCTCAAGTGAGTCTCATGCTCCGCCTCCGATTTGGAGTATACCAAAATATTATCAATGAAAAACAAAACAAACGAGTCTAAGTACTCCCGAAACACTGGTTTCATCAAATCCATGAATACCGATGGTGCGTTCGTTAACCCGAATGACATCACCGAGAACTCAAAGTGGCTATAACTCATACCAAACATTGTCTTGGGTATGTCCTCATCTTGAATATGCAACTGGTAAAACCCTGACTTCAAGTCCAACTTGGAGTACACCACCGACCCTACCAACTGGTCAAATAGGTCATCTATCCGTGGAATCATATACTTATTCTTTGCATTCAGTTTATTCAACTCACGATAGTCTATGCACAAATATATACTGCCATCTTTCTTCTTTACGAACAACACCAGTGCGCTTCACGACAAAGAGTTGGGCCTAATATACCCCTGATCCAACAACTCTTGCAGTTGTACCTTGAGCTCGGCCAACTCCTTCGATGCCATCCTAAAAGGAGGACGTGACACCGGCCTAGCTTCTGGCACTATCTCAATCGAGAAATCGATCTCCTGCCGAGGAGGTGCTCCTGGAAGCTCCTCAGGAAACATATCCTTGAATTCTGCCACTACCGACACTTCTCTAATTGATAACTTAGAAAGGTGAACTTCCAACAATGCTACAAATGCTACTCCTCCCCGGTTAGCTACCTGCACCAATTACATGGCCAAAATCAGGGAGCAGACCACTCCGCTAAGGCCCTCAAACTTGACTTCATCCTTTCCCTTGCTTCGCAGGGTCACCACCTTTGATAGGCAGTCAATACTGGCCACCTACTCTATAAGCTAGTCCATCCCCAAGATCACATCAAACTCGGCTAACAGTATGATTGCTGTTACTAACACGAAGTCAATTCCGTCTAGATTCCAATCAATATGCCATTTCGTCCCCGTAGTCATGGAAAACCTATTAGGCATGCACACCCTAAGCTCTGCATCCGCCAAAAAGTGCTCGACCACAATTTTTTGGAAAAAGCTTTCCGCATGAAAGGAGTGCGACGCTCCCATGTTGGACAACACCCTAGAGGGGTAACCGAAAAATAACATAAAGCCTGTCACCAGATCGGGTTATCAAATCGCTTCCTACTACCCAAGGTTGTAAGCCCTTGGTTGTACGGGTTGGAAAGGTGAAGCACTCGACTCCACCATTTTCCCTTTCTCCATGATGCTGGGATCAGTCTCGCTCGACCGACAGCAGAAACTTTGATAAGTAATATTTACGCATATTTTATTATAATATTTAGTTTAATATTTAGTTTTAATTAATCATATTTTATTTATTCTGGTTAATAAATTATATCTTTTTGATATCTATTAAATAATTTAAGTTTTATTTATTTTTGTAGGATTTATAACTATTTTTTATTATTTATTTTAGTTTAATATTAATATATAATTAATACTAATTTATATATTTTCATTTATAAATCATTTATTTTATATTTTAGTTTACTAATTCAATATATATTTATTTTTGTAGGTTTATTGACGTGGTCGCGCTCCCGACGTTTGCAAAAGAAATATTTACCGAAGTCGTCACATTGGCCGAGCAATTCATGCAGTCTACATGAAACCAAGTCAAAGTCTCGGTGCACTCGTTCAAGCCGATCAAGCATTTCATGTCGCAACCACTCATTCAGCTCTTCTTCATGCAAGCTCATGACAAATATATTATTATGCATTGATGCCGCCACGCCATCATCGCCAACTCTCAAAATGACCGACGCCAAGCAAGTCTTCGACATTCAACTATTTTCATCATTCTCATGCACAATGCCATCGCCATCACCTTTTCATGTCAAAGCCGCCACCTCATCATACAACCTACATCACCACCTATTTCTCTCTATAAAAATCACCATAGTTAAATACATGCACTTTATTATTATTATTAATATAACCATTTACTTCCCATCTTCATTTCTCCAAGAAACCGCTTGCTCCTCTTTATTCCATGAAACCACCACCTTTATATTCTTCTACATTATATCCTCCCACCATTTACCTCCTCTTAAATATTTGATAAATATTTGATGTTTCAACTCCATCTTAATTTTAGTAATTATGTCCACCATTCATCTCCTCTTTATAAACTATGAAACTCCCCCATTTAATTTGGTTGTTTTTTCATATATTTCATTAATATTTAATTATTATTACCACTTTATTTTCCTCCTCTTACCCTTGGCCATCCAACCTTTCATGTGTCTTTCATCCTTTCTTTTTTTCCTATAAATAATGGCCAAGGGGGAATGATGAGAGGAGTCCACCATTGGGGTTGAAAATCGGGTTGGGTGGCTTATTTTCGGGATATCTTTGGAGTTAGTTTTACATTATGTAATTTTATTTTATTTGCAATATAGTTTAGATTTTTCGTATTTTTCAATTATGAGTAGCTAAATTTCCATAAGCACTTGATCATGATTAACTTTGGAGTGAAATAAACTTTCTTTATTTTTCTTAAAATTGCAAAGCTCTCTATTTTGCTCGCTATCGATTTATCTTTGATTTATATTTTGTAGAATTCATATTTCGCGGATATGTTTTTCGATCTAAGATCCGTATCCTAAATGACCGAGAGGTTGTGGATACGAGTAGATTGCTCAAAGATAAAAGGAGTTGATTGCACTCCTCGAGAGAGGACGACATAAATCTTCCGGATTGAAGTCAAATCCAATAAAGGGGTTCACCTCCTAAAGCAAGATTAGGGGTTTCGACTGGCCGAGAGGTCTTAATCGATCAACCTAAGGTTAGTCAAAAGCATGATCTCGAGAGAGACGCATTTGTATTGTAGGAACCTCCACGGTCGACTAAGCAATTTAAGAGTCTTGTGTACTTTATGTTCATGAAGGTTCATCTTAATCCAACGGGATTCTAGATCAAGTGCTATCTTTTAGTTTATTTTCTAGCTTTAGTTTTAATTTACCTTCAATTTATATTCCGATAAAATAATATCAATTTGCGTGAGTAGAAGTACTCAACAGGCCCCGAGTCTAATACGACAATTTCCTATACTATATTTCGATAGGTACACTTGCCTATTTCGAGATTATAGTTTGGATATATTTTCAAAACTACAAAATTCCTCATCAAGTTCTTGGCGCCGTTGCCGGGGAAATTTTGTTGATAATTTGAAAGCGCGAATTTTATTACTTTTATCACTCTCTTTCTCTTTCCCCAATTCTTTTTATTTTCTTTTTCAAATTCATTTCTATTAGGTAACGGTTGTTTTATTTTCCTTTTATAAGAAAATGTTATCGCAATTGGCCGCCAAAGTTGCAGAGCTTCAAAATCAACTAGATATTTTGAAAGCCGCAAGACAACGCCAAATTTCATGTTCTTATTGTGGTGCTCCTCATCATCGTGATAATTGTTATTATGATTATTATAAACAATTTTGTTATGAAAATAATTTTGAAATTAACAATTATCCCCACTTTGATACTGCTTCTGCTTCAAATTTTCATGAAACTAAGTTTTTCAATTCACATATTTTTCATGAAAATAATTTTTCAAAGGCGAATAATTATTTTGATTTAAATAATTTTCCTCTAACTTTGTTTTGGATTTTTCTTGTTTGCAAGATCCACCGGAAAATTTTCTGAGTTATGAGAACAATTGTTTAGATCCTAATTTTTGTTCTTCTTTTAGCATACCACAAACGTCTTCTTCTAATTCTGGGGATTTTACGCAATTCATAGTTGATCCTCCCCAAAATTTAGCAAACATTATTCCTTGTTCTAATGATTCTTCACCCTCTTCCAATTGTTCACCTAATGCGGATCATGAATTTTCATGTGCCCCCTTGGTGACTTATTCGGAAGAGGAGGAAGAATTATTATATTTTACGGTCATGGGCACACCGGGTGAAATAGAAGAAAAACATGTTTCTTCTCCTATTTCTCCCGATTTTCCTTCTCCTCATGAATTCTCTAACTCCGCTTATGAATTTTTAGACAGTGACATTCATGAAACTATAGTGCCCAATAATTTTCTTTTCGATAACAACTCTATTTTAGAAAATAAACAACCTATACCTAATCATATAACTTCACAAGAGCCTCCTCCTTGTGAAGATTTTTCTGACGTGCTTATCCTTGATTTGTCTTTCACTAATGATTTTCATGTAGTAAATGAGCCGTTGCAATACAATGTTGTCCTCGACCCATTTGCCGCTCATCTAGAAAGATTCAAGTCACCTCAGGTATGGATAGGTGATTTCAATCTAAATTTTCAAGTCAATTGCAAGAAGAAAAATCAAGAAGCAAGCAGAGGAGTAGCCGGGCGTGCGACTTTGGCATCTTCGCCAAAGCGAAAATTAAGGGAGTTGCCCCTTCATTTTAATTTTAATTTTCCTTTCTCCTAACCACAACCGTCTAGCTTAAAGACGGGAAAAAGAAAAGCGCTCTTGGGAGACAACCCTTGCTTATCATTTACTTTTATGAATTTATTTTTCTAAATTTTCACAAATTGTCTTTCTTTCCCCCTCCTACTTGACTTATAAACATTGAGGACAATGTTTATTTTTAAGTATAGGGGTCGATTCTTATTTATTATTTTTATTTAAAAATTCAAAAAAATTAAAAAATCTTTAAATTTTTTTTTAAAAAATTTGTTTTCTTTTTATTATCAAAAATACAAAAAAAAGTAAAAAAAATAAAAAAATATATAATAAACCCTTACTTAATATTTTTGTGACTTTTCAGAAATTTATTTTGAGTTTATTTATAAGAATTTTTATAATTTTTGATTTTCTAATCTTTTATTTCATTAAAGTTAGTTAAATTTAATTTTTAGCTGATTTGATTTTAAGAAATAAATTTATGAAGTAAATTTGTTTAGATAAATCTATTTAGCCCTTTTTCTCTTTTATTGTAATTAGTTTCAATTTCCTAGTGCTTAGTTTAATAATCCTTAGATTTTAATTATCTTCACTTTATGCTTTAAGATTCTTAGAAAAGCTTAAATCACTATAGTTGCTCTCTTAGTTTTTTAATTTAATTTAAATTTTGTTAAGCCTTTCCCCTTTTTTTTAACTTTCTTGTTAGATCATATGTCATGGGGATAAGAGGATAAAATTCATTATCCCCTAGTACACATATGTAATTTTTCCTTTTTTGGTTAGATCATATGTCATGGGAATCAAGTATTCCTTGGTATACATATGCAACCCCCCCCAAAAAAAAGAGTAAGAGGATAAAATTCATTACTCCTAATCAATTTTGTTTGAAGAGGAAAAAAAGAAAAAAACATCAAAAGAAAAAAATTATGTGGGGTGAGAGGATAAAATTCACCACCCCCAATTTAAGATCTCTTCAATTGCCTTTTTCCAAACCCAAAATCCAATATAATTGCTTTAGATTTAAATTAAAATTTTAAGAGAGCATAAGTAGTAGTTTAAATTTTCCTTTAAATTTCTTTTTAGTGAAAGTGTTAATAATTTTTAATCTAACTTTGTTTGCTAAATACTTAGCTTTGAGTTCTAATTAATTTATTAGAGAAAACTTTGCTAAATATTTAGCTCTTCACATTTTATTCTCATATTTTAGGACTTCAAATTTTGAATCCCTAAAATTTTATTTTTAACTTTCTCTTGATTTAATAAATTTTTAGTTTGATTTAAAAATTATATTAATATCTTATAAGTACTTCTCATATTTTTGCCCTGGAATAGCAAAAGCTTAAGTATGGGGGTATTTGATAAGTAATATTTACGCATATTTTACTATAATATTTAGTTTAATATTTAGTTTTAATTAATCATATTTTATTTATTCTGGTTAATAAATTATATCTTTTTGATATCTATTAAATAATTTAAGTTTTATTTATTTTTGTAGGATTTATAACTATTTTTTATTATTTATTTTAGTTTAATATTAATATATAATTAATAATAATTTATATATTTTCATTTATAAATCATTTATTTTATATTTTGGTTTACTAATTCAATATATATTTATTTTTGTAGGTTTATTGACGTGGTCGCGCTCCCGACGTTTGCAAAAGAAATATTTACCGAAGTCGTCACATTGGCCGAGCAATTCATGCAGTCTACATGAAACCAAGTCAAAGTCTCGGTGCACTCGTTCAAGCCGATCAAGCATTTCATGTCGCAACCACTCATTCAGCTCTTCTTCATGCAAGCTCATGACAAATATATTATTATGCATTGATGCCGCCACGCCATCATCGCCAACTCTCAAAATGACCGATGCCAAGCAAGTCTTCGACATTCAACTATTTTCATCATTCTCATGCACAATGCCATCGCCATCACCTTTTCATGTCAAAGCCGCCACCTCATCATACAACCTACATCACCACCTATTTCTCTCTATAAAAATCACCATAGTTAAATACATGCACTTTATTATTATTATTACTATAACCATTTACTTCCCATCTTCATTTCTCCAAGAAACCGCTTGCTCCTCTTTATTCCATGAAACCACCACCTTTATATTCTTCTACATTATATCCTCCCACCATTTACCTCCTCTTAAATATTTGATAAATATTTGATGTTTCAACTCCATCTTAATTTTAATAATTATGTCCACCATTCATCTCCTCTTTATAAACTATGAAACTCCCCCATTTAATTTGGTTGTTTTTTCATATATTTCATTAATATTTAATTATTATTACCACTTTATTTTCCTCCTCTTACCCTTGGCCTTCCAACCTTTCATGTGTCTTTCATCCTTTCTTTTTTTCCTATAAATAATGGCCAAGGGGGAATGATGAGGGGAGTCCACCATTGGGGTTGAAAATCGGGTTGGGTGGCTTATTTTCGGGATATCTTTGGAGTTAGTTTTACATTATGTAATTTTATTTTATTTGCAATATAATTTAGATTTTTCTTTTCATGCAATTGTACTCTTTTATTTCATAGTGATAGAATGTATTTTTCAATTATGAGTAGCTAAATTTCCATAAGCACTTGATCATGATTAACTTTGGAGTGAAATAAACTTTCTTTATTTTTCTCAAAATTGCAAAGCTCTCTATTTTGCTCGCTATCGATTTATCTTTGATTTATATTTTGTCGAATTCATATTTTGCGGATATGTTTTTCGATCTAAGATCCGTATCCTAAATGACCGAGAGGTTACGGATACGAGTAGATCGCTCAAAGATAAAAGGAGTTGATTGCACTCCTCGAGAGAGGACGACATAAATCTTCCGGATTGGAGTCAAATCCAATAGAGGGGGTTCACCTCCTAAAGCAAGATTAGGGGTTTCGACTGGCCGAGAGGTCTTAATCGATCAACCTAAGGTTAGTCAAAAGCATGATCTCGAGAGAGACGCATTTGTACTGTAGGAACCTCCACGGTCGACTGAGCAATTTAAGAGTCTTGTGTACTTTATGTTCATGAAGGTTCATCTTAATCCAACGGGATTCTAGATCAAGTGCTATCTTTTAGTTTGTTTTCTAGCTTTAGTTTTAATTTACCTTCAATTTATATTCCGATAAAATAATATCAATTTGCGTGAGTAGAAGTACTCAACAGGCCCCGAGTCTAATACGACAATTTCCTATACTATATTTCGATAGGTACACTTGCCTATTTCGAGATTATAGTTTGGATATATTTTCAAAACTACAAAATTCCTCATCAAACTTCTTCAGCAAAAGCTCCTTGAAGACTTCCCAAGAACATCCATCCTTCAAGTTTTCCTTCTCCCTTTGCCACCAAATCTTTGACAAACCTTTGAGCTGGTAGGCAGTGACCATTACTCTCTGGTCCGCTGAAACTTCGGAGTAAGAGAACATCTCTTCGATGGATATAATCCAGTTATCCAAAGCCATGAAGTCTGCCCTACCATCATAGCTAGGGGGTCCTAATAGGTGGAAGTACGTGATGAAGTTCATCTCTAGTGGCACCACAGTTGGGGGCGCCAGAGGAGCATGAAGAACTGGAACACCTTGGCCCATGACCAGGTACTTAACTCTAAGTTGCTGTCCTACATCGAGAATCAATAAGTCTTGGATCTGCGACTGCATCTCCAACATTTGCCTAGACAAAGCTTCATTGTTCTATCACAATCCTTCTATCACGGCCTCATTCTAAGCACCAGACGACTCGCCCTCTGACTGGGGAGCCGACCTCGTCGAAGGACATCTCGACATTCTAATAATTACAATAAGTAACTAGTCAAAACCTAGCTTGACCGCTAGAACCAAACAACCTAGTATAAACAAATCATACATATATACTTGCTCTTGCTGCTAACTTGCTCTGGGAATTTTATAAATGATGAAATGCTTAAACCTATGATGATATACCATCATCCTATTAATTCTTGTGCAAAGTCCATGAATGCATGAATTTGTATTCTTTTGACTCAAAATAATGTGTGTACATATGTCATCATATAAATGTTTAGCTTAGCACGTGTGCAAATGCTATGTTATGCTATGCATGATATGCTATGCATTCCAAAAAGGCCTTAATGCATGTTATGAACAGCATACACATGAAATATTATGCATCCCATACTACATAATATCGCATGTAACGAAAAAGTAAAACGTGCTAATGGGCACCCATGTGATGATGATTATGCATCCCATACTACATAACCGTCACATGTTGGCACCTATGGTGGATCCATATACAAACACATATTATGCATCCCATACTACATAATATGCCCCGTATCCTTCTCATCATGCTATGAGTGTAGTGGTTATGCTTTAGCCAAGACGTACTAATGACACATCGCTGTGTGTATGGACTGACACTAGACAACTAACACTAACTAGAGAAGGTTGCTCAACCAATTATTAAACCAACCTCCCTTTAATACCAACTGTCAGAACCCGCATTTTCTCAACATGTAAGTTATATCAGAGTAAGAGACAATACGCGTCGTGATGCCACACCGTGCAGGGATAACTGCAGGCTCTTAGACAAAACCCCAAACTCTACAGTTTATATGAAATCCAAAAGTTATTGAGTAAAAACCAGTTTAAATTGGATGGCCGTATCCCTCGGCATAGTGGATCAACTAGTCCACGAGTAAAAGTATAGTTATACGCTGCAAAAAATACTTTGGTTATGTTGATTAACACCCTATATGAGTATAAACATCGCCAAATGACAACTCATGACATGTAAGACTCTAGATTTATTATAAGTATGGAAATAGTCTTTACGTTAGCTAAAAAATAGTATTTTAATTTTGGAAATATGAGATGTATGAAGTACAAGTAGTAATGCATTTATAGGTGAAAATACCTAACATGCAACCTAGCATAAAACATTCCTAGAGAACAAAAACAACCACAAAAGGCAAAACTAGCACCTTAGCAAAGTATTCAGTAATTAAAAAAGAAACCACCAGTGTGCGCCAACAAACTGACAAGAACCCACTGGTCAGTATGAGTGTCTATACTAACTAGAAAACAACCAAGAACTACCTCTCAAGGTAGAGGAAACCTCAACAACACTGCAGTCCACTAGCAAACTCCAAACCTAGCCGCTAAACCGGCTACTACTCAGAACCTAAGGAATTCAAAGAAAGAATAACTCAACAAGAAAAACACAAGTGGCAAACAAAACTGACAGTAAACAAGGGAGTCACAAGATTACTAATCCCAAACCTGAATAGCTGTCAAAAGAAAACACAACAAACTAACTAGAGATTTAGAACAAAGAGGTAACTTATAAAGTTAAAAGGGTAATGAAATTTGCACCACGTGCGAACGGAGTTATACTTCGGAAATAATCTGCGAGGAAAGGCAGAAAAAGCATAAGATTAATCTATATGAAGCAAAAACGGGGCAAAGGCTCAATAAACACGTAAATCATTAACACTGTAATGCAACCGTATCTGCGTCGGGACCAAATCGGTCAAACTCGAACTAACAGACACAAACATCTCAAAAATGGGACTGCGGTGGTGGCCATCTGATCCAACACAACCCAACAGCCCAAAAACGAGATCCAAACATGCCCGTGTATAATGATTCACGAAACTAAGCCAACCAAACCAACCCCATATATACAAATACCCATAAACCCAAACTCAACAAATTCAGCAGAAAACTGACGAGTCTAGCTTGGCAAGACTAAGCCTTAGTGATGTCAAATTGGTGAAAGGTCACAAAGCTAAGGAAAAAAGTGTCGAGTACACTCGACGCCACGTCGAGTGCAGTTAAAGCACTCGAAGCCATAACTCAGCACACTCAATGCTTAAGAACAGATGATGGAATTGAGTGAGTTCAGCTCACTCAACTCTTAAACACTTAGCCACCAAAAACAGATGACGACATTGAGTGAGTTCAGCCCACTCAATGCTGTCGACGCTTTCACTCTTTGATTGCAGAATTAAAGCGACAGCATTGAGTGAGTTCAGCTCACTCAACGATGTTGATGGTTTCTATAAAAGCGACGATGTTGAGTGAGTTCAGCTCACTCAACGCTGTAAATGCTTTTCTACATGGATAAACAGACTTAGGAGACGGTGTTGAGTGAGTTCAGCTCACTCAACGCTGTCGACGCTTTTTACTTGCCGAATAAAGTGATGGCGTTGAATGAGTTAAGCTCACTCAACGCTGTCAATACTTTTACACTTAGACTCTAAGATTTTCCCGATGGTGTCGAGTGTATACAACACACTCAACGCCGCATTGAGTGTATGCATCACACTCAATGCCTTTTGACTTAGCGTTAAATTCTGATGGCGTTGAGTGTATGCAGCACACTCAATGTCATGTTGATTACACTCAACACACTCAACGCTTTAGGACATAGCGCCGCAGACCTCTCAGCAAGGCATTGAGTGTAATCAACGCACTCAACGCCGCGTTGAGTGCACTCAACGCACTCAACGCTTTTGGACTTAGGATTGAATTTGGATTCAGTACTAAGGCCACACTCAACGCCTAAGGGCTATACTCAACGCATAGGGCTATACTCAACGAATCTTGCTCCGTTCGACGAATTAGCTCAGCTCAACGAACTCTGTTCGACGATTTATGATTTATTCGTCGAACTCCGTTCGACGATTTTCCTCTGTTCGTCGATCTCCGTTCGACGAATTAGCTTCAATTCGATGAACGCTGACCACTCCAAATCGACAACTACTCCAAGACTCTAATACATTGAATAATTTGATTGTTGAACTTGGTCGGAAAAATAATACAATAAAGCTGATCGGTAAAGGCTGGATCTAACCCTATTCCCAAAAACTACTATAAAGGAAGAACAGTAAAGAATATATACAGGAAAAGACAAGCTTGGCAAGGGGAAGAAGTCATCACTTGCCTCAAATCGCCGAAACCAGCCACGTAAACGCTTCTCCTCAAGGATCTGGCCGCAACAACACCTAAGCAATACTTCCTGAAACTTTTCAGGACGAAAGAGGGTCAAAACCACATACCTAGACCTCTAAAAATCCAAGAAACTGGAAAAGCTTACCATAGAAACGTAGATCTAGGCGAGATCTACCCGGATCCACTCTCCAAAGAATAAATCGAGCACCAAAACTCCAGAAATTGGTGGCCGAAGGCTTTGGAAAGTCTGCCACTCTCGTTCTTCTGGAACAAGCCGACGGTTTCACGGGGGAGACAAATGAATAGGGTTTGAAGCGATGGGTTCTATATATACTGCTTTTATCCAATTATTTTATTATAGGATAACATAATTAATTAAATAAAACGTCAAAGCAACCCGAAAACCAAACTTACCCGAAATTTTACGAAAATCGCACCATAGCTAAATACCGATGGCACGAACCCAACATCGCAGTTGAAATTAAGATTCGATGAACCAAACTCGGGTAAACACCTCCCAAAGCTAAAACACAAGCATTCCCAAAGACGCTCCACCGAGTCACCAAAATAGACCCGACTCGCTAGGAAATCTTGCAAACAGCCTAAATCCATCCACACACAAAAACCTAAGAGCTAAAACCACGCTCTAACAACGACAAATGCCGAAAATGCGTCAACGTAACGCCCTGACGTCATAAACATGCTAGATAATGAATTAAACCAAATATCAAAAAATCGAGGGCGTTACATGACCAAACATGAAATCGGAAATTATTAAGCATAGAGGTCAAACTAATGAGTGCAGTACACACAGAAATAGTTTTTAAAAGTTTTCCGAGTAATAAAGGATTGGACAAGATAGGTAAACTAAGCACATAACAATTTAAAGTACAATGCTACAAGTGTTATATAATTAATACAGAGGAACACTGTACATATCACGAATAGAAATTGTGTACTAGAACTTATGTGCTATAGACAGATAATACCGTTTTAGTCCAATTCTTATGCACAGAAGAGTTAGATAGAGCAATGATACGTGTATGTGTAGCTCTAGAAGACAAATATCAAGTAGTGTTAACATTCATTACATGGTTTATCTCAGTAATCAAATATGCTATGTAACACCCCAAATTCCAGAGTTGGGAAAAGTTTGGGTAACACAGCCTGGGACACGGGTGTGTCCCAGGGCATGTCCTGCTCGGGTGAGCAGTCGGCGAGTGTTCGACGAAAATTCGGTCGATGAAAATTGAGGGAACACGCCCTCTGACACGGGCGTGTCAGAGGCCGTGTCCTCTGCGGGTCGACAAACTCAGCTCGACGAAGTTGAGCTGGGGCGTGTCTGGTGCCGTGTATGGGCAAACGGCCCGTGACACGGGCGTGTCACAGGCCATGTCCCTTTCTGGATGTGCCCAAGGCATTGACGCCGAGTGAATACAGGCATGACACGGGTGTGTCATATGGTACACGGCTTGTGACACGGGCGTGTCACTAGCCGTGTCCCGCTCGGGTTGAAGAATGATTTTGTGCAGCCTGGTGTACACGGCCACAAACACGGGCGTGTCTGAAGGCGTGTCAAGTGACACGTCCCGTGACACGGGCATGTAACATGGGCGTATACTGGTATGGATAAGTTGGTTGAGCAGCACTTAGGGTACACGGCCTGGGACACGGGCGTGTCACAGGCCGTGTTAGGAAAAAAATATGAATTTGTGGCAAAATCGTGGCTGTTCGTTCCTTCAGCTGGGATCCAATGGCTGAGCTTCCTCCCTATGTCCTTAAGGCCGAGAAATGAGTTGGAACAACTCATTTGATAATTGCCATTCTCTTTGCATACACCTAGAGAGAGAGAGGAGGAAGGAGAGCCGACCACCGGTGGTGCTGCAAAGTTCTGACGAGAGATCCAAGGCCAGCGTTGTGGAGGAAAAGCCATTGTGGTTCTTTCCAGCCAGCTAGGAGCTCATGGCGCCGAAGCGGTCTTCAAGGGTAACGACTTTTCTTCCTAGCCATGTGAAGGCTTTCTTTTTGACATATGCATATGATTCCCCCACCAGAGTGTTGGGTTTCTCTATGAGGATGACACAACACTTGTGCACGCAGCGGAAGAATAAAAAAAAAATCAAGAAAAACCCAAAAGAGATGGGATCGGGCCATGGTAGTTGAATCAAGAAGTTAACATACAACTAGGCAAAAATTACCTCGGTGGCGTTGAGTCACGACTCAACGGAGATGCTCCAAGCTTCGTGTTCTTGCTGGTGGAGAGTTCTACGTGGAATGATATCCACGTCTCTGCAGAAATCCACACGAGTGGGAGAACACCAACTTTTCCGTCGCACGGATAATCGGGAAGGAGAATGACCACACCTTGCTTTTCCACGGACTGCTAGGTCCGCTCCAGGAATAGCAACACCAGCGACAATTGCCGGAGAGGAGGAGGTCGACGGAGCGAGCACGGCGGCGGAACACTTCCGTCGGCGGGATTCGGGATTGGCGGAACGAATGAAGAACGGCGGGACACTTCCGTCGCTTTCGTCTCGGTCAAAGGGCCGACAATCGCATCCGATTCGATTAGAGAGCATTCCCGAAAACCCTAAGTATCTATTTATACCAAAGGCATAAACAGACTTAGTAATATCGCTATCCGCAGACCACCCAGAAAATTAAGGTTCCAGAATCGGCGAGAATCACCTAGCAGATTCGGTGAGAATCAATCGGCGATAATCACCTAGGGTCGGCGAGAATCAGTCGGCGAGTATCAGTTGGCGAGAATCAGAGTACAATACTCGATGATTCACGTCGAACGTGGGTTGACGATAATCATCGATCTGCGGTCGACGATCCTCGTCGACTCGCGGTCGACGATACTCGTCGACCTTCGGTCGACTATCATCGACCCTCGGTCGACTATTCTTACCAATCCTTCAAGGCAACATTTGCCCAACCCGAATATCCTTTAAGGCAACACTTTGCCCATAACCCCATTCAGGTCGGTGATTGGTAACCTTTACCAACACAGTGAATCATCCAACTTCTCCACATCTCTTATGTGCGACCCTGCAGGCTCATATCGCGTTGGCAGTGAGATTACATGTTTGACCACTTCTAGATCACCATGGTAACTCCAACAGTCTCCCACTTGATCTTGAAAGTATCAAACCAAAAACCTCACAAACAATGAGCGGCATCTAGCAATGCATCATTGCTCCCCAAGCAATAAGAGTTTATAACTCATAAGCCTTTATGACCAATGTATCAGCGTTGTCTTTGTCCCTTTGTCCCTTACATCCGGAAAGAACTAGAGGCATGGACCGTGTCACCCTCGTAATATCTCAATCCAAGTTTCTTGATCCAGGACGGACTTCCAGAGAATGGTGAGTCCAATATCACATATTGACTCAACCAAGCATGGCCATGCATTTCTCAGTCCAGTTCCATCAAGGGGCCCATGGATGCAACTCCTGTCATACAGGAGGACAAATCCCATATCTGCTCACACACAAACACCCAAATGATTCGTAACATGCCCAACAACCACCCTTATCATCAACCTTTCTCAAGGAAGACTTTAGATGGCATCAAAGCACGCTCTTCCTCACTTGATGAATGCTGTGACTTCAGGTCAAAGGACCACAACACCATTGTCAATTGAGACCTACTCGTGACATGATTGGATGACAATCCACAGAGTAGTCTCAGGTTGGGTCTGTCCAGTACAACTTGTTCACTAACAAGTACCCACGTGATGACTTGATATCACAATATCATGACCTGTGAGAACCGGTCATCAGTCAATGCACGTGCTAGCCTTCATGTACCATCATCACCCTTAGCTTCTATGATGATACTCGACCAGGGACCTTTTAAGAATGAAGCTTCAAATAAATCATAGGCTCTCACATTCAAGTCACGTACTTGATGTCCCATGGAAGCGAACATTCTAAGGGTATCTATTATGTTAACAGTTAACTATCATATATATAAAAAAACTCATAATAAAAGAACTTGCCATTAATTGTAAGAGAAAAACTATGTACACTGTTCATCATATGAACAAATGGCCAAAAAAAAATACATGTTTACATGCAATCCACAAGATTCTCACTAGAGTTGATCATTTAGGTATCGTATACCCATCGATCTAGTATGACCATCATGCTTTCTCTGTGCGAGAGGCTTTGTTAGTGTATCCGCAATATTCTCCTCAGTCGGCACTCTGCAAATGTTCACATCTCCTCGTTCGACAATCTCACGAATAAGATGAAACCGCCGAAGTATGTGCTTGGAGCGCTGATGGGATCTAGGTTCCTTAGATTGTGCAATTGCACTATTGTTATCACAGTAGAGAACTACGGGACCAACAATGCTAGGAACTACATCAATCTCGCCGATGAATTTCCTAATCCATACAGCCTCCTTCGCCGCATTAGCTGTGGCGATATACTCGGCCTCTGTTGTAGAATCAGCAACTGTCTCTTGCTTGGAACTCTTCCAGCTCACAGCTCCTCCATTTAGGCAAAATACAAAACCTGACTGAGACTTGGAGTCATCTCTATCAGTTTGGAAGCTAGCATCCGTGTAACCACTTACAACGAGCTCTTCCTCTTCACCATACACCAAGAACACATCCTTAGTCCTTCTCAAGTACTTCAGGATATTCTTGACTGCAATCCAGTGACACTCATCAGGGTCTGACTGATACCTGCTAGTCATGCTCAAAGCAAAGGAGACGTCGGGTCGAGTACATAACATCGCGTACATGATTGATCCAATTGCCGAAGCATATGGAATCAACTTCATGCGGTCCTTATCTTCACAAGACTTTGGACACTGGTCCTTAGAGAGATTCACACCATGAGACATGGACAAAAATCCTTTCTTGGACTCAAGCATGTTGAACCGCTTCAACACCTTTTCGATGTACGTACTCTGGGTCAAACCCAGCAACTTCTTCGATCTATCTCTATAGATCTTAATACCGAGTATGTAAGTCGCTTCACCCAAATCCTTCATTGAAAAGCAGTTCCCTAGGTTGTTCTTAACAACTTTCAATGTAGGAATGTCATTCCCAATCAACAGTATGTCATCTACATACAATATCAGGAAGACAACAATGCTCCCACTGATTTGCTTGTAAACACAAGGCTCATCTTCATTCTTGATGAAACCAAACTCTTTGTTTTCTCATCAAAACGAAGATTCCAACTTCGAGAGGCCTGTTTCAGTCCATAGATGGACTTATTTAGCTTGCATATTTTAGTGGCTTCATCTGGGGATACAAAACCCTCGGGTTGTGTCATATACACTTCCTCTAGGAGGTTTCCATTAAGGAAAGCTGTTTTGACATCCATCTGCCAGATCTCGTAGTCATAATACGCAGCAACAGCAAGCAATATCCTTATGGACTTTACCATGGCAACATGGTAAAAGGTCTCATCATAGTCAATACCATGAATTTGCTTGAAACCCTTAGCCACCAGTCGCCCTTTGAATGTCTGTACATTCCCATCCATGTCGGTCTTCTTCTTGAAGACCCACTTGCAACCTATGGGTCGTACCCCTTCAGGTGGTTCCACCAAGTTCCAAACTTGGTTTGCATACATGGAGTCAATTTCGGATTTCTTAGCCTCAAGCCATTTGTCGGAGTTCGGTCCATTCATAGCCTCTTGGTAGGTTGATGGTTCATCATCATGATCCATAAGCAACACATTACCTATTTGAGACACGAGAAATCCATATCTCTCAGGCTCAAACCTCGGTCTACCAGATCTATGTAGGACTTGTGTTCCTTGAGCAGGTTCTCTAGCTACAACATCTTGTAGTCCTGTCTCAGAATCCAATTCCGGTTCATTCACTACATGTGGTTCTTGAACTTCTTCAAGCTCTACCTTTTCAGTCTTTCTTGATAAGAACTCTTTCTCCAAGAAGACATCAGTACTTGCGACAAACACTTTGCCCTCAGATGGTAGGTAAAAGTAATACCCTTTCGTTTCCTTAGGATATCCCACCAGATAACATTTATCCGATTTGGGTTCCAGCTTGTCAGGAATTTGACGTCTCACGTATGTCTCACAGCCCCAAATTTTAATGAACGACATACTCGGACGCTTCCCAGTCCATATTTCATATGGTGTCTTCAGAACCGTTTTCGTTGGAGCGCGATTCAATGTCATTGCAGCAGTCTCTAAAGCAAAACCCCAAAAGGAAACAGGCAAGTCTGCATGACTCATCATCGAACATACCATGTCTAACAGAGTATGATTTCTCCTCTCAGACACACCATTATGTTGTGGTGTTCTAGGTGGAGTGAGCTGTGGTACAATACACACTCTTTCAGATGATCACGGAACTCATGACTCAGGTATTCGCCACCTCGATCAGATCGGAGTGCTTTAATCCTTTTACCCAACTGGTTTTCTACTTCATTCTTGAACTCTTTGAACTTTTCAAAGGTCTCGGATTTGCACTTCATAAGATACACATATCCGTATCTACTGAAATCATCAGTAAATATAACAAAGTAGAAATACCCACCTCTAGCCATGGAACTCATGGGTCCGCATACATCACTATGTACAACACCCAAGAGATTCTCAGCCCTCTCAGTATAACCAGTGAAAGGAGCTTTAGTCATCTTACCTAACAAACAAGATTCGCATCGCTCAAATGATTCATAATCAAATGAGTCCAAAAGTCCATCTCTATGGAGCTTGGATATGCGTTTCTCGTTGATATGGCCCAAACGACAATGCCAGAGAAATGTAGGGTTCGAGTCATTTGTTCTTAGTCTTTTATTATTTTCTACATTACAGATCAGATGGTCCAAGTTCAAAACATAAAGACCATTAAACAATTAGGCTACATCATAACAAACATCATTCTTAAATATAGAACAACAGTTGTTCTTAATTATAAAAGAAAATCCAATCATGTCCAAACATGAAATAGATATAATGTTTCTAGTTATGGCCGGAACAAAATAACAATTATATAGTTCTATTACAAGCCCACTAGGCAAAGAAAGACGGTAAACCCCTACGGCTACAGCAGCAACTCTTGCTCCATTGCCGACGCGGAGGTCCACCTCCCCTTTACTCAGCAATCTTCTCCTTCTCAGTTCCTGCACATTTGTACAAATGTGAGAACCACATCCGGTATCCAATACCCAAGATGAAGGAGCAAAAAGGTTTATCTCTATAACGTGAACATTTGAAGCGGAAGTCATACCTCCCTTCATTTTCTGCAGACCTTCAATGTATGAAGGACAGTTTCTCCTCCAATGACCAGCCTTGCCACATTGGTGGCATTTCCCTTCCTTCACCGTGCTTTTCTTTTTCATCAGTGCAGAAGACTTGGGCTCAAGATATGACTTAGGTCCCACCTTCGTCTTCTTAGAGCCCTTGGCCTTGCCCTTGCCCTTATGCACCATCAGTATGGGGCTGGCAGGCTTGGCCTTCTTCATATTGATTTCGGCAGTTCTCAACATGCCTAGGAGTTCGGGCAATGTCTTGTCTATTTTATTCATGTTGTAGTTCAAGACGAACTGCTCATAACTGTCCGGCAACGATTGCAGGATCAGATCAGTGGCCAACTCTTGACAAAGAGGAAAACCCAGCCTTTCAAGGTTCTCTATATACCCAATCATCTTGAGTACGTGAGTCCCTACTGAGTCTCGAACTCCCATCTTACACTGAAACAACGCTTTTGTGACGTCGAACCTCTCTTGACGAGCCTGCCCTTGAAACATTTTCTTAAGATGCTCGTCATTCTCCTTGCACCCCATGTTCTCATGTTGCTTCTGAAGCTCAGAGTTCATAGTGGCAAGCATAAGACATTCAACATCTAAAGCATCATCAGTATGCTTCTTATAAGCATCCTTCTCAGCACGGGAAGAGTTCCCGGTCGGCACCTTGGGGGCTTCTTCTTCCAAGACATAGAGCTTTCGCTCTTGCCTGAGAACAATTCTCAGGTTCCTGTACCAGTCCATGTAATTAGTCCCACTGAGCTTATCCTTCTCAAGGATGGCTCTCAGAGACAACGTGGAGTGTGAAACACTTGCCATGGAATTCTACAAGAATTTATGCAGAATAAAATCAGTACCAAAATTTCAAATACAATTTATTTTAATTTGGACTTCAATTAAAACACTCCCACTATTTTATTCGAAATGATAGCCCTCACTAACAATTCTGAGAGTTCATGCGAGCTACTCTCTTAGTGGACAAGATCCGTATTTCACCAACACAATGAGTCAGCTTTGGCTTTCCTATCACAATGCGGTTATTTAGGTAGGCAACGCTTGCCAATTGCATCCACATGCAATTCTTGTACGGTTGGTGAATAACTCCTTACTCGCATCCATCATATGGTGCATGCCAACCCTATGCCTCTAGGCACTCAACCTTTGAGGTCACCTAGTTAAGCTGGTCCCGATGTCGACAGTGGGATATCACAAATATCCGCTCGCACCCTTACCAAGATAGATTAATGCACCTTGCTTTGGCAACCCACACTTCATCGATCGAGGCAGGAAGAGTGTCATCCATCGGAAGGCATCCGAACACTTAATATTTGATGAAGGGATTTTGATTATAGGTTAACAGTTAACCATGATCAACATTTGATCAATGTGCACATCCAAAGAAAAATAATTTTTCTAAAACCACATGCATCCATTATGTGCACAACCTGACACCATCAACATTTGATAGAAGGAAGGGCTAAATCTGAACATCCGGAAACTTCCAAATCCTCAGATTTACATGCATTAGACAAAAGCAAAGACAACTCAACTTAAAGCAGTAGACAAGCTCATCTCTCTATGTTGGATTCAAAATCCAAAACAATCTTGAGGGATGGTTACTGCTAAGGAGACTACAATTTCTAACAATTAGAAATTTCCATGAAATCCCAGAAGTTCTTGGCGGGGTACCAAGACTAAATCTAGACATTTAGAACACTTCTAAATCCCTAGGTTTACATGCACTGGAATAACAAAACTTCCAATACAACAATCATGGCCGGAACCTTGCTTTGATACCACTGTTGGGTTTCTCTATGAGTATGGCACAACACTTGTGCATGCAACGGAAGAATAAAAAAAAACATCAAGAAAAACCCAAAAGAGATGGGATCGGGCCATGGTAGTTGAATCAAGAAGTTAACATACAACTAGGCAAAAATTATCTCGGTGGCGTTGAGTCACGACTCAACGGAGATGCTCCAAGCTTCGTGTTCTTGCTGGTGGCGAGTTCTACGTGGAATGATATCCACGTCTCTGCAGAAATCCACACGAGCGGGAGAATACCGACTTTTCTATCGCACGGATAATCGGGAAGGAGAATGACCACACCTTGCTTTTCCACGGACTGCTAGGTCCGCGCCAGGAATAGCAACACCAGCGACAATCGCGGGAGAGGAGGAGGTCGACAGAGCGAGCACGGTGGCGGAACACTTCCATCGGCGGGATTCGGGATCGGCGGAACAAACGAAGAACGACGGAACACTTCCGTCGCTTTTGTCTCGGTCAAAGGGCCGACAATCACATCCGATTCAATCAGAGAGCATTCCCGAAAACCCTAAGTATCTATTTATACCAAAGGCATAAACAAACTTAGGAAAATCGCTATCCGCAGACCACCCAGAAAATTAGGGTTCCAGAATCGACGAGAATCACCTAGCAGATTCGGTGAGAATCAATCGGCGAGAATCACCTAGGGTCGGCGAGAATCAGTCGGCGAGTATCAGTCTGCAAGAATCAGAGTACAATACTCGACGATTCACGTCGAACGTGGGTTGATGATAATCATCGATCTGCGGTCGACGATCCTCGTCGACCCGCGGTCGACTATCGTCGACCCTCGATCGACTATTCTTACCAATCCTTCAAGGCAACATTTTCCCAACCCGACGATCCTTTAAGGCAACACTTTGCCCATAACCCCATTCAGGTCGGTGATTGGTAACCTTTACCAACACAGTCAATCATCCAACTTCTCCACATCTCTTATGTGCGACCCTGCAGGCTCATATTGCGTTGGCAGTGAGATTACATGTTTGACCACTTCTAGATCACCATGGTAACTCCAACACAGAGGGTGGCTGATTACGTAACTCCGTTGGGTTGATTCATGGAATCCCCACTCATTTGGCATATAGATCCGAAAATGGAGTACGAAATAGGCATGCTGTGTGAAGCACATCTGGGCAGGTTGGTCTGGATTGGTGATGTTGCATATACGCACCAGAGAAGACTCCATGATAAACGTGTAGTTTAGGAGTCGACGAGTTGTACCTGTGAAGGGCAGTAGTAGGAAGTACTGAAGTGGTAGTCCAGGAAATACCCGTATAATGCTTGTGCTTTTGGGTTGTACCTGTGAAGGGTAGTAGCAGGAAGTACTGTATTAGGAGTCCAGGAAATACCCTTGTAATGCTTGATGTTCATGGTTAGTACCTGTGAAGGGGAGTAGCAGGAAGTACTGGCGTGGTAAGCCAGAAAAATACCCTTGATGCTTGGAATGCTTGATGGGTTGTGCCTGTGAAGGGGAGTAACAGGAAGTACTAGCTTGGCAGCCCGGGAAAATACCCTCAAGTGAATGCTGTGTGAATGAACGGTTAAGCCTAGGGATGGAAATTGAGTTCTGGCGCTAACACGAGCCATGGCTCCTAGGTAACCGATAAATGTGAATCCAGTTCCGTGAGAATGGGCTGGTTATGTGTAAGTGGATGTGCTCAACTAAAGGAAACAGGTAAGGTGAAACTGACCCGCGCCTTTTATGTAGCCGCGAGTATGCCGTACTCGGTGATGGCAAGGAGACTTGAGCAACGGGGGTGGATGATCCGACCTATGCTATGTCCGTCCGATGTGAGACCTGAAGGTGCGGTCTGTTGGAGCGCATAACAAGAGTCTTATGCCTGCGCGCCATGACACAATGGGGGGCTACGGTCCAATCTAAGTGCATTAAGGCTAAAGTCTCCGGCTACATGCCATGGAGTAAAATGCTCAATTATTACCGTTGGGTTGCGACCCTGACACGGTGGTGGGACCCTAGTTTGCCGGTACACTAAGAATGTGCCCTGAGTGCACGGATCGTTGGGCCGCGTGGCTGACGATTGTGATGTAATGTTTGTGCGTGAGTGCACAAGAAGTGATGAATATATATACATGAGATTGCTATGCCTGTGAGGAAGAAATGCCACTGCCCCGGGAAAGGGGTAGGGTCGTTATAATTTGGTCAGCTGAATGCTGACCGTTGCCTTGTTTGCCACCGTTGGGTGGGCTATCCCTGTATAGGTGCTGGAGATCCAAGCGGGCTGTTACTACTACCACCGCTAGCCCTTGAAGGCTAAACTAAATGCTATGTTTGTTTATATGTGGTCGGCTTGAGCGCCAATGTTTGAGGCCACTGTTGTGTAAAGCCTTGTAAGGCCATAAGGCCAACTGACTTTGTATTTGGACATTCCTGTTTTATATAAATGTGGAGCTTTTATATGGTGGACATTCATGTGTGTGAGTTTAGTTTTCGTGTTATAGGCTTAAGCTAGAATGCAATGAGTTAGGATGCGCAACTCTGGTATCACTCTGTGACTTCCCCGCCTGTTTTATGGTATATGCTGTGGGGCCCCGGCCAGACCTTCTAGTATATACCTGTGAACGGATGGAGTCATTACATTTTTGGTATCAGCTGTCTCGGTCTTTCCCTTTAGAATTCGTGGTCGAATTCTTTTATACGGTGGCGAGCACGTGTCTGTGCGAACGATGTTAACACGAATGAACTCTTGAATGTCCACTTTAGGAATGCAAATACATGTGTTTGAGGAACCTGCGCGTTCCTATTTTGGTTGTTTTGCTTGTGTGCGGTCGCTAATGTGCGTGTCTTATTCACCTATAGGTGATGCGAGGTGGTGCTGGGAAGTCGGAGCCCCAGCGTTCTGATGAGAGTACGACACCAGCTGAGGTACCTACACCTCCACCTTCTGCGAAAACTGTGAGATTAGTTGCTGAGGCTTTGTTTGCCATGCTTCAAGAACATCCGATTGGGCAGACGCAGCCGGCATTGAGGCAAGAACAGGTTGCGGCGAGGCCAGAACCTCTAGCGGTTATGGATCCTCTAGTAGCTAAGAAGCAGTTGAAGCAGTTTATAAGCTTTAACATGCCTACGTTTTCGGGAGTGGGATCTCCTACGCAGGCTGAAGATTGGTTGTCGCGCGTTGTTAGAAAGTAGCAAAAAAGAGAGAACAAGCGGATAAACTTTTGAATAATTGAAATTTTATTATCCAAAAAAGATAACTATTACAAAGGTATGCCCTCCGTTATATAGAATGAAGGAGAGATGAGAGAATACAAATAAGAGATGTGGGACTAAAAATATACACGCTAAGCGGACTATACAAAGTAAACCGCACAAGCCGCGGGGTTAGACAGAAGGGCTAACCGCTCGGCTACAATCAAGAGAAGCAGAGAGGTCGCCTGTGAAGATTGCTAGACTGCCCGGTTTACAAGCCGGCGAGTCAAACCGCCAGACCGCGCGGTCTTCAACCCGCCAAGACAGACCGCCCGGTCACCAACTTCAACACTCCCCCTCAAGCTGGAGCATATATATCAATCATGCCCAGCTTGTCGCAAACATGCAGAAACGAGGCGGAAACTGGCTTGGTGAAGATGTCAGCCAGCACTTTATCAGACGTGACAAACGGAGTGCAAATTTGTTCTTTTAAAATCTCTTCACGAATGAAATGGCAGTCAACCTCAATGTGCTTTGTTCTTTCATGGAATACCGGATTTTTGGAGATGTATATGGCGGCCTTGTTATCACAGAACATAGGCAGAGGATGGTTGTACACCTCTCCTAAATCTAGCATGAGAGCCCGCAACCATTTCAACTCACAAGTGGTTGACGCCATACTGCGATACTCAGCTTCTGCACTGGACCTGGAGACAACAGACTGCTTCTTGCTCTTCCAGCTCACCAGATTTCCCGCAACAAAGGTGCAAAAACCTGAGGTTGACTTGCGATCCCCTTTGTCATCAGCATAACTTGCATCTGAGTAGGCTTCAATCCTCAGATGACCATTCTTCTGAAAAAGTAATCCTTTCCCAGGCGCTGCTTTGACATACTCCAAGATCCGCAAGGCGGACTGTAGATGACACTCCCTAGGCGCTTGCATGAATTGACTCACCTTGCCCACAACATAGGAAATGTCGGGTCTAGTCACTGTGAGATATATGAGCTTACCAACCAGGCGCCTGTACCGCGAACTATCTGAAAGAGGAGGCGAATCATCTGTCCAGGTTTTGTCCTCCCCAGTAGCCATGGGGCATCGGGCAGGTTTTGCTCCAGTTAATCCTGCCTCTTTTAAAAGATCAAGGGCATACTTACGCTGAGAGAGAACTAAGGAGTCGGGCTTCCGAGAGAGTTCGATCCCCAGAAAGTACTTTGGAGATACCATATCTTTAGTGATCAGATGTTGGCGAAGATGTCGCTTTATCAGGGCTACCCCTTCCTGGTCATCGCCAGTGAGAAGAATATCATCGACGTACACAGCAAGAACAACCAGCCCAGAAGGAGTTTTGCGAATAAAGAGAGAGTGATCAGCAGAGCTTCGCACAAAACCAATAGCCGCCACAATGCCGCTGAACTTGTCAAACCAAGCTCGAGGACTCTGCTTGAGGCCATAAATTGCCTTCTGTAGCCGGCATACTCGTGTCTCCCCCTGAGCAACATACCCAGGAGGTTGCTCCATGTAAACGGCCTCGTGAAGATCACCATAAAGGAAGGCATTCTTGACGTCCAGCTGAGAAATCGGCCAATCCCGATTGACGGCCACAGAGAGAAGGACCCGGATAGTGCTGAGACGTGCCACAGGGGAGAAGGTATCAAAGTAATCAACCCCATAGGTCTGAGTAAAGCCCTTAGCAACAAGGCGAGCCTTATACCGATCCACAGTGCCGTCTGGGCTAAATTTGACCACAAAGACCCAGCGGCAGCCAACAACATCAGTACCGAAGGGAGGAGGAACAAGAGTCCATGTACCCCGCTCCGTGAGGGTCGCCATTTCCTCATCCATGGCCAGCTTCCAGTGGGGAATAACAAGAGCCTCCTGATAGGAACGAGGGGTGGCAGTGGCCGAGATAGCCAGTGCAAAAGCTCTGCGAGCAGGGGTAAGACGATCGTAGGAAACAACTGCAGCAAGCGGGTGTTGGGTACATGCCCGAACCCCTTTGCGAAGAGCAATCGGGAGATCCAGGTCAGCAGGTGCCTCAGTATCCGGAGTATCCGTGGTGGAGAGAGCTGGCCCGGGAGTAGAGAGAGATGGCAGCGGAGTGGAGGGAGAAAGCGGAGTAGAGGGTGGAGATGATGAGGATGGGGAAGACGGTGGAGTGGGTGGAGAGGGCGGAACATCAGTGGGAGCAGAGGGAATGGATGGGTTGGTATGAGAAGTAGGATCAGGAGGAGTAGAAGAGGAAGCAGGAGAGAAGTAAGAGGCATTGGCAAAGAAGGTGACATCCGCAGAGACAAATTGCTTGCGGGTAACAGGGTCAAAGCAGCAATATCCTTTCTGAGTGGGAGAGTAGCCCAGAAAGACACATTTGGTGGCACGTGGTGAGAGTTTATCACGGGTGGCAGCGGGAGAGTGCACAAAAGCGGTGCACCCAAAGATGTGCAGAGGAAGAGGAAAGGGATCCTTGTCCGAATAAAGAATGGAGAAGGGGGTAGCACCGTGGAGAACTGTGGAGGGAAGGCGATTGATGAGATAGCAGGAGAGGAGGACAGCATAGCCCCAATAGGAGCGAGGAACATGCATTTGAGTCATCATAGTGTGAGCGACATCAAGGAGGTGACGGTTTTTGCGTTCCGCCACCCCATTTTGTTGTGAGGTGTAGACACAACTTGTTTGACGAAGAACACCATGGTGAATACAAAAGGAGGAGAAGTCGTGGCTAAGATACTCCTTAGCATTGTCTGAACGAAGGAGTTTAATAGATGTATCAAACTGAGTCTTAACCATAGAATAAAAGGAGGTCCAAACAGAGAACAGCTCGGAGCGATCTTTGAGAAGATATACCCACGTACATCGAGAGAAATCATCAATGAAGGTGACAAAATAGGAACTACCCCGACCGATGGTGAGGTTAGGAGCGGGACCCCATATGGCAGAGTGAACGAGGTCGAACGGACGGGAAGATCCCCGACTTTGCGTTGGTGGGAAGGATGAGCGGTGATGTTTGCCAAGTTGACATGCATCACAGTTGAGAGGAGGATGATGAGGAGGGAGGTGCGGCAGGAGCTGGCGGAGAATTCGGGGAGGAGCATGTCCAAGGCGAAGATGCCATTGGAGAATATCTGTAGAGGAGGAGGAGAAGGCGGATAGAGCAGAAACGTTGTCGAGGAAGTAGAGGCCACCACTCTCAGTCTCGGTAGCAATCGTCCGTTGGGAGTCCGGATCCTGAAAAGCACAAGAGCTAGGGGTGAATATGACAGAACACCGTAGTTGCTTGCATAAAGAAGTAACCGATAATAAATTGCACGGAAACTTGGGCACATAGAGGGTATCAGCCAGGCAGAGAGATGGAGTGACTTGAACCATGCCCGTCCCATGGACCGGGGAGGGAGATCCATCAGCAACAATGACCGGGGGCAACTGAGCATGTGTGTCAAGAAGAGAGAAACATTGAGGATTGCCTATCATATGATTGGTTGCACCAGAGTCGATTAGCCATCTTCCGCTAGTAACAACATGAGCACTACCAGAAGAGGTGACCACGGAGGCAGACAGGCTGGAGGAGGGGAAAGCCATGGAAGCAAGAGAGGAGCAAGCCGCGACGATAAGAACAAGCCGCGAGAAGAGAAAAGAGCACCAAGCCGGGCGAACAGAAAACAGGTCGGGCGGCTAGGAAGGCCGCTACCAAGAAGCAGAGCAAAGCAGAGGGAAAGAAGTCTCACGGCTTGAAAAAGTCGGGCTAACAGAGGAGAACAGGTCGCACGGCAAAAGATGAGGCCGGCGCGACTAGCAAGAGGTCAAAGGAACAGCGGGGAAGAGGTCGCACGGACTGAAAAGGCCGAGCGAACAGAAGAGAGGAGAAGAGCAGGTGACCGCGACCAAGATGCGGGTGAGAAAGGAACAACCCACACGGTCAGGCAGATCACAGCAGCAAACTGCGAGTAGAGGGACAAGCGGATATGGGGAAAGCAGAAGCGGACAGGGAGAAGGAGTCCGCAGCGGGTAGAGACAAGCCGCAAAGACTAGGAAGTCGGAGAAGAAAGAGCAAGGAGCGCGGCGACAAGGAAACAGGTCGCTGTGATGAATAGCAGTAGGAGAAGAGAGCCAAGAAGAAGCAAGCCGCGCGAACAGGGCAGCGGACAGAAACAAGCCGCTCGAACAGGGTAGCGGACAGAAGAGAAGGCAAGCCGTGAGACAAGTCGCAGAAAGCAGAAATCAAGCCGCGAACAACAGAGAGCGCACAGAATCAGGAGGAAATGACCGTGTGCTCTGATACCATGTTAGAAAGTAGCAAAAAAGAGAGAACAAGCGGATAAACTTTTGAATAATTGAAATTTTATTATCCAAAAAATATAACTATTACAAAGGTATGCCCTCCCTTATATAGAATGGAGGAGAGATGAGAGAATACAAATAAGAGATGTGGGACTAAAAATATACAAGCTAAGCGGACTATACAAAGTAAACCGCACAAGCCGCGCGGTTAGACAGAAGGGCTAACCGCTCGGCTACAATCAAGAGAAGCAGAGAGGTCTCCTGTGAAGATCGCTAGACCGCCCGGTTTACAAGCCGGCGAGTCAAACCGCCAGACCGCGCGGTCTTCAACCCGCCAAGACAGACCGCCCGGTCACCAACTTCAACACGCGTCAAGCGGATAATGATGGCAATCGGGATGGAGGAACATCAAAAGGTCACCTTGTCCACCTTCTTGCTGGAAGGTGAGGCGCGGTTGTGGTGGGACGAGATGGAGTTGCTTCACTTAGCAGGAAGGCCGTTAACACAAGTATCGATGGAGGAATTCTCTCGAATCTTCCTGGCTAAGCACCTCCCGGAGGCACAATGTATTGCCATGGAGAACGAATTCCAAAGGCTGATGCAAGGTGAAGGCAGTGTTGAAGCTTACCTACATGAGTTCACGAGGTTGGGATGGTATGCAGGTTCGATCTTTGCTGATGAGCAGAGGAGGACGAATAGGTTCTATGAAGGATTGCGGTAGGAGCTGCGATTCCTGCTCTTTAGTTCTATGAACCAAGGCTTCCAGGCGTTGGTTGACACTGCGTGCGCGCTGGAAAAGGACATGAAAAGGGTACAAGGGAAGCGGGCCTTGGTTGTGACAAAGCCAGAATTCAAGGTGCCCCGACCTAGAAAATCATACTATAAGAAGAAGTGGGGCAAGAGGTCCAAGTTGGCTGGACAAAATACTTCTTTGGTTGCATCGGGAGCAACGTTGGGGACCACGTCAAGGCCGGAGACTCGTACGTGCTTTATGTGTGGATGGGTGGGGCATATAACCCGTGATTGTCGTGTGGTACCGCCAAAGAGTGAAGAGAAAACGGGAGTGTCATATGTAGAGAAGGGAAAGACGGTGGTGGAGTCCTCTGCCTCCCAGACGCAGCCCCGAGTCTACAATCTTGGCCTGTAGGAGGCCATTAAGAAGAGTGATGTCATCACAGGTATGTGTTAAGTTATGACACTGCTTTGTTTATCACATGCTTTGTTTAGTGCCTACTTGTATGCGGCTTGTGTGTGTGACATGATTTTCACAGGCTTTGTGATGATTCGAAATACGCTGGCGCGAACACTGTTTGATACGAGTGCTTCGCATTCTTTTCTGTCTAAAGAGTTTATAACGCAGTTTGGGATACCTTGTCGTGTGAAGACAGATAACGTCAGGGTGGTGTTACCGAATGGTTGTTTGATGCTCGCGGATCGAGCTTGCGATGTGATGGTTCAAATAGGAAGTCAGGATTTCTGTTTGACTGCATCTGTATTGCCGATATCAGAATTCGACGTGATATTTGGGATGGATTGGCTCGCAAAGAAGCATGCCTTAATTGATTGTAATGACAAAGAGATCATGTTGGGCCAGAATACCGAGCAGGAGACTAAGTTCACGGGGATGCGAGGAGTGGGCGGGACGTTGATGTCTACACTCCAAGTAGTCAAGGCTGTTTGGAAGGGCACAGAATGCTACTTCACGCTGATTCAGGCTGTTGAGCCCAAGGCCGGTATGAGCGATGTTCCGGTAGTATCGGAATTTGCAGATGTGTTTCCCAAGGATCTCCCTGGGCTACCACCCCAACAAGAGATTGACTTCACGATCGAGTTGGTGGTAGGTGAAAAACCTGTGGCCCGCTCGCCATATCGTGTTGCGCCAAAGGAAATGGCGGAGTTGAAAGTCCAACTGCAGGAGTTGCTGGAGCAGGGGTATATATGCCCAAGCATGTCACCTTGGAGCGCGCCTGTTCTGTTTGTGAAAAAGAAAGACTGTGGTTTGCGGTTATGTATTGACTACCGTGAACTGAATAAGCTGACCGAGAAGAATAAGTATCCGATTCCACGGATTGGTGAGTTGTTTGATCAGCTGGTGGGATCAATCGTCTACTCCAAGTTGTATTTGAAGTCTGGTTATTACTAGTTGAGAATTCGGGATGGTGATATTCCCAAAACCGCATTTGGAACACGCTACGAGCATTATGAGTTCACGGTCATGCCGTTTGGGCTGTGCAATGCGCCCTCAGTGTTTATGGACTTGATGCACCGAATATTCCGAGATTACCTGGATCTGTTCATGGTTGTGTTCATTGATGATATCCTGGTGTACTCGAAATCGAAAGCCGATCATGAGAACCACTTGCGGTTGGTGTTGCAGACGTTGATGAAGAATAAGCTCTACGCCAAGTTCTCGAAGGGCGAGTTTTGGCTATCGTCGGTGGCTTTTCTGGGCCATGTTGTAAGGAGAGAGGACATAGCAGGGGATCCAGCAAAGATAAGGGCCATACAGGAGTGGCCAGTATTGTCTTTAGTGGCCGAAGTCAGGAGCTTCCTTGGACTGAAAAGCTTCTATAGAAGATTTATTGCAAACTTCTCGCGGGTCACTTTGCCTCTAACCACACTAACGAGAAAGGATCAGAAGTTCGTTTGGACGCCGGAGTGCGCACGAGCTTTTGAAGAGCTGAAGTGTCGGCTGACCACGACGCCTGTGTTGACGTCGCCATGTGGTACTGATTGATTTGAAATCTACAGTGATGCTTCAGGGAGCGGCTTAGGCTGCGTTCTTCTGCAAAATGGGAAAGTGATTGCTTATGACTCTTGCCAACTGAAGGTGTATGAGAGAAATTATCCCATCCATGACTTAGAGTTGGCGGCGGTGATTGTTGCACTGAAGTTGTGGCAGCATTTTCTATATGGCGTGAAAGTGGAGATCTATACAGATCATAAGAGCCTAAAGTATTTGTTGGAGCAGAGGGACCTGAATATGCGACAACGAAAGTGGTTGGAGTTCCTTGGGGACTACACCTTTGAGATCCATTATACTCCCGGGAAGGGGAATGTCGTCGCTGATGCCTTGAGTCGGAGAGCTCCGACAAGGGCGAGTTGGTTGCAGCAGCACGATGAACGTCTCATCTAGGAGTTGGAAGCGTTAGAGATTTCTTGTGTTGACAAGAATTCTACAACCAATACATGTCTGAACTGGATGGAGGTGCAGTGTGACGTTGCGGACCGGATTCGACGAGCAACGGAGATGGATGAAAGTCTCCAACGCTATGCAAAAGAGGGGCCAGAGGGCAAGTTCTCCTGGGATGACTGCCTTTTGCAGAAAGAGGGCCGTTTGTGCGTCCCGAGTTTGGGTAAGTTGAGGGAAGAACTGTTGTATGAAGCGCATTATACGAAGTACTCAATTCACCCTGGGAGCACGAATATGTTCAGAGATATGAAACAACTGTTCTGGTGGCCAGGGATAAAGAAAGATGTCGCTCATTATGTGGCCAAATGCCAAACTTGTGCTATGGTAAAGGCGGAATGCCAGAAGTGTAAGACCCCCCTCCCGGATCCCAAAACACGGCACGAAGGGGGTATTATGCCCAGAACAGCTGCCTTGCGGTAGCATTAGCACACGGGCTAACCTGTACCACAAGATGCCTATTCTGCCGGCTACAACTAATATCAAAATAAACATGCCAACCCAACCAAAATATAAACAAGAGAAGTCAAATCCACACCAAGTATATAGTCCAAATACAGTAAATAAGAGAAGCTAAAACATGCTTCTACAATATCAGAGTACAACTATAAAATTGCCCAAACGGGCTACATCAGAGTCGCTCAACACTCACATCAGTAACTGACGGTAGTGATGGTACCATCCCTTCAGGCCCTGTCATCTTGGACTGGCTGTCCTGCTGCAAAGTCTGCTTCTGCTCTACCTGCTGGGTGACCTCCTAAAAAGGAAGACGTAGCAACTGTTAGTCGAAAAGACTAAGTGGCTTCACATACGCTCCCCCGGCGACTCCTCGGCACCGGGCAGAGGAAAGGAACATGGGTAATGTATACAAGTAGTAAGACAGGTACAAGCAGGTGGTAATAGTACATGAATAACAATATTATAAACTAGCAGTTCTACTTCAGCAATAGTAATTCAACAAGTACAAGTAACTATAGCAGGTAAGTAACTTAACTTATAAGGATACCCTTACAAGCTTATAAGTTAAGGATCAGTTTACATAAAGTAACTCATCGTATAGGAGTGCCCATACAAACTTATACGATGAGGGTCTTGTTATGCAATGTTATGAAATGGTATGTATGCTACGAAATGACTCACCCATGATCACACATATGCAACCGCTATGCCGACATAAACTAGTAGTTCCCACTATTCGAGGAGGTAGCTAACCTCTCAGGCATCAACTGCCGTGGCCAGGCGGTGACAGTAGAGCGGGCATTTCTACTACTAGGCGGGTATCCACACTACATCACCTAGGCCTCCGTACGCCTCAACGCTAAGAACACAACAACGGATCCCATGCATACTATGTCCTAGCGAGGTCTTGGTTAGATGTGCACCGAGAACACAACCCGAACTGGACTGATGTGACCCAGAAGGGGCCTCGGAAGAAAGCACGAGGACACAACCCAACCGTTCACTTGGCACGAAAGGGGCCCCGGGACGTGAACATCGAGGACACAACCTAACCGCCCAAAGTCTAACTGTAAACTCCCGTCGGTGTGATGATTAGCGAGCCCGTAGATCTGCCACACTATCCTTAACCCAGGATGACGACACCGTGTGTCGACTCACACCGCATGCAAAATCCACATCACCGTGTCATGGAAGGGGCCTCAGAAGTAAGCATGAGGACACAGCCCAACCATTCACTCGGCACGGAAGGAGCCCCGGGATGTGAACACCGAGGACTAAGCCCAACCGTCCGTCTATACCTCATCTCAACACTAACCCAACTAATGACGGTCAACACCGCACTTGCATCCTTCCACAATACAACCCGTAGGGAGACTACGCTCTAAGTATTGGACTACTAAATTTTATTCCAACCATCAAACATACTCATGACCATAGTTTATCCTTCTATATGTCATTTCAAATGATTTCAACATAATATAACATAATGCGCATATATAATAGTCTACCAATTTCTAACAAGTCATTTCGTTTAAGTAAGCTTGCTTCACAATTCAGTTATATGAAATCCAATTAGTAATCTTCATCATTCATAGCACTACGGTGGTTAACATAAAAGAGTTCACCCAAGCCTCGAGTTAACTTGCTACATTGATTCCACCGATTCCAAATTTTTGTTATACAAAACTTCGAATTTAAGTGTAGAATAAAACTGGACAACAACTTCGATCGGAGATTCCCGAAGCTACACGAATCCGGTGAAGACGTGTAACCCCTCGATGGAAAGGTATTTCCATGGGCTACAACTTTTATGTTCAGACCACAACCCAAATTCAATATTATCATACTTGAAATCAGCCTTGAAGTCCACTGCGTACAAAACACAATTTCTGCAAGTAGGATTTATCAGACGTTATATTCGTTCAGACTTTCCCGTGGCTACAGACTTCGCCTGAAGGCGTGCAACCACTCGTTGGAACGATATTTTCAAGGACTTCAACTTTCGTGTTTAGTCAACAGCACAGAACTGGCCAGATCACATCTGAAAATGGCCAAGAAGATTGCTGCCCGCAGAACACAGATTCTGCACGCATCTTAAAGAGGAATGAACGACATCGGTTCATCTTCCTCCTCAAGTCCGTCTTCCAAAATCACACCAGAAATTACTTCTCCCTTATTCACCCTCATGAGGCCATGACTCTTCACTAAACAATCCCCCATCTTCACATAGAAGGTTGGAGAGGTTGAAGACACAACTAGCCTTAGGGCACAAGCCCTAGAACGACCTCTTCCTAGAGAAATCACCATCTCGCTAGTCAAGACTCTTTTGAGTCGATATCTCTCCTAGATAACTACAGATCTAGCACCCAGGGAGAGGGGAGGAAGCTCACCTCATTTCCGCTATTTCCACTATTTCCGGCCATGGATCGTGTAACTCTCCTCGGCAGCATCTTCTCCTTCATGGCGACGGCGGATCTTATCCTCCAAGACTTTCTCCAGTAGTTTTCCCTCTATATAAAAGTTTCTCTCAGGAAAAATGGCTGGAATGAGGAGTGAAAATGTCTAGGGTTTTCACAACCCTTATATATGAAAAGTGACATGGGTAGGGACACGCCCGTATCCTTACCCGTATCTTGCTTGGGCGAAGCGTCAACAACGGTTTTAGTGTCGGTTCAATACTCGACACGGGTAGGGACATGACCGTGTCCCGACCCGTGTCCACATGACACGGCCATGTTCCATGGCCGTGTCCTTCTCTGGATAAATCTCGACAAACTCAACTCGACACACCGATACACAGGTAGGGACACCCCGTGTCTCTACCTGTGTCACACATTTCGTCGATCTCGACACACTTCGTCGATCTCGACACGCTCTGTCGAGTTCAACTCGACACACACACATGGGTGGGGACACGCCCGTGTCTCTACCCGTGTCATACATTTCGTCGATATCGACACACTTCGTCGATCTCGACACGCTTCGTCGAGTCCAACTCGACACACACGGGTAGGGACACGCCCGTGTCTCTACCCGTGTCATACACTTCGTCGATCTCGACACACTTCGTCGAGTCCAACTCGACACACACACGGGTAGGGACACGCCCGTGTCTCTACCCGTGTCACTTCACACGGGTAGTGATACACATGTGTCACTACCTGTGTCCTTCTCTGGACAAACTCGAGTCATCGACTCGAGAACTGGCCACTCCCACACGGGTAGGGACACACCCGTGTCTCTACCCGTGTACTATGCTTGACTGATTTCTCCTCCTTTTCACATGTGCTGCCCAGTTGTCAGCACTCCCCCTGAACCCAAGTCAGCTCTCCTGACTCAAAAACACGTACTAGGGGCCTAGTGCGATTCGAGACGTTACAAATCCTATAAACAAAATAAAAGATTTCGTCCTCGAAATCATGCTTAGGTTATGGGGAGAAAAGCATAACAAAAAATATAATATGCTTTTAAATAAAATTACCTTGAGCAAACAACTCCGGGTAGTGTTTTTGCATCAAATACATCGGCTCCCATGTATAATCCTCCTTCCCATGATTAGACCAAAGCACCTTCACCAAGGGAACACTTTTGTGGCGCAACATTCTTGTCTCATTATCTACAATCTGCACCGGCTCTTGTCGCACAGACCTATCAGACGCCACAGCACCATCAATTGTGGGGATGTATTGATCGGGCTGCAACAACGCCTTCCGAAGCCACGACACATGGAACACGTCGTGGAGGTTCTCTAGCTCGGACGGTAACTTCAACCGATAGGCCAATGGGCCAATCCTTTCCAATATAGTATAAGGCCCAACATACCTTGGGCTGAGCGTTTTCACACCACACACACGTGACACTCCATGCATCGGTCGGATTTTCAAGAACACCTTATCACCCACTTGAAACTCCACCATCTGGTGCCTTGCATTATAATACTTCGCATGCCAACTTTGAGCCTCCAACATGCGATCTCGTATCAGTCTAACCGACACATTGGTATCCTCAATATATTTAACAACCAAAGCCTTCGGGTCTTCATCCGACACCCAAGACAAGGGGGTTCTACACCTCCTTCCATAAAGAGCTTCATGAGGAGCCATGCCGATAATAGCCTGGTGGTTGTTATTGTCGGAGAATTCTACCATTGGTAAGAGCCTTTCCCACGGCTCTCCTCTATCCAACACACATAATCTCAACAAGTCTTCCAATGTCTGAATGGCCCTTTCAGATTGCCCGTCCGTCTGGGGATGAAACACGGTGCTAAAGGTAAGGCACAAACCCAAATACGCCTGAACCTCCCTACACTCCTTGGAGGTAAAGCGACCATAACGGTCAGAAACAATCATCTTAGGCACGCCATGATACCGTACGAACTGCTCCACAAAGAGGCATACTAAGACATCCACATGAGCTTCTTTCTTCATAGGGATAAACCGGGCTACTTTCGTCAGGCGGTCAACTATCACCCACACCGAATCATTCCCGGAGTGTGAGTGAGGTAACCCATGGATGAATTCCATGGAGACATCCTCAAACTTCCACTCGGGGATGGGAAACGATTGTAGCAAACCACCAGGACTCTTGCATTCCGCCTTCACCTTTTGACAGACTTCGCAGTGTGTAACAAAATATCTGACATCTTTCTTCATTCCCGGCCAACACATGATGTTCCGCAAACCGGCGTACATCTTAGCAATACCCGGGTGTACTGAATATTGAGAGAAATGAGCCTCTTTCGAGAAATCCTCCAAGATTTTACCGCCCTTGGGAATGTAGAGCCGGCCACGAAAATAAACGGGGGCGTCTTTTAGCGTATACTCATCCGTAGTCCCATCTTTGATTGACTTAATTGCCGAGGCCAGAGCCACATCCAATCCTTACTCCACTCTGATTCAGTCTCGGATATCACAAACTATGCTCATTCTTGCCAAGTACTCCGTATACTCTGCCGAAGGAGCCTTAAATACCAATGTAATATCCATCTCCTCAATCATCCGAGCCAACTCCATACTAATCAACCGAGACTCTGAGCTATAACCTGGTACCTTTCTACTCAATGCATCGGCCACTGAGTTCGCCTTTCCTGGGTGGTAGTTCATGGTGAACTCAGAGTCGCATAGAAATTCTAACCACCGCCGTTGTCTCAAGTTCAACTCCTTCTGAGTATGAACGTACTTCAATTTTTTTTGATCTGAAAAGATCTCGCAGTGGACACCGTATAGTTAATGCCTCCAAACCTTCAAGGCAAACACCACTGCTCCCAGCTCCAAATCATGAACCGGGTAATTGATTTCATGTTTCTTCAGTTGTCTTGAAGCATAAGCAATCACGTGCCCGTGCTGCATCAATATCGCTCCCATCCCTTGATATGATGCGTTAGTGTAAACTTGAAATCCTTCCTTCCCAGACGGAAGTGCAAGGATGGGGGAGGAGGTAATTCTATTCTTCAGCCCCTGGAACGCCGCTTCACATTAGGGTGTCCCCTCAAATGGCACACCTTTCTTCGTCAATGAAGTAAGAGGGAGGGCAATCTTGGAGGACCCTTTCATGAACTTGCGGTAGTACCCAGCAAGTCCAAGGAGGCTCCGCACATCGGCCACCGACCTCAAGGGAGACCACTCCACCACAACACGCACCTTGGCCGGATCCACCGCTAGCCCAGCTCCACTGATCACGTGACCCAAGAAAGCAACCTCCTTGAGCCAGAATTCGCACTTGTTGAACTTGGCGAACAAGGCATGCTCCTTCAATTTCTTCAATACCAAAGTAAGGTGCTCGATATGCTCCTCCTCCATCTTTGAGTAGACTAAGATGTCGTCGATGAAAACAATGATGAAGATGTCCAAATACAGTTCAAATACCTTGTTCATCAGGCTCATGAAAGCCGAAGGGGCATTTGTGAGCCCAAACGGCATTACAGTGAACTCGTACAACCCATATCTTGACCTAAAGGACATTTTCTGGATGTCACCTTCTTGTATTCTCAACTGATAATACCCTGAGTGCAAGTCCAGCTTAGAAAACCAATGCAATCCCACTAGTTGATCGAACAACTCGTCGATCCGAGGTAGTGGATAAGTGTTCCGCACCGTCAGCCGGTTGAGTTCCCGATAGTCTATGCACAAACGCAGGGTTCCATCCTTCTTCTTCACGAACAATACAGGGGCTCCCCAGGGTGATGAACTGGGGCGAACGAACCCTGACTCCACTAGTTCTTGCAGTTGAACTCTAAACTCCGCGAGTTCCTTCGGGGCCATTTGGTAAGGGGCCTTGGATACAGGCTTGGCACCCGGTACTAGATTAATCTGAAAGTCAACCTCTCTATGCGGGGGTAATCCTAGCAGTTTCTCAGGAAATACCTCGGGGAATTCCCGCACTACCCGTACATCTTTCATATCCAACGCCATCTCCTTCAACTCGAAACAGATCATGAAGACTTCATCCCCCTTCATATGGGCTTTTACAGCCTAAAATGAAGATAACAACATACGTGGTGCGAAGCTAATACCTTGGAAGATGACATCTGAGTCCCCATGTCTCAAATAGATTCATTTCTCCGCGCAATCAATCCTTGCGAAGTGCCAGTCCAACCACGCCATACCCAAAATGAGATCAAATTCTGGAATTCTCAAGACCGTGGCAAGCGTATCAAATGCCTTTCCCTCAATGAATATCTCAAGCTCTGTAACATCCCAACCTTTCAGCAGGAAAATTTTTGGGTGACACGGCCTGGGACATGGGCGTGTCCCCGGGCGTGTCTCCTTGTGGTCGACGAACTCAGTTCGACGAAGTTAACTGGGGCGTGTCTGCCGCCGTGTAGGGGAAACACGCCAGACGACACGGGCGTGATGGGGGGGGGGGGGGGGGGCGTGTCCCCTCGGTTCAATGATCGTCGAGTGTCGATCGTCGAGTGGCGATCGTCGGGTAGGTGTACACGGCCTGTGACACGGGCGTGTCCTGCTGTGTCAAGCTGCGTTCGATGATTTGGATCTCCGTTCGGCGATTTAGATCTGCATTCGATGATTATACCCAGCAAGCTGCGTTCGACGATTTGGATCTGCGTTCGACGATTTAGATCCGCGTTCGACGATTGTCCCCAGCAAGCTGCGTTCGACGATTTGGATCTCCGTTCAACGATTTAGATATGCGTTCGACGATTGTCCCCAGCAAGCTGCGTTCGATGATTTGGATATCCGTTCGATGATTTAGAGTTGCGTTCGACGATCGACGAAATTGCCCATTCGACGATCGTCGAGTGGTCTTTCTCGGGAAAATTCTGGCTTGTTGCAGCAGGAAAATTAAAGAGGCAGAGGCCACTTGGCCTTGGTTTCTTCTACCTAAAAATTGTGCTGGCTGGCTTCCTCAGAGAATGTACAGAGGAATTTGGAGCATGGTGGCCACTTAGCACCATGGGTGGAGCAACCAAGGCTCAACCCGATCCCCTTCGGCTTATCTTTCCATATACCCCCTCCCAGCCAGAAACAGTGACTCCATTAGCTTCAGAGGGCAGAAGAGAGTAGAACCCGATAGGTGGAGTGAAGAAAATGGTGCAGGAACCATGAATCCGAAAGGTGTCGCCGGAGCAAGGTCGGGAATGGCCACCCGCCTCCATCCTCGCCGCCAACCACCAACTCAGGTCCGTTTCACCGTACCTCTACCCGTACTAGAATCCTAGATCAAATAGGAGAGATATCGGGCTCAATTGAGCCCGATGCCATGGGAGAAATGGAGAGTTTCCAAGCTTTTTCTTACCGCTCGGGATCGCCGCCGCCGCCGTCTCCCGATGCCTCATCACCGACAAAAGATAGCCACCACCACTGTGAAGGTGATGGCACCGTTGGCCGGGAGTGGCGCCGCCTCAGGTGGCCGGAAATGGCCCCGCAATATTCCCCCAGGTCGGCTCTATATCAACAGTTGAACACTTGGGGAAGATGAGAGGATGCCGTCCAATCTAGCTAAGAGATTCGTGCTGCACTTATATTAAAATAAATTTACTTCTGTTATTATTATAATGAAATGAAATTTCATTTCTATCACTTTAATTCAGTCACCTTACATGTTAAATATAGGGCTCTTAGATCCATTTCCAGAGGGTAACATGAACATGAAAAATGTACCCCTTTGTGTTAACTTTAAAGTGCCATCCTTAACTCGAGATTTGGTCAAGTGGTCTGACCTGTAGGACCATTTTTCTAAGGTTGATCCTTAGTTAGGGCAGAACTTCAAAATGATGCCCAAGTTAAACCATTCATCCAAATGGCTCCAAATTTTGAGTGCATGCATGTTTTGGGATTATTTAACCCCTGTACAAAAATGAGAATTTGTGGGAAAACTTTGTATATAGTTTTTAGTAAAATACCCAAAATGAAATAAATGAAATACTTGGAGTTGTGTTACTCCAAATGGCCCCAAATTTTGGTGGCATGTTCTTAGGGACATTATAAGTGTAGGTTTTAAATTTCAAACAATTTGGACCAATTCATGTTGGGTAAACCTACTTGCATGTGTTGGCTTGTTATAGGCTTGGTTTGCATTTAGCCTAAAATGAAATAATGTGTATTCAGCCAACTTGGAATATTTAAAAATCATGATTTTCATTATGGAGACACATGAGGGTGTAATACAACTCTCATAACAATGGTGGGATTTTTGGGAACAAAAATCCCTTTATTTTGAATTTCTGAAAATTTGGTCCTATTTAGGAAATAAATTTAAAATAGGCTTACCCTTATCATAAAATTTTCAATTTCTGTTGAGGACTAAGGAGTGACATAATAAACACTAGAAATAATTTATATCTCTGTTGGATGAAGTTTAGGTAGTTTAAGGAGCAAAAAGACCATTTTACCCTTATGGGATTTTGTGTAGAAATGATGAGTATATTCCTTTGAAAAATCTGAGAAAGTTCATATTGCTGTAATTGTATGATTTATACTTTGTGCAATTATTTCATAATTTTTGGAGTGACAAATAATGTACTTAGGCCCCATAATGACATTTTGGTAAATAACTCAAATTGATCATGGATAGGCCATTTCAACCTAGATGTAAATTTAAATCTGGACATAGTATTATTTAATTATTATCAAGGCTCTGTAATTTAATTAGAATTTTTGAGATAATAATTTATGTACTTCATTTGAAAAATGCTAGATTTGTGGATATGTTATTAAATAGGAATTAATTATAAATCTGAATTGAAAAGACATAAAATTTTGGTAGGCCCCATTAATTGTCATATTATATACCTGGAAGAATCCCTAGGGCAGTAGGTTCAATATTGACAATACTTCATGTGCAAAATGACTAGGGTTTACATTTAAAGAAATTAATTTAAGGGTGTAAGTAATTTGGAAAATTATAGAATTCATCATAGTCATCATATAGGTCCATACCATCCTAGGATAAATAATTTGAGGCATATGTCCAGAGGAATTTGAAGGTCACATTTGTGGGTGGTATCGGGACATGGGTGTAACAACCCCATCCGTTCATATGATATATTCTAGAAGGTCCGGCCGGGGCCCCACAGTATATATCACAAAACAGGCGGTGAAGGTACATGATGATACCAGAGTAGCGCATCGCACCTATCACAAAGCATTCTAGCGGAAGCCTAGACTACAACTTGAACTCCTCATGAATGCCCAAATATAAAACTCCACATTTTATACGATATAGGAATGTCTTACAAAAAGTACAAAGAGTTGGCCTTATGACCTTACATGGCTGTCACATAGTGGCTTCAACTATGGGCGCGCAGGCCGGCCACAAGAAAAGAAAACATAACAACATACAACACAGATAGCCTTCGAGGGCTAGCTAGCAGCAGCAGGAACATCAACCTTTATGCGTCCCGCTCGGCTCTCCAGCACCTGTACAGAGACAATCCACCAACGGTGGCAAACAAAAGCAATGGTCAGCGTTCAACTGACCAAATTATAACGACCCTACCCCTTTTCTCGGGGCAGCGGTAATCTTCCCTGCAAGCATATCATATCATATCATATCACAGTATGGCAATATATCTCATCAAAATGTGCTTTCACGCACACAAGCCATCACAACCGTTCGCCACCCGGCCCAACGGTCCGTGCACTCAGGGCACATTCTTAGTGTTCTGGCAAATCACATGCCCACCACCATATCAGGGTCATCACCCAACGGTAAATCTCTTGAGCATTTACTCCATGGCGTGCAGCCGGAGTTAGTATTCCTACACCGAGATGGCCCGTAGCCCCCCATTGTGTCATGGCGCCCAGGCCGAAGACTCTTGCTATGCGCTCCAACAGACCGCACCTTTTGGTCTCACGTCGGACAGACATAGCGCAGGTCGGATCCTCCACCCCCCGTTACTCAAATCGCCCTTCCTTCTCCGAGTACAGCGTACTCCTGGCTATATCAAAGGTACGGGTCGGTCTCACCAATCCTGTTCTTAGCACACAGCCTGGGTATTTCTCGATACCCATTTCCTTAGCACAACATCGGGTCTTTCCTGGGCCTCCCAGTACTTCCTATGACTCTCTTCATAGGTGGACACCGCAAAATCACAAATGTCAGGGGTCTTTCCTGGCTACCATGCCCGTACTTCCTGTTACTCGCTTCACAGGTGGACACCCTACGACATCAAGCATCACAAAGGGCCTTTCCTGGTCACACCAGTACTTCCTGTGCCTCATTCACAGGTTGGACCCAAAAACATAACACTGATATTTTCCTGGGCTACCACTCCAGTACTTCCTGCTACTCCTTTTCGCAGGCATAACCCGTTTACGCCTTAAACTACACGTTTATCACGGAGTCTTCTCCGGTTCGTATGCAATACCACCAATCCAGACTAACCTGTCTAGATGGGCTTCACACAACATGCCTATTCCGTACTCCATTTCCGGATCTATATGCCAACAAAGGGGATTTCATGAATCACCCAAAAGACTCCCAAAACAGCCACCTCTTGGTGGGGGAATCACAAATATATGCCAAAAGGAAGCCTTCACATGGCTAGGAAGAAAATTCGTTACCTTTGACGACCGCTTCGGTGCCATGACCTCAAAGCTAGCTTGCACGAATCACAAGAGCCTTTCCTCCGCAACGCCGGCTTCAGATCTCTCGTCGGTAAACTACATCACCACCAGCAGCAGCCCTTCCTCTTCTTCCTCCTTCTTCCTCTCCCTTTCTCTCTTAAGATGAAGGCTAAGGAAAATGAGAATAAGGTCTCAGTTTTCGGCCTTTAGGAAAAAGAGGAAAGAAGCTCAGCCCTTGGATCCAGGCTGAAGGAATGGACGGCCACAAAAATGCCAGAAAAGCTGAATTTGACCTGACACGGCCTGTGACACACCCGTGTCCCAGGCCGTGTGCCTCAAGCGGTGGTCAACCAACTGATCCAAAATAGTGACACGCCCTGGGACACGCCCGTGTCATGGGCCATGTCACCCAACACGCCTCCAGACATGCCCGTGTCTGTGGCCGTGTGCCTCGGCGAAATAATCCCAAACCAACCCGAGACTTCACACGGCCTGTGACACGCCCGTGTCCAAGGCCGTGTGCCCATACACGGCACTCATACACGGCCTAGCGCAAAATTCGTCGCGCTGAGTTCGTCGACCTGATTTGACATGCCCTGTGACACGCCCGTGTCACAGGCCGTGTTCAACTTCTCGACACTCGACACCCACATCTCGACACTCGACGATCATCGAGCAAAAGTCGTCGAGCACATGACACGGCCGGGGACACGCCCGTGTCCTGGGCCGTGTGCCTTCTCTCGACACACCGTCGAACGAAAAACGTCGACACTCAAGCCGATTGTCGACACGGCCTCGACACGCCCTGCGACATGCCCGTGTCGCAGGCCGTGTCTGCTGATCAACGACCGTCGACCACAAAAGTTCGTCGACCTTGCAGCCAAATCGTCGACCCCAGCTTGACACGCCCTGGGAAACACCCGTGTCCCAGGCTGTGTCACCAAAAAAATGCCTGCTGAGAAAATTGGGCTGTTACAATACTCCCCTCCTACAAGAAATTTCATCCTCGAAATTCAGACACAGGAAGGCAAAACGGAACCATCAAGAAAAATGTTATAACATTCCACTTTTTATGTTACAACACACTACTCTCCACAGATTACAAAAACAGCTCGGGGAACTCTTCTCGCATGGTTTGCTCTCGCTCACATGTCAGTTCTTCACGGCCGCAGTTGTCCCATCGGACTTTCACCATGCCGACCGTCTTGTTCCGCAACTGTTTCTCGGCTCGATCTTCGATCTGAATGGGTCTAACTCTTGTTGTTAGCCCATACTCCACCGGCACACGATCATCCGCGATCACTTGAGCTGGATCTTTCACGGCCTTCCGAAGCACCGAGATGTGAAATACATCATGTAATCCACCCAAGTCTGCCGACAGAGCTAACCGATAAGCCACTTCGCCAACTCACTCAACCACTTCAAAAGGACCCAAATATCTTGGACTCAACTTTTTCAATCGTCGAATCCAGGAGACACCTTTGAATGGATTGATCTTCAAGTAGACCCAATCGCCAACCGCAAATTCCACATTCCGGTGCTTGGCGTTGTAGTACTTCGCTTGTCGATCTTGAGCAATAAGTAGCCTCTCTCGAATAGTCCGTATGGTTGAGTTTGCTTCATCAACCTCATTTGGTTTAAACACCCGAGCTTCACCCGCTTCTACCCAAGCCAAGGGAGTACGACACTTCCTTCCATATAGCGCTTCATATGGTGCCATCCCAATGCTCGCCTGGTAGCTGTTATTATATGCAAACTCGACCATATAGAGATGATCTTCCCATCTCTTTCCGAAGTCAAGGGCGCACATTCGGAGCATGTCCTTCATTGTTCTGTTGGTACGTTCAGTTTGGCCATCCGTTTGGGGATGAAAGGCCGTACTGAAAGTCAATTTCGTGCCCAACAGTCGGTGAACTAGCCTCCAATCATTTGACGTGAAGCGCCCATCTCGATCACTTACGATGCTCCGCGGAACACCGTGAAGCTGCACAATCTGGTCAACATATAACTTTTCCAAACTTTCAACTGAATCATCCCTCCTGTTCAGGAGAAAATGTGACACTTTCGTTAGCCGGTCGACAATCACCCAAATAGAATCATTTCCTCGCTGCGATCTCGGCAACCCGTGCACAAAATCCATGGAAATATCATCAAATTTCCACTCTGGGATCGGCAGTGACTTCAAATAACCGCCCGGCTTTTGGCATTCCGCCTTCACCATCGCACATGTTTGGCATTTGGAGACATAAAGGGCTATATCTTTCTTGAGCCCAGGCCACCAGAATAGCTTCTTCATATCATTGAACATCTTCGTGCTCCCGGGGTGAATGGAATACTTTGTATAATGCGCTTCATACATCAGTTCTTCCCTCAATTTCCCCACATTTGGGACGCACAAACGGCCCTCTTTCCGCAAAAGACCGTCATTCCAAGAAAATTTGCCTTCTGGCCCTTCATTCATATAGCGTAAGAGATCTTCATTCAACTTCGTTGCCCGTCGAACTCGGTCTGCAAGGTCACATTGCACCTCAGTCCAGTTTAAACATGCAGTGGCAGTGGAATTCTTGTCAACACAATAAATTTCCAACGCCTCCAGCTCCTGGATAAGCCGTTCATCATGCCTTTGTAACCAATTTGCTCTAGCCGGAACCCTCCGACTCAACGCATCCGTGACAACATTCCCCTTCCCGGGCATATAGTGAATCTCGAAAGTGTAGTCCCCAAGGAACTCCAACCACCTTCGTTGTCGCATGTTCAAGTCTTTCTGCTCCAAAATATACTTTAGGCTCTTATGATCTGTATAGATCTCCACCTTCACTCCATAAAGGTAGTGTCGCCACAACTTGAGTGCAAAAATCACCGCCGCTAGTTCCAAATCATGGACGAGATAGTTTCACTCGTGCACCTTCAGCTGGCGTGAGCCATAAGCAATAACCTTTCCATTCTATAGAAGAACGCAGCCTAAGCCGCTCCCTGAGGCATCACTATAAATCACAAATCCATCGGTCCCATGCGGCGAAGACAACACCAGCGCCGTGGTCAACCGAATCTTCAGCTCTTCAAAAGCTCGTGCGCACTCTGGCGTCCAAACGAACTTCTGATCTTTTCGCGTCAATGTGGTTAGCGGCAAAGCGATCCGCGAGAAGTTTTCCACAAATCTTCTATAGTAGCCCGCAAGTCCAAGAAAACTCCTGACCTCGGCCACGGAAGACAAGATTGGCCACTCCTGTATGGACCTTATCTTCGCTGGATCCACTACAATGCCCGCTCCACTCACCACATGGCCCAAAAATGCCACCGACGATAGCCAAAACTCGCACTTCGAGAACTTGACATAGAGCTGATGTTGCCTAAACGTGTTCAACACCTACCACAAGTGAGTCTCATGCTCAGCTTTCGACTTCGAGTACACTAGGATGTCATCAATGAACACAATCACAAACAGATCCAGGTACTCGCGAAAAATACGGTGCATCAAATCCATAAACACCGAGGGCGCATTGCACAGTCCAAATGGCATGACTGTGAACTCATAGTGCCCATAACGCGTTCCAAATGCAGTTTTGGGAATGTCACCTTCCCGAATTCTTAACTGGTAATAACCAGACTTTAGGTCCAACTTCGAATAGACGGTCGAGCCCACTAGCTGATCGAATAACTCATCAATCCGGGGTATCAGATACTTATTCTTCTCGGTCAGCTTATTCAGTTCACAGTAATCGATACACAACCGCAACCCACCATCTTTCTTCTTTACAAAAAGCACAGGCGCGCTCCAAGGTGACATGCTTGGGCGTATATACCCTTGCTCCAACATTTCTTGTAGTTGAACCTTCAACTCCGCAATCTCTTTTGGCGCGACGCGATATGGTGAGCAGGCCATAGGTTTTGCACCTGACACCAACTCGATTGTGAAGTCAATCTCCCGCTGGGGTGGTAACCCAGGAAGATCCGTGGGAAATACATCTGTAAATTCCGCCACAATCGGAACCTCGCACACACTGGCCTTCGGCTCAACAGCCTGAATTAGTTCAAAGTAACACTCCGCACCCTTCCGAACAGCCTTGACTACCTGGAGTGCAGACATCAATGTCCCGCCTACTCCTCGCATACCCGCGAACTTTGTCTCTTGTTCGGTATTCTGGCCCAATGTGATCTCTTTGGACTGGCAATCAATCATGACTCTGACGCTATTTGTCTTTACACGACTAGGTATCCCAAGTCGCGCTATAAACTCGCTAGACAGAAAAGAATGCGATGCACCCGTATCAAACAGTGCTCGCGCCAGTGAGTCCCGAATCATCACAAAGCCTGTGACAAATATGTCACACACAAACCGCAAACATCGATAGACTAAGCAAAGCATACAAGCAATAGTATATGCAAAACTAAACTCATACATGTGACAACGTCACTCTGCTTGATGGCCTCTTGCAGGCCAAGATTGTAGACCCGGGGTTACGCTTGCGAGGCAGAGGAATCCACCACCGCCTTTCCTTTTTCCGCATAAGATGCTCCCGCCTTCTTTTCACTTTTTGGAGGCATCCGACAATCTCGCGCAATATGCCCCATCCGGCCACAATTGAAGCAGATACGAGTATCTGGCTTGGAGGTAGCCCCCGATGTTGCTCCCGTTTCCACTGATGAAGGAGCTTGTCCACTTGTCTTGGACTTCTTGCCCCATCTCTTTTTATAAAATGGTTTCCCAGATCGGGGCGCCTTCCACTCCGGTTGCGTCACAGCCAACGCTCTCTTCCCCTGCACCCTCTTCATATCCTTCTCCAGTGCGCTCGCAGTGTCAACCAACGCCTGGAAGCCTTGGTTCACCGAACTTGACACAAGGAACCTCAGCTCGTCCCTCAGTCCTTCATAGAACCGATTGGTCTTCCTCTGCTCATCCACAAATATAGAACCCGCATACTGCCCCAAGCGAGTAAATTCATGCAGGTACGCGTCAACACTGCCATCACCTTGAGTCAGCCTTTGGAATTCATTTTCTATGGCTATCCGCTGAGCCGCAGGAAGGTGCTTTGCTAGGAAAAGCCGGGAGAATTCTTCCATGGATACTTGGGTTAAAGGACGACCCGCCAAGTGATGCAACTCCATATCATCCCACCACAACCGAGCTTCTCCTTCAAGCAAGAAGGTAACTAAAGTAACTTTCTGATGCTCAGCCGTTCCAATCGCCGTCATCACTCGCTTGACGCGCGAGAGCCAATCCTCAGCCTGCGTCGGAGTTCCTGCTCCCGAGAATGTAGGCGGATGGAAACTCATAAACCGCGTTAGCTGCTTCTCAGCCGCTCGAGGAGCCACATCCACTACAGGTTCAGGCCTTGCTGCCACCTGTTCTGGCCTCACAGCTGCTTGGTCCTGCCTAATTGGCTGGCCTTGGATCATGGTAAATAAAGCCTCCGCAACTAAACGGACATGTTCTGCAAATGGTGGAGGTGTAGCCACCTCGGCTGGTGCCGTACTTTCATCAGAACGCTGGGGCTCAGACGGCCCAGCTCCACTTCGTGTCACCTAAAGGTGGACAAGACACACACATTAGCGGTCGTACCCAAGCAAACAACACAAAATAAGAACACACAGGTTCCTCAAACACACAAATTTGCATTCCTATCATGGACATTCAGGAGTTCATTCGTAGACTTTGGTTTGCACAAACACGTGCTCGCCACCCCACAAAAGAAGTCGACCACGACTTCGAGAGGGAAAGACCAGAATAACCGATACCAAAAATGTAACAACCCCATCCGTTCATATGATATATTCTAGAAGGTCCGGCCGGGGCCCCACAGTATATATCACAAAACAGGCGGTGACGGTACAGGATGATACCAGAGTAGCGCATCGCACCTATCACAAAGCATTCTAGCGAAAGCCTAGACTACAACTTGAACTCCTCATGAATGCCCAAATATAAAACTCCACATTTTATACAATATAGAAATGTATTACAACAAGTACAAAGAGTTGACCTTATGGCCTTACATGGCTGTCACACAGTGGCTTCAACTATGGGCGCGCAGGCCGGCCACAAGAAAAGAAAACATAACAACATACAACACAGATAGCCTTCGAGGGCTAGCTAGCAGCAGCAGCGGCAACATGAACATAAACGTTTATGCGTCCCGCTCGGCTCTCCAGCACTAGTACAGAGACAATCCACCAACGGTGGCAAACAAAAGCAACGGTCAGCGTTCAGCTGACCAAATTATAATGACCCTACCCCTTTTCTCGGGGCAGCGGTAATCTTCACTGCAGGCATATCATATCATATCACAGTATGGCAATATATCCCATCAAAATGTGCTTTCATGCACACAAGCCATCACAACCGTTCGCCACCCGACCCAACGGTCCGTGCACTCAGGGCACATTCTTGGTGTTCTGGCAAATCACATGCCCACCACCGTATCAGGGTCATCACCCAACGGTAAATCTCTTGAGCATTTAGTCCATGGCGTGCAGCCGGAGTTAGTCTTCCTACACCTGGATGGCCCGTAGCCCCCCATTGTGTCATGGCGCGCAGGCCGAAGACTCTTGCTATGCGCTCCAACAGACCGCACCTTTTGGTCTCACGTCGGACAGACATAGCGCAGGTCGGATCCTCCACCCCCCGTTGCTCAAATCGCCTTGCCTTCTCCGAGTACAGCGTACTCCTGGCTATATCAAAGGCGCGGGTCGGTCTCACCAATCCTATTCTTGGCACACAGCCTGGTTATTTCTCGATACCCATTTCCTTAGCACCACAGCGGGTCTTTCCTGGGCCTCCCAGTACTTCCTGTGACTCTCTTCACAGGTGGACACCGCAAAATCACAAATGTCAGGGGTCTTTCCTGGCTACCATGCCAGTACTTCCTGTTACTCGCTTCACAGGTGGACACCCTACGACATCAAGCATCACAAAGGGCCTTTCCTGGTCACACCAGTACTTCCTGTGCCTCATTCACAGGTTGGACCCAAAAACATAACACGGATATTTTCCTGGGCTACCTCTCCAGTACTTCCTGCTACTCCTTTTCGCAGGCATAACCCGTTTACGCCTTAAACTACACGTTTATCATGGAGTATTCTCCGGTTCGTATGCAACATCACCAATCTAGACCAACCTATCCAGATGGGCTTCACACAGCATGCCTATTCCGTACTCCATTTCCGGATCTATATGCCAACAAAGGGGATTTCATGAATCACCCAAAAGACTCCCAAAACAGCCACCTCTTGGTGGGGGAATCACAAATATATGCCAAAAGGAAGCCTTCACATGGCTAGGAAGAAAAGTCGTTACCCTTGATGACCGCTTCGGTGCCATGACCTCAAAGCTAGCTTGTACGAATCACAAGAGCTTTTCCTCCGCAACGCCGGCTTCGGATCTCTCGTCGGTAAACTACAGCACCACCAGCAGCAGCTCTTCCTCTTCTTCCTCCTTCTTCCTGTCCCTTTCTCTCTTAAGATGAAGGCTAAGGAAAATGAGAATAAGGTCTCAGTTTTCGGCCTTTAGGAAAAAGAGGAAAGAAGCTCAGCCCTTGGATCCAGGCTGAAGGAATGGACGGGCACAAAAATGCCAGAAAAGCTGAATTTGACCTGACACGGCCTGTGACACGCCCGTGTCCCAGGCCGTGTGCCTCAAGCGGTGGTCAACCGACTGATCCAAACCAGTGACACGCCCTGGGACACGCCCGTGTCATGGGCCGTGTCACCCAACACGCCTCCAAACATGCCCGTGTCTGTGGCCGCGTGCCTCGGCGAAATAATCCCAAACCAACCTGAGACTTCACACGGCCTGTGACACGCCCGTGTCCCAGGCCGTGTGCCCATACATGGCACTCAGACATGGCCTAGCGCAAAATTCGTCGTGCTGAGTTCGTCGACCTGATTTGACACGCCCTGTGACACGCCCGTGTCACAGGCCGTGTTCAACTTCTCGACACTCGACACCCACATCTCGACACTCGACGATCGTCGACCAAAAGTCGTCGAGCACACGACACGGCCGGGGAAACGCCCGTGTCCTGGGCCGTGTGCCTTCTCTCGACACACCGTCGAACGAAAAACGTCGACACTCAAGCCGATTGTCGACACGGCCTCGACACGCCCTGCGACACTCCCGTGTCGCAGGCCGTGTCTGCTGATCAACGACCGTCGACCCCAAAATTTCGTCGACCTCGCGGCCAAATCGTCGACCCCAGCTTGACACGCCCTGGTACACGCCCGTGTCCCAGGCCGTGTCACCAAAAAAAATGCCTGCTGAGAAAATTGGGATGTTATAATGGGTAAGGGTCTAACACCGATGTTTGTACTAGTAGGGCCACCAGAGGAAGAATTTGAATAACTGGTAAAGTGAGGATCTTAGTGGGGGAATTAACCCTGGTCGGTATCCTAGAGGATTCCTTAACCTTGTGTGTAAGAGTGCAAGTCCAGTAGTAGCAACAATAACGGGGACCGACGGAAGACCGCCGCGCTCCTAATAACACCTTAAGTCTTTAGGGTCGTTCTAAAGTAATACGAGAGTTGGGGTATAAATACTGGGTAGAGACAAATAAAAGTAATTATCCTGGAGAAAGGGAACTTTGGGTGTAATCCCATCGTAGTTCCTAGTGCCCCCAAGAGCCCTTCACCGGGTATACCCTGGGCAGTCCTGGGATTATCCTTAAACCGCTAAGTATAATAACTCGTTGACAAGAGTAGTCTATTAGGTTAGGACATTGTGATTCATTCTCACCCGTGATGGGTTTGAGGGAGTTGGAATAAAGGTGTTGGGTACATTGGAAAATGTGTACCAGATTTGAAGAAGCCTCACCCTACTCAATGATATACATCAAGGTGTATTTGATGTGCTTTGAGTTTATATGTGCAGGTTAAGTAATTGCAGGAAATGCAGAAAAGTTTCTAAGTCCATGTGTCGACACCTAGAGGTGAAGTGTCGACACTTATGAAGGCTTGTGTCGACACCTAAAGAAGCTGTGTCGACACTTGGAGTAATTGTGTCGACACTAGGAAAAGCAGAGTCGACACCAGAAGAAAAGTGTCGACACATACAGGCAGTGTCGACACACTGTGAAGAATTGTCAACATAATCTGTGTCGACACTTAGAGGCAGTGTCGACACCCAGAGAAGCTTTGTCGACATCAAATGTGTCGACACCAGGAGGCTGTGTCGACACTCAACAAGCTTCAACAAAGTTAAAGTACTTGTGTCGACACAAAGGAGATGTGTCGACACTCAGTAAGTTTAAACACTTAAAGGCATGTGTCGACACAAAGGAGATGTGTCGACACTCAACAAGTAATAACAACAAAAGAAGATGTGTCGACACAAAAGAGATGTGTCGACACACAGCAGAATTCAGCTAAGTGTTAAAGAAGAAGTACTTGTGTCGACACACTCAACCAGTGTCGACACATTTAACAGAAGGCTTGTGTCGACACACAGAATCAGTGTCGACATATTCTGAAGAAGCAGTGTCGAGAAGCTGTTACAACAACACAAGGAGTTGTGTCGACGCCATCAAGGCTAGTGTCGACACTTAGTTCACTTGTGTCGACACTTGGTCTATTTGTGTCGACACATAATGAAGATCAGTCTCGACACTTTCAGACAGAGGCAGTATTTTCAAGAAGTGACTGGATGACTTGACAGCTGCCATTTCAGCCGGTCTACTGCAACTGTCAGAGCTGTCAGAAGTTCGTTAGAAACCGGATCAGCCGGTTACCTTGGAGGAAGACTATATAAAGACCTTTCTCCTTCAACAGAAAGGATATAGAACACAATTAGAGATTGATCAATCAATAAAAAGAATTAATCAGAAGATTAAGAAGATCAATACAGATCCAGAGAAAACTGTAAATCAGTATTTTGAAGAAACTTCAGATTTACTTGGAGAGAGAGAACTCCAGTAATTGAAGTCAAGAAAGAGGCTTGTTAATCAAATCTCTTAAGGAGCAGGTTCTGAACCAGACTGCAAAAAAGTAGGATCCAGATTTAATTCTCCATCCCTAAGAAAGGAAGTTGCCCAGATGGTCCTACTTCAAGAAGATCTGAAAACTTTACTGACTTCAGACTCAAGAAGCCTTGAAGAAAGTAAAGACAAAGTTGATCTCAGGAATCATTGCTATCAAGAACTGATCAAGAAGATTGCCCTCTTCATTCTCTCAAACTGAGTGGTGATCTGAAAACTTTTTATTATTTTTTTGTAGGATCCTAAGGGATCTGAGTTGTAAGCCTAAATCTATAAAGGCTGAGGTAGGGCTTTTGAGCCTGAGTGTAGGAGAATCAATTCTCTGAGTGTAGGCCTTGTTGAAGGCTGAGGTAGGGCTGTTTAGCCTGAGTGTAGGTCTTGTTGAAGACTGAGTGGTAGGGCTTTGTGCCTGAGTTGTAGGAGTGTGGACGCTTTGAGTTGTAGGAACCTGGTTTGGGGTTCTGAGCTGTAAGATCTGAGGATCTGAGGAGAAGTGTAGGAGTTAGGCCGAATCTAGTATACTACTAGATAGGCGAAGGGGGAAGTGGATGTACCCAGACCTTGGGGAACCACTATAAACACTGTGTGCACTCTATGTATGTTTGTTTCTGTGGTTGCTGTGTTGTGATAGTTGTAGAATTGCATTTGCTGCTTAAAGTACAAAACAGTTTGTCTGCCTTTAAAGTAAAAAGGAAAAGTACACATATTCACCCCCTCTAGGTGGTTAGACACTATTTCTTTCAAGTGGTATCAGAGGGAGGTTACTCTAAAATGGACTTAACAGTCTAAGTAAGATCCTGTAGGCAGATTCAGAACAAACAAGATTCAAGAAAATGGGTTCTAGTGAGAATCACAAGGAGTTGGGGTCCATGAAATTGCCAATATGTAGAAAGGAAATATTTGGCATATGAAAAGAGAGGGTTAGACTCTTTATGGAAGCTTCTGACCCAAGGATATATATTATAGTTAAAGAAGGCCCATATGTGCCAATGAAGATATCCATTCTGGATGCAAATCAGAAAACTGCCAAGGACTTCTCTGAAATGACTAAAGATGAAATCATTCTGGCCACTATGGACAAGAGAGCCCAGAATATAATTGTTAGTGCCATTGATGATGCAACATTTCAGAACTTAATTCATTGTAAAACCTCTAAAGAAATGTGGGACACATTAATAGTCTATATGGAGGGCTCAAAGGAAGTATGGCAAGATAGGAAGTCCTTGTTAAATCAGGAATATGAAAGCTTCAGACAAGAAAAGTCTGATAGCATTACTGAATGTTACAAGAAGTTCTATAGGATAGTCAATGAATTGATGTCCTATGGAAGAGAATTCAGCAACTATGAGCTGAACGACAAGTTCTTAAGATCCCTGACTAAGGATTGGGACACCAAGATTTGTGCCATTACGGAAGTGGCCAAACTAGCTGACATACCTCCTCCAACTTTGTTTGGAAAACTGCTATCTTATGAGATGCAGTTAATGGCTAGAAAGGAGGAAGATAAGAATACTAGAGTGGAGCACAAGGAAAAGACTGTGGCCTTCAAGACTGAAGCCACTAAGAAGTATAGAAGCAAGTCTCCATCTCCACCTCAATTAATTGCTGAGGCTGTCACAGATTGTAACATCCCATTTCCAACTAGACCCCTAAGAGTGGTTTTGGCCATGACTAGGTCATGACAAAACCCTGGGAAGCCAGAAATGGGCCAAGAGATAGGAGGCCAAGGTAGGGATCACCATGGTCTGCAGATAGTAAGAGATTCTGAACAATAGTTTAGGATGACAATGGGGCTTCACCATGACCCAAGACCCTATCACAACACTCCAAAACATTTTGGGAGACCCATTAGAGCCAAAAGGACCCATTAGGGCCAACCCAAGAGGCCCAGTTGACCAAGGTCAACCCTAGCCCTAAATAGGTCAACCTAGCCCACTTAGGGCCAATAGACCCACTCCTAGTCTAGAGGACCCCACCTATGCCCTCCTAACCCTAAAGTGAGGACAATGGGTCACTAAGGACACATTGGGGTCAGCCCTAGAGGCCAGGTTGACCCAGGTCAACTCAAGCCCTAATCTGGTCAAAGTACCCTACTAAGGGTATGTGACCTCCAAAGTGCAGGGCAACCACATATAACCCTACCTAGACCCTAAGGGAAGTCAATGGGTCACCAAGGATCCATAGGGTGGACCCTAATGGTCATGTTGACCCAAGTCAACTCTAGCTCTAAATGGTCAAAGTGACCTTACCAAGGGTCAAGTGACCTTTAAGGTGCCAAGTCACCCTACCCAACCCTACATAGACCTTAGGGGGGCCAATGAACCACCCAGGACCCAATGGGGTCAACCTAGATGGTCAAATTGGCCAAGTCAACCCTCATTGAGGGTCAAGTCAACTTAGCCCAAAAAGGGCTAACCCAAGCTCAAGCCACTTCTCCCTTAGGCTAAGCCCATTCCCATGATCATCATAATCCAGTGGGCTGCCTTTAGCTTGTGGGTTGACTAGTCAACCAGAGGTGACTAGGAGAGAGAAAAGCTCCTCTCCATGATAATGGAGGAGAGAGAAATGAGGAAGGAGAAGGGGGAAGTAAGAGGCCGGCCAAGGGAGACTAACAGCCACCCTTTATGGCTGCAATCAACTCCTCTAGGAGAGAGGAGTTGATTCCAGCCGTTTCCCGGCCACCAAGGGGTGGGTTCAGCCCCCTCCACACAACCCGAGCCACTCCATTAATGGAGATAATGGCCATTGAAGAACCAGCCTCTCCCCTCCCCCAATTGCCTTTTAAACACCATCAGGGAGCCGAGGGGATCATTTTGGAGCACTTACCTGGAGGAGACGAGCCCTTCCACCGTGCAGTTGCAGAAGCCGAGCGCCGCCGCCGTCGCCAATGCATCCCGCCGCTCCTCTCGCATCCAGCCTCCAGGAAGGTCCTCCTCCTCTCCTTAACTCGCGGGTAGATCCTAGGAATCCTTAGGCTAGAGTTTCGGGCTCAATTGAGCCGATCGAATCCAGGATTTCTCCTGGTTTCGGCAAGGAAAAGTCTTGCTCAATCCGCCGGAAAACACCTCTCCGGCGGCGGAGCCGCCGCCTGACGACAGCCACCACCTCAACGGAGGTGTTGGTGGCGGTGGCCGGCCGGGGAAGGGGCTGGATCGCCGGCGGCAGAGCTTGGAAATCGCTCCAGGCAGAACCAATCCCAGCCGTTGGCTCAGTGGGGATGATGACCAGATGCCGTCGATCTGCGCCAAGATTCGTGCGGCATCAGATCAGATACTATAGGGTTAAATAAAATTTATTTCATTTTTGTCACACTGGATGTATTTAATGTAATTAATGTTTAAAAATACCTAGGGACCCTGGATGGAAATTTGCCCAACATGAACATTGTAGCTTAGGGTGTCTAGTTTGCAGCAAAAATTGTTGGGACCCTTTTGGGTCACTGGTTGGACCAGGGCACCCATTTTGGTGGGACATGTCTTTAATGCTAGGCAGTCACTAAAATGAGTGCCCACTCTTCACCCCAAGCCCAAATGGGCTGAAATTTTGGCAGAGGGTCTATCCTAGGCATACCTAGGGCCTGCCCAAAAATGGGAATTTTTGGAGAAAATATTTCTATAGTTTTGGTAAAAATTTAATAATCATTAGATAAATTAAATAGGTGCCCTAAACACACCCAAACCCTCCCAAATTTTGGTGAGTGGTCCCTGGGCTCCAATTAGGTACCTGTATAAAATTTCAGTTGGTTTGGGTGAGTGTTGAATAAGGTTTTGACCCAACCCTAGTTCTACCCTATGAAGGGCATTTTGGTCAAAAGTGGCACTTTTGGTTTTAAGTGACCAAATCACCTCAACAGAGGCTGAAACTTTGGCCACTGATATGATTTAACTTTTTACACTCACTCATGAAGTTTGGAGTGGATTGGGCTAGGGTAGCCCTAGAAGTGTAGGGTAGGCCCTTTAGGGTAATTCTCTAGGGTTTGAAGAAATTGGGGTCAAAAACCTTGGATGGGCTTGAAACTTGGGAATGATGACCATAGGGTCACTATGGTCCTATGGTTAAAATTTTAGGGCATTTGGAAGATTAAAGACCCCTTAAATCCATAACCCTAGTTTAGGGCACTAGCTTTGAAACCATAAGAACTAATACCAAAACTATCTGAAAAGGGCTGAGATTTTGAATGGGTAGTTGCTTAGGGCATACATGTCTCTGGAAATTTTATAATAAATTTTGGATGAATATTTTTGGTACTTTATTCACAGAGTTATATTTTATAATTTCCACTTAAGAGTTTTTGCAGAGCACTATACTTGCTTAAACTTGATAAAACTTAGCCAAGGGGCTTATAATCATGTTACCCATCTCTGTAAATTTTTATGGAATTTTTGAAGAATGATATTTAGTTATTGCTTCTTTAATTATTTAATTCCATGGAACCTTGGAAAATTTAATAATGACTTTTAGATTGTCTGAAAAATTCTAATTTCTTCATCATGATGTTTTTAGTTCCCTATGAAGCCCTAGTAATTTTTACATAATTATTGGAGACATATATGTGGCACTTCCTTCATTATTTTTGATTTTTGGAAGTATTTTAATAAATCCTTTAGAGGTCAAGAATTATGTGGAAAATTATGAAAATTAGCATCCAATGATATTTCTCTGTTATTTAGTGAATACAAATTTTAGGAGGCCATTACCTGAGAAAATCTTATGGTTCATGTTCAAATTGACTATGGCCTAGTTTTTGAGGAAAATTCAATAAATAGTAGATTAATTGAGAAAAATATGATTTTCTGAATTTAGTCTATATTTATCATAATAGACCTCTGATAATTATCATGAGGGTACTGGATGAGTATTTCATGTACTTCCCCTTTTACGGGTCACGTAGCTTAAGTGGTCTGCATATAGCAAAACTGCAGGATTTCATTTGGATTGAATTAGGGCACGTATGATGGGTCTTGATGGTTTGCTGTAAGGACAAGTGGAAAGGGCTGCATCTTTGGAAGATGAGTGAGTAGGGTGTGGATTTGTCTAGGGTTTAAAGGCGTTCGGGCCCGACGAAAGATCGTCCTACCCAAGGAGAGTTGGAGTCAAATCACCCTAGGATTAGCGTATCGAAACATGAGAAAATAATGGGTAAGGGGATCAACCAATAATAAAATAAGTACCTTGCGAAAGGGAACACTGGGCGTAATCCCAACACAGTTCCTAGTGCCCCTTGAGAGCCCTTCACAGGGAATACCGGGGGCAGTCCTGGGTTAACGTAAACTGTTTAACAAGCTGAAAAGAGTAACTTAGTAATTAGGGTTGCACATTTAATAGGCACTGTTAGCACCAAAAGTCAGCTGGGAGCTTCGGCTCGGATGGTTAAAAGACGGACTCTTGGTCCGGGGAGCTTCGGCTCGGGTTTTGTTTACGCTAAATCTGCATGTGCATAAAAGGAAAATAAATTAAGGTGGTGGGTTTTCGGTATTGGAGGGTCGATGCACCGACGCCAATACGTTGACTCGGCAAGTGTGGTTAGCACTTCGCCAACAGAAGTCCGGTGCGCCAGCCGGCAAGAGTACGCAGGAGTCCGCTTCGTGCACCAAGCGTTGAGGCGTACGATAGGTCTGACCGGTAGTGCCTTACTGGTTTAGAGGTGGGCGAGGCCCAACCCACCGCTTCCGTCTGCCACTACGGAGGTATCCTGAGAGGTTACGGCTCCAGAAAGGGGGAACTAAAGGTCTGTGTGCACAGAGTCGGGTGTGTGCGTTGCACTTGCATGTCCATCATACCCACTTGCATGTCATAGCATAATCGATTCATTTAACCCCTGACACCTGATGTATAAGTGGAATGGGACGCTTATACATTAGGACCTGCAAAACGACCCTTAGTCTATAAGCTTGTGTGGGCAAGTTTATAAATTAAGGTTAATTTTGATATATTTAGTTACTGCTGTTTGACCACCGTCACCCCAACGTATAAATCGGTATGGACTTTTTATACGATGGGAGCCTTGCAAAAGACCCCTTGGCTTATGTGTTTTTCCACATAAGTGAAGGTTACATTTCAGCTTACATTTTATTGTCTTTATATGCTATAGAACTTGCTAGAATAGGACCGCTGCCATCTGCTTTGATATTCTCCACCTTCAAGTCCTCCCCTTTCTTCCTCTCCACTCGGTGCCTAGGAGCCGTGGGGGAAGGGGTGGGGGATGATAGGACTTAGTCTTTTAGACTAACGGTTTTCGAACCGCATCATTTAGGGGATCATGGAGACCAGCATGGAGGAGCAGCCCCAGAGACCGGTGCGCTTGGAGATGGGGCAGTCTAGCTCCGGAGTTCATACAGCCGGGACTATGAGTCTCGACCCTGAGTAGTTTTTCAGCTTTTGCTTCCGCATGAGTGACTTTGTAGTGAGGATATGTTGTACCGGGCATAAGCCCGTATTTTGCTACTCTGATGTTATCTTCTGTGGACACTCCCTTCGTGGAGTTATATTTATATATGTCATGTGATTCTCTGTGGACAGACAGTTTTCATTTTACTTCATTACGCTACTTTTATGTGATCGAATTGGCTGGCAGAATCGGCGCTTTGTGGTGATGACCCTTCAGGGCGTGAAGGAGTCACCGCAAAACGGCGGATCTGGGCCTAAGACCCCGTGGTCAAAAAGAAAAAAAAAGGGGGTCTTACAAGTGGTATCAGAGCAAACCTCGATCGAAAAGTAGCCGTCCACAACCCTGGGTCACCCCCGCGCGGGTTTAGTTTGGGGACAAACTAAGCAGCGGAAGCGGTGGTGTGCCCATATGGGGGGAATCACATATAAATTGTCCACTATCATTAGGCATTGAGTCGATTACCTACTGATGTAGTTCATTTTGCAGCCCTCAGCTCAGCCCACCCCACAAGGTGGAGCTCAGCAGATTCCAGACATTGCACCACTCCCATGGTCCCCACACCTTTCCTCCAGTCAGACATGGGGCAGACCCTTACAGCCATCCTTGAGGCCTTCCGGGCTCAGCAAGCCCCAGCCCAGCAGCCAAACCCAGGGGCCAACTGGATGAGCACCTTCCGAGGACTCTCTCCCCCATCTTACTTGGGGACGGAGTCGGCAGTACGGACAGAGGAGTGGCTGGATGTGATGTACGAGATGTTGACGGGGATACGATGCCCCTGGGAGGAGAGGGTGGCCCTAGTGGTATCTTGCTTGGAGTCACATGCCAAGCGGTGGTGGAAGACGCTGTTGGACACGACTTTTGCGGATAGAGAGATTGCAGAAATCACATGGGAAGAATTCAGGGCCACGCTGCTGGAGCACTTTGTTCCTCAGTCGGCCAGGGACGAGTTGGAGGAGCGTTTCTTGCAGCTGAGGCAGGGCACCAGGACAGTGGTGGAGTACCACCGAGAGTTCGATCATTTGGCCCGATATGCGGGCTCTTATCAGCTGGATGAAGCGGGGTACGTCAAGAGGTTTTATAAGGGCCTAAAAGAGGAGTTGAGAGAGGCTTTGCTTTTTGTCTCTGACGGGCCCATCTCCCGGATTTTAGAGATGGCGAAGAGGATTGAGGCCGACTGGCACACCACTCGGGGCCGGAAACGGCAAACGGAGGACCAGGGCCGGAGGGCCCGAAATGATCAGCGGCGAGGCATCGTACCAGATGGAAGAAGGGCAGAGGAGCAGCCTCGTCAGGAGTTGAGGCAGGAGCCAAGAGAGCAGGTGGTCTTGGCCCCTCAACCTCTCCGGATCCAGGAGGAGGATATCCCGAAAACGGCCTTTAGTAGCCGGTATGGATTGTATGAGTTCATCGTGATGCCCTTCGGGCCCACGAATGCTCCGTCAGCATTTATGAGCCTCATGAACCGGGTCTTCGAGGCTTACTTGGATGTGTTTGTCATAGTGTTCATAGACGACATCCTTATCTATTCTAAGACGGAGGAGGAGCATACACGACATCTAGCATTGACCCTGGAGAGACTGCGGGAGCATCACCTTTATGCGAAATTCAGTAAGTGTCAGTTCTGGCTGAAGGAGGTGGCGTTCTTAGGTCACATTATCAGCGGAGCCGGGCTGGCAGTGGACCCGGCAAAGATTCGAGCTATTTCAGAGTGGCCGCAGCTGAAAACAGCCACTGACGTACGGAGTTTTCTAGGACTTGCCGGTTATTACCGGAAGTTCGTAGAGGGATTCTCTCGAATCGCCCTCCCGCTCACATCCTTGACAAAGAAGGAGGCACCGTTCGTGTGGACCCCGCAGTGCCAGACAGCTTTCCAGGAGCTGAAGGATCGGCTGACCTCGGCTCCCATTCTTACTCTTCCCTCGGGGAGGGAGGGATTCCAGGTCTACACCGACGCATCATATCAGGGGATGGGAGCGGTACTGATGCAGAACGGACACGTCATAGCTTATGCCTCCCGCCAGCTGAAGACCCATGAGAAGAACTACCCAGTACATGACCTTGAGATGGGGGCAGTTGTATTCGCACTGAAGATATGGCGGCACTACCTTTATGGAGTCCACTGTGACATATATTCCGACCATAAGAACCTTAAGTACGTGGACACGCAGAAGGAACTGAACATCAGGCAAAGGCGGTGGGTGGAGTTTCTATCTGACTATCAGTATGAGATGCACTATCACCCGGGGAAGGCAAACGTGGTGGCAGATGCACTGAGTCGGAGAGCCGCCACAACAGGAGCAGAGCCTCAGTTGATGTCTATGGAGCTGCTGCAGAGACTAGAGGACATGCACATTACTCTGGTATCGTCTGATGATCCTGAGCTCTATGAGGAGTACTTGGCCGCGATAGGCGTTACCGATGACATCAGAGACCGGGTCAGAGAGGGACAGAGGCAGGATGCCAAGTTGGAACCCATCTTCCAAGCTCTGAAGGCGGGCACTGCAGGAGATTACACACTGAGGGACGATCTGGTGTGCTTCAGAGGACGGGTGTATATACCGGAGGGAGGCCAGATCCGGGAGGATATTATGATGGAGGCGCACTGCAGCCGGTGTTCTGTACACCCGGGGATCACAAAGATGACGACTGATTTGAAGAGGACGATGTACTGGCCGGGCATGAAGAAGGATGTCTCACACTTCGTGACCCATTGTGAGGCATGTCAGCTAGTGAAGGCGGAGTGCAGGAACCCCGCAGGATTATTGCAGCCACTCCCGGTGCCGGAGTGGAAGTTTGATGACATAGCCATGGACTTCATACATGGGCTTCCCCGGTCTCGGACAGGGAATGACTCGATCTGGGTAATCGTCGATCGGTTGACCAAGGTGGCTCGATTTATACCGATCAGGAAGGATGATTCAGTAGGAGTACTGGTGCGGAAGTTTGTGGAGCAGTTCATTCGTTATCATGGAGTGCCCAGGACGATAGTGTCGGATCGGGATGGCAGGTTCACCTCCAGGGAGTGGAGGTCCGTGCAAGCTTACTTAGGCACGCGATTGACTTTCAGCACTACATTCCACCCCCAGACAGACGAGCAGACAGAATGCACCAACCGGACGCTGGAGGACCTTTTGAGGCTATGCATCTTAGATCGCGGGGAACCGTGGGAGAAACTCTTACCCCTTGTCGAGTTCTCCTATAACAACAGCCACCAGTCCAGCATCAGGATGGCGCCTTACGAAGCCTTGTACGGGAGGAGATGCCGGACCCCGCTCTCATGGGTGCAGAACGAAGATCCGAAGGTATTGGGGTCAGAGTTCGTTGAAGACACCGAGGCACAAGTGAGGCTGATCAGAGACAGGATGCTCGAGGCGCAGAGTAGACAGGCCAAGTACTATGACGCCCGACATCGGCAGGTGGAGTTCCAGGTGGGGGACCGGGTGTTTCTGAAAATCCGGCCCATGCATGGAGTTTCACGGGTGCGTGGTCGGAGGAAGAAGCTCAGCCCTAGGTACATGGGCCCTTACAGGATCCTGGAGCGGATCGGACCCCTAGCCTACCGGCTGGAGTTACCACCAGAGCTAGAAGCGCTGCACGACGTCTTCCACATTTCTTCTTTGAGGAGGGCTCTACTACGCCCGGAGCAGCAGATTCTGACCACCGAAGGGCCGGTAGCTTCAGACCGGTCTGTTCATTTGGAGCCTGTGAGGATCGACGACCGAGGAGTGCGGGTCTTACGACGCAAGAGGGTCCCTCTAGTCAAGGTCCTGTGGAGGAACCACGGCCAGGAGGAGCATACCTGGGAGCCACAGGACCTGATGCGACAAAGATACCCCGAGCTATTCAGTCAGGTATACCTCTCAGACCCCTCAAGATGTTAATTTATTTTTCTGCTTTAAGTATACTAAGGGCTGCTCTAGGTAGATAGGGGCTTATCTTTGTTTATTGGGGCTTAACTTTGTTTATTGGATTTTGGTTCGCCGTTTGGGCGAAAGGGGTCTTAGATCTAAGTTTTCCCTTAAATCAAATTTAACAAACAAGACGTCATAATGGGATGTTACAAGACTCTTTCCTTCGGTAATAAGACCCGTAGGTCCAACCTTGATTTCGGGGACGAAATCTTTGTTTTGTTTATTGGGATTTGTAACATCCCATTTCCAACTAGACCCCTAAGAGTGGTTTTGGCCATGACTAGGTCATGACAAAACCCTGGGAAGCCAGAAATGGGCCAAGAGATAGGAGGCCAAGGTAGGGATCACCATGGTCTGCAGATAGTAGAATTCTGAACAATAGTTTAGGATGACAATGGGGCTTCACCATGACCCCAAGACCCTATCACAACACTCCCAAACATTTTGGGAGACCCATTAGAGCCAAAAGGACCCATTAGGGCCAACCCAAGAGGCCCAGTTGACCAAGGTCAACCCTAGCCCTAAATAGGTCAACCTAGCCCACTTAGGGCCAATAGACCCACTCCTAGTCTAGAGGACCCCACCTATGCCCTCCTAACCCTAAAGTGAGGACAATGGGTCACTAAGGACACATTGGGGTCAGCCCTAGAGGCCAGGTTGACCCAGGTCAACTCAAGCCCTAATCTGGTCAAAGTACCCCTACTAAGGGTATGTGACCTCCAAAGTGCAGGGCAACCCCATATAACCCTACCTAGACCCTAAGGGAAGTCAATGGGTCACCAAGGATCCATAGGGGTGGACCCTAATGGTCATGTTGACCCAAGTCAACTCTAGCTCTAAATGGTCAAAGTGACCTTACCAAGGGTCAAGTGACCTTTAAGGTGCCAAGTCAACCCTACCCAGCCCTACATAGACCTTAGGGGAGGCCAATGAACCACCCAGGACCCAATGGGGTCAACCTAGATGGTCAAATTGGCCAAGTCAACCCTCATTGAGGGTCAAGTCAACTTAGCCCAAAAAGGGCTAACCCAAGCTCAAGCCACTTCTCCCTTAGGCTAAGCCATTCCCATGATCATCATAATCCAGTGGGCTGCCTTTAGCTTGTGGGGTTGACTAGTCAACCAGAGGTGACTAGGAGAGAGAAAAAGCTCCTCTCCATGATAATGGAGGAGAGAGAAATGAGGAAGGAGAAGGGGGAAGTAAGAGGCCGGCCAAGGGAGACTAACAGCCACCCTTTATGGCTGCAATCAACTCCTCTAGGAGAGAGGAGTTGATTCCAGCCGTTTCCCGGCCACCAAGGGGTGGGTTCAGCCCCCCTCCACACAACCCGAGCCACTCCATTAATGGAGATAATGGCCATTGAAGAACCAGCCTCTCCCCTCCCCCAATTGCCTTTTAAACACCATCAGGGAGCCGAGGGGATCATTTTGGAGCACTTACCTGGAGGAGACGAGCCCTTCCACCGTGCAGTTGCAGAAGCCGAGCGCCGCCGCCGTCGCCAATGGCATCCCGCCGCTCCTCTCGCATCCAGGCCGCCAGGAAGGTCCTCCTCCTCTCCTTAACTCGCGGGTAGATCCTAGGAATCCTTAGGCTAGAGTTTCGGGCTCAATTGAGCCCGATCGAATCCAGGATTTCTCCTGGTTTCGGCAAGGAAAAGTCTTGCTCAATCCGCCGGAAAACACCTCTCCGGCGGCGGAGCCGCCGCCTGACGACAGCCACCACCTCAACGGAGGTGTTGGTGGCGGTGGCCGGCCGGGGAAGGGGCTGGATCGCCGGCGGCAGAGCTTGGAAATCGCTCCAGGCAGAACCAATCCCAGCCGTTGGCTCAGTGGGGACGATGACCAGATGCCGTCGATCTGCGCCAAGATTCGTGAGGCATCAGATCAGATACTATAGGGTTAAATAAAATTTATTTCATTTTTGTCACACTGGATGTATTTAATGTAATTAATGTTTAAAAATACCTAGGGACCCTGGATGGAAATTTGCCCAACATGAACATTGTAGCTTAGGGTGTCTAGTTTGCAGCAAAAATTGTTGGGACCCTTTTGGGTCACTGGTTGGACCAGGGCACCCATTTTGGTGGGACATGTCTTTAGGGCTAGGCAGTCACTAAAATGAGTGCCCACTCTTCACCCCAAGCCCAAATGGGCTGAAATTTTGGAAGAGGGTCTATCCTAGGCATACCTAGGGCCTGCCCAAAAATGGGAATTTTTGGAGAAAATATTTCTATAGTTTTGGTAAAAATTTAATAATCATTAGATAAATTAAATAGGTGCCCTAAACACACCCAAACCCTCCCAAATTTTGGTGAGTGGTCCCTGGGCTCCAATTAGGTACCTGTATAAAATTTCAGTTGGTTTGGGTGAGTGTTGAATAGGTTTTGACCCAACCCTAGTTCTACCCTATGAAGGGCATTTTGGTCAAAAGTGGCACTTTTGGTTTTAAGTGACCAAATCACCTCAACAGAGGCTGAAACTTTGGCCACTGATATGATTTAACTTTTTACACTCACTCATGAAGTTTGGAGTGGATTGGGCTAGGGTAGCCCTAGAAGTGTAGGGTAGGCCCTTTAGGGTAATTCTCTAGGGTTTGAAGAAATTGGGGTCAAAAACCTTGGATGGGCTTGAAACTTGGGAATGATGACCATAGGGTCACTATGGTCCTATGGTTAAAATTTTAGGGCATTTGGAAGATTAAAGACCCTTAAATCCATAACCCTAGTTTAGGGCACTAGCTTTGAAACCATAAGAACTAATACCAAAACTATCTGAAAAGGGCTGAGATTTTGAATGGGTAGTTGCTTAGGGCATACATGTCTCTGGAAATTTTATAATAAATTTTGGATGAATATTTTTGGTACTTTATTCACAGAGTTATATTTTATAATTTCCACTTAAGAGTTTTTGCAGAGCACTATACTTGCTTAAACTTGATAAAACTTAGCCAAGGGGCTTATAATCATGTTACCCATCTCTGTAAATTTTTATGGAATTTTTGAAGAATGATATTTAGTTGTTGCTTCTTTAATTATTTAATTCCATGGAACCTTGGAAAATTTAATAATGACTTTTAGATTGTCTGAAAAATTCTAATTTCTTCATCATGATGTTTTTAGTTCCCTATGAAGCCCTAGTAATTTTTACATAATTATTGGAGACATATATGTGGCACTTCCTTCATTATTTTTGATTTTTGGAAGTATTTTAATAAATCCTTTAGAGGTCAAGAATTATCTGGAAAATTATGAAAATTAGCATCCAATGATATTTCTCTGTTATTTAGTGAATACAAATTTTAGGAGGCCATTACCTGAGAAAATCTTATGGTTCATGTTCAAATTGACTATGGCCTAGTTTTTGAGGAAAATTCAATAAATAGTAGATTAATTGAGAAAAATATGATTTTCTGAATTTAGTCTATATTTATCATAATAGACCTCTGATAATTATCATGAGGGTACTGGATGAGTATTTCATGTACTTCCCCTTTTACGGGTCACGTAGCTTAAGTGGTCTGCATATAGCAAAACTGCAGGATTTCATTTGGATTGAATTAGGGCACGTATGATGGGTCTTGATGGTTTGCTGTAAGGACAAGTGGAAAGGGCTGCATCTTTGGAAGATGAGTGAGTAGGGTGTGGATTTGTCTAGGGTTTAAAGGCGTTCGGGCCCGACGAAAGATCGTCCTACCCAAGGAGAGTTGGAGTCAAATCACCCTAGGATTAGCGTATCGAAACATGAGAAAATAATGGGTAAGGGGATCAACCAATAATAAAATAAGTACCTTGCGAAAGGGAACGCTGGGCGTAATCCCAACACAGTTCCTAGTGCCCCTTGAGAGCCCTTCACAGGGAATACCGGGGGCAGTCCTGGGTTAACGTAAACTGTTTAACAAGCTGAAAAGAGTAACTTAGTAATTAGGGTTGCACATTTCACAGGCACTGTTAGCACCAAAAGTCAGCTGGGAGCTTCGGCTCGGATGGTTAAAAGACGGACTCTTGGTCCGGGGAGCTTCGGCTCGGGTTTTGTTTACGCTAAATCTGCATGTGCATAAAAGGAAAATAAATTAAGGTGGTGGGTTTTCGGTATTGGAGGGTCGATGCACCGACGCCAATACGTTGACTCGGCAAGTGTGGTTAGCACTTCGCCAACAGAAGTCCGGTGCGCCAGCCGGCAAGAGTACGCAGGAGTCCGCTTCGTGCACCAAGCGTTGAGGCGTACGATAGGTCTGACCGGTAGTGCCTTACTGGTTTAGAGGTGGGCGAGGCCCAACCCACCGCTTCCGTCTGCCACTACGGAGGTATCCTGGGAGGTTACGGCTCCAGAAAGGGGGAACTAAAGGTCTGTGTGCACAGAGTCGGGTGTGTGCGTTGCACTTGCATGTCCATCATACCCACTTGCATGTCATAGCATAATCGATTCATTTAACCCCTGACACCTGATGTATAAGTGGAATGGGACGCTTATACATTAGGACCTGCAAAACGACCCCTTAGTCTATAAGCTTGTGTGGGCAAGTTTATAAATTAAGGTTAATTTTGATATATTTAGTTACTGCTGTTTGACCACCGTCACCCCAACGTATAAATCGGTATGGGACTTTTTATACGATGGGAGCCTTGCAAAAGACCCCTTGGCTTATGTGTTTTTCCACATAAGTGAAGGTTACATTTCAGCTTACATTTTATTGTCTTTATATGCTATAGAACTTGCTAGAATAGGACCGCTGCCATCTGCTTTGATATTCTCCACCTTCAAGTCCTCCCCTTTCTTCCTCTCCACTCGGTGCCTAGGAGCCGTGGGGGAAGGGGTGGGGGATGATAGGACTTAGTCTTTTAGACTAACGGTTTTCGAACCGCATCATTTAGGGGATCGTGGAGACCAGCATGGAGGAGCAGCCCCAGAGACCGGTGCGCTTGGAGATGGGGCAGTCTAGCTCCGGAGTTCATACAGCCGGGACTGTGAGTCTCGACCCTGAGTAGTTTTTCAGCTTTTGCTTCCGCATGAGTGACTTTGTAGTGAGGATATGTTGTACCGGGCATAAGCCCGTATTTTTGCTACTCTGATGTTATCTTCTGTGGACACTCCCTTCGTGGAGTTATATTTATATATGTCATGTGATTCTCTGTGGACAGACAGTTTTCATTTTACTTCATTATGCTACTTTTATGTGATCGAATTGGCCGGCAGAATCGGCGCTTTGTGGTGATGACCCTTCAGGGCGTGAAGGAGTCACCGCAAAACGGCGGATCTGGGCCTAAGACCCCGTGGTCAAAAAGAAAAAAAAAAGGGGGGTCTTACACAGATAATTCAGATAGCAAGAATTCAGATAGCAGTGAAAGTGATGAAGACTTTGCTACTTTTACTAGGCATTTTCAAAAGTTTCTGAAGAAGAAGCAGTGGAGGTCTAAGCCTTCCACTTCTCAGCCAAAAGATGACTACTATCAGAAAAGGAAGTCATCAAGGAATGACAGAAGCAAGTCCAAGCCAAGCAAAACTACATCTTCAAAGATTGTGTGCTATTGCTGCAATAGACAGGGACATGTAGTGGCTGACTGTCCTGAAAAGAGGAAGGAGTCAGCTGACAAAAAGAAGGCTCAGGCTAAGAGCAAAAAGGAAAAGTCCTTTGTTTCTAGGAAAGACAAGAGTGTGACAGATCAGTCATCTTCAAAAATAGAATCAGAAGCTGAAGCCTACATTGGATTATTTGCTGAAGAGGAAGAAGATGAGTTCATGCAGCTAATGAACTCAATTTATGAGCATGAAGATCATCAGTGCAAGGGACTGATGGCTTTATCTGAAGGAGACAAGATCTAGGATCAGCCTGGACCAAGTAAGGTACAAAGTAGTTCTTCTAGTTCAATTTATAGTACTGAGTCAGAATCAGATACATCTGCATCAAGTGATGTGAGTGGGTCTGAATCTGAAGGAGATATTCATCAGTTAATTGATGAATATAGAGTCTTATTGCAGGCCTTGAAGAAAAGCAAAACCTTGGCCAAAACTCAGGCAAAGGAGATTGCTAGTCTTAAGTTGGCTGCAGTAGATTCAGAGAAATTGTTAGATCAAAAACTGAATGAGATTGCCAGATTGAAAAACATAACTGTTATTCAAATGGGCACAATCAATTTCAAGAATGATCAGATTAGAAATCTTAAGGTTAAACTTCAGAAGGAGAGAGTGATAGTAGCAAGTTTTTCTAAACCTAAATCTGTTTTACCCTTAATAGATGAGTTTGTACCTCAAAAGGGTAAGGCTGGATTAGGGTTTAAAAAACCTGCCTGGACTGCTAGGTCCAAATCTAAGTGTAAAGCCCCAGCACAGAACATAAAGCCTGCTGTAGATACTTTGGCTAGGGTTGTACCTAAACAAAGGTACAACAGATTTGAGTGCTGGTGTTGTGGCAAGATAGGCCACTTTGCCTTAGATTGTTGGCACAATTCAAGTGTCAAAGAGAGTAGCAAACTTCCTGCTAGAAGAGCTACAAGTAGTTTTGTTAAAAGTCAGACTAACCTGCACCAAGGACCCAAGAGTTATTTGGGTTCTAAGGTTAAGTAATCTGTTTTGCAGGTGAGTCCAAGTGGCCATGCCCCTATATGGTACTTGGACAGTGGATGTTCCAGGCACATGACTGGAACTAGGGGGTTGCTGAAGGACTATACACCTATCAAGGATGGCCCTAGAGTTACCTTTGGTGGTTCATAAAAAGGAATCATCAAAGGCTTTGGTAACATTTATAGTAACCAAATTACTATCACTCAAGTGGCCTATGTGAAGGGTTTGAAACATAACCTCATTAGCATAAGTCAGCAGAGTGATTTAGGATATGACATCTCATTTGTCAAGAATGGTTGTCATATCAAAAGGTCAAGTGATCAAAAGATCATTCTGACAGGATATAGGAAGAGGAATGTTTATTGTCTTGACTTTGTATGTGAGAACAATGTTTCTCCTATTTGTCTTGTAGCTGATGAGAGAGTCTCACATTATGTTAAATGGCACAAGAGGCTGGCTCATCTTAACTATAAGATAATTGGCCAACTCTGTAGCAAAGAGTTAGTGAGGAATGGTCCTCAAGTTAAGTGTATAAAGGATGGGATATGCTTAGCTTGTCAAAAAGGCAAGCAGACCAAATCCACCTTTCATAGCCTTGAGAACAAGGATTCTGTGAGGTGTCTATACCTCTTGCATATGGATCTTTTTGGTCCTATGCCAGTTCACAGTCTAGGTAGGAAGGTCTACATATTTGTGGTTGTAGATGACTATTCTAGATATTCCTGAGTGTTCTTCCTAAGACAAAATCTGAAACCCCAAGTATCTTATATAGTTTTGTTAAACAAATTCAGAATGAATTGGACAGTACAGTGGTCAAAATCAGAAGTGACCATGGCACTGAATTTCAGTCTGAAAGTATGACAAAACTGTGTGAAGAATTTGGAATTTTTCAGGAATTTTCCTCACCAAGAACACCTCAGCAAAATGGTATTGCTGAAAGGAAGAATAGAACATTGATAGAGGCTAGTAGAACCCTATTGAGTGACACTTCTCTCCCAGAATATTTCTGGGCTGAGGCAGTAAATACTGCTTGTCATGTGATCAATAGGGCTACTATCACCAAGAGCCACAAGAAGACCCCCCTATGAGATTGTGAAGGGAAGAAAACCAAATTTATCCTATTTCAGGATCTTTGGTTGTAAGTGCTATATACTTAACAATGGAAAGTCTTATCTAACCAAGTTTGCTGCCAAATCCCAAGAGGGGATCTTTGTTGGGTACATCAATAATAGTAAAGCTTATAGGGTCTACAACTTGATTACTCAAGTTGTAGAAGAGTCTGTACATGTAGTTTTTGATGAAGCAAGGCTCATTAACAGTGAATTGCCAAGCAGTGTTTGCAGTTCTACAGGTTTAAATGAGAGGATGGACATGCTTACTATTGTAGAAGATTCTACTGCAAATCAGCAAGTGGAAAATGGTGGCTGCTGTCCAGGGGGAGTATAAGACTGTCTAGATGCTGAAGAAGACCAAGAGGTGCAGCTAAATGAAGTGGCTGGAGGTGTACAACCTGAAGACAGACTACCTCCAGCAAATAGGCACTTAAAGGATCATCCAACCAATCAAATAATTGGAGATCCCAAACAAGGAGTTCAAACAAGAAGCAGGAATCTGAGTACAGTTCTTTACTCCAGCTTCCTATCCCAAGTGGAACCAAAGAAGTTTCAAGAAGCAATTCTAGACCCTCATTGGATTGATGCCATGCAAGAGGAGCTGAATCAGTTCAGGAGGTGCAAGGTCTGGAAGATTGTTCCTAAACCTAAAGACCACAATATCATTGAAACAAAGTGGATCTTTAGGAACAAATTGGATGAGAATCGAATTATCATAAAGAATAAAGCTAGACTTGTTGCAAAGGGATATATGCAGGAAGAAGGTATTGATTTTGATCAAATCTTTGCACCAGTAGCAAGAATGAAGGCTATCAGAATGTTCCTTGCTTATGCAACATATCAAGGGTTTAAGGTATTCCAAATGGATGTTAAGTTAGCTTTCCTAAATGAAGATCTAAAGGAAGAAGTATATGTAGAGCAGCCCTCAGGTTTTATTGATTCTCTTAAACCTGATTATGTATATAGACTTAGGAAGGCTTTGTATGGGTTAAAACAAGCCCCATGGGCTTGGTATGAAACCCTGTATAGTTTCCTCATTGAGAACAAATTCTCAAGGGGGAAAATAGACAAGACTCTATTCCTTAGGGAATCTAAAGGCCAGATTATCTTAGTCCAAATATATGTAGATGACATAATATTTGGGTCTACAGAAAGTCGTCTTTGCAGAAAGTTTGCAAAACTTATGCAAGGAAAATTTGAAATGAGCAGTATGGGGGAACTTAAGTTCTTCTTGGGTCTCCAAGTAAGGCAGACTGAAGATGGCCTGTCCATATGCTAGTCTAAGTTCACCCTAGAGTTAATAAAGAAGTATGGTATGGAATCATCCACTACCATGAGGACTCCTATGGGGTCAAGTGTGTCTCTAAGCAAATATGATGCAGGAAAACCTGTAGATGAAACTTTGTATAGAGGGATAGTTGGCTCCCTTTTATATCTGACTGCTAGTAGACCAGATATCATGTATGCAACATGTGTCTGTGCTAGGTACCAAGCATGCCCTAAAGAATCTCATCTCACTGTAGTCAAAAGGATTTTGAGATATCTTAAGGGCACATCATATCTAGGCCTTTGGTACCCTAGGAATAGAGATTTTCTACTAACAGGTTATTCAGATGCAGATTTTGCAGGTTGTAAGGAAGATAGAAAGAGTACTACAGGAACCTGTCAATTTCTAGGAGAAAGGCTGTTGTCATGGAGCAGTAAGAAGCAGACTAGTGTGGCTATCTCCACAGCTGAGTCAGAATATGTGGCAGCAGGAAGTTGCTGTGCACAACTTTTGTGGATACAACATCAGCTAGAAGACTATGGTATCCAGGTAAGTAGAACACCTTTGTTTTGTGATTCTACAAGTGCCATTTCTATTACAAATAATCCTGTCTCACATAGTAGGACTAAACACATAGAAATTAAATACCATTTTCTTAGAGAACATGTAGAAAAAGAAGACATTTCACTAGAATATGTTAACACAGACAATCAGATTGCTGATATGTTTACTAAGCCCCTAGATGAAACCAAATTCAATAATTTTAAAATTGAATTAGGAATGTTAAACTTAGATTAGTTTAAAAAAAATTTGGCTAAGTAAAATGGTGTCGACACAAGGAGTTGTCTGTGTCGACACATAGAAGTGGTGTCGACATTTCAGATAAATGGTGTCGACATATCTAGACAGTCTATGTCGACACTTCAGAGAAGTAGGTGTCGACACATCCGGGGTGGTGTCGACACTTAGGATTAACACAGAATTCATCGAGTGAAGTATCGACTAATCGTCGAGCGCAGATGTTTAAGTGTCGACACATATATTCTGTCGACTATATTTGTGTCGACACATAGTGGTCGAGACATTAGAAGTAAGTGTCGACACTTTTCAACAGTGTCGACACATTTCAAGTATTTTGACGCGCCTTTTCACCTTTGATTTTAGAAAGGTATAAATAGGTCTTCACCATTGTTTGTCGACACGCTCACCATAGTTTCGAGACCAAACTTATGTGTCGACATCTCTCTTCTCTAAATTCAAAATTTCTCCAAACCCTAATGGCGCCCAAGCTAGAAGAGAACATCAATGAAGGTTATGAGCTCGTGCGACATGCTTTTGATGACGCGGAACCAGAAATCCAAGGTGTTGTAACCCTAGTTGCAGAGACTGGGTTAGAGTATCTAGTTTCAGAGCCAATCAAGATTTGGAAAAAGGAGGTCCTCGAATTCTTTAGTGCAGCTACCCTTGATGAAACGGGTCTTAAGATTAAATACAAAGTCCATGGAGTTAAGGTAAAAATCACCCAAAAAAGTCTAAGAAAAGTTCTACATCTACCTAGAACTAAAGAAGAGGAAGATATACCTGCATCAATGATAAGGGAGGCACTGCAATGATGTGGATTAGATTCAAACATGAAGATTGGATCAGTTTTTAATAGGAAAGGGATGAACATGCAAGGAAAGTTTTTATCTGAAGTAGTAGGCAAGGTAATTCTGAGCAAGCCAGGTGGGCATGATCGGATATCAGCTCACATGTTCTGTTTAATGACAAGGATCATTTTCAAACTGAAAACTTATTGGTCAGCAGTAATGTTTGACAAGATAAAGGAAAGTCTGAAGAAGCCCAATATGGGTAGGATTATGAGTTTGTACTTGGCTGGAAGTATTCCTGAAGTCATGAACCAAGCTACTGGTTCTAAGATAAACCACATAAGGAAAATGGACACCAGAATAATCTCTAGATGGGATAGAGTGTTAACTAAAGAAATGCCTACACCAGAGAAGGAAACACATCAAAAGAAGAAGAAGAAAGCCATAGTGGCTCCTAAATCATCCAGTAGCTCAGAGAAGCAAGTAGTTTTTAGTTCTGATGATGGAGAGGCTGGAAATGCTGGACAGTCACCAGCAAGAAATGAAGATGCACAGAGGCAGGGGGAGCAACCTTCTGCTAGCCCTATCCACCTGGATCCACTCCAGGGGGAGCCTCAACATATGGAAGAGTCAACTCACTTGGATAGTGAACTGGCTACTCAAACAATCCTAGAGGTAATACATGAAGTTAATCAATCTATTTTCAATATTGAGGATGAAGTATTGACTGAATCATTACTTGATGTTGATCAGCAAACTCAGATACATAGTCAACCACAAGATGTTGTCATGGAAGACACATCAGTTGCAGATAATGCTCCTGAGATAAGAGAATCTCCAGTCCCTACTCAACAGGAGATTACTCTAGAAGAGCTGTTCCCTGATCTATTACAGACTGATTTTGAGGGAGAGAAAGCAGATTTTAAGGGGGAGTCAGCTAACCTTGAGGGGGAAAATGTCAGGTCACAGGAGGAGACTGATAGAAATGACACTGAGGAGCAAAGGACACAGGAGGAGCTACCAAGGACTGAGAAGGAATTGCCTCCTAGTCCTAAAGATAGAGTAGACATTGTCAGTACTTCTGCTTCTGAGGATGAGGAAGTTGCTAGAGCTAAGAAGAGAAAGCTCATGGTCTTTAAGAGAAGAAGCCAGAATTACAAGAAAGCATTGCAAACTATGGCTCCACAACAAGCTCCAACTACTGATTATATTTCATTATTGGTGGCTTTGCAGATCAAGATGGATGAGCAAAGGAAGGCTCTAGAAACTTATATGGATGAAGGACATAAATCCCTTCAATTTGATCTGGCTCAAGACATCAAATCTATAAGATTTGAAGTGAATCAAAATAAGAAAGAAATGACTGACTGTTTTCATAAAGGAGGTATTGCAGTGGTTTACCTAGCCACTCACCAAGAGAAGATAAAGACACAGGTTGATGACATAGCAGTTAAGCATGGCTATGTCTTAGAAAATCAAATAAGAATGAATGCAAACTTGACTAAATCACATAATGTGATTGTCACTGAAATGAAAATATAGCTACTGCACAAACTGCAGTAAGTGCTACTGCCAAAGAAGCATTTAATAAGTAATTACAAGAAAGCCTAACTGCTGTTAAAACTGCCATTGAAGATTCTCAAAAGGCTATTACAGCAAAGCTCCAAAAGTTAAAACCTTTTTATAAAGATGGTGTTAACTATCTGAATGCTCAGATCAGGTTTCAGAAGGATGATCTCAGGGATCATATAGAAAGAGAAGTCATAAAGGGGGAGAGGGTATTAGTCAAAGCAGGCTCTGACCATGCTAAATGGATTTCAAACAGCATCAGAGCTACCCTTGGATATCCACCCTTGTGTGATGATGATAATGTAGCAGAGTCTGGGATAACTCCTGCATATTTTGGAGGTGAGCAAGCTGAAGTGGCTCAAGTGATCTACCCTCCAGAAGATTTTGACATGATATATCAAGAGATACAATCTATGTATAGTCCTCCAGAAGGTGCTCAAAGTGTGATCATTGAGAAAGTAGTACAGCCTGTGCCAGAGGCAGTATTAAAAGAGCAAGAGGCAGTATTAAAAGTGCAAGAAGCTCAATTATCCAAGAAGAGGTTCAGAGAACAGGCAGAGTTAAGGCCTGATTTTGAACAGTGGAGCCCAACTTCTAGAAATATTATACTGACTGCTTGGAAGGCTGCAAAGGATAATTTCCTAGAGAGGGGTAAATGGTACTCTGACCAAGAATGGAGAAAACATGAAGCTAGGCAAGAGGCCATTGTACAGTACAGAAGAAAGGCTAAACTAGGGAAGCTACCTCCTAATGCACAGGAGCTAGCAAGTATTTCCCTAAGCCTTATCATTATTTTGAGAGACAAAAGATAAGGGCTGAAGAACAGAAGAAGAAAGATCTTAAGGGAAAGAAGCCTGCTAATGACACGGATGCTCCAGTTAAAGCCAAGATTCAATCTGGAAAGGGCATTGTCATCAAGGAGCCAGAGCAGCCCTAAAATAGAATTTTCTTAAGTTTACAACTTTGTAATCATTTGCATTAAAATCCATGTAAACTTTTGATTAATGAAACTATTGGAAGTTGTAACAAAACAATGTTTGATGTTCAATCTGTTACATTTTTATTCTGTGAAGATTGTTTATACATGTTTTGTTTTGTATTTACCCTGTCATATAATACTGTTATACATCATATTGAGTATTTGTTATGTATGGTGTATATCATTGACTAAGGGTTATGACTTCTCCAAATAGGGAGAGATTGTTGGGTACATTGGAAAATGTGTACCATATTTGAAGAAGCCTCACCCTACTCAATGATATACATCAAGGTGTATTTGATGTGATTTAAGTTTATATGTGCAGGTTAAGTAATTGCAGAAAATGCAAAAAAGTTTCTAAGTCCATGTGTCGACACCTAGAGGTGAAGTGTCGACACTTATGAAGGCTTGTGTCGACACCTAGAGAAGCTGTGTCGACACTTGGAGTAATTGTGTCGACACCAGGAAAGGCAGAGTCGACACCAGAAGAAAAGTGTCGACACATACAGGCAGTGTCGACACACTGTGAAGAATTGTCAACATAATCTGTGTCGACACTTAGAGGCAGTGTCGACACCCAGAGAAGCTTTGTCGACATCAAATGTGTCGACACCAGGAGGCTGTGTCGACACTCAACAAGCTTCAACAAAGTTAAAGTACTTGTGTCGAAACAAAGGAGATGTGTCGACACTCATCAAGTTTAAACACTTAGAGGCATGTGTCGACACAAAGGAGATGTGTAGACACTCAGCAAGTATCAACAATAAAAGAAGATGTGTCGACACAAAGGAGATGTGTCGACACACAACATAATTCAGCTAAGTGTTAAAGAAGAAGTACTTGTGTCGACACACTCAACCAGTGTCGACACATTTAACAGAAGGCTTGTGTCGACACACAGAATCAGTGTCGATATATTCTGAAGAAGCAGTGTCGAGAAGCTGTTACAACAACACAAGGAGTTGTGTCGACACCATCAAGGCTAGTGTCGACACTTAGTTCACTTATGTCGACACTTGGTCTATTTTTGTCGACACATAATGAAGATCAGTCTCGACACTTTCAGACAGAGGCAGTATTTTCAAGAAGTGACTGGATGACTTGACAACTGCCATTTCAGCCGGTATACTGCAACTGTCAGAGCTATCAGAAGTTCATTAGAAACCGGATCAGCCGGTTACCTTGGAGGAAGACTATATAAAGACCTTTCTCCTTTAACAAAAAGGATATATAACACAATTAGAGATTGATCAATCAATAAAAAGAATTAATCAGAAGATTAAGAAGATCAATACAGATCCAGAGAAAACTATAAATCAGTATTTTGAAGAAACTTCAGATTTACTTGGAGAGAGAGAACTCCAGTAATTGAAGTCAAGAAAGAGGCTTGTTAATCAAATCTCCTAAGGAGTAGGTTCTGAACCAGACTGCAAAGTAGGATCCAGATTTAATTCTCCATCCTAAGAAGGAAGTTGCTAGACAGTCTACTTCAAGAAGATCAACTTTACTGAGTTCAGACTCAAGAAGCCTTGAAGAAAGCAAAGACAAAGTTGATCTTAGGAATCAATGCTATCAAGAACTAATCAAAAAGATTGCCCTCTTCATTCTCTTAAACTGAGTGGTGTTCTGAAAACTTTTTATTATTTTTTGTAGGATCCTAAGGGATCTGAGTTGTAAGCCTAAATCTATAAAGGCTGAGGTAGGGCTTTTGAGCCTGAGTGTAGGAGAATCAATTCTCTGAGTGTAGGCCTTGTTGAAGGCTGAGGTAGGGCTGTTTAGCCTGAGTGTAGGTCTTGTTGAAGACTGAGTGGTAGGGCTTTGTGCCTGAGTTGTAGGAGTGGGGACACTCTGAGTTGTAGGAACCGGGTTTGGGGTTCTGAGCTGTAAGATCTGAGGATCTGAGGAGAAGTGCAGGAGTTAGGCCGAATCTAGTATACTACTAGATAGGAGAAGGGGGAAAGTGGATGTACCCAGAACTTGGGGAACCACTATAAACACTGTGTGCACTCTGTGTATGTTTGTTTCTATGGTTGCTGTGTTGTGATAGTTGTAGAATTGCATTTGCTGCTTAAAGTACAAAATAGTTTGTCTGCCTTTAAAGTAAAAAAGGAAAAGTACACCTATTCACCCCCATCTAGGTGGTTAGGCACTATTTCTTTCAAAAGGCACTAATGTGCTTTCTCACCCGTGTAGGGTCAGAGGGATTGTGATAAATGCTCACCCGTGTAGGGTTGGAGGGATTATGATAAATGCTTACCCGTGCAGGGTTTGAGGGATTCAGGACGGGTTGGTCCTGCGAGCTGGAGGCTCGGAATGAAATACTTGCATGTGCATAAATTTAGTGGCGGGGCTTGCGGTACTGGCCGTTCGTCACACCTATGACAGTACGGTGCACCAGGCAGTTGTGAGGGCTAGAGGGGCCTGTGGGTTATTTTTACACTGCGGTCTGGAGGACGATCCCCGATAACGCACATCCGACCCAACAAGACTGACGGGTTGTCAGCAAAGTATGTACGCAGAGACTTTAGAGTGCACCTTGGACGTGTACAGAGGCGTATGAGAGGGGTCTAAGGTTTGGTAGTGTGCATACCGACCTAGAAGTGGAGACGCCCGCTCCGCTGCTGCCGTAGCCACAACTGTGGTACCCCAGAGTGATGCTAGCTCTCAAAAAGTGGGAACTAAAGGTCTGTGATCACAGAGTCGTTGTGTGTGAGTTGCACTTGTTTGTGCATAAATTGCATCATAACATTCATTCATATTAGGTCATACGCTTCATAGATCCTTATCATATAAATTAGTATGGGCTCTTTTATATGATAAGTTAAATTTCCTGGAAACCTTAACTTATAAATTTGTATGGTCATTTTTGTAAGTTAAGGTACTTTTGTGATGGTAGATAGCTTTACCTTTCAGCTTTACTTTACTTTTCTGCTCTTACTTTCCGTTCTTTACTTCCTTACTAGTACTGCGCTTTACCTACTTGTACTATATACTTAGAACTGCTAGAGTAGAATAATAATATCCATTACAACTGCTAGTTAGTTCTTGTCACCTGCTTCCAATTTTGCTACCCCTTGTTGTCCTCTACTTCGTCCTCCCGCTCGGTGCCTTGGAGCTGCGGGGCGAGGTGTGGAGGAAACGACTTAGTCTTTTTGACTAATGGTCGGTGACCATACTATTTTAGGAGCTCGTGGAGATGGAGCACCAGCACAACGAGGAGACAGGACTTGGGGAGCAGATACCGCTACCGCAGGCTACTACTACTACTACGCGTCCTCAGGTGGGACAAGTACTAATGTATTAGATTAGCTTCCGCTTTGATTTGAGAGAGAGAGTTGATATGATGTACTGGGCATAAGCCCTTATTACTCTTTCATTTGTACTTATTGTGGACTATGTTTCTGTACTCTTCATTTATATATATGATATGTACTCTGTGACTTGTGGGCTAGTGGATTTATTATACTGCTATACTTCTTTTTCTCATATTGGCCTACAGGTTATATGATCATAATAGCCGACAGAATCGACGTGTTGCAGTGTCGACTAACCCGTGCGTTAGTGCCACCGTAAGACGGTGGTTCTGGGCATAAGACCCGGGAGCCCTCCTTGGTAAGGGGGAGGGGGGGGGGGGTGGTCTTACAAGCTCGCACTTAGCTGTTGCGGTCATCTCAGAGCCGTCTAGTAGGCGTACTCTTCGAGCAATAACAGTACAATATTGCATTCCTTCTAGGTTTTTAATGAAGTCCGCCACACAAACGAGTGTGTGGCACTGGTATCGAATAGATAGTAGGCCAGTTTCTCACTAACCATTATGCCTAAGTGTCAGAATTGTGAAGGCTCAAGCTAGATTCCTAGAACAACTTATGTAGACTGAGGACGAATGCTTAATTTCTTCCTCGTAGTCCTCGTCCTGGAGTTGGGTCATGCTTCAATTACTGCTTTAGCGAGTCTCTTAACGCTTGTCTGAACACCCAAAAGACCCGCTTCCAACCACTTTACCATATCCATTATCTCCACCAAGCTTGAGTCTGCTATAAATAAAAGTGGTTTCCCTAGGGAATCTGCCATGTCTATTATCTCCGCTAGATTCAAAATCTGCTATAAACAAAAGTGCTTGCCCTAGGGGATCTCGCAAGACTTTATACAATAGGTTTTTATACTTAGGGTTGTCCAAACTTTAGGAGATCAACGTATAAAGGTACGTACCTAAGGTCAGGTTGGCTAATCGTAGGGTCAAAGTTGGACATACGTAGTGTGAATTACATATGGGCACACCACTGCATGCGCTAAGTCAGTTTGTCCCCAAACTGACTAATCGAATGGGGGTGGTACCATTGTTGAATGACTTCTTTAGTTGAGGATCGTGGCAAACTGATACCATTTGTAAGACCCCCCTCCCGAATCCCAAAACATGGCACGAAGGGGGTCTTATGCCCAGAACAGCCGCCTTGCAGTAGCATTAGCACACGAGCTAACCTGTACCATAGGACGCCTATTTTGCCGACTACAATCAATATCTATATAAACATGCCAACCCAACCAAAATATAAACAAGAGAATTAAAATCCACACCAAGTATATAGTCCAAATATAGTAAATAAGAGAAGCTAAAACATGCTTCTACAATATCAGAGTACAGCTATAAAATTGCCCAAACGGGCTACATCAGAATCGCTCAACACTCACATCTATAACTGACGGTAGTGACGGGACCGTCCCTTCAGGCCTTGTTGTCCTGGCCTAGCTGTCCTGCTGCAAAGTCTGTGGCTGCTCTACCTGCGGGGTGACCTCCTAAAAAGGAAGACATAGCAACCGTTAGTCGAAAAGACTAAGTGGCTTCACATTCGCTCCCCCGGTGATTCCTCAGCACCGGGCGGAGGAAAGGAACATGGGTAATGTATAAAAGTAGTAAGACAGGTACAAGCAGGTGGTAATAGTACATGAATAACAATATTATAAACTAACAGTTTTACTTCAGCAATAGTAATTCAATAAGTACAAGTAAGTACAGCCAGTAAGTAACTTAACTTATAACGATGCCTATACAAGCTTATAAGTTAAGGATCGATTTACATAAAGTAAATCATCGTATAGGAGTGCCCATACAAACTTATACGATGAGGATCTTGTTGTGCAATGTTATGAAATGGTATGTATGCTATGAAATGACTCACCCATGATCACACACATGTAACCTCTATGCCGACATAGACTAGTAGTTCCCATTATTCGAGCAGGTAGCAAACCTCTTAGGCATCAACCGCCGTGGCCAAACGATGACAGTAGAGAGGGCATTTCTACTACTAGGCGAGTATCCACACTACTTCACCTAGGCCTCCGTATGCCTTAATGCTAAGAACACAACAGCGTAGCCCATGCGTACTATGTCCCAGCGGGGTTTCGTGTAGAT